>JASJZH010000004.1:8125000-8750000 GCA_037178975.1 Oscheius tipulae | reverse complement strand
TTTTGTATATGCCTGAAATGGGAAGCTCTCTACAAAGTTGCAATGGTATACTTGAAGCGACAAGTAGCCCAGATGATGCAAATATGTCCGGCAATTCCTATTGTGGCCACAATGAAAAGAACTGTAGCTGATGGGAAGACAATGTTCCGATAGTGATCGGGGTCTTCGAATGTGGTCTGAACAAAGGACGTGTCCATATTCAGCTCTAAAAACTGTAAATTTGTTTCGAGGAACTGGAGAAAGAAGTTTTACCATGAAAAACCATGATCACACATTCAAGACCAATATTAATAATGGCTCAGAGAGGGAAAACGTTTGCTAGTTAAGGTTTTGTTCAGATTCAAAGCTCTGTCTGTCTTTGGAGGAAGAACGACCCAGAGGGGATAACGGTTGATGACAATGTTGTTGAGTAGGAGTCGATAAAGAAGTAAGCCAAACAGATACGACAGTAGACAAGGAAAAACTGTGATGAATACATACTGTTACGTAGGTAAAACTGTAATAGCCAAAGAGAAAAAGAGAAAAAAAAACTGTAATAGCCAAAGAGAAAGGGCCGAAGTGTTCACAATGTTGCGTCTATATGTTTCATCAGAGCTAAGAACCTTGCTGACAACAAAGAAGAAGGAAGTGCCTGATCTTTCAGCATGTCCTGCCAACTTTCAACTTTTTGGAGTAGTCTACCCTGATCTTAAAGTTGTTGCAAGAACTGAGCGCTACTTCTTAATTAAGAGAAAACCTTCTGAATCTGAACTTCACAGGTGCTTTTTCGAAATGAACAACAAAGATCTGCGCCTTTCTGAAGCCTCGAGCGTTTTGAAATCGGAGTATAAGATAGACTAAAGTAATCCAGAAGCAGCTGTTGAAAATGGTAAAAGTATAGAGCCTTTTTCGTAAACATAACTTTGAGAAGGATTCGTCAGTAATAAATGTTTATTATGTTCAGTTACACGAAGGACGGAGACAAAGATAATTCCATTAGGACGAGTGTTTTTCGAAAATGGAGTGTACAATTAATGGCCTAGACTATCAGAGACACTCGCTGGAACAATTTTTGGGTAAGGTTTCTGTTTGATCAGAATGATTAACGATTTCACATTTCGTGGTTTGAATTCTTTGCCCCTCTCTTACTTTTACATAGGCTATACAGGAAGTATTCCTTTCAAGTTAAAGCGGTTGTAGCTACTATCCAATTGTGAAGTAAGTTGGTGCACAAAAGTTGGCAGGGAAGCTACGAATGCTCGCAACAGAATGACAATACGACCTGACTGAAACATCGACCCAAGATCATTGCAAGCACGTCTTCGCTATTGAAGTTTACCCGAGGGGATCATTTGGATGTGACTCAATGTGTTTTCAGTGAAAACATCAATGCGGAATACCAACGTACAGACACCGTTGGTAAGAGAAAGATAATCGAGCTGGTTTTTAGTGTGTTTGTATTTATTGAATCCGTTCATTTGAAGTTTTCAGAGGCAGGCAGAAATAAAAGGGGGCGGGAGCTTTGGGCGTTGTCCATTCTAGTATAGAAATAAACATCCTGAAGATCAGCAAAACCTCGGAATTAAGGGGCGCATCAGGATCTTCATTATAGTCCAACAGGTAACGCAGCTGGTGTCTTCCTCGGTGAGAGGTATTTCGAATAACATATGAATGTCTGGCAGAGGGTACGCATAAGGCTCGTCCGATCGTCTCTTCTTTCAAGTCACAGCACGAAAAAACTTGTTGGGTTTACGAACGGGAATTGTCCACTTGTACATGAAAGACAAAATAAGTTTGACGGAACACGTTTATTGAACACAATGGTGGGTTTACAGTACAATATAGAGTCGGCTTGTGTAATTCAAAGATGAGCCTTGACTCCCATCACTGCCCTGGCTCGAAGACGCCAGATATCCTAAATATCACAGTATGTTTCAGCCTCAGCCTCACCTCATACTCCAGCTCAACATCTTCCACCTTAGCTATCTTTTTTACTATCAGTTTTGCCATGCCCACAACATCTTGGAGTGTTTCATCCGAAGCGAAGCGTTCATTTTCTACATACCGACAGATGTCATCGTTAGCATAGTGACAGGAAATTGCTTTTCGATAGCCTGTTTTTCTTATTGTTTTGAAGTAGAAAACCAGTAAGCACCTGCTGTTTGATTGGCCCCAGAGCCATGAATCAGGATGGGATGAAAGAATACGGTGTCACCTGCTTTCATCTTGAGATGTACACGATTCTCTGGGGGCTTGTAGTTTTGGATCCCGTGGTAGGCTCGATTTACACCACCCTGAGTGTTTTTACATTTAAATACTGTAAAGTTTCATTACCTTCCAATCTGGATAGCTATGAGGAAGTACAGATCCTTTGTGAGTTCCTGGTACAACCACGAGACATCCATTGGCTCTGTCAATCTGAAAACTAGTGGATGACAGAAAAGATGGGAACTTATACCTTCTCCATAGCTGTCCAGGCACAACAGACACCGCCTGCTGGCTCAAATGGGAAGTAGTGCTGGTCCTGATGCAAGGGATGGCGGGATGTGAGTTTGCCTGTAACCCTTCACCTTTGCAATCGTTGACCTTTAAAGCTAGGCTGGCTTTTTGCTAGTTTAATTTGGCCCAGTACCCAGAAGATTAAACTGTACCGTTATCTGGAGGTTTGTTGATGAGCATCGTGTGCATTGCAGCAATGTTTTCTCCGCGAATCAGTTTTTTTACTACCGCAAGAATCTAAACGCTTTCTCTTTTTAAGACAAAGCGTGAACTGACATGCGGATGCTCACAGTAGCTAAAAAGTTCTTGATCGTCATAAAAGTCCTGGACTTTTGTTATTCCCGGTTCTCCAAGGACGTGTTTCTTCGCAATGGTGATATCTTTTACTACGCTCATCGTAGGAGCAAGTTTCTTTCCTTCACAAATTTCATGAAAACGTTTTGTGTATCGAGCTAAATCAGTTGGAGGAATACATTCTTTGATGACCAGGTAGCCATTTTCTTTGTAGAAATGTAGCTGTTCTGGTGATAAAATAGGAGATTTGTTCAGAGACGGCATCCGTGATCAGGAAACAGGGAGAACTGTCTGATAGGACGTCAGCTGTTTAGAGAAGAGCACAACATGTGAGGTGATAACTGTGTAGTCTAGTTTGATTTGAAGTCAAAACGCTTTTTTAGCGGTATTTCTGATTGTGTGACTAATTTCGTTGTCATTCATTTGCAGCTCACGGAAGTGAATGCGCTGAACTCAATTCATTGATGAACAAAGATTTAAATATGAAAGATATTCTGCAACAATTCATTAAAAATGACAACAGTTCACAACAGTAGGCGACAGTTTCCAGAGGACCAAAAGTTTATGTATGTCTTTCGCAGCTTCCTGAATCGATAATTTATATCCATTGACATCATTCTTACGCGTCAAAAAGCAGATAAATCACAGTGTTCTGAATGTTTCCAAGACGCAAAACCAT
Source organism: Oscheius tipulae (assembly GCA_037178975.1). Taxonomy (NCBI): domain Eukaryota; kingdom Metazoa; phylum Nematoda; class Chromadorea; order Rhabditida; family Rhabditidae; genus Oscheius; species Oscheius tipulae. The sequence goes on along the minus strand of JASJZH010000004.1, from coordinate 8,746,549 downwards.
TTCCGCTTGATGAAAACCATAATATCCAGAATGCCTGTCGTTGAAAACTTTGAAGTAATAAAATGAGGTCAGTACGAATAGTAGGTTGGTCAAGAATAGTTGTGCAGTCATGTTCAGCTCCTTGGTGTTGTGTTGAGCGTTTCTCTAAATATCATAGAGCTTGTAGAAACTTAATATTCCGACCTTGAAGTAGTGAAAGACAAAGACACACATGTAAATCGCGCCAGAGAGCATTGACAGCTGGTAGTCGTGGGAAGCTTTGAGCTTCTTTAGCTCTGCAATAAAATTCACTGTGATCAGTTTAATCAAACATAACAAGGAAGTTAGAGTCAAAAAATTTGTTTGGGAGGAACTGAGAGCCTCGAACTAGCCGTATATAGCGTCTTGCTCACCCTTTCTTTTCTCTACCGCCTCACCCGTACTCACTCGGCAACCTCAGGGAAGGATCTCGCGCGCATTCAACTATTCGTTCACATGAGAAGCACCTTCTCAGTACTGGAGCATTCGATTTGTATTTCTAAATTCACTATCTGTTCATTACAATGTTTCATTTTTGTGAAAAGTACGAACTCATTTTTCTTCAGTCCTGTGCATTTACCTTCGTAAATCAAGAGGACGTCTTTGAGCGAATCTTTGCTGTTCTTCAAAGTTCCGGCCTCATTAATGTAGTACTCCAAAGCATCTCCAGTAATCCAGGGCAATGGAAACAGTGCTATAATAATGAAGGCGATCTTAATGATCCTGCAGATAAAAGAGTTTGCTTACCGGGAGAATCCAAACACTTCTGAAGATTGTGTAGGGCTGGAGGAAAGTAATACTCAGTCTTTGGTAGCTCAAGAGGAAATAGAAGCCGTGAAGCGAGCATGTCAACGTATGTTTTGGAAAGACCCAATAGTAATTGTCCGCCATGAATTGTAATTGTAGACAACCCAAAATTTCAAGAACGCACAGAAATAGATATGCGCTGTTGTACTCAGAGTTTGACATGAAGATCATAATAATTGGAAACTTGACAGCTAGAAAAATGATGCTCAAGAGGGTATAGGCGAGTCGGTTGGAATCATTCAGGACTGAAACGTGTTTTTGAAACGAAGTCCTTTTCACTTACTATCGCAACATTCTGGGTGAGCGTCGATATTAAAGTCGTCATTCAGTCGAACCTTAACACATATTTGTGTAGAGCACTGTGCAGGGTACTCACCACAAAGAAAGGCCATCCACAAATTAGTCCAACAATTAGAATGAAAATAGCCAGAAGCCATGTGAAAAGACGCTGCTCCTGGCTGTTCATAATATAATTGTCACTCTTGCTGGTTGCCCGATAACATAATTCTCGTCAATAAATAAACTACTCGTGCATAGGTGCTACAGTAAGGTATTTTAAGAGAAAATAGATTAAGTTAATATGTGGAGATCTTGACGTATAAAAAAAGAATACATGCAGAACATGAGTGGATTTACATACCCCGCCGATAAATAATGTTCAAATCATGGGTAAGAAAGTAGAACGTTGTTAGTTTGCAGGTTTGCAGAGCATTGACTTCAACCCACAGATCACGAAAGTGCATTAGTGATTACAGGATAACAATTCAAAGGTTTGAACAAGATACTAAAATAACTTTCGCTTAACATTTTTCGACGCTTTGAAATTTTGGAACTAAATATATTATGCTGTGTATGGACACACTATATAAAGTCCATCGTAGACGTTACCCTACAGTAATTGAAACATGCTTTCTTTACAAGATGGTCGGTTCAACTCTCTTCAACTCTAGCAAACTACTTTACAGAGTCGCGCCGGTAGGTATTCCTCGAAGACGTTGCTACTCCGAAGACTTCTAGCTTGCTACCTCAAGTCTTCCTTTTCAGAGTGTGGCCGGATCCGCCGATTCGAACTAAATGGTAGGTTAAAGGTACAACATCCGCCGGAAAGGTCAAGCCGAAATCTGCTGCGCCCATGGCTGGAACTCAAGATCCCAATTGTATGACACTGGCTAATGTTGCCGATCCGTTAGCTGGAAGCGCCAAGCTGAAAGCTGCTGCTCCAATGCCTGGTATACAGAATTCGAACTACATGACGTTGGCCAATTTGTCAGTTCCTTTTGCTGGAAAACCTAAACCCAAGGCAGCTGCACCTATGGCTGGTACTCAGGATCCGAACTATCAAATTCTGATAAATGTCAAGGATTGTTTTGCTGGAGAACAAAAGAAGCCAGCTGCAATCAGGATTCAAACTACATGGTGAGCCTGTCCTGTATAACTTTCAAATTTAGACCCTAGCCAACGTATCCGATGCATTTGCCGGAAAAGACAAGCCTAAGTCTGCAGCTCCCATGACCAGTACCCAGAATCCATATTACATGACACTGGCTAATGTAGCCGACCCATTTGCTGGACAAGTCAGGCCTAAAGCTGCACCCATAGCTGGCACCTAGGACCCGAACTATATGACCCTGGGCAATGTAGCCGGCACCTTCGCTGGCAAGAAACAGCAGTCAGCTCCGATGGCCGGAACCGCCGATTCGAACTACCAGAATCTCGCCAACGTGAAAAACTGCTTCTAGCGATGCAATATATATGAATCTGAAGATGAATAGATAGATAGATTCGGGAAAGATTATATTTCCTCGTAATCACGCGATCACGGTTGCTAGTTGCTCTTTTCTAGACCTAATTATGCGAGTAGATCTCCGTTAACTCATTCGGTTGATGTAGCAGGTTAAACCAGGAACATCGAAGTTATACTCCTGTTGATCATTATGCTCTTCGAAAGCCGTACAGAACGCAAGTTCATACTTTTTCTTACCATTTCGGGAATTTTTATCCTAGTGTTAGCTTCGATCCCCGCTATCAGGGTAGGCTAAAAAATTTATAATATAAAACATGTATCAATCAGATGTGCGCCTATGCATGGAATCTATCCAGAGTTGGGTTCTACCCTCCCGGTAAGAACAGCTTATAGTAAAAGCCACATTAAATGTTGTCAGAGATCACAGTCGAGCGCGAGTTCGTCTACCTAATTTTTAACATAGTTTTTCTTCCGGCGAACATCCCAATACTAATCGTGAGCTAATCGTGAGCTTTAGTAGAATTATTCTGTAAACAGATTTTCTATTTTGACAAGGATCTTTGGAAAAATACAACCTACAAAATCATGTTCTGGATACAAGCCTCAGAAACGGTCCAACTGATGTTGCATATGTCCCAGGGAGAAGTCTAATAGCTATGTTTAAAGTGACGGATACATCTTTAGATTACTGAAGCGTTAAAGCAATCGCTTTTAATGTACACAATTGTCTTGAACTTCATCCTGAGCTACAACCGCTTCACAGTTATAGTCTTGTCACGCGGTTCAGCCTTTGACAGCAAATGGGTGTACAGAGTAAGTTGATAGAATGATGCATACCTTTCGAACAGAGTAACTTTCTATTTTCAGGGTGTCCTAAGCATACCGCTTCTACTTGTGGTGCCTGGATGTACCTCAAATGTAATTTATTCAACCAATAGTTGGAAATACTTCAGCCCTTCTCTAAAGGACCCAATATTGTTTGTTTTCTGTTTGTTTTTAACAGTATAGGTTACAAACGCATTAAGGGCTATGGCACATCCTCGAACCATTTGGTTTCTGGTCAACACTTTCTGTTGTTATGGTAACCTCTGCTCTATACTTATTCCTCTTGGTCTTCATGATTCAAAAGGTACAGTATTGTTCGCTTCGTTCAGCTGTTGTCTTTAGAGAAAAGAGGCAAACATTAAGAAGGAATGGAGTTTGACTATGCAATCTCTCTTGATGGGCACTTTTATTCCTGGGATCATGTTAATCACTGGATACATTTCAGCACATCACAGATTGGATAGCAATCAGTTGTGGTACATTTCATGCATTGGTTGGCGGCTTGTTAACATTCAGAGCACCATTATCTACTTGGCTTTTAATAGGCAGCTATTTCATTTTTCAAATAAGACTCCTTTTAGGAAGGTCCGACGCGCGTACATTAGTTTTTGGACGACTGGAAGCATTAACGGCTGGTGTGAAACAGAATCCGTTGTTATGTCAGTTGTGGCTACAGAGCCTTCTAAGATAGAAATCAAATAATAGTTGTCAACTATTCTGTTCACGCGTAAAAAACATTACTTTTTTCCGAATAAAGTTAAATGCTAAAAACTATAGGGGAATTCTCGTTTGGTGTAGTGGCAGCACGAATCACGGACGAAATACAATAAGACTTGTTCATAGCAATGAGCACGATCCCGCCGGATACTCCAAACATTGAGAAACCAGTGAGGACTATTGTGTTTATGTCTGAATATGTAATACAACACAGGTTTAAACGTAACTTACAGCCCGCTCCGAAAATTTCAAAATACACATCAACGCTAGAAATGATTGCCGGAGCAACGACGAAAAACCATCGGCACAGTGGTTTGCACTACGAGTTGGATGAACAGCTGTTTTTGCATTCGTCGAAGCTGCTCGGACATCACGTTGATGTTGACTGCCTTAGCTGTAGCTAATGCAAAAGGCACTATGTTGATTGTGAAGTTAATGCAGTCAATACACATAAGTAGTATTTCTTTGTACAAAACTTCTGTTTCATCCAAGGCGACAAGGCCAGGGAAGGCGAACAAATTTTCTGTGATACAAGTGTATACCTGAAAAATGCGGTTTCACGCAAGAGCTAGGAGAAATTAAAATGCAGAAAATGATCAAGATTTCTCACCGTCTGCATTTTCAGCAATATTTTTTCGTGATCCACTGCTATCGATGCCGTAGAAACATAATTCAATACACATAGCGCGTAGTTCCATACAAATAGCAGCTTATACCGCCGAGGAAACTTTCTACGCCCCTGGACCTGTAGATAGCGATAAATAAAAATATGAAGTAGGGCTATGCACGCAGAGGTCACAAACCACTGCCCAATACCTAGGGCATGTGTTACTGGAATCCAATCCTTCCCAAATCCGGTGAGGTAACCCATCGGTAATGGCCAAAGAACTACGGGTTTTGCGATACAGGAAACCTGAAAGAAATTTTGAAAGTGTGGGAGTTTAGCACTTGCATAAATGTCGGCAACACATGCTACAACCTGGTGCCACAACAGGCACAACCTGTAGTTTTTCATTTGAATCGGCGATCGGAATACAATGCAATACATAACGTGGGGCGTTCCATGATACTGAGCCATTATTAGAAGAATTTGAATTGACCCTTACCTGGATATAAGGAGTACAGCCCGCTGGTACTAAAGAAGAATCAATCCTGAGTTCATCGAGCTTCTTCATCGTAGCCTTCGATTTGTGAACAGCATACTGATCCCAGATCAATAGTCTTTTCCCGAACAACGTTGATCCCAGAACTTTTTGCAAATATTCGGCCGTATTTGGCTTTTGATAGTTGTTTCTTCTTCTTCTTTCAGCGAGTTTGAGGACAAAATTGACCACATGTTCCTCGAGGTCTTCTGACGGTTTTTGACAAGTTGAAGTAACACGTCTCGTTACCAAATTGTGTCTACGGAGAAACTTTTCTAGCCATCCATTAGAAATCTGAATTATGCTAATGACAAACATGTTTAAAGTCACTAACTTTAAAGCTCTCATCGCTTGACAGCTCTTTCGCCTTCTTTTTGATTATTCGGCGGCTCACAGAATGTTTTTTAGCACGTTGAAGCTTGATCCATTCAAGGAGATCTTTGTCCAACTTCAAGTCTTTCAGTGGTCGTCCTGCGCCGGGTAAACGCTTTCCTCCGAGTCCGCTTAGGGTACTGTTCCAAGTGCGCTTCAATAAGAGGGTGCGCTTCTAATTTTCAATGCGGATGCGTATCGGCAGTAGTCATTAATACAGAAAGTAGTAAATTCTTTAGTCCTGCAATAAATACGTTTCTCAACCTTACTAACGGTAAGTATACTCAATTCCAACAACAATCTTTCCAGCTGATTCGAAAACTTACGAACCAGCTGTAACTATGGCATTTGTGTTTGCAACTTCGGTACAATACTTGTTTCACCTGATATTTATGATAAAAAAGGTAATATTTGTTCAGTTTATTACTAATGTGGGCATAAACAGAGAAAAGAGGTGAACATTAAAAAAGAATGGAGTCTGACAATGCAAGCCCTACTGATGGGCATTTTCATCCCCGTAGAGCAAATAACGGCAGGCTATATTTTGGGTCAGTCCATCCTGGATAGCAGTGAACTATACTACTTGCATTGCCTGGCGATTCATTAATGTTCAAAGCACCATCATCTATTTAGCCTTCAATAGGTTAGTTGATATGTTGCTTTTAACCAACGCTTGTTTAGGAAGGTTCGACGCGCTTCTGGACTACTGGTAGTATTTAGGGTTGGTCTACTTTATCCGTTCCTGTTTCTCAAATCGGAGCTTTGAAACTTAGCTAGTTTAACTACAGCTGCCATCTGAAAAGCTACAAAGCCATGGAAAGCTGTTATCAACGTAAAACTATTTACAACAACAAATTTGTTATCACTGTTCCGAAAATTCAATATGTGTCGGGCTTAGCTTGAGTGATGTCTGGACGCACTTCGGACGACAAGTAGCGTGCTTCATGCGAAACGTTGACAGAGTTCTCGATCCCTGAAAGTTGTTTAGATTCACAGAATGTTCCTATCTTACCAAGCATCTTTTTAACAGCGTTTCGGTAAGCCTTAATAAACGTCAGAGAGACAAGATGATCCAAGAGTTTAGGTAGCGAGCTGGACAGCGTGAAAAGGGGGCTGAGTTGACTGAAAAAGGCTGCTTTCTCATACAGAGGGAAAGTGAAGTGGATAATCGAAGGAATGTCGCAGAAGATCAGAGGGATGATTGTCTGAAAAATGCATTACACTACAAAAAAAGTGTGAGACCTGCAAGACGAGTACTGAAAAAGCTATTTCTCAACGGCAATGTTGACATTATTATTGTTCTTTATGCTGTGCAAAAACGCAATTTTCAAGTAAATCTGGAGACAACAGAATCCGATGATCGAGAGCCAGGCCAGAAGAAATGTGGAGAGAATGCCATAAGGAGAGACCTCTCCGGTTACAGGATCCTAAAGTTGCTAGATATTTTCGATTTTTTAAATTAGACCTGTGTTTGAACCATAACGTAGCTCAGATTCTCAAACTCATTGCCGAAATTCTCTTTTATGAAAGTCATACTTTCTTTAGTCGGCTCGTGTACTCTACAAGAGTAGAAGGCGCAGAATGTTGTAAGGGAGAGAAAGAAAGCGAACATAACGTAGAGGGTTACTTTCAACCAGCAAATATGATCAACGTAGATGAGCCAGTTTTGTCTGAATCATTTCACTTTGCCATGATCTACGGAGCCAAAAGCTGAAAAAACCGCTGTTTCACAAAGTCGGTGCAAAAACAGCGGACAACTTGTACTCACTTGTACAAGCTTAAGTAGCGATAGACGTAGTTGCAAAAGACGAACCCCAACCAGGATCCGTATAGCGCACAGTAGAAGCTTGTAAACCCTTTAGATTAGTAAAACCTGCTAGGGATGGTAAATGAATGTAACCTGTGGCCAGTGGTGTCGAGGACAGAGGTCCATGGTACAAAAAGGCGAACCAGGAGCGGTATCCAACGAAATGAATCTTTAAGATTGATGAATCAAAGTGAAACAATACTTACTGGCATGATAAGTAGAGCAGCCAGTCCGTAGGTGAATTCGTAGAAACAGAATGAAGCCATGAGCCACTTGTAGAAGCCAACATTCGCTTTGGTAAAGCGTAAAGAAGTAGTAGGTTGAGACCAATACTGGCCCAAAACACAATGGCTTGAAGAATTGCAACAACTGTCAGAAGACCCATTTTCGAGGCCAACAGTCAACTTCTATAAAAGTAGATACAAAGGGTTGTTCGCGCGTACAGTTTACACCTAGTGAACAGAAGGTGATCTCAGCATTTGCGCGGGGTTAAAATTACTTTCTGAAGTCATCAGTGATTGATTGCCACGCTTGTTTTTCGCCATTTAAACGAGTCCAGAGGGTGTTCCGGAAGATGTCATGTCGGAAATAGCTTTGTTTGGATTTGAATACGTAAAACATGATGAAAAAGTGAGAAAAATCAGTGATGAACAACTTGCTGTAAGTAACCGGTTTGGTTCACCTGTTATGTATAGTCATAGGCTTCACCGGATAGGACTTGGACTATTCATAGTCCCTTCCTGTGTTGTAATAAGGTCGCTCCAAAGTCGGCTGAAACAAAATCCGTAATTAGGAATCTTTCTACACAATTTGCAAGATGCTCGATCCCCTCTGTCCCTAGTTACCAATCATCTCAACTTAGCTGACACATTTAATGGCACGCATAGCGTGAGCTGCATTCCTAATTATGCTCACTACCTACCTTCGCTTATCGAAATGGTCGGTGTTTTTCCTATTCCATCCCTAAGATACAATTCAGTTCGGCTTCATCCATGAGAGTATCCGTCAACTTATTATCAGGAGATATGGAGATGATCTATGGCAGCAGGTTATTGAACGATCCGGTTTTGAGGCTGGAAAGGAAAACATTGTCAATCATTACTACTCGGACGCGGATACTTACATGCTCGTCGAGGCTGTATCTGTTCTAACGAGTAAAACCTAAAACCGGAGATTAAGTTTTTTCTAGAGATGAACCGCGAGCAGGTGTGGGAACTGTATGGAGCCTTCCTAATCGAATACACTATGGAGATTGGATGGGATGAACTGGTCAGGAGCATGAGTCCCACTTTAAAGGCAAGTGTAGGATATGAAAACCGTTTATGCTTCACTGTAGGGCTTCCTCGACAATCTTGACTCACTCCACTACTTCATCGACCACGTAGTCTACAAAGCCAATTTGAGAGGACCCTCCTTCCGTTGTGAGGAGAATGAGGACGGTACCATTACTCTTCACTACTTCACAGGTCGTCCAGGGCTCTATCCGATTGTCAGAGGTACCAGGTCATCATTATTCAGAAACGAGAGTTTCAGGGGTTCTCCGCGAAGTGGCCTCTCGTGTGTTCCAAATGGAAATCAATATGACCATCTCCGGTCGGACACAGAGATCTGTTCAGATGGCTGTTGGTGAAAGAATCGAAGAACATGTCATCTTTCTGATAAAGGTGTGTGAAAACAGCTGCAATAATAGTGAAATTACAGTGCGGCGACGAACGACGGGAATCTGTGGCTGACAGCCATTCAACCATCTCTACAGCTTTCGGTGGTACGTCTCTGCCCAGATAGTTAAAATGATTCGTTTCAGAAGAAAGTCTAAAAATGTCAGCATTCGATTTTGGAGAGGCTCTTCCTTACCATGTCATTTTCGACGAGCAGTGCAAATTGGTTCAATGTGGACACGAGCTACAGTAGACTCATTTAAAACCTCGGACAAAATTGTTTAGCAATCACATTCCCAAAGAGCTTCTTGTCCCTGGAACCCCACTGCTCCGAATCTTCGAAATCAGTCGTCCCCAAATTCCCTTGGATTTTGATAATGTTTGCAACTTCATCAATGCCGTCTTCGTCCTCCAAGTCAAATGCAGCCCTTCGAGTGTCAGAAAGCAGCATGACACGCGCGGAAGGTGAATATTTCATTTGCTATCTAAGTATATTGGGAAATATTTGCAGTGAACAGGAAGGAGAGACGATTATCAGCGGACAGCATCTGAAGCTGAAGGGGCAAATGATGCTATTGTCATCACAGAAGCATCTGATCTACCTGTGCTCACCCTATGTGACTTCTATCAACGAGCTGCTGCAGTATGGAATGCGGTTGACTGGTAGGTTTAGAAGCGACCGACCTCTGGGTCCTCTGGGTTGTTATTCGACCGCCAAAACTGCAACCAAGATGTTACAATGCGGGAGAGCGGATAAACTCCAATCGCAAGCAAAGAAAAAATGGAAGCGGTCAAGCTGGTTATCCGTTGACTGATGCTACTTGGTATGTAGCCAGCGCGTTTGCTCTGTTCAGGGTCGGTTACATCTCGTTTGGACTACATGTTCCGAGCCGCTACAATCAGCCGTAGCTCGACGAATCCGCTATATATCCCCCTTGTGTTGCGCCCGCCGAAGTAATACGGGCGCAAACGCAGCAGCACGGTCTCGGAGCCGCAGAGCAGGTTGTAAAGAAACAAGCAAGCTATAGGAGCCGCCAAATGTTCTAAACCCTGAGGAAATATACGTTTCAGCCATGCCTCTACATGATGCAACACGTGACTTGATCTTGCTCAATCAGCAACGCCTCTCTGATGTGGAAGTCAAGTCAGAACTCTCTAAATTTTAAAAGAAAATCAAAATTTTCAGTCTTCAATTAGAAGCTAACAATGAACAGCTCGAAACATTGGCGAAGGATCTTGACCGCGAAAAGGCAAAGTCTGACATAATTCTGAAAGACATGCTCCCACAGTCTATTGCCAACCAGCTCATGAATGGAGAACATATTGATGCCTGTAAGACTTCTTAAAAACAGAAAAGCAGAAATTTCAGGTGAATACGGGGAGGCGACAGTCATGTTTGCTGACATTCCCAACTTCCAGTTCATTGTACCTCATTGTCAGCCAAAAGAGATTGTTCAGCTTCTCAATGACCTGTTCCACAGATTTGATCGTCTAGTAGTCCTCCATGGGGTGAGCTATCTTTAGTAATTTTACAATCAAATGTTTAGGTCTACAAGGTAGAGACAATCGGAGATAGCTACATGTCTGTTGGTGGAATCCCAGATTTCATAGCTTGTCATGCCGAAAAGATGTGCTACGTGGCTCTGGGCATGCTTTGGGAGGCCCGAACAGTTCACGATCCGGTTTCCAAGAAGAGTCTGGAGGTCAGAATTGGTATCCATTCTGGAAATATCGTTGCCGGGTTTGTTGGTGCCAAAATGCCGAGGTAAGATAAGCTTTATTAGTCTCAAAAATTAATTTAGATACTGTCTATTCGGAGAAACTGTCAGTACAGCGTCAAAAATTGAAGCACATGGACAAGGTGGCAAGATCCATTGTAGTGAGAAAGTATACCGGATGGTTTTATTTGTAATTAAAACTATTCAGACCTTTCTTTGTGCCAATAAGACAGGAAGATTCGAGTTCAAGAGCCGTGGAAGAATGCTTATCAAGGGCAAAGTAAGTGACCTCTCTTTACAGCAAACTCTCACTGTTCAGGGCGAAATGGACACTTTCTTCCTTCTTCGAAGTTTGAAGAAGAGCATGTGGGAGATCATTGACAAAGATAGAGATGTTAATGTGAACAGCATTGAAGGCTACGACGAACTGGAGACTGGTATTGACATGGATGGTGGACAAACCATTACCAGCCTGGACTATAGACCCACACAGTCTAAGGCTTGTGTGATCAGTTAAAATTTGCATTGACCAGTGATTTAAATAAATATTTGGACAGATCAATAAGGTCATAAAACTTTTTAATATCATCCTGGTCGTAATGGTTCCCGATCATCTTTGTTTTAGATCCCCTCTGGGCAACACTGTTCTTATCAGCTCGTTGGTTCGGGTAGTTCGGCTTACGTAATGGATCACGTCTTATCTTCGACTCCGTGATAGTAGCCCTTTTCAGAAGTGTTTTGCTCCCACTCTAGGGACAATGGCTCTCCGACTCTCCGTCCTACTCTGTCTCTTGGGTGAGGTTTTCCTCAATTCTTGACTCATCTCTTCTAGCTGTTCTCGGAATCAGCTTTTCGACCGTAATTCCCCACGTCCGCCGTAACCTCGTCCGTGGACGTCCAGTCAACGGTTTCCTCCAGAAGCCTCTGGTCGAACACCCGAAGGACAGAGTATCCGTCCCCACCAAGTTCTTCCAGAACAAGGTCGACCACTTTGACTCCACCAACAGCAACACCTATTCTCAGGTAAGATTCTTTTTATCTTAATTTCTTAGCCTTTGGTCCTGGCCATAAAATGGGCTTGTCCGCAATGGTCATTCTAAGGCTTCCGAATCTTATCAGTTAAGTGGCCGGGTGTCGCGTGGCAGTGATAATTTTTACAGATAGGATGTCGTTACATTACGTGAAAATGTCGAGGGAAGCTTTTTATGAATGCTGACAAGATTTCACATTTGCAATAATTTCACAAAAAAAAGTAAATTTTCCAGCGCTACTGGGTTAACGACCAATGGTTCAAGCCCGGAGGACCCGTCTTCTTCATGCTCGGAGGAGAAGCCCCCGAAGACGAAAGCTGGGTCGAGTCTCCCACTCTCGAATGGACCACCTTTGCCAAGGAGCACGGAGCATACGTCGTTCTGGCTGAGCACCGTTTCTACGGAAACTCTCGTCCTACTGCTGACATGTCTACCCCTAACCTCAAGTACCTGAGTTCTGCTCAGGCTCTCGAAGACTTTGCCTCCCTCATCACCTACCTCAAGTCCAGCGCTCCCTCCATCGCCAACGCCAAGTGGGTCACTTTCGGAGGCTCCTACTCAGGAGCACTGGCTGCCTGGCTTCGTCTCAAGCACCCCGAACTGATTTTCGCTGCCGTCGGTAGCTCAGGACCAGTTCAGGCTGAGGTTGACTTTGTCGAGTACCTCGAAGTCGTCCAGAACTCTATCACCAACTTCAACGCTGCCTGTGGAGCTTCTGTCACTGCCGGATTCAACCAGGTTCAGCAGCTTCTCCAGACAGCTACTGGACGCTCTACACTGAAGAAGACCTTCAACCTGTGCCAGGATATCGACGTCTCCAATGCCAACATGGTCAAGACATTCTGGGAGACGGTCTACAGCCCCTACATGGAGATCGTTCAGTACTCTTGGGACAATGCTGTGAGTTTAATTATACTTGTATCAAATAGTAGCGCCCACATTGTTTGTTGTATGACCTACGTTGCTATTTTGGACCACATTGTCGCAAAACAACTAGGCGGTACGGGCGCAACTCTGGTGAGTCTAGCTTAAGTTAACAGTTTCAACATTCTATAGAATTAGATTAGTTCACAGTGGAAATTTTACAGGGAGTTTTCCGCAGCAAGCTCAACATCGACCACGCCATCTGTCGCTACCACCTCAGTAACACTTCCAGCACCATGGTCAAGATGCAAAGCGTCAACACATACTTCAACGTCGAGTTCGGCTACTTCGGCTGCAATGACATCAGCTACGACAACTTCATCAGCTTTATGCAGGACACCACCTACGGCCAGGCTGCTGCCAGCCGCGCTTGGGTTTGGCAGACTTGCACCGAGTTCGGCTACTACCAGTCCACTGACTCGACCACTGCTGGTCCCTGGTTTGGGGGCAACGGAAACCTGCCAGTTGGCTACTATGTCCAGCAATGCTCTGACATCTACGGTAGCGCCTACAACTCTGCCTCTGTTGCTGCCGCCATCGCCAAGACCAACGCCTACTACGGAGGACGCGACCAGTTCAACGTAAATTTCAAATTTAGCTGCAGAATGTAAACGTTTGTTCAGGGCACCCAGGTTCTGTTCCCCAACGGACTCGTTGACCCGTGGCACGCTCTCGGAAAACTCGCCAGCACTGATTCCACCCTCATCCCTGTCGTCATTACTGGAACAGCTCACTGTGCTGACATGTAAAGATTGGTGTTACCAATAACGTATTTTATCCAGGTACCCGTCTGCTAGCGATGACTTTGCTTCACTCACCGCTGCTCGTAACACCATTCGTCAAACTCTGGATCAATGGCTACCGGTCAACTGATGTAGTGAAAATAGATGATGAAGTTTCAATAAAAACTCTTAAAACGTGTTTTACGAATTGGGCAATCCTTTTCTCTTCACGAATGGTTCTGGATGAGAAACGAAACTGATCCATTAATTTCTTCAGCTATTCGCCTCTAATGGGGATGATCTTTTGTGGCCACTTTGATACAAGATGCCTACTAAGATCCTCCTGTTCTCACTCAAAATGCGTGCGTCATATTCATTGCATAAAAAGATCCGATGATTCTTCTTTCTATGTTCTTTTTCCTTCCATCTCTGCCCATGGTATATGGGTGTGTTGCGACTTATACCCGAAAAACGCTGTTTTATTCGGATGCTTTATACTGTCTCGTCGATACTGAGGTCACATCTTTCAGTATTTGTCACAATTCGTAAATCGAACATTTGAAAAAAAAAAAGTGGATTAGGTACAGGAATTTCTTGTCGGCAAACTATGGCATGGACCCAGGGGTAAGTGGTAACTCTGATTTTTAAATTTCACTTAGATGCTCATTCAACAGTTGTCAATACTTACACTGGATATAAGCCGTACTTCCAGATGAGGTAGCGCCCGGATTTCGGCAAAGAGTAGCGGCTCGTGTGCATAGTACTTAATACAGAAGCAAAGAACATCTCCGGTCAATTGCCATTCGAACCGGGGGCCGCTTCTTCGCAACTCTACTACCCTAAGAGCTCTTGGGTGCTCTGGCGCCTCTAAAAGTTACTGAGATGGTACAGTAGGGGCTTTCTAAGCCCACCCTGACGTTCAAGTTACACATAAAAATTTGTGGCTCACAGGATACACTGTGTCCAACTTTCTGATACATAATATACACTCCAGAGCGGCCCTTCTTCAATCCATGTGAAACTGAGAATCTCTATGAAAGTAGCTCGTTTTCAGTCAACTTTACACATTTCTGTTGATCTTAACGAAAAAGAACCCTAAATCGTTGTCCTATTTTGAGCTATTATTCAAGACCCAATGAATCCCCTCTTGCAGCCTGTCAAAACAGCCTTGAAAAATTGGCTGAAAATACTTTTGAAGGTGTCCGCACCAACTGGCCCTAAGCAGCCGGTCTGTTAGTGCTTGGACAAATGGTGAACAAAGCTCCGAATGTGCCTCGGAAGTGTGATCTGTGCTTCTAGGCTTTAAGTTTTTTTCTGTTAGCGCCTGAAGAAAGTTATTTTTTATACTTTACGAGAGCAACAATGTTTTGATGCCATCGTCAAGGAGCACTTCGGGGCAATCGACGGTTGTTGGAGCTAATGTGGATACAAAGACATCATCGCGTGCGATGTTTTTCGCCTACTAAAACTAGAAGGATACACACTACAATCGTCTATTTCGCTACATTCTAACTAAGGACTTCCCCTTTTAACGCTGATGTCATTTTCTGACGGCAAAGATACACAGCTCTTGCAGACGAGAAAAAATATGATCACAAACAAAGGAGAAACGCCTGATGAGGAGGAGGAAAAAACCGAAGGGTAGTCTGGAAAAAGATGAGAGGGTTTAAGAACACTGCTTAAACGACAAATTGTGAAACTTTTGGAATGTATTGTTACGAAGAGATATAAAAACTGTTCTATCTCTGGCTACCTAAGATTTGCGACTGGGAGTCAGTTCAATTCCAAAGAGAGACGAACTTTAACAGTTCTGTTCTAAAATACCGGAACAGTGCTTTATTTCCAATGCATCGAAGCTGCAAGAAACTGAATTCCAGTTCACACGTAGATATGCCATTCCTTGATCGCAAACATCAAATAGCTCACCTCGTCATATCTTTACCTATTGCGTACCGGTGCTTGCGTACCGACAACAAATAAACAAACAAAAACCGCCCTTTTCCAGATGTGCCCTCTGGGGGTCCGATTTGTGCTCTTCTGTGACGGGAAAATGTGATTTGGGCTCGAGAGAGTGAAGGAGGAATGCAAAGAAAATAAGGAAAAAGAGACCACAAGATTAGAGATTCGAGCTTGAAAGCTGTTGATCAACTGCAGCGTATCGAACTTTTACACGTACTTCTGATATTACTATGATGTTTTGGTCGTTGTACACATCCAAACAGGACGAGGGAACGACGGCTTGGAGTGTTACGTAAATGTGATGAGCATGGTTGAATGTCAGTTTGTTCTACAATAGATCCTTTCGTGTTCAACATAAAGACTGTTGAACTTCTCCGAAAGAAGGTTTATGTCCTCATTGTTGACTCTCATAATGTTCTTTGTCCACAAGACTTGATCTTCAGTACCTTGTTTCTTTTCCTGTTCCATTGCAACCATATTGTCCTCCTGAGAGTGATCTTTTGCTCTCTTTGTCTCTTACGTGTGGTCGTCTGTGCTGTAGACAAGAGGGTCCAAGGAGCTCCTCTCTCCAAACGGGAACCGGCCTCTCTATCTCGCAACTCCGTAAGTTTACAGACTCCATGAGTCATTCGTCCCTCGGGCAACGACCAGCCCTCGGGCGTCCGTTTAAAAGAACCCGTAGAGCCGTGGTCAGATCACAGCTCAAGCTCAAGGCCTTATGATCGCCATTCTTTCCGCTTCCCTCTTTCTTCTGGCTACCGTCTCCGCCGAACTCCCGAAGGTAACAGCTCAGCACTGAGATATCAGGAAGATTTTTGTAGATTGATGGAGCCATTGATGTCGTCCCAGGGCCCATTCGTGCCAAGAGACAGTGCTGTGGTGGTATTTCGAACTCCTGCTGTGGGTCCTCCAACTCCTGCTATCCTACCTGCATCAACACCTGCCAGAACTCTTGCTCTACTCCAGCCTGCTTCAGCTCCTGTGCTCCTACCTGCAACAACCAGTGTGGTGGAAACGGAGTGAGTACTTTTCCTTTATAGTTCAATCTGAAAGACTGAGGCAGTTTACTGGAAGTGTTCACCAGGCTAGATTTCTCTGTGAGTAAAGAGAGACAATCTGCTCTTCACTTATGAAACTACTGATTTCCTTTTCTGTTGAAAGATATTGTCCGACTTCAGGGAGTGATCGTCGTTCAGCAACCCACTTGCAACTCTTGCCAGAACCAGTGCTACAGCGGCTGCTCCACTCCCATGTGCTACCAGGGCTGTAACAATCAGTGCAACAACTATTGCGGAAACTCCCAACCTCAGATCATCGTTGTCGGAAACAACAACTGTGGAAACTGCTACAACAACTGCTTCTCCGGCTGCAGCACCCCCGCCTGTTACCAGACCTGCGGAAACGTCTGTGCCTCTTCGTGCTAAAGAGACTGGTCGTTCGACCGCTTTCTTTTATTTGTACATTGTTAATGTAAAGTATTCTGAGCAAAGCATAGAGCAAGAATGATTTATGAAAAAGTTCGAATTGAACCCCAGACCACTCCGATGCTAAGAGAGTGCTATAGATAGCGTGTGAGCCATTCATTCAAAGCTTAGCAAGCCTTTTCGCACAAAGTGAAACAAACGATAAAATATGTAACGAAAAAAAAACAGGTGCTTATTCAAAATTGCGTAGGCAAAATCTTCTTGGCCGCGGACATGGAGAAAAAAAAGAGATACTAGCACTTAGTATCCAACAGCGGTACAAAAATCTTCTCTTCCTTCCTACTCGCATCGCCGCTTTGAAACTTAAGTGTAAGGTGTTTTTACGTTGAAAATCTTGGCCACCTTGTCCGTATGTATCCAGTCGACCTACTGTAATGTGAACAGTACTTTATGAGCACAGTGTGACGATCGGCATCCTTACCTTTATGGTATTTGACGGCTTATTTCTTTTTACCATCTGTTCCATTCATGTATCGCTTGCTGTAGCCCAAAAATGCGCAATTGCTTTTACCACTGCGCTTTAGTAAAGAAAGATTTACATATGAAATGCGGAACAAGCAAGCTTTGTGCCGTTATATCATTATCTGATGCACAGCTTAGCAATGCGCTCCAGAAGTCCTACCAGGGTTTTGGTTCGGCTCTCAAGGACCTAGATTCTGTTGGCAGAAATCATTTGCTCATCAGGTACCTCAGTTCGGACAGTTATCTCGGTTTTTACTCGAAAAGTACTCTGTCCCATTCCTTTTTTTAAAGTGCAAGTCTTCAAACGTGTCGACGCTTTGCTCTCCTCGCCCGAAGGCCAAGAACTTCCGTGATATTTTTTTGTTGCCTGTGTATTTCTTTTTCTTCTTCCTTAAATAACCACCTCGCTCGCACCTCGCTTGAATTATTGCTGAACAGTCGACACAACCTGCTTGGACAAAAAACAGACAATTCAGTAGGACTTTGTTAGATTTAACACAGGTTGCTCGACTTTATAAAAGTGCTCTTAACCTCGGTAAATCGTCCTACTTCAAGAAGTGTTCTTAAAAGTGCATGCAACAAATCTGCGAGCGAGGTGGTTATTTAAGAAAGAAGAAAAAAATATATACAGACAACAAAAAATACTACGGAAGTTCCTGGCCTTCGGGCGAGGAGAGCAAAACGTTTGAAGACTTGAACTACTAAAAGAGGAATTAGGGCGAGCGAGTACTTTTCGAGTAAAAAGCGAGATAGCTGCGACAGATTGGTTTTGCTTGCGAGAAAGAATTGTCATTTCGAGCGAATGATCGAAGAGCGAGCTGTAATTGCGAGAGTCAAATGCCCAAAGTTGACAGTGGTGGTTCTAACCGTCTACTTGCATAGAACTCTGCAGCTCTCATTGTCTTATTGTGGATCTCAATCCCGTCACATTTTTCATCAACAGGTAATGACGCGAAGTGGAAGCCCGCTGAGCGAGGGGTAGAGTCAACCAATCTCTTGGAAGATGTAGAAGAGGGCAGAACTCCCTGTCATTGCCTTTTTTTCGAGTGAATAATGGCCGGCCTGATCAGATTCGGGCAAACCTCGACGTACTTGGCTGCGAGGGACTTTTCCGTTGGAAGCTGGTGACAGTCGAGGACGTTTAGCGCATCCAGCTTCAAGGAGTGCAGGAGAAGGTCCCTCTCGCTTCTTGGGGTCCATGTAGATTCCGGCCAAGCAGAGCTCGATCTCGGAGAGAAGGGCTTCGTCTAGCTTCCTACGCGGACGGCCCTTGGACGTTTCCAGAGGCCGAATTTCCGGTACTTCAGCAACTGAAATTGCAGAATAACGATGGATTCTTTTCTAATAAGGACCGCTTTTTTAGAACATCTTCCAGGAAAAAAAGAAAGGAAATCGGACTGACCTGCCGTATCGAATTCCGAGCTTTGTGATCGGATCCGCCAAGGATCTCGTGTTCAATTTCTTCAAGAAAATTGTCTATTTTTTGGCTTGCAAAGAACGTCTTCTATGCAAAAATGGCGAAAAAGGAATAAAAGGTAGAGAGAAAAAAAAGTCAAGGCCGTTGGAGCTCAACAGAGAAGCTGAGGAGAGGCCGTCGCCGAGAGCCAAAATCCTCCTTTTCGCGCAAAAATTTTGACGCGAATTTGAATGTTGAGTAGTCGTCGTTGCCAACAAAGATAGCAATATTTGCCCAGATTATGAGGTATAACTGGTTGACGGCGTGTGCTTTTGGCAACTTCCTCTTCTCGGTCTCCAACGGGTGCAGCGACGCGAAGTCGTGAACCTAATTGGATGGGCGAATAAGAAAACCTACTGGAGGGTACATCAGCATATTTTCTGAAGGGCTGTGAGGCACGGCTTTATGCGAAACTTTTTTACTTTGTGGAAATGTTTTGCATACAACGCTAAATGTTAAAGAGAATGAAAAAGTATATAGTAATCAAGCTTGAGAGAGAAAAAAAAGTAGACTAGCAGTGAACCTGAACGCGAAACGGTTTGTTGCTTTGGCATAAACAGCCTCAGATCGATATCTGTGCAACGCGACCAGCTGTTTGTACCGTTCCGGGGCCGACAAGGTTATCCCAGATCTGTTTAGGTAGCGAACTATCGTCGACATGAACCAACCGCTTATATTAGATGTACGGACCACAGAGTAGTTTCAAGTTGCTATTCAACCTTCCTTTTTAAGTTTTTGTACTACGCACTGTGCACATTCTTCTAACTGGTGCCAGTACGTCCACTAAATTGCATTGTTATCTTCTGTGACACTTTTTCTGAAAACCTTTAAGGTTTACCCTCTATTCTTCAAAAATCATAAAAACAAGAACTTTTGAAAAGTTGCGTCCGTGTAGTAACAATGTAGATCGACAAACTTGTGGTGGTAAGTTAGGACAGGAAGTTGGGCAACGACGTCTCCGAGTTTCTTCTGTTTATTCACCGCCGTCTGTTGTGTTTTCCTGTGGGTGAGTGTACCAGTCCCATGCGATAAGGAAACAGTCAAGCAGGCTGTTATGACAAAACCAGCTCTTCTCAAATTTCCTAACCTTCCTGAACTTCTACGTGTCGAAATATGCAAGAAGGTAAGGTCGCATATAGTTTTGCCATATAGCATTTATAGCTTAACCCCAGTACTTTCACGAAAGTCGTTCGATCAAATAAAACAGTCTGGAATCTAATTATTTGCCAGAGGAAGCAATTCAATATTTCTCTCGAAGGAGACGTTTCGATTGAAAAACTGGAACATGTCTATGGAATAATGCAATTTCGGAAAAAGTACCTATACTTTTGTCTAAAAATCAAGAGCCGGAGGATCTATCACTACCATGTGGCCGAAACTGAAATAGACAGGCTGGTCGCAATTAGTTTCTTCAGATTTAACAATCTTGTTCTGGTACGAATAATTTCTTCGAGAGGAACTTTTACATTCAGAAAGACCAGAAGATTATGGACAAAGTGAAATGGCTTCCTGTCAAAGCCAAACAACACATATGCCTAAAGTACACCCCACTTTGGATCTAGCTTTAATGAAGATCTGCAAACTTTTTAACGTTGAACTAAACAATTGTGTTTACCATGATTTTCATATGTAATTGTGACCGTGGAACGCGACAGCAACATACACGTTCCCTTGTATCGTACGCACAATCAGACAATGAATTCTTGAGTGCACTACTCTACCTCGATCCAACATATTTTTAGGCAGACTTACTTTTTTTTTTATAAACATTGTGATTACATGGCTCAGGAAAGGCCATTTTGAGGCTGATCAAAAGCCTAGGTTGCACCGCGCTTCTAGGATTTCCATTCAGCGCTGAACGGCACCTTCCGCGCTTTTTCGATAATTTCCAGGTAGATTTGAATGACCGAGACGGCACAGCTCCGAATGGTCTTCCCAAAACTACGGCGCACTGTAGATCCACAGAACGTTTGAGACCTGGTCATTATCATCTGTTGACGTACCAAATGCGGACTATACGATGGAAAAGAAAACATAATCGAGAGGTCTCGATTATGTTTTCTGGTGTTTTGCTTTTACATTTACCAGGTTATCTATTATTCTACGTAGAAGTACAAGTTTTAAGTATTGACTTACTCAATACACCAAATGAAAAGCAGCTGTTCAAAGCTGTAGTTTGCACATGAAAAGCAGTGGTAAAGTGAATGGTCTATCGAGGTGGACCGACGAAAGAGGAATACCAAGCTAAGTGCTTGATACAAAAGGTTCACGGAAAAGGAGGTATTCCGGAATGAAAGAGAGACCAAAAACAACTCGAATTACTAACCTTGTTTATCCGCACTGATAAAGCAACAAAATACGACGAAGAAGAGAACAAAATCGCCAGAAAAGATAAGGGATAGTGGAACTTACCAATAAGTATTTTTTTTTACGAAACTCGTAAGAGACAATAATTTTAGCCGCTCTCAACATCTCCATATAATTCATTCAGTTCCTGCTCGTCTGAATCTTGAGATCGATATTATTGACATTCTGTAACAACAAGACTGTCAAAGATCAACCGTCAAACTTGTGAATTTAAACGTCAGGACAATACTCTTGATCAAGGAGTTCTACCTGTTACTGTGAAGAAGGAATGTCCATTTGACTAGCAGAAGATGATGCCTACTCCCTGACTTCTTCCTCGCCACACTGTCGACGTTTGCCAGACACCATTTCAATACTGATTGGACTAAAGTGAGTAAAAATTTTCATATCTTCTGTAGGTCATCTTCTCCGACAACGGTCCCGATGAGAATGCATCGTATTGGCGTGACTTGAGGAAGGATCCGGTTTATTTCTCGAAGACAAGAGAAAATTTTATAAAAAATAAAAATAAATGATAACGCGGAAAATGCTATTCTGATCGTCTGGAGTGCCATGAAGCCCATCGTTTTAAAAAATCTTCCTCTCTCGATGAACAGCCGTCTGTTCCAGTTGATCTCCCGCAACGGAAAAGTCACCAACTACTGAAACATTTAAAATTAAGCTATCCAAATGAATTGTTTTGTTATTGCCTTCATAGTTTTGACGCTTCTGAATTCGAGTATAACAGTCAGCCAACTAAACAAGAAAGATTGATTCGAATTCCAGATTGGAATCTTGGTTAAGCCACTTATTATGTTTTCATTCGTAGGTGGATATCCTCTTGGACCTTTACGAGGAATAGTTTAACTGTCACTTTGACAGCTTTTATATTTTTCCTAGTTTGTGAATCTGCTGGTTTGGTCACGCATCGTTTAACGTTTCGGTACACAGTAGCTCAGGGGCAGAGGTCCATCCCATTCAAGTTTCTGCTTCTAATGATGTATTATGTTGTGCAATCATTGAGATCAGGTGTTGGAATACTGTCAGCTCATCAAGAGAACATAATGTATGAAATAGCCGAAAAGTACATGGGCATTACTGAAAATCTGGTAATCCCAAATGAGGAGTTAGGACAGGCCGCCTCTTCAAATCAAAATCGATGGAAATACCTAAATCGCGGAAACTATTAGTTCCAAGGACAATTTCCATAGGGTTTTCGTTTGGGGCCTTCTTTACCAAATGGAAGTGAACCCGGGCGACCCGATCGTTATAATGCAAGGCGACGTCAGCCAAAAAGGTGCATATGAGCGGCATTTCGTTGCCACTTGCGTCTATAATTTTCGAGGATAAGTTTGGGGAATTATTTGTAACTTTTACCCCCTTCAACGCGTTAGGATCAGCGGCGGTTATCTTTTCCCAGAAACCAACTGACATTGTGCTTGGCTGGGCGCCGGTGTCTAATAGTGCTTTACACGCCACCCCCAGGACTGTCACGTCAAAGAGTGGCTTGATGCCGAAAAGAGACGGGTCACTTGGCGTCGAGATACTTTTTGTGCTTGAAATTACGTGATGGGCGAAGTGGAAACTACGTTTTTGTGCGAGAGTCGAAGTTTTATCAGTCGTCTGAGGCTGAATTTCCTCTTCAATACCTCTCATAGCTCTAGCATTGTTTGGCAGACCACGAGGGGGGTACTGACTAGGTTTCTGCCCCTGTTGGGCTGGATAGCCGCTGGTTTGCCTATGCGGGTTCGAGTTTTGATGATTTCCATTGTTATTACGGGATTTTTGACAGAAAGCGGCTGTATGACCGTCTTTTCCGCAGTTATAGCACGTGATCTTGTGTTTTTGATCTGTAAAATTGGACTTAGCAGACGGAGGTACGCAATTTTGAGGGCTATTGTGGCTTTTGTTTCTCGAATCAACGAAGTTTTGTCTAGGATTGTTTCTGGGCTTTGAGTCATGAGGAGTGAATTGTTTCTCTCGATTCCGGTTGAGATTTCTTACTGCTTCGAAGTTTCTCTGCAGGTTGAAAGCTAACGTTTTTATGTGGGAGTAAGCCATTTCACGATCATTAGATTGGAGGAACTTCAAAGCTTCGGCGGCGCCAGGCCACGGAGCGATATTGTTGTATAGCTTCTGAGCCCTGACCAGTGAGATCGTTTCGGGTCCTGCAGACCGATAGGCTTTGTTTGTGAGCCTCTCAAGCTCGTCACAAAATTCTTGAAGTTCGCCCGAGACTAAGTGAAGGTTTCCAATCTTGTCTAAAGCGTCGATTCTAGCCAGACCATTATCACCCGAGAATCTACGATGCATTTCGTCAACGATTCCGTCAAGATTACCTTCTTTAGTCTCTACGGGAAGTGAGTTGTATAATTTTAATGCCTTCCCTCTTAGGAGTTTCACAAAGAGTGTTCTACGTAGTGATTCCGAAAGGTTTACCCCATCATACTTATTCTGGAACAGCTCTAAATGTGCAAAGAAACTACACGAATCAGCTTCTCCCGAAAATGGCTCCAGATCGGGCATGATATTAGCGCGCATTAAGGTTTCGAAGTGATTATTCTCTCTGCTTCGCCTGTCGGGAACATGAACAAACTGACTCGTAGGGGTCGATCGTACCTCCATCGGTCGCTCTGCCCTGGTTGATCCCTTCTCCGACGGATTCTGGCTGCTTGGGCTGTCTCGTCTGGCGTCCTGAAGAAGATTTCTTAATCTTCCCCAACCAGGCCTACCAGGCAAATTTCCCTCGGCGGTGCCTCGGATCGGTGTCGCAAGAAGCGATTCTTCTTCCTCTCTTGTGAGCTGCTCCAGCTGCTTCTGTAAACACACTAGTTCAGTTTGCATCTTAGAGTTTCCTTCTAATAATTCGGCAATTTTTGTGTTCAAGTCGTCCCGTGAAACGGAAAGAGTGTGACAAGCGTCCGAAAGCTGTGTGATAGTGTCGGTGACTACGTCTTGTAATTGTGAGCTGTAGTCCACTTGGAATAACTTTCGCAACTCTCCTAGGAGGTATTCTTGTTTGTCTATCTCTTGCACTGCCAATGATAGCAATTCTGCACTCAAAATATCTTCGTCGTGAAGGATCTGGTAAACTGAGAGTGGAACAGTCACATGCTTCTTTGCTTCCTCCAGTTTTTCTGTCATAAGGGCAACGAAAAGCGTGTAGCTTTCCATAATGTTTCCTCTTTCCGTGCCTACTCGGTTTGGTGTCAGCTTATCAACGTAGACTAGCCATTTCTTGAGCTGATTAATCATATCTTGTGCAAATTCACCCAAATTGAACGGGCTAACCTTGTTTTCCCTTGTAGCTTGATCGTTTTCGTCCTCATCCATCTCCACGTCCGGATCGGTCGTGTTTGGAGTGATGTTGCCGTCGGTTCGATTGTAGTCATCCATCTTTCACCTTGGTAACCTGAAAATTTACGGTGTAAATTCGGCTTTGAAAGGCTTAGAAGAGGAGAAATGGGTTCAGAGAACTCGTGAACGGTGTTTTTATGAGAAATTTGACGCTCTGGGACGGGATTTTCCGTGAAGATCGTCGGAAATGTGACGCGCGTTGGCCGGTGGCTCAACGACGCGTAAACTGGCAGCGTTTCCCCTCCCAAAAGAGGGTGTGCTCAGTTTTTGTTGCCCGTCGGGCGTAAGGTGGTCCCTCGGACGTGTATCAGATCACTTCGGTGAAGTGTCTAGGGTTGACTTCACGGCTCGGTGAGCACGTGAGGGTTCTTTTATTCGGCCCCCAAATGAGGAGTTACGATGGCCGAGTCGTAACCTCAAGATGCTCGATCTGCTGGTTAGGCTAGATCGAGATCTTATTACTAGAAAAGCGCCCCTTTTTCTTCAAACAAAATTTATTCAGCCTTGGGACTCAATAGGTCCAACAATCTGATAATAGATGGGTAACTCAATACGGGGAAACAGAAGAAAACAATATAATAGAACTCTCGACTCTAGATCGAGCGAGAGAAAACCGAACAACCACAAAAACAACCAGAAAATCCAAACGGTGGCGTTCCGCGCTTAAAACAGAATGGTTACGGTGTGGCGGGTCTTTGAAAAGTGAAATATGACGGGAGGGACGAAAACGGTTGTGGTTGTTTTAGGTAGAGTAACGAGAATAAAATATCATAGGAATACCGGCTATGTGACAAAAGGTTTGGAGCCAATGGTCGTGTCGCAACCTTGAACCTTGGTCGGAGCAGTTTTCATAGGTTTTGAAAGGCTCCGCATTGCCTAGGCGTGAGCACATGCTCAGTACTATTGTAATTTACGTATCCCTGTTTTCCGACGAGCACACACCATATCTTCAGTAGAAACACCTGCTCCATTTTCTTTATCAATGAATGTCTCTAACCTCGCGATCGTTAACTGTCTTCCACTTGACTATAAAGAGAGTAATCATGTCACTTTTATCCGCATCCTTGACATTATTTCCTATTTCAATACATGTGTAAATACTTACACCATATACTGTATCATATTCCGATCAACAAAGTATATGCACAGATACCGATGGTACTTGTTGTATCATCAAGTTATAGCATTTGTAACTGACATCACAGTGAGTTTGAGTTTTTCACATTACGTTAATGATTTCAGGTTGGCATCCTCATCAAGCCACTCTTTTTAGTACCATTTGCTGGAGGCTATCCACTCGGACCTCTCCGAGGCACAGTTTCAACTGAACACTTAGCTGCTCTCACATTCTTTCTACTTTGTACTTCTGTTGGTACCGTGACGCATCTGTTTACCTTCCGCTATACTGTGGCCCAAGGAAAGAAGTATATTCCTTTAAAATTCATTGTACTCATGGTCTTTTTTATGGTTATTCCTTTTCTACCAGCAATAGGATTTTTGATAGCTTACCAGAAAGAGGCAAGCATGGAAATGAGAGAAAAGTATAATTGTGTAACGGAAGAACTGTTGTCTGTACCCGATATCATTCTCTGCGATCGGCGACGTTTTGGATTCCTTGTCTGTCTTCCAATTGCATTCAATTCTACCTGTTTTATTGTAGCGGCTAACTGGTATATTCTCGCCACAAAGAAGTTGATCCACACTGACTCAGCCTCCGAGAAATTGAAACGACTGCAAAAAAAGCTCCTTCGCCAGGTTGTCATTCAAGCATTTCTGCCGCTTTCTATAGTAGTCGCTCCTGTATTCGTCCTTCTAGTCACTGTTATTGGAGAGGTTTATGGCTTGGAGAGTGAGTTGCCTTTGTCTTCACTGACCAGGTGGACCCCACGTGAGGTTTCGACTTCAGTCATAACACATTTTTCAGTTATCGGCCTGGTTACCATGGCGGCAATGGCAGTTTTCGGTCTCGGTGGAGCGCTGGTGCTAGTAGTCATGAATCCAACATATCACTGGTGGCTGACAATGGTGTTGGATAAGTTCAAGTCTGTGACGAGAAGAAGCACAGTAATGATCATAACACACCACCATACGAGAAGCCATGATGAAACACCTAGATATTTTAGTCATCGTATCTAACAAGTACTTTGAATAAAGTGCTTCGTATTCTGTACACTTAGACCGACATCGGACGGGTGTTTACAGTTCGATATCTAAGCACCTGCTCAGTCATTTCTACATTCTCTTTCAAGGACAAGTTTCAACGCTACGCAAGCACATTGTCCTCCACTCGACTATAAAATGACTGATCGCAAAGTTTTCAGCCACTATCTCGATGCTGTGTCTTACTTCAACTTTTGTGTCAAAACCTACACCATCTATTGCATCATATTTCGAATAACAAAATATATGTGCAGATACAGATTGTTTACCCTCAGTACATTGCTTTTGTGACTGACATACTGTAATTTGGAGCACTACCCATTTGACAGTTTCAGATCGGCATCCTCTTCAAGCCGCTTTTTCCGGACCCTTTTGCTGGAGGTTAGCCTCTTGGATCTCTACGGGGGATCATTTCCACTATTCATTTAAAAGCTGTTTTTTATTTTAGTCTTTCTATTGCACTGTGACACATCTTTTTGCTTCTCACTGCACAGTGGCTCAAGGAAAAAAGTCTATTCCTTTTAAATTTCTGCTTCTTATGGCCTATTACGTCGTGATTACAGCTCTCAATTTGTTTCACGGTTGCAGAAAATTGGTTCATTTTGGAAACAAAAAAGTTGATCCATACCGAGACAAAACTTATACGCATTTAGCGGAAATTTTTACTACAGGTTGTTATCCAAGCGCTTTGTCGATTGTTATGGCTCCTATTTTCGGATTGTTCATCACATAGTAGAATTTTAGGATTTCGGCTACTTAATTGCAAAAATTGTTTGAACCACATGAACCGCGCACCTTTCCCAAGTTTCCACATCTCACATGGTCCCTACCGTCGCACGTGCCATAATCGTATGGGTGCAATCGAAAAACCTTGATTTTGTTTCACTTCAGAAGACCTTTTTCTGCTGCATCTTTAATCCGTTTGGCCATCTTGTCTATTGTTCTTATATTCTTTCTCTTCCCAGAATGTTGCATTCCTTTAGCCATTAGTATATATTGGTAGCTACGCGTTCTCCCAGGCAAACAATATAACAAGATCCAATAGAATATTCTCCCAACCTTAATCAAAACTGATCCCTTCTCAAGGTTTCTAAAACATATTTTTAAACTTTGTTTGCGCGCAACTTGTACTTGTATAAAGTTCGCGGATTATGACATGAAAATGAAAGTAAAAGACCCTCAGTTGAATGACGCATGCGGAGATTTTTGTTTCAATAGGACTCGCAGCCTTCAGCTTGTTTACTTTGTCGTCTTAGAACGTAGCATCACTGAACTCAGAGATTCTTTCTTCATTTTTCTTTTCCATAGGAACAAAGTCGTAGTTATGGATTTGTCATATTTCACTCAGCAACCTTATTACAGTAGTGACATTTCGAAGACATTCAAGTTTCTTTCTGACGGTTGTCGAGTGACATATAATAGGAAACGAAATCTGAAGACGACTTTGTCCTTGTTTTTTGTACGCACTGATTCTACCGACTGAAATCAAAGGAATTTAAAACAATTTATAAGCTGCATCAAAAAGGGTACCTTTGGGTACCTATGACCCCACCCCAAATAACTTATTTCAAACCGTGTACTCAAAACTCGACTTCGATCCAACGAGGTATTTGGTGGTTGTTTTGAACCAAATTTTCTTGACTATTGGACGAGAGGTTGATTTTGCAAAGAATGTGATTTTGGTTCGACTTTTGACTTGACCAGTTTGGAAATGTTTTCCCGTTCAATAAAGTGTGCCAATTAAACCACCCTCAATTGGTTTGTCATCTTTACTGTCACCTTGGACTACCACTTCATTTGCACCGCCTTGCTCTTTCGCATCTTTTCAGCCTCCAATTAAGACATGGCTTCCTTTTTAGCTCTGGTAGCAACAAAACTATTGAACTCCGACAAAGATGTTTTCTCGAATTTCCGGAATCCAGTTGCTCCCAGACTTATAACGTTTCTTGCAGGTCTCGGTGTTCGGCTCTTCCCCATAAGTAATGAGAGGCTTTCTTTGTTTTCATTCAAAACCTTTTGTTATGCTCGATTTTTCTCTCGGTTTCGAAACCGAGCACTCTCCGTTAAAAGTTATACTCCTAATGTTCAAACAAATAGCTCAAGGGGGTAGATTGGGTCCCTCTATTTTTCACCCAATGTAGTCCCAAAAGTATAATTTAGATAAGTCCTCTCCCCTGTTTACCCATTAGCGCACATCCTATTCGCTTATGATGAGAAGAAAACAACATGATTCGAATTTTGGCACCTCATGCCTCTTTTCCGTCTCGTCACGAGCGGTACACCTACGAAATTAAGCCAATTTCGTGGATGAGTTGTCTCTGGATTTAGCCTCTGGTCTATTGCTCGTGATTCTCGTTGTCTGACCTCTTCCTGGAAAGGCTTGATGAATCTGCCCAGTCAGTACGAGTAAACCTTCCGTATCCTGATCTAAAGAAGACGAAGACAGTTCGCTCTTTTAGCTTCGCCTGGCCTGTCACATGTTCCGAGATCTTTTTTGCGTTATTTCCGGCAGTGTCAGTTCAAGCAAAAGCTAAGTTCTGACCAGCAGACCTATGGGGCATCTACTTAGCCTTCCGGTTTAAACTTAAATTTTTGTTATACATCTGAACAAGACATACATAATTTAAGCAGTGCAACCACCATTTGCCCATCTTTTGCTACCGGTTAACGGATGCTAGCAGCAACAGGAGCCACTGTCCGAGAATCTTGGGCACAAAAAGCGTAGCTTTTGATATATTGCTTCTTATATTCAGCCGATAATTCTGATTTTTTTAGACCGGTACTTTTTTTCTACTCCTCCTTCAGAAATTTCTAACATGCCATTGCGATTTCTCATTCTGGCATTCTCGGCAAATATTTGCTGTACAATTGGTTTGCGCACCCAACGTAGGTTTTAAGTGAATAACTTAATTATGAAGAAGATCATAATTGAGTAAGAAAAGAAGAGATCCTTTCCGATTTTCCTCGTTCTAGTCGGAAGACAACCCTGAAAGCAATCTAATAGAACTCAAAATCAATGATGTCTGGAACAATACAGTAAGACACCTACCAATTAGTAAGCCACGGGGGAAAAGACAAATTTCCACACGTGACAGTATTCTTCCTGTCGAGTCCTCGCAGATACGCCTTTTTTCTGTTGAAACCGTGGAAATGTGGAAAAAACGCTCTCAGCTATCTAATCGAAAATAAGCAAGCACACTGCGCATTTTTTATCAGCCTCTATTGATTTACCTCAATTTTTTTCCGTATTTTTAGCAGACTAAACACGCTATACTGTTTTACATTCCAGTTTGGGATATATGCAAGTGAAAACAAGCGAAAATAACCAAAAATTGACGAGGAGAGGGAGAAAAGGAGAGTAAAAAGAAATATAACCAGAAAAAATGAAAATCCCGCGGAAATTGAAAATGCGCACGAAACCCATTCAAATGAAGGATGGTGCCTGCCGAAGTATTACCAAACATAGTCCACTATGCCACGACAAGTAAAAAGAGCTGGCCCTCGTGTCCTTCAAATTAAAACAAAGAAGCCTCTCAAACTTAGCAGCGCCTGGTTAATTCCGAGACGATTCTTCAAATTCTTCTCCTACATCAAGTGACCCACTATAGTCGTGGTTCTCACTTTGTTTGGTTTCGGGGATTATGTTTGAAAGTGCGTCGAACCAGGAAGGGCGAATTAGGTGGAAAAATAAGAACACTAATCTATCTGGAGTCTCAAAGAACATGATATGGAAACAGTATTTTCGCATTCAAGTGTCTATAGCCCATTTTCCAGATATATTTTATAGCAAAACCTTATCGCTAGGAATTAGTCAATGAGTGAAACTAATTAGTTTCATTCTGACTCACGTGCTACTTTAAAGTACACCTTTTAACTTCTTACGTCGCACCTTGTGCCAACAGAATACTAAAATGTTTCTCCACCAGTTCCACTTATGCCAAAGCTTCCACTCAGAGATCATTGGCTAATTTCCGATGTTGGTCCTCTTTGGTTTCTCTGTTGTGTTGTTACTTCATCTTGTCGAAGCCTTTGTTCCCGAGACATGGCTCAAAACAGCCAGTAGTTTCTGATCTTCTAGACACTTTTAGAAGTCTCGCCCTTTCCTCATAAGAAATGAAATTATGTTCTTGCCAAAGTAAGGGTACATGTTGCGGCATCTGCGTTTCTTATAGGTTGCTTTTTGCTGCGTCACAGATGGCTCTCCATATTGCGAGCCAAAAATATTTTCCACACAGGAGGTGAATCAGATCACACACATTTTTAACGCGTCACCCACCAAATCCTGCCTCAAAGAATGATAACAACATGGTTTGGGGGAGTTACAGGCTGGCTTTAGATGTTTCGTCGGTTTTGAGCTGAAATTTTCAATTTACTAAAATGCTGTAAAGTCTTCGAGCCAGGTCAGTCCATTTCTATGTCCGCTTTAAATCAATCATTCCCTCTTTCTGATTTTGGTAATCGAATAGTTATATTTGAACAAATAACTTTTCTTGTGGAAGAGAAATTTTCCTTCTCTTGATGCTTAAGGCTGAAAGGCCTTGAAACTTTTGGACAGAATCACGTTCACCTTTTGTCTGCTCTCTCTATCCATTTTCTATCTTTAATTAAGCAGTCATTTAGACACATGACGGCTCATTTTAACTAATTAACCGCTCTCATCTGCTCTGAAAGACTTAATTGCTCAAAAACTGGAGCTACTGCATTACTCATTCTTTTGATTCAGAAATTGCCTGGGACAAAATGTTCTAGATGTGCTTTCGCCTCTTAATTTGATTAGAGCCTAATATAGAAGAATGACAGGAAGATGACGGCTTTGCTCCTGCAAAAAACTCTATTTGTTTAATTGACCCCGGCGATTGTTTCCTCTCCTCGCGCTAGGCGTCATTGTCACCTATGCGGCAATCTACTTTCAGAGCAGCGAAGGTTCAAAGTAGCTTTGAGATCTTTGAAATTTCTAGTCAACTTTGGAAGGTAGAAGTAATTCTGCTATCTGTTGCCCTACCTAGATTATAGTCACTTTCACATGCTTCCAATGGATTCCTGTTTGATCAACAACCTGGAAGCTCGGATTTAACACATCACTTTCCACTGTTTTACCCCTCTGAAAACTTACATAACCTCTTGGATATTTTCACGCTCGCTCCTCAAGCACACCACTTCGTTATACTTGTACTCTGTGTTACAAGTGGTTATTCTAGATTTTGCCCGCTCATCATCTTTTAATCATAAAAAAATTTGTCGCATCAACTATGACGCCATCACTATCCTTCTCTTTTCATTGACCCTTGCTCTTCGTACCCTGCTCTTAAAATTTGATTCTCTATGTATAATTTCATTGTTCAGCTTCGAAATCTTTATGCCTTTACTTCCCCTGGCTTTGCTTTTCGTGCTCCAGCGGCTGTTTTACAGTATAGACAGCCGGGTCAGCTCTTGCGAAGAAACAGTAGGGCGTAGATAGCACGACGACGAAGATTGAGAAGAAGATGAAAAGACGTGACCACTAAAAGATTATTGTTTTACTATATGCTCTTACCTCCTGGGAAGTGTTGTCTGGACAGAAGAAAGCTACCGTCTGGGGTAGAACAAAGACTATGAGTACCAATAGGAAAGATGCAATGCTCATGACAAAGTGGACATATTGCCGGTAGACCATCGATGCGCCTCTAAAGGTTCCAACAGCTATGATCCCCGAGGCCACAATGGCTCCGGTGTAGGCTATTTGGGCTAGAAGTTGGGAGGAGGTCTAACAATGCCACTACTTTTGATTAAGTACTCACTGACCGTCCCCATTGTAAGGAAACAAACAGATAGAAGACCCTGAGATAGTACGGTAAAAAAGATTAGGCGTGTTCTCGGTGATACGAAAGAGGCCTTGTCCGAAATTGGTCCCAGGCAGAACTTCATGGCTGCGGAAAACACAAACGGTAGGGCGGTTCCCCATCCAGTTGCCCTAACGTCCAAGCCAAGAACTTTGTTCAAATACGTGGGACCGTAGAGCATGAAGACCTGATAACCGGAAGTGCTCCCTAGCAGCGAAATTAGTATGGCGTAGACACTCGGATCTGTTAGCATGGCTCTGGAAGTAGTATGTGCTATGTTGAAACAGAAAGTTATATACCCACCTATACGGGACCACCTTGCTCTTGGTCTGATTAGTTTTCCCTCTCGAGATCCTCTGTAGCTCTCTCTCCGACACTGTCCTATGTTTGGCCGGGTTGTCGTCGTAGAAGAAGAACATGCATAGAAAGATGAACATTGACACCACTCCATGCACGTAATAAGCCGCTCTCCAGCTATAGTCCGAAGTGCAAAATGCGCTTGTAATGGGCATTGTGAAGATTGAGCAAAGTTGCATGTAAATACTTAAGATGGACATGAACGATCCAAGTCCTTTGTCGGTAGCCCACTGGGATGCAATCTGTCCCAGAGCTGGGAAAGACAGGGAGGTTGGAATTCCCTAAAGGCATTTATTGTTACGGTAACAACTCTAATACTTGTAGTACTCTTGCTGCAAACACGGCGGGGTAGCCTACATGGACAGCCAGCGGAAAGCAAAACGTTGAAATTGCCGAGAAAATGCAGTAGATGGATGAAGTTTTACTGAAAAAAAGTAAACTTTAGCGTAGTGAGCTTACCCAATGCCCCATTTCTGTACCGAGTAGCTGACAGGGATTGTACCAATGAGACAGCCAATAGCTATAGCAGAAAACAGAGAATGAACCTTATTTGGTGACTGTAGCCAGTGATCTAAATTTGAGCCATGCCTGTTCATCAGCCTATACTACCAGTAGAGTTCGCCGGTATCACATCTTCCATGCAGATCACAGTGAACGTGAAGATTAGTGAATTGGAGAAAGCGAACGTTAGACAGAGGAGGGAAAGCAAGAGGATAACATAACGTGTTCGGCCATAGAGCTGACCAATACCCTCTTCTGTAGAGCCCATCGCTGGAGAGAATGGTTTGACCGTGATGACAAAATCGTCCCCCGAGACGGCTTATAGAGGTCGCGTATTTACATGACTTGTCGATGAACTGTACGTGCAGAATCAAATGTTTTTTTGTCAGAGATGGAAAACCAATCTTACTCAAAATAAAGGGGTCAGAGAACAATTGGAAAAATGGAAACGAAGCCATTTGAATTCAAAGAACGTCTAACAGCCAGCTATAATCCTGTCTAATTCGATCCCCACGCACCTTCTTCAAAGCCTTATCCATAGGAATGCCCCATTTTGGTCCGTTATCTACATGTTGCCATGTTCCGTTCGTGTTTTGAACAGCCTCCAACATTAACACTAATATGAATTAGATCTAGGCGGAGATCCATGGTACGTTCTGTTGGCAGTATTGCCTTTCATATTTCCGTGTACTTCAAAATTACGAAAGACTGAACGTGATTTATACACCCTTTCTCTCCAAATATTGCACCTAATATGCATTAGGTAAACTTCCTGAATAGAGATACTTTACGCTATAAGTTTTGTTTGCTAAGTTTTAAACCAACTCCTTCGCTTTTGGTTGACACTATCCTGTCGCACCCAAATGATCTCCCAGATCATTTTCTTTTAGGTTCGTCTTGCCGACTGACTTGATGAACCTTTACGTCTGTGACAGTACAAAGTTTTTTGGATCCTTCTGCATGGTTGGAATTTATTTCCAATTTTACAGCAGGTCCCATGAACTTTTGTGGTCAGATCTTGACTTTATTTAACTTGTGTGTTCTAAAATTGGAATAGTCTAAATACTCGTCTGGGCTAACTGGCCTAGACTAATCGAGGTGAATTGGTGCATTGTTCTCCTCGAATAACATCTTTTCGAGGGTCCTCTATAGCTTTCTTTAGTTCCTATAGATTTTCCTAAAATGGCCTGGTCTCACCGTCACTCAATGTCTGTGAATCTGGTATGTGGAAAGTCTTGATCTCCACTATAGTGAAAACCTTCCAAGCTGAGCAAAAAGCTCAAAACTAATCTTTTGACCAAATTCCCAATCGCAGACATCGGGAAAGCATGTAAGACTCGAGGAAATCCTTCTGCCTTGCCCCGAGGATCCGATTAACCCCACTTCCTTCCAACTGACAAACAGACAGCGGAAATTTTAACGCGTTTCCTGACACCATCATTTAGATGAGACAGCTCCTTGGCTCTTTTTGTTGCTTTCTGATCGTATGACTGATATTGAGGCAAATCAGCGGCCAGCTAAATGTTCCGTGACCTTATCAGGAGTTTCAGACGTCCGCGAGTGATTTAAAAATTCATTATCAACGTGCACTTTTGCAGTGCAAAAAATTGTTGATATTTTTCTGAAAGAAGCCAGGTGATAGGAAGAGTTTCCGAGTAGAATGTGGAAATAAGGCACGTGTTATTTAGGGTTGCGGTGTTCCTTTCTTTTTTGTTATTTTATGCTTCCTGTCTTACAGCTTTTTTGTCTTTCAGTGCCTTTCATTTGAACATCCAGTGTTCCTGGCCATCAGAACACTTCCTCTATTCTGAAATGGCTCCACTTCAAGCCCAGATAATCCCCACACAAAATCTTGCAATGTGTTTATATTTATAACGCTCCCACAACCCTGTGAAATCTCGCAAGCCATATCACTAGAATTAATCAAAAGTAAAAAAATTTCACACTAATTTTCAAAGCACAAGTTATCGTGACCTCAAAGCTGGACCGAGATTAAAAGCCAGGAAATTAGAGTATCTTTAGCTTATGCAGTCACGAAACGAATTCACAAATGTACTCTAAAGATCTCTTGAATTTATTTTTCCTATATTCTCATTGCAATTAACCTCTTGGTTAATGTCTAACAGCTTTGGAGCGGAGCAATTACACCTAAATCATGTTTTCTGCGGATCTATCACCTCTGAGCGTGGCTACACAGTTCTCTCTGGGGGTTTTCCACCTTCAACACTTAAAGTGACCCTAGAAGAAGCCCCATTTCTGTGGAAACACTTCCTCTAAATCATTCTAAACCAACCATCTTTGCAAGATTGTTTGTCGTTTTTCTCTCTCCGCTTCCTGAAAATGGGCAATCCAGCTAACTGCATTGGTCCTTTTGCGTCAGGAGAGCAATTTTGTAGAAACAGCTGTGCCTTGACTGATTGTTTTCTTGGGTGGCCTCGGTCTTATGCTCTTATATATTGTGAGTAGAGGAAACGCATGTCAGTCAGCCTTAGATTGAGACAACAAGTTAGAAAACGGATAACTTTCTGTCCCAATTTTCTTTTATGCCATGGTTTATGGATGTCTGCTGCGCCTTTCCAGTGCTGTATTGTTTAGAAATCATTTTATAACAAAAACCTTTGGTGCAATTACATCTATTCACGAGGATTGCAATTAATAGATGACTGAAAATAGACTGACGATTCTGTAGACAGACAGCCAGAAAACCTATTATTAGGAGGTCCAATGTTAGAAACTTCTAGTATACAAACTAACAGCTCTCGAGGTGTGCATAACTACAAATGTATGGTTAAGACGTCTGTAGTACTACAAGTAAGAAACGGTGTAAGTTTGCGAAGCCACAGTCAGCTTTAAATGCAAAAATATGAACTTTCCCAATTTCCCCACTGACCAGTTTTTTTTCGTATTCGTCATGTCCTGCCCGACCAGACCTCTATATTTAGGTTTGTCTAGCTTCCCCACTATATCATTACGACCCTAAGTGTCAAACGCAGTCGTCATCTAGATTTTTTAAAATTTTATTTGCGATCTCATTGAATATTGGGTTATTTCACTCGTGTGTCGGCAGTTCCAGAAAACAGCATTTTCACAGGTGTCAAAGTGATACCATCAAAACAAAGTTTTTGTTATTCTCACCGAATTTTTGATTACCTTATTACAAGCTTTACCTCCTCAATCTTAATGATGTTCTTCCGGAAGAGAAAGGCGTTCTATCGGTGCAATCTGATATCAGATCCCCCTGAGAACTACGCGGCAGTTTCTGCTCTCGAAGCCAATTCCAAAACTCGGAGCTCAGAAAACAACTTTAAATATACTCTTTTTCTTTTAATGAAGCACCACAAGTCTCAATTTAAAGGGACAATCCAGTTATGGTTGGACGGTTGGATAGCGTGCTTTTTCGAGTTCAGATTTTGCGGTGGGAGTCAGCAATTCTTGAATTCAAGTTTTTTTTTGCTTTTTTCCTGCTTCACACTACTTTTTTTGGTTTTTAAGTATGTTTAATCAATTTACCGTCAAATTCTACAATAGAATCGTCTAGCTTGTTAGAAACAAACCAATAAAAATGAAGAAAATTTACAACACGCTGGAGTTTATCTTGTACGTCATTTTTTATTATTTTTCTCTATTTATTTTATGACAAACTAGACGATTTTAGAATAGAACTTTACGGCAAATTGATTAAACACACTTAGAAACCGAGAAAACTAGTATGAAACAGCGAAAAAAAGCAAAAAGAAACTTGAATTTAAGAGTTTCTTACTTCTCCCCGCAAAGTTCAAATTCAAAAAGGGCGCTTATCATCCGTCCAACCATAATTGGCCTGTCCCTTTAAAGGGCAATCCTGGCCTGATTAGATTCCATGACCGAAATTGCTCTAGCTTAAGGTGAAGCACTACAGTTGATGTTTCCATTTCTCATTACAAACTCTTTCACAAATATATGTCCAGTCTGACTGTTTGGCAGAACTTAACCGGTTAAAATTCACAAATTTTTACTCCTAGATCTGGTACAAACTTTTTTCCCGTCTAATCCTATTTGAACTGATTCTTAGACTTTGTTCTAGGTTCAGCTTTTTCAACCATTTCACTAGTCTTGTAGAACCAGAAACCCAGAGTAAAAAGTTTTAAGCCAACTTTCAATCTTTTCTCTCCTATGTTCACAAAAACCGTGTAGGTGGGACAATGCCCTCTACTCGAAATGCTGTTCATCACCTTTAAGTAATCAGTCTAATCCTCTTAAGGCCACACTAAACCCTCATACATAATCAGGTTTATGTATCCTGGCTCCTTCTCATATAAAGCTGTTCAAAATACTAACCCTTTAATCTTTAAAGTGGTGATATCCTCCCACCCACCGTTATTCTGAGTCGTTTTGTTGCCAAGTGAGCTACGGTCCTTGATTCCTGTTTATAGGGCAATAGCGGGAGTTTTCGTACCAAGTGGGATGTTTTTTCCTCCTCATCTTTGTACTGAACATCGTGTGCTGATGGAGACATCTTTCAGGTTCCTTATTACGAAAATCTCAGAACTGAAGACAGCTTATATGAGTCCGCAGGAATTGGAGTACTGTGACCCGCAAGTGGTAAGTATTTTAGGCGGTGCTCATTTGAACGAGTTTATTGGCTAAACAGAAAGGAATTATCTCTAAAGCTGTTCATTGTTGCTCAGACATTATGGAAACTGTCTTTAACGAACTCTAATTTGCATATGTGTTCTCGTCATTTTTTATATTCCTGTTCGAAATTTTCTAATCGTCTAAAGACTGTTTACTAGCAGAAAGCACTACTTTGCGAATAAGCTCGTTTTCGTTGGAGAACGAGTCATTTTTCTCCAATTTTGTAAGCCGCCCAATCCCGTCTTAGCTTTGCTATTTTATGGAAGATTGTGTCTTGTACACAGAATTCCCTCACGTTTCAATTTTCAAGATTTGTCAAAATGCAACACAGATCCCAAACTGTTTGTCCTATTGGTTAAAAATCATAAAAACAATCTCCAGGTAGACAACGCAGAAGCCTTTCAGGTAAATTCGATTGTCCTCATCTAATCAAGCAATTTAATGAGTTCGTAGTAACACGATTCAGTTTACAGGTGTCAGGGACGGGAAAAAAGTAAACGATCATTTAGTTTTTTGCATGGATGTTGATTGGAGAAAAATAAAAGAAAGTGAAGATCGGTCGGGTCTAAAGCCTTTGTTTGGTCTGCTGGATTAAGAAGCATGGGGTAGCCAACCTGTGGAAAAAATTCTCATGTTCTCAGACTTACAACCAGTCACGTCCGATCAGATGTCCACTTCATTTGGTACTGGATCACTACACGAACACATGTGTACCAGCGGCGTTGTTGCAATTCCCAGATCAGGTAAGAGAACATAGGAAAGTTTGCAACGTAAGCTTTTCAAGGAACACGAATCAGGAATGGCCTTCATCTACGGATTTCTTCTCCCCATTCTGTCGTTTATCGTTCTCGCTTCTCATCTTATCGTGGTATGGGTATTGTATGAACAGAAAAATGTAAGTTTTACCTGTCCATATCTTCCTAAGTCATCCATTTTAGAGGCGAGCATCGGTTGAACCACTTCTTTGGATGGCCATCAGTGCAATCTTCATGGCAATCTCCCCTCTTCCTTATACAATTTACTACTACAATCTAAAACACGTTCACGACATTAATCAAGACAGTTTCCTGTGCAATTTGGAAAAAATCTCCATGGAAATTCTACCTTTCTTCTTCAACACATTGATCACAATGTTCACCCTTCTTTTGGGAATCCAGCGCTTTGTGGCGATTCAATTCCCATTGGACTCGTTCAGATGGTGCACGAGGAAGAAGATAAGGACCTACTCGAAGCTTATATTTCTCTCGGCTGTCGGTCTTTCTATCCTGCATTACTCTTTCGACGTGCGCATTATCTATCACATGTGCATTGGAGAGGTGTGCTGACCTTAATTTTGTTTAAAGAGCTATGTTTCAGCATGGTGGAAACAACACAGAAACCTTCTGGGTGGCCAGGTGTTTTGTGGGCTATTCGCCAGTTACTAGGATGCTCAACAGTACCCTACTTTCTGATGTGAGTGATTACTGAAAAATTATTATCGGACGGAGTCTCTCACGTACCATTACAGCGTGCCAAACTGATATAGCTCGCAGACGTTGATTCTGCGTATTTTTTAGTTATATCCGCCCGTTGCAAGACAAGTGATACCAGAAACAAACTTTTTTTTAGCTCTTCGACATCAGTCGCATTGTCATTGCATTGGTGCCATCGGTACTTCTTTTCATCATCACCATTCTTCTCATCAAAGCCGTCAAGACAAATGATAAGACGTTCTCGATGTGAGTCACGGTTTCACATTGTAAATGAATCCTGTAGCACCAACGATAATCGACAAATGTCCACAATCAATCGACATCGAAAGATTAACAAGGCTTCAAGGAACACGACTGTTATGCTCACTGTCATCATTGTTCTCTTTCTGATTGGACGGTAGTTAGCGACTAAACTTAGATAAACGTTCATGTTTAGGCTTCCATCCACGATTCTAATTCTAATGGTCCACTTTTCAAGCTACTTTGCCAGTTCTCCCGAGTCTACGGAATTTGACTTCCTGCATGATCTTTATTTGCGGGCCACGGCTAATATAATCATGATGACTGTTCATCCGATTTCCTTTGCTGTTTACATGCTGATGTCGAGGTTTCCACGAACAGAGTCCCGGTCACTAATTCTGTTAATTTTCAGACGGTTCCGTGTCAGTTTGAGAAAACTGCTGGGTATTCGATGTCTGGCGTCTGACGAGGAAATGGGACAAACCAAACTGCTTTCCTGTCAAGCCTCGACAATAACTTTCAGGAACAAGGACAGCAAAGCACCGTTGATCGGAACGCGGTTAGGTTAGTGTACGAAATAAAACTTATATTATGGCGGTTTTGTTCAGACTCAACATGCAGCTTTAATAGCATGAGAACGTCCGTTCGGACCAGTAACGTTCGTTTCTGTGGCGAGGACAAGGATGGAATAAGGAAAACAAGCTATTTACATCCGGACAGACTATCAGTTCGAATAGCAACGAGATCCGTGACTAATCCAGATATCTCGGGAACAAGGGACTAAACTAATAAGAGTTCCTGCCTTATGCGATACGTTTGTGTGCCCTGTACTGTGATTACGATATACTTTATAATTGTGCATTCCTGGTAATATCTGCCCTTCGTGTAATACAATAACGATACTGATGGATATGGTTTTAGTGATTCTCGCTTTGGCGAGATGACATGGCTTTAGTCATTTGTTTATAGCGAGGTATAGTTAGGAAATCTACATGAAGTACTAGTGTGTTTGTTCCACTGGGAATTGATAAATCTGATGACTCCATTCACTTCTACTGTTCGCAAACCAGGCATAGGGAATTTTATGCACTTTGGCATTATTTAAGCACTTTGCTTCAGATGGATTTCCGCGTTTTTGAAGCACCAGTGTTCATACAGACCACACTAC
Source organism: Oscheius tipulae (assembly GCA_037178975.1). Classification (NCBI taxonomy): domain Eukaryota; kingdom Metazoa; phylum Nematoda; class Chromadorea; order Rhabditida; family Rhabditidae; genus Oscheius; species Oscheius tipulae. The sequence continues at coordinate 8,705,669 of JASJZH010000004.1, read as the reverse complement.
ATCCTCTTGACTTTTGATTCGTCTGAAACTTCTCAATTGACCTTGGGTAAAAAAGTAGATGTACCCAATCGACCTCAGCACGTGTGAAACAGGTGATTTATTTTTTTGATGGAATGGTTTTCATACAAACGGCTGTGGCCTACTGTTTGGCAGTTTTTTCGTATTATGGTGCGGCCGACTTGAACTCTATTATCCATTTTTTCTAGTTAAAGTTCGTGGCATATTTGCATTCTTCGGTGATATTAGCGCATACAGTATTTATTGAATCATATTTTGTATTTAACTCTTATCAACTATTAACCTTTGGAGCCGCCGGTGGGATGACGATTTTTTCCCTTTTTGAAGCGAGCTTTATTCCGACTAGCGATTACCTATAAATTCGACAATATACTCAAGTGCACCAGAGGAAAGGGGTAGCTATTTAAAGTTCCTTGTTAATTATCGCCAAGTTTCAAACTCGGCTTTGCACAATAGTAAATGTTTAGCTTTATAGTCTTAAATGGGAACATTTTTGTGTGCGATTGGATCCTTCTTTGTATAATGTATCAAACGGCTCAAAAGTCAAGAGTTGATTTTTTTCACTATCAATAAAACCTATAGGACTATCTACTTTACCTACAGTCTATGAACGCGCCCATATATTTAATTTCGAAGTTCAAAAGAAGAATGAGGTTTCATTTTCATAATATCCGATAGAAGATATGTGAAAGCTTCCTGTAAGCATATTTTTAAACAGTGACACATACTTTCAGTTTCTCTCGTTTTAGTGTGTGGCCTCACAGGATCACCTTTTTTGGTATTGATCAATTACGCTACTCACAGGAAGATTTTTAAAGGTGCCCAATCAATGGAGCACCAGTGTCTGCAGTTTTAATTTATGTTTTTTTTAAATAGTTTTAAAGATACTGGTGTATGAATGAAAAGAGTCAAGATTAAGACGTTTAGACAATGCTGCGTCGAACCATGCCTACTGTACGCGTCAGAAACCTGGAGAGAAAAGAAAGACACCGAGAAAAGGATCTTACGAAGTTGAACACAACACAAAGAGAAATGATGCGAAAGATGGTTGGAGTAACTCTTCTCGACAGACGACCTAATGAATGACGAGAAGAAAAACTACCTGATATCAGAAACGAACGAGTAAAAAGGAAGTGGAATTGGGCCAGGGAGATAGCGAATATGAAAGCCGACATTAAGCCATGAGTTTCTAATGCAGAACGAACGTTTCGCCTGTAGCACACAGCTAATATATAATAATGGGTTTTTGAGCTACCAACCGCTTACTGTTTTTGCGGAACGAGAAGTTGCATCTTTCCATTTCGTTAAACTCGTACTCTGAACGTGAGACCTCATTAACACTATACACCTAGTCTTTTGTATCAGCAAACGGTTTCACCTACCTCACGAAATGTATAGAAGTTGAATATAAGTGAACCTTCAGTGCTACTGGACTTCATCGCAGACAAAATGCGCAGATTTTCTTACGCGAATTATCAGCTTTGACGTTGAAGACTCAAAAGGTTTTAAGACTGTTTTATTGTGAAAATCGTCATGTTGCCACATGTTTTTCTAGCAAAATTTACAACAAAAAATGTGCTGTTACACCAGTATGTTACGAGTTAGAATTTCTTTTCAAGAGGCTTGTTCTCCTTGTGAATTCCGTAAGTCAAGAGAGCGTAGAAGCCGGTCCAAATGGCATACGGGGTCATCCAGTAGCCGGCAGTGTTGTTGAGTCGGTAAAATGCGTAAGCAGTTCCAATTGCAGTCAAATGGAATAGGAGCATGTTCTTCCATAGCTGAAATTTGGATCGTGATGGGAAAAAATGACAATGTACCAAGGAAAGACTTCGGTTCTTCACAATGGGCACGGTGAGGAGACCCAAAGCAATGTTGGCTCCGTAGAGACGGAGAGCCATATTGGTGTCGTTCTCATTGAGCACTAGAACCAAGGGTCGTAGCCAAAAAATGATAGAAGCTTACAGTTACTGCCTTTGTAGATAAGGTAGCTGGCATATCCGAGCGGGGCTGTGGCTAGTATGTCCATGAACGCGTAGCATTTGACCTCGGGAGGTGCCCATTCGGGCTTTCTGAGGGTCTGAACACGGAATGTGAGCGAAAAAAGAGAACGAAGGAACTCACTAACCTACTCTCCATCTCGCAGTTTCTCGCCCGTACCATAAAGATAAACCGGAGGAGTGTGCCCGAAACCTTTTTAGCGAACGAGTTTGTGACCTTATGTTTTCCTCTCCGCCGAGATGATACGAGCGCGCCTAGGGAGAACATGTCAGACAAGAAGGTACTTCTTTCAACCAAAAACTATTCTTTTCATCAACATTCCTCTAAGATCGCATGGTAAACAAAGAACTCAAGTCACATCATCCTGCCGAAACACAATAACAGGGGCACATGTTTTCCGCTAGCGAACAGATGTTTGGCTTTTTTCTTTGTCAAGTTGGAGAGCGTCGTCAAATAAGAAAAAGAACTTTTACATTAATTGAACGAATTCAAATCACAGACCGCTTTCTATTATAGATGTGCTTAAAATCGATCTGTTTGTAAACTAATAATTCTGGCAGAGCAGCTTGTTTACCGTTTTTTGAGGCGCGTTTCTCGTAAACAAATAACAAGTGGTGCCAATTCTACGTGTTTGAGCCTTCCACAAGAAAATGGCATATTTTCAAAGCATGAATCTGGGGTGTAAATTGCTGTTTTGGACTACAAGAAAATGTAATTAAAAAGAAGCAAACTTACGTTCCACCACAACTTGGTCTCCTGATCGCCCTTCAGAAGAACGAAGGCGGCAGCAGCAGCTCCACCAGGAATGAGGGTGGATATGAGAGCACGTTTAGAATCCTATAGGAAACTTTGTTGATCAAACCCAATAAGAACTTACTTCAGCAGTCCAGTAGCTCATGATGTCTTTAGTGAGATGGGGCGGACGTGGGGCAGAGTCGGGTAAAACTGGATGAGCGTCCATAGCAGTTGGAAAGATGGAAGGTGGGGCCTAGGAGAGCGAAAATATAAAGGGCAGTGTTGTTCAGACCAACGGCCGAAATAACAAACAGCACGTGAAGGGAAGAGAGCAGGCACAACGGGGAGAGACAACGAGCTGGCCGACCGGCGTCAACAAGAGGGTTAAACGCGGCGGATAAACAACCCGCTCGAATGTGTTGCGACCGCAGTTTTTGCCCTGAAGATCAACTGACTATTTTTGCGAGAGATATTGGAAAAATGTACGGAAAGAATGATCTATTACTTTTGAGACCAAGTCATGCCTCGCTACCAAACATGATCCAGTAATAATAACATTGTCCGGTGGTGTGATGTACAGGGTGGCCCATAATTACGTTGACAAGACGCGCTCGCGCGGAAATGCAATTTTTTCGAGTTCTGTGTTTTTAATCTTTTTTATTTTTGTTTGATAATGTTTTTAACTATATTTCCAATTGTTTTTTGCGTTATAGGTCCTAGCTTTCAGAATGACAAAGCCGTCGCGCCATCGTGCATCAATCGTCTCGCTTTACCGTGAAGGAATTCCGGCATGCGTCATTTCGAGGCGGCTTAATTTATTCAGGCAACTTGTATCGGCGACGATTTCAAGATTCAAGTCTTTGGGAAGCCATTCCGACCGAACCGGACGCGGAAGACCTATATCTGTTTCAACCAAAGCAGCTATCAAGAACGTGCGTGAATGTCTTCGTCGCAACCCGGCACGCTCTATCCGCAAGCTGTCAAAGGAGATGTCCATTTCCCAAACTTCGCTGCAACGAATTGTCAAGAATCGTCTAGCGATGAAAGCGTACAAGCAGACTAGAAGCCAATTTCTTCCTGTTGCTGCAAAAATCAAGAGAAAGGTCCGTGCCAAGGAGTTGCTTAGACGTTTCAAGAATGGAGCTCACCAGACGATTCTCTTCGCAGATGAGAAAGTGTTCACCATCGAACAGACTCTGAACAAGCAAAATGAGAGAGTCTACGCAATTTCTCAGCCAAATGTGACCGTACAGCGAACTGGTTATCCGAAAAGTGTGATGGTCTTTGCCGGAATCACCTCAGATGGAAAGACGCCTCTCATCTTCGTACCCCAGGAAATCAAAGTCAATGGAAACAATTATCTCGATATGCTGAGGACTCAACTTTTGCCCTGGGCCAAGAAACACTTCAAGAAAAAACATTGGTGCTTCCAACAAGATGGGGCGCCCGCCCACAAGCATAACGCCGTCCAGAACTGGTGCCAGCAGAACTTCCCCGACATCGTCTCTTTTAATCAATGGCCATCGTCATCCCCTGACCTCAATCCTATGGACTACTCAGTCTGGAGTGTTCTCGAGTCCAAGGCATGCTCCAAACCCCATCTAGACATCGATTCGCTGAAGAAATCCCTGGAAAAGGCCTGGAGTGAGCTCGATGATGACTACCTGCGTGCCACCGTCGACGCCTTCCCCAAACGTCTCAAGGCCTATGTCGATGCTGACGGAGATATCTTTGAACTTTAACGTACAATTATGTTCAGTTTTTTGTTAAGAATAAAACCTTTATGATCGATTTTCTTGTTCTGCTCTATTTTTGTTTTCACAGAACTTTTACCTTGTCAACGTAATTATGGGCCACCCTGTATGCAAGCTGGGCTTCCAGACCGAACTTATTGTTACTATTTCTAGTTCAGCTCTTGGCCATTTCAGCCACATGATGTTAGTCCTACTCTCATTTTTACCTGTAGGCATTGATCTTTTCTTTTCTAAGATCCTCTAGCGTTGGACGTTGTTCACTTCGGATAAGCGAGAACTGCGGTTTGAGAAGTAGCCGGAGAAGTACAGAAGCTATATTCTTCTTAATCCGTTGAAAATAACTTCTCTATATGGGCGATATGTACAAATGAAGGAGATAATAGTCGGTAGTATTCCTATAGCCTGGTAAAATAAAGCATAGTTGTAAAGGTCGGCTCTCCAGCTTTCCGTGACCATCAATACAAAGATTATACCTACGAACAAAATGAATATAGAGCCGACAGATATAGTCATGCTGCCCAGTGCCGTCATGATTTCTATTTGCTGTTTTCTGGCCGTTCTTGACATATGCGAAAGGTTATACTTTAGTATTTTGTAGATAGTTATTCAGGAGTAGAGAGTAACAAAAATGTGTAGATTTAAATAACAGCAACGAGACCTACACAGCAACAAAGGATGCCGGATTTTTACAATCCTAGGTGGCGGCAGACAGCGTTAGCATTAAGGATGTCAGGAGGCCTTGCGAATAACTTTTGTTTCACGACAACCATATCCTGTCTCGTAATAGAGTAAACTGTAGGAATCGCTCCAACGACAATTACTGGATATAAAATCTCGTAGACTGCTACACGGAACCACGTTTTGTTCAAAATATGATCGGATGGAAGAAGGAAGTCTATTTTATGGACTAATATTGCTCCAATAGCCGAGTATTTGGCTGCAAGGCAGTTGCTTTTGCTTCAAACTAGCCATAAACCGCAGTTCCTTGAAGTTGTACAATTTGCGTAATTCCGATTGTGTATTTTGGTTTATTTATATTGACGCACGAATTCTCAATTTTCAACTAAATAACTGTCAAATTTATGTAGACACTAACGCTGTTGCAAAGCAATTGTTAAATGTAGTTTATTTATTTAGCACTTTATCTCATATTGATGTACAACTCGTTGCTTCTCTCCATACTTTTCTCAGTTCTTTTTTGTCTGTAAGTTCCTTGATAGGATCCGATCTTGAAAAACTCCCTTTCACAACTCGAAAAAGATTTCAAGGATACCTCAAAATGACGAACTACTATTATTTCTTGAAAGTGGCTCCGTCGTCTATTGTCACATAGTACACATCATTCGTCTTGACCACAATGACCCAGAGTTTTATGTATCCCAAATCGCAACTCTCATAATCGGATGAAGAGTACAACGGCACACGAACAAAGTCTTTGTGGCGTTTTTTTTGACGTTATCAACTTTTCGACCTCTGAGGAAAGCGGAGATATAATAGTTATCTTGTTCAAACTTTTCGTCACCAAGAGATACGCACAATACTACCTCTTTGACTTCAGCAGCATAGTCAACTAGAAGTGTGTTTAAGATGCTCACACTGCCGTTGCAGTTATAATGAATCAGTCATTTCAGATGAGCATTTGCCACTTACCAGTTTCAAACTAAAGATTTTCTGCATATCCGAACATCACCCAAAACACTGGTACCTCTCACTTCCTGCATACAAGACCATGATAAGCATTCTTCCAGCTCGAAATCAAAAAAATTAGATATTTGGAGCTTGAGACTCCAAAAGTTTGTTTGACGAGGCACTATTGTGCTCAAACTAAAGCAGTCGGCATTACAACTTACTATGCGAATGTGATCGAAGGGAAATATCCAATGTAGTGGAGAAATTGTTATATATACCTTCGATGTAGTTTGTACTTGCACGGGAGGAGAGCAACAAATTCAGGAGCACCATCCACTCCGTTGGTCGTGCAGCGACCGACTGTACAAATTTGCAACATTCTATTATCTCTTTCAATGAGAAACTTGATGATCTTACACGATCGGCTAAATCGAAAAAACGATTAAACGAGATTAGAAAAACTTTTCTTTTTTTTAGTTCTGAATGTGAAAAAAGCACCCAACTCAACCAGTTTTCCCTGTTCGTCTTAGCAAGCATCAAACCACAAAACTATCTTCAGGTTCGTGCCCGCCATGTGCTCTGTGCCGTCGGTACATCTCGTCAGAGCAGCAGTTTCCGCCCAATGTTGACTTTTCTTCGTCTCCCCCTGTTCGATCGATGGTCCTTGGCAGAAGAACTGGAGCTCTCTACTGATTAAAACCTTTTCTTCTTATGTCATCGGAAAAAATCATTCTCCTGTTTGTTTATTAAGACGAGTATGACCCTTTTCTTATCTTGTTGTCTTAGACCAGCTAGTGTTGGGATCCACCCCGTGACAATTTCTCCTTACAGGCGTTTTATGACGTTTCGCTTTCCGTTTCTGGCCCTTTTTGTGGTGCAATTTTTGTCATGGCTGATTCAGACTCCCGCCAACAGTTGTGGTTTTTGATTATGCCGTTTGCATTCGCCGCTTTTTTCTTTTTTTCTTTGACTTTATGTTCAAACAATATATTTCAGCTATTTTTTCGTATTTATGAAAGACAGATGAAAATGGAAGTCCCGGAGATTCCAAATTTGCCAAGGCACCGGAGGGCCAAGAACCAGCCAAAAGGTAAAAAAAAATGTTTTTATCGATACGTTTACTATCGACAAAACTTCCAGATTCAACATGGAGACAACAAAAACTCTCTGCTCAACGACCTGTACTAACTATTCAAGCAGCTTTCAAATACGTCATGTGTCTAGGATTAATCATTTTTGGATTAGGACTTCTGCTATGGTTTGAAGCTGATAAATGTAAGCATTTCTGGTTTGGTTCACAAGGATTTTCAGCAAAACAGTTTGTATACGACTACACAGATTGCTTAACAAAAAATGGGACCAAAGCGGAGTTTCTGGCTCAAGTTAATGCGAAGCCAACATGTTCCATTGATCTTACAATTACAGAGGATTTTAAGGTAACTATCATTTCTGTATTAGTGTTTTCACAAAGGTTAAACTGGGTGCTGAAACATTTCTGAAGTCGATTGAAAGAAATTATACTTTCAGGGTGACGTAAAATTCTACTACCAATTGGACGGTTTCTATCAGAACTTTCGAACATACTCTACTTCAAGAAATGATCTCCAACTGCTTGGTGATCTTTTCGAAACCGATCAGTGTGACCCATACGATTGTGTGGCAGCCGAAGGATACGTTCTGGATGTGAACACGACTTGCAAGCAAAAAGAATACAACGAAAGCCGTGCGATTCCAATTGTCCCATGCGGAACAATCGCTAACTCAATGTTCAACGGTAGGGAACAAACTTTCTTGTTTCAAATATTGTGTGTATAGATTCATTCGAACTAACTTATCATCAACCGGACGGAACAAGCATCCCGGTTCCTTTTACAGTGGATGGAATCATGGCTCATGTGGAAAGAATCAAGAAGTTCAGAAATCCACACGATTATCCTGATGACAATCCAATTCGACAGAAGTATCCTGGTGCAATGTGTGACCAGTTTAGGGTAAGCATACTTCAGTCTTACTATTTAACGCTACGTACCAAGTACACTTCAAGTATGATTTGTGCCAATGTTTCGTAAGGTGTATGTATCATCTTAAAACAGTATCAGCTTAACCTTCCTGGTGGCATTTTCAGAAAACCACAAAGCCTCCTAACTGGCAGTCATCTATCTGTGAACTGGGAGTTTTCAACGCTAGTGAAGACGACCTCGACATTGGTTGGGCCCTGAACAACATCGATTTCCAAGTCTGGATGAAGACTGCAGCACTTCCCAACTTCAGAAAGCCGTATAGGAGTCTCGACAAAAATGTAGAGCTAACTATTTCCTAGTCATGGCACGGTTTCAGCATGATCCGTTCAACGATGGTGACAATAAGGCAGTGCTTCCAAAAGGAAGCTATACTTTGCTTATCAATTACAGTGAGTTGCTACATATTTCTTATACACATAGTTTTCAGACTATAACGTGATTCACTACAAGATCAAGAAGAGTTTCGTAATAGCCAATCCGAGCTGGATTGGGCCAAGGAATTTTTTCCTACCTACTCTTTACATGATCACAGGATGCTTTATTCTGGTAGCTATGAGTGTTCTTTTTATCGTAGCCAAGGTGAAGGCGAGGTTCTCCAAAGAGACAACGTAGGCTGGTCCAATTGGGTTCCCTCTTTTACGTTTTAACGTTTCTTACTTTTGATCATTTGTTATCACTTGATTTGGTGCTACTTCCCCAACCTGTTTTATGTTGAATACCGGTTACTTTGCTATTCCCACTGGTCCCCTGCTTACTTTTCCACTTGAGATTTAGAGAACTCACCTGTAACCATATTGTCCTGTGATCTCAATGGACTTTCTCGTAATTGAACATAGAAATAGTCAAAATCTCTCTAATCGAACGATTCAAACAGTATAATGCCTTGCAGAAATTGAAAAAAAGAAGAGTCAAGGTGTTGTACGTGGTTAAAACTGACAGTAGTGACAATAATGAGAGAATTCGCAATGACTAAACTGGCACATGACAGACATCTCTTATTCAACCATATACTCCGGACCGCTTCCTGGAGGGGAGTTTGCTTGGCTGTTAAATGACTCTCTGAGCGTCAAATGCCGAGATGGTCTGGTGACCCTTTCCTTTGGTCCGGTCCGCTTGTACGTTTATGAGTATTCACGTCTTCCATTACGTTCGAATTTTTCTCAGAAGTTTTAATTTTTTTTAGCATTTTGTGCACTTGAGTGTGATAAACAAACTTGCGAAAAATTGAGTAATTGTATGTGGGAATTGATCGAGAGGTCATAAAATGTTTGGACCAACGATAAAGTATTATCTATTTTTCTTTTGAATCAGCTACAAATTCAGTAATTTCACTAATGGATGCATATTTTCTGGACCACATGCTCCGGACCGCTTCTTGACGGTGTTTACTTTCGTTTAATAAAGTCTAACTTTTTTATTTCACATGGAAGACTAGAATATTGACAGGAAAAAAAAACAGAAAATGGCCCGCAACAACACTCACGTATCTCATTAGGGAAAAATTGAAAATCTCATGCCAAATCATCAAAAAAGAATGAGTATCATTCGGAAAAAGAATGCGATTGCCGCAAAAAGTACGGCGAGGTTGTAAGAATAGAAAATCTCATGGGAGTTTGGACTACTGATTTGTACTATGCTGCTGTTCTTGGTGTTTTCTTCGCATTTGCACTGACTTCTCCTCACAACTCCGGGCTTCTCCACCTTCGATCTGCTGTAAGTACATTCTTTAGCCAAGAAAATGCTGGGACCCACCTCAAATCACATTTTATGCTCCGTTTTGTGAGTCGACGTAAACGCTGACTGTTTCGACAGATAAGGCAATTGGACCGGGTCAAACGGTACCAACGTATCAGTCGTTCCATCGAGAGAGGAGGGGTTCCGCCTAGAAGTTAATGCATTGATGAAGTTAAAAAGGATGATCTCACCGAATTCATTGATTTTAAGGTTTTTCTTTGTGAGCATCTTGTGAGCATCGGAGATTGTAACAGTGGTTTCATCAAGACTATCAGAGTCTGGAGATCGTCGAGACTTTTCTGTAAACAATCGCATAAAAAGAGGCTATATGGCTAGTAAATATAAAAGATCTCGTGCTCACCATCTACAAAATCCTCTATCTCCGTTCTCAGCTTCGACAGCCACATTGTAGACCTCTCTGCCTGGATTTCCTCAGCAGTTCTGCTGATCCTCGGTCTTGAAAGGATACGTCTACTTGGAGATGGTGCTCGGAACGAAGCTGACAATGATCTTGACATGTCACCTGGCCCCAGAAGCCATCTAAACAAAGAGAACTTCAACAATATTGAAAAACTAATCACCTGTCATCCAGTCGTTGTTTCTGTAGTGAACGAGCTCTACTTCTGGCCAAGGAGAGTTTTGCTTCGTTCTTGACATCGGCACAAGGCTCACAGAGCTGTTCCCTCGAGCCATTCATAGCCTCAGTAAGACTTTGAGTAGCCCTGGTGATCTTCTTGTTAGTCGAACGGATCATACTGTTGGAGAGGGAAAAACTCTGGCTCATTGACCGGCTAGACACAGGAATTCGGCTTAACCGAGGGCTCTGATAGCTAGAGTTCAACATTGAACTTTTGTGGACACTTCTAGGCACCGAAAATGCTCTCCTGAAAACAGCATGTGGAACAAAATAGATTTGGATTACCTTTCGAAGAGGAGATATTCGCCAAAGTCCACAGAACTATCCAGATTTTGAATTGCTGGATACCTGGAGGCAAGATGGTCTGTCCAGATGTCCTCGTCGATGTCCGATTGACGGTCACGACTGGAGAAGTCGGCACAAATGCCTTCAGAATCGGATGTTTCGGAAGAGGAACAGGAGAATTTTGGCTATAACTAGAGTGTTAGAAACAGTTTCTGTCACTATCTCTCTGTGTTTCTAAGTGAAAACTCACCAGAACAGCATGTCTGAAAGCCAGGACAGGATCAGGAAGAGAATTTTCTTGAAGGACAAATGTAGTAGGGAGTGGTAGAATAAGATGATTTGGCTTGAGCTTTATGGATGACTTCTTTCCTATTTTCCGACGAGACCACGCGCTTTTGGATAGATATTGGCCGAAGATTGGCCGCTCAGGGAGCCAAGCGCGTTGCGGGCGAGCTCGTTTTTTGATCGAGATCTGAAAGTTTTTGCGTACAAATGAGAAAGTAGGGAAAATACCTAGTTGACCCAACTGACGGTGATCGAAGGCGCGACTGCATTGACGGAGTCTGTCTAGCATCAATTGTGATATCTTTCTCCTTGGTTATGGATGATATGGAAACCTAAAAAACTCGAAACTTTGAGAGAATCAATGAAATTCTTACATTAGCAGAGTCATAGTCCTTCACATTGCTCTGTAACCTTTCCAGGCCCGAAAAAATGAGCACATTTTCTCCGCAGAAGCGAAGAATATCCTCATTCAGAATCGGCTGAACTGGATGGTACCCTAAGGTGTACGATTTAGACAACTGTATGTGTAACAAACCATTCAACGACGGCTTGGCCATCCTGCTGAGTCCTCTTTTCGCCCGAGCGACTAGATCTCTTTCATAGACCGAAACTGGTCGACGTAAGCCCGGATTTGAAATCTGGAATATGCCAATGTGATGCGGGTTCGAAAAGTGAAAGAGAAGCACATGAGCGCACTCCTAATTTTTATTATTTATATCCATTCACAATTGCCAAAGCTAGGGCGTAAGAATGCTTCAAAATTCAACACTCATATCTATACATATCCAATGAGGGCTGAAAAATCGAAACCTACCGGTCGTTTCTCAAAAATCTCGGATTTTGACGTGCCCGGCTCTGAGAAACTGACACCGGAATCGGCACCAATCGACCGTGTCAATACAGCTTGATCGTCGCCACCTGAATAAATAATGTGTGAACTTGTTTTCGATGCTTCCTCACCAATAAGGACGTTTTCCGTCGTCTGAGGTTTCTCAGCCGAGAGGGGACGCGCTCCGGGAAGGGACCAATTGGAGTCGTCCTCGGACCAACTCGCCCTCTCCTTGATCTTCTCCCGAAGAGCCGGAGGAACAAAGTTGTCGACGATAAGAAGTCTACAAACGATTTTGATGAGTGACAACAAGAGAAAAAGAGCAGTTTGCGGGTTTTTACACTGGGCGAGGAGCTTGCAACAAGGAATAATGACCCGGGCGGCAAGAGACGACAAAAAGAGAAGCGGCAAACAACTGGGTGGGAAATGGCAGCTTGCCAAGTGAAACCTTGATCGATTCAGAGAAAGACACACACAAATGAAGCAAGAGATAAGCAAGGGAGCAGTGTGACTGAAATACTAGTAGTTTGCTGAGGGTCTGTAAGTGAAATAAACAGAGAAACAGGGAGACTCAAATATGAGAGATAGCGAAAAGGTCAGTCGGCACTACTATATTTTCGTTGGCCCTTTTTCTCCCTGACTGGGCATCCATCTTGATACGAGGTGACACACGACAAGGACATCCGCAATGCGGGATGACTACTAACAGGAAGCGAAATGCGTTCAAATTGTGTTTGACATGAAAAGAAACGGCCCTATACATGCTGTGCCTTCTCTAAACTGCTGGTAGAGCCGGTTGCCCATTGAAGAGAGAGAGAGAGAGAGAATGGAAACAAACACGTGCTCGCCTCATGGACGGGCTGAATAAATAGGCCTCGGTAAGTTGGGTTCCAAGAATGGGATTAGCAGTTGTGAATATGGTCACCCTATAATCAATAAAGCACTGTTTCGCCTCGTGCTAACCATGCACAAGTGTGCGCGGGACATAATGATACTTGACGACCTCACATATTGCATTAGAGAGGTCGCACACACAATACGTTTGAGTACAAGGGTGGAGCTAGATTGAGCGCCGGTCTTAAGCTACGAAATGACTGGCAGAGAGAGGACACGTGCAAAGTATAGGATTTCACTGGAGGGAACCATAAATTCAGGAAGGTCCTCACTTTAATTTCAGCTCCTTGTTGATCTCCGAGACATCTCTTTCCAGCTCTCGTCGTTCTTGCGAATGCATCATGGTCGTGTCGTTGAGCTCGATCAGAGTCTGGAAGTGTGTACATTTGTAACTTTTCGGTGGGTGTGAAAATAGAGGTCACAACGACTGTGGTGTTTAACTGTCGAGTTTATGGCCTACAAAACGACTAACTTTTCTGAGCTTCAGCTTCAATTTTGCCAGCTTTTTCGACTTTGCTTCCACTTCTTGCTGCATATTCGTAAACGTCTGATGAATTTCAGCAGCATCGTCCTCCTGCTTCTCTAACTGCTGTTGAACCTCCCGTTCTCGTCTCTTCTGCTCAGCCAGTTCTATCCTCCGTCTCTCCAGTTCCATCTGCTGCTGTCTCGTCTGATCAACCAGATCCACTCCTCCTAACAGCTTGCTCTCCATGTCCTGGATCTTCTTGAGAACTCGGGCCTGATTCTTTCGTTCTCCTTCGAGTTGACGTTGTCGTTCTTCAATAGTTCCCATCAGACGGGTTCTTTCCTCGGTTACAAGTGATTCGTCTCTCATAATCTTCTGTCTGTCGGCATCGATAGATCGACGTTGCTGACGGAAGTAGTCTTCGGGTCGATCTGGAAGAATTTATTGAACTCTCTCTGTTCCTTTGTTGCTATCTTTCTCAATCAGAAAATTTTCTGTTTGACTCACCCTCCTTCTTCCCCTTTCTCTGCTGCAACATGGTTCGAAGACGGACAATTTCCTCCTGGAACTCTCGTAGAAGAGCATCCTTAGGATCCTCATTGATTCTTGGCTTGTTCTTGATGTTCTTCGCCCTGTTGGCGTATCTCAACGTGCCCAAAGTCTCCTCATAATTGTAGCTAGCCGGACCGACACACGCAACCATGACCGTTTTGGAGTTTCCACCGAGAGAGTCTGTAGGAATGGGATGGAACAAAGTATGGTGTTTTACCTTGTAAAAGCCTTGTCAACTTGCTGTCCCTGTATGGAACATGTGTGCTTTTTCCGTCCACAAGAGCAGAGATCACATTTCCCAGTGCCGAGAGAGACAGATTGATCTTTGTGGCTTCCTTGAATCGTTCTCCGGTCGCTCCCGTCTTGGCTTGTCTTTCAGAGCCAGCCAAATCGACCAGGTTAAGCTTTCCCACTCGAATATGACATTCTCCCTCTGTATCTAGATCACTGCACTCGACAGTAATCGTGAAAATGGCATGGGATCGACTCGAATGCTCGTTCATGTTCGTCCTCCTGAGATTACGAGTTTGGTAAAAAAGAAAATAAGTCTCGACTCACCCGACTGAACGATTGGCATTTCCTACAGCCATGACGCCATGGATTTCTTCTACGGATTTAGTCAAGAAGGAGGAGAGATCTTTGACATAGACTCCGGCCTGAAAAACACAATTGCACAAGTATTTACGGTACGAGATGACGGCTTATAAAAAGGGACTGTGAGCCTCTAAAAGTTCCACTAATTCAGCTATCTATGATACAGAGACGGTACAGATGGAAATAACAGAAAATGTAACTCAAAAAACATACGTCCGGTCTTTCTTTCAAATCCAGTCGAAAGTTCGGATCCTTGCTCAGCAGGTCCCTTATTTCTTCCTTGTAGATCTCCATGTAACTGGCTCGAACGAGATATTGTTGGTTCTTAGATTTCGCGATGTGGTCGAAAATGTGTTGAAAACAGTTGAAGATGACACCTCTATCCGATGGAATTCCTGGATGTGCAGTTGAAAAACATCAAAGTACAGAATACTACCTTCCATCGTGTAGGTTTTACCCGTTCCGGTTTGCCCGTATGCAAAAATTGTACCATTGAACCCGTTGAGTACGGAATCGACCAAGTCACGAAATGTTTCGTCGTAGAGATCCGTTTGTTTGGAGCTGAAAGTCGGAGGTTAGTGTCACCCTTCTTGTTTTGCAAGCTTGTTTTGAGATCTTATCTTTAAAAATACTATAACGTCAGACAGTGTCAATTTTTCGTGTTTACTTTTACAAATCGTACTATAACCTAGTGCTAGGCCACAACGGCGCTGTCTAACTGAAGATTCTGTAGCTGTAGCTCCTACCATTTAGTTGTGCTCTAGCCTTTCTTTTCTAACTATAAAATGTTTTTCAACAAAGCTGTTATGCATAAGAGTCACCCACCTTTCATTATATACAGCATCGAATGTGAAATCCTTTGAGAGCTCATTGGGCTGTGAAGGATTCTTCAGCTCGATGACTCCTCGCTCAGGATAGCAAGACGTAATACTGAACAGGTTTCCCTTCCAAAAGTGATGTAAAAATACGAACCTCTGATGTCCCTGAGAGATCTCCGTACTGCTCAGCGGTCTACATCGAACTATGACCCTTACAGCCTCCGATCTGCCAGCGCCTGTCGTCCTTGGGCGCGCTTCCGTCGTCACCATGATCTGGAAAGGTAAAAGAGTTAATCGAGAGCGCATGTCCTATTCTTCGAAGCAATTATCACAGAGTGCGTCAGTGCTCGAAGAAGCTTAATGCCAGGTGGAACTCACCTATTAAGGTCGGCTTGGAGCGAAGCCACTAATACACATGTTCGTGTCTCTGATGAATTATGGGGAGGGCTACAGGCGGGGGCGGATGAACTATAGCAACTGGATGAAGAAGGGCCTGAAAAATGTATTATCAAAAATAACTTCGGCTAGGAGTTTTGAGAAGATCTCCAAGGAACCGGGGTAAACTCAAAGCTCTCGATCTAAATAAAGAAATTTCGCTCCACATTTCAACAGCAGTTTGCCAAGCAAATATAGGATGACAGTTTGCTCAAGTAGTTTTTTCGAGGCTGCAAAATTAGGGTCAACATAGTGAGATCTTCGAGTTAATAGGCTGGAAAGTACTAATGTGGTTCGAGAGAGACGTGTTATTCAGGCAAGTCTGATGTTGTTCAACTTTTTTGGTGAGAGACAATTATAACTCTACGTACGAAGAAATCGTACTTTGTCAGACACCAAAAAAGAGAGTATCTTGTCAGTTTTGATTTCTCACTGGTAACAGATTCAGATTACCAAATATGCTTGACAAGAAAAGACAGCTAGTTCTTTAAAACAGGCTGCGCGATAAGCATGTAAAAAAGCATGTGAAATGAAAAAAAAAAGTATTAAAGGATTCAGTTCTTAGTAGAAGAGTAGACAGAAAGCTGTTTAATAGCCGAACCCTTTTCTAAACCTTACTTAGGGCCAGAAATCAGTTTGACATCCCAAGCAAGGCAAGAATCATGTTGTAACAATATACAAACCATGAACTGTGGGCTGAATTTAATTCAAAAGTTTACAAGTTAATGAGAAAGTGAGAGACAAGAAAAACCTGGAGGAATCCCAACGCCTTTTTGGAAGACCCAGGCCTTGTGACTCATCCCATAACAACGGCTGCCCCCAAGCTGACTCACAGCTACCGCCTACTACTCTTACTCTCGAGAGTACTAGCTTTTATTAGAAGCGGCTGACTAGACTCTTCTCACGAATCACACAAATCCATGAGAGGGAACGAAGTCGAAAGAACAAACTAGAACTAGCTACAGCTACAAATACCTGCAAGTTGTATCTTGCACCTTTCACTGTTTACTTCTGGGGGAACTGGGTAGAATGGCTTATCAATGAAATCTACAGAGGCTGTTAAAACCAATTACACGCTGATCTCATACGTTGGAAGGCCTCGGAAAGAGGAGGTGACTCAGAAGAGAAGAAACTTGCGGTTACAAGAAAAAATAGGTAAAGCTGAAACAAACACATGACCGTAAATGAAATTCTCTCGTGGACATGGTAAAGGCTGTTGACAATGTGAAAAAGGTGGGCGGAAATTACCCGATAAGCCCTAGACAACCTCAAACAAAGCTTCCAGAGACCTAAAAAGCTGTTAGATTTGCCAGGGAACATTTGTGTCCAGAAATGCTTCGCTACTTTCGAATCTTGGAATACCGAAGTTTAAAAAGATGCCCAGAGGTCTTGAAAAGACTAACTTAAACTTTGTATCCCCGAACTATAGATAAGACTCGGAATCAATATGCTCGCCCAATTGAGATTATGCCAATTGCAAAACCCTGCTACTTGGGGGGCAATTATCGGAACTCCAATATAAGAAACTAGTTATTCGCGGCAAAAACAGAACATGGAGCAGCTAAAAAGAAGTTATTTTCCTAAACAAGAAACATCTGTTCTTCGTGGCAGAAAATGCGGGAAGCCTTTGGGTGCAGTACATAATTGCCGGACTGAGCATACATACAACAACCTAGAAGGGACGCGGGAATCGATAGCTGGGCATAAACGGGAGGGACGCGCCTCATAGCCACACGCAGAGGTCACAACACATTCGGAGTGTGGAAGTTGCCGTTGAACAGCTGTTAGGCTGAACCCACACATGGCGCCAGTTGGGTGTGTGCGAGTGAGAGACTCTGACGCGACCTCCAACTGCACTTCCGCTACGGTGTGGCCAGAGAGCAGGTGTAAACTCAATTTTTTACCAATCTATTTTAATGGTGGTGAAGCCTGATTAGAAGTTTCCGGTCCCTACATTTTTAACTGTCTCTACTTAATAGGTCTAACAGTTTTAAAGCAAGACATTAGAAACAAATCTGTATTAGAAACACCAGGAAATTGTATCCCCAGCAATACTGTCCAGAACCTATATTTCAGCAGCAATATCGCTCTCTACTTTTCCAGCCAAGACCACTCGTAACCTCCCTTGCTTTGTTCTTTCAACAATCTTCGTGGGTTCATCAGTGTTTCTGGGGACTGCCCATTCGCACAGAAATGCTGGGGTGTGATAATATGGGTGCGACCGCAACGACCCATTCCAAGTCCAAAACTGTGAATTATGGGTTGTCATCTTGTGATATCGCTCAAAACTTTGCAACGTCTATTCATTAGATTCCTACAAGAATACCTCGTATTGTATTTGATAAAAACTAAGTGTTGAAAAGGGTACAAGTACACCCAAAGTAGGGTAGGTCAACAACAGATCATAGTTGGGCGAATGAGGTGGCTACAGCACAGAATGTACAATAAGGCTACAGTTAAACATCTGGTCCGCTGCAAGTAGAAGAATTGGTCCTAAGATCCTCTTCGGACGACGAAAATGATGTTTCTGCTACTTGAGAGATTGTAGGAATCGGAGCTACAGATGGTGGCTGGGGCACTTTGTCGCCTTCCATTCTGAAAATTGCTTATTTTCTAAGTTCAAAACCATATTGATACCTAGCATAATCTGGTCCATCATCTGTTGCCAGTGTTTTCCGAGCTGCCAGTGATCCCTTCCTTGAGCTCATCTTCCTAACCATAGTCGAAATTTTTCTAACGAATTCTCCCAAGGTTGCTTCTGGCTCAGGCTCTCGTGCCCAATCTTGAATCACACCCTTTCCAAAAATTAGGTAGAAGGCAATTCCGAAGATGTCAACACCGACCGCGATGAGGAAACACCATTTCCAGCCGGCGGGGTTCTGGGAAAATAAGAGTTAGATTACAGTTACCATTCATGTTGTTATCATCACTTTATAACTAATAACGAAAGTACAGATTCTCAGTTTCAAAACAAACTCACATCAACAGTCAAGTTTTGTGTTAGATAACCTGCCAGACCAGCCAAGGCTCCGAATCCGTTGCTGAGTCCCATCAAAATTGGTGCATACCGGGGAGCAATGTCAAAGTGGTTCACATTGAACCCTAAAATCTTTTATTTTACAAAAAGGTCGGTTTCTTACCAGCCAAACTAGTACCCGATCCTCCAGCAGCAATCACCAGGCAGAAGATGGCCAAAGTAGGGTCGGTAATAAACGCCAGTAGACAGAGGAAGAAGGCTTCGAATCCGAAGCCAAGAGTGTTGAACAGTTTTCTGACATTTTGGGTATCCATTTTTCCACTGCTCCTCAAATAATCAGCAAGTTGTCCAGAGATCAAGACACAGGAAGCCATGACAAAGTGAGGGAGCATGGAGACAAGGCCAGAGTTGCGAATGTCCATGTGGAGGACGTCTTTCATATAGCTGAGCTGGTTGTTTAATAGGAGGAAGAAGGTCCACGAGCGACAGAAGTTGGCGATAGATATGGCCCACATAGGCAAGGAGAGAAGGATTGCTTTCCATGGGACTGTAGTTAACTGAAAAGAGGAATAGTAGATAGACTGAGCATTCGGCTTATGTGGGTCTCAAGGTTCATCTTATGCAAATTTGCGCGCTTAACTATACGACATCGTCGGTGAAAGTTTTCGGGGTAGTACTGTCTATCCTATGTGGCCAATACAAACTACAGTCTTCATGGTTTGGGTTCCCAAAGGCTCACATCTACTATCTAAAGCGCAATGGTTTTTGTGGCGGACTCTTTGTTTGTCTGTTTGTTTGTTTGTCCGTGGTCACGAAACAAGAGCAACGCAGAAATACATTGTTTTTCTTGTAAATTGTTGCCAACTAATTGGGTTGGATAGGAACTCAGAAAAGGGACGATGAGTTTTGTTATTACCAGCGAAAGTCTGTCGACAGAGCCGGCTGGTCTACTGCTACAGTGTTCTCCAACAAAACAAACTTTTTGTCACCCAACTTCAAAAATCGCCGATATTTGGCAGGAACTTCTAGTGATTTACGATTTATGACAGGACCTTGAAGATACTCACGCGGACAAACATTTCCAGCATGCTGATAATACCTGGTTCATCAAGATCAAAGTGGCAGCCTTCTTCAGACCGCGAAAAGATCGAAACCCTACCGTCATGTTTTGCTGAACGACGGTGCCAACTTTCTCCAAAATGTACGTCTTCTCTTCCTGGGAGATATAAGGATGATCGGCTGGACTCTTAGACGTTAGAATAAACCAAATGGCTGACCACAGGATCCCGGCAACTCCTGTAATTTTCTTGGTTAATCAAATTTGAAAATAGCATACCAAATGCAAAGAATGGAGCGGACCAGTGGAGATAACTGACAAGGGAGGCAGAAATTGATAATCCTAGCATGACACCGACATATCCTCCGGTGAAGGTCGTTGTTGCCAGTTTTGATCTTTCCATTGGAGGTGCCCATAGCCTCCAAACTCCGTGCATGGCTGGGTAGATGACACCCTATAATTTCGTCAAGACCTTTCTTGAAGCAAAACTACCAATGCAATTCCTTGCAAAACCTGAAGAATCATCACAGCATAGTCGGAAAGAGGATGGTAGTAGAACCCGTAGCCAATAATAATATTGAGGATACTGGCAAGAAAGACTCCGAGACAAAATAACCTGGAAACAACTTTACTTGAATGCCCGTTTAGTTCATACTTATTAGGAGAAAATTTGGCTGCAAGAATACCAGCAGGTATCTGGGATGCAGCATAGCCATAAAAAAAAGAACTCTCCATCATTCCGAGTTCGGTAGGTGTCCAAAAGAACTTTTGTTCCTGTAAAGAATCATTTCAACATAAGTGTGGTCAGTCATTATAGAAAGTTTCGGTGAGTTCGCCGCCGTACCATCTCGTCACGCGCGCCTCAGGGAATTATTTAGGCGGCGGGCCGTGTGTACAAAAACGGGAAGCGGTCCGGAGTGTGTGTTTCAAAAGAGTTTTGACACCTGTAATTGCCACACGGAACGAAAAAAAATGACACACGTACAACGGTGAGATTGGCGATCCCCACCTTGACTGCTTCCCTTATTTAGTTCTACCTATTCTGTAATCGAGAAGACCCATATCAAGTGGACTCTTATTTTAAAGGTGGTTCCAATGATTTTCAAATGATCGCTAACGGTTCAGTTGTAATACTACAACTGAACCGTTAGCGATCATTTGTAGCAAGAAACTCGAACCTCTACTCTCTAAAGCGCGGTGGTCTCTGTGGCGGACGCTGTTTATTAGATTGTTTATTTGTCCGAGGCTACAAAACAGAAGTGAGCAAATTATATTGTCCAAGCTCTTTTTGTTCCGGAACACTTCTTGCCTTAATTGGGTGGCATGCCAACTTTGGATCCTCTTTAGAACTTCGCTTTTGTCCCAATGAAGCCACTAGAAGCCTATTGTTACTACTAAGCGGCGCAGCCGCCAATGCAAAAGAACGACGAAGCCGTCGGAGATGGCTGGTGAGATCCTATAATGCAGAGATCACCCATCGCATATGTCTCTCGTACCAAAGATGATTGGTTAGGAATGCGAGGTGGCCTGATCCGTGGGTATCGGATAAAATGGGTGCAAGTTGGGCGCATTTGAGGTACGAGATTATGCTTTAAGAAGTTTTGAAACCTACGTGAACAGCTCCAAACGCGTCTGTGAAGTTGCTAGTCATTCTTGTCTTTGAGACTCCGAAGTTGGCTCGGATCCCAAAAGAAATTGCGAAACCTACATGTGCCAAGATAGCAATCTGCCATCGGACCTTCTTCAAGAAGAACTTGTTCTGAAAATGGTAAAGTTTGGCGTAAGAGCTTCACTCATACCGTCTCAGTGATAGACTGCAGCTGCTCCTTGTTTTCCCATTTCTTCGTCGAAAACTTTTTCCTAATGCTGTCGGAAATGGCTTCGCCCGTCTTTTTCAGGCTCCTAGCCACCATTCCTAAGAGATAGTCAAGGTCAGAAAATAATCTAAGAAAGAGTTTCGATATACAAGGACAGACAGACCACTTATATAAGGAAACAGTATGAAAAAGCCGTGACTGTAAAGTGACCACATGACAAGTCGCAACTAATTGTTATTGAGAAAAGGATGTGGGTTTGACTTAAACGCGGTCGTTCGCCGTTTGATTCATAGGTCCAACTAGAAAATTAAACTTGTGTCGTCAGTATTTGGCAGACATTGACAACGTCTGGAAGTCTGTGTCTTCTAGACAAGGGTGAGCCCGTTCCAAACTACAGTATGATTAAAAAGAACGAGACTGGTTCTGAACAGCGTTAGTTTCTCGAACCCTGACTGTAATGAAAAGTAAAATGATAAAGTTACATGGTCACTCTGAACAACCACCTTTATATATGGGTGGATTTGCATACACAACATGAGTAGTGTCCAAACAGCGTTCATAGTCACAGCCAAAATAAAAACCTATTTTTGAAAGGTTCATAGACAAATCAGGTTGACTCACGACGAAAATCGGTGGCATTTCTCCGAAATCGCGAGATTAACCTTGAGACATTCTGATATTATTCAATTTCTTCTGTTTTGTTAGCCATATGACCGCGAAACATCATCATAACAGCTAATGTGGGAACAAGGTTTTAATAGTCTTCCGTATTGATCAAGCGTAGTTTTAAATTTTCTTCTGGGTTAGATATTTGCGAAAGAATAGTTGGAAAACATACTTTTCAGCCGCGTCATCTCCCTGATGAAGTCGTAAAGGCTACAAAGCATCCAAAAAGAGGATAGGTAAGTAATTTTTTTTCTATGTACTTAACTAGGAAGTATGTAATAGCTAGATCATTTAAGAAGCTTTGTAGCCTATGCGAAGACGTGAATAAACAAAGTTTGTTACGTATTCTTACAGTAGCTGGTCAAAAGGAGAAGGAACCTCAGCCCTAAAAGACGAAAAGATCACTTGTTATTGGAGACCGGTGAGACCGAAACCCGGTTGGCCAGAAAACTAAAAGGGTAGTCGGGGTAAAAGTGCGTCCAAGATGGATGATTGAAGGCCGGACTTTCTGTGGAGATGGTGGGGGAGAATGATACTGAGCGCCCACAACCGATCACAACCCGGGTCTAACAGACACTGACATATAGACACCAGCAGCCCTCGGAGAACGATGAAAGCTGTTACCGCAGAAGGGCAGACACTGTATCACTCCCGGTGTCGCTGAAAAAGAGTGACCCGTCTTCTCTTTGAACAAAAAAGACCCCAGCCATTGTTTCAACGTGATTTGTGCTGACCCTAGGCTATTGTCTTCAATGCTTTTATTGTTTTTACGTATCACACAACTTGGTCAACCAAATTTGAGTCACTGTATCTTAACTGCAAGATTCGGAAAAATGCTTAATCAGTTTTCGGGATGTTATCCGTCCAGTGGTCATTTTGTGTCCTTGACGCTCGAGCGATATGGACTGATGTTTCATAATCACAGTTTATCTGTAAGGAATCAGCGACCAAACAATACTGTACTCCGGGAAGGTAGCACACCAATGACCGAGTTGATCTGGCATACTTTCGATCGTAAACATCGAACTAATGGAATGATCCTTGAAAAAACTGGAGATAGAATAGTTTCTAGATTCTGGTAACAGATTCTAATCCTGTATGTTTTGAAACTGATTTAAGACACAATTCCCACTAATATTTCCTCTTTGCTCAGTAAAAGGTAACGATTCACACCCTAAAGTCGAAGGGAAACTATGTAGGCGATCACAATTGACGATAATTTTTAAGATGATAGAAGGTGGAATACTATTTTAGTAACTCTAATATATTTCTTGTTGAGTGTAGGCTTACACAGAAACTTTTATATATATCGCATCCTTCTAATTGACCAGTACTATGGATCTGCCCCGCTCTCGCAGTTCCGCCTATGTACCTAGTTTCCGCAGTAATCGGTCTGAACTGTAAGCATGAGTAATCACTTATACTCTTTCTCTTCGAAGATGTCTCGAAAGAACATCTGAACCTGTATGGCTGCCATAAATAGTCCGGCTGCCTTGTGTAATGATGCAGATCACCGTTGATCAAGTGGCTGTTTTAGCGAATGACATTCAATCAGTCCTTTGAAGATGGGCAGGCTGTCATGTAATAGAGGAATCCCAAAAATTAGTTGTTCAATAAACTGAGAAAAACTAATTGGCCGAACTCTGATGCCGCGCTCACAGAATGACAACTCATACCTGCTGGCCCTCATCCCGGTGCGTTCGCAGCCACACCATCTCGGTATACGCACAAAATTGGTTTTATAACGAGCGTGGCGAGCGGTCCGGAGCACGTGGTCAAGAAGATATGCTGGCAACTCGACTATGTGGCAATATGGCAATGTGGCAATGAGGTAACTTGGCAATATGACTCCACAAAGATACAATTGGCAATTGACCATGTGCAACAACTTGTAACCGCTTTTCACCTTGTAGCTTATACTTGCTGTACACCAACTGTATTATATAACAATACAGCATAATCACTAAAAAACAGAAATCATCTATCATAGTTAGTTTCTTAATTTTCTACTCTACTTCCCAGTTATAGTTTAACAATGAAACGGTCGAAGTATAAGCTTGATTTTATCTTGTCGGATAAAGTCAAAACAACAAGGACATCAATTCGGCATACTTAGCAATAATGAGAAGCAGCTCTGCAAAGGTCCTGCACTTTTGCCATGAAAAGGAAACTGCTATCTATGATTGTTATGCTAATCAAGCTGATCCTTTGTACAGTCAATCATCAAAAATCAGATTTATGGAGCTCTTCATAAGTTATACCCTTCAAAGCGTGGGCACAGCTCCTTTCAACCAGGACATGTTCATCGGGATCCGGCTTGTTTGAACACCCTTCAGTTCATGTATTACATAGACATCTGAACTAACATGTGATATCAGAAAAGGCGAACTTCGTCCCTGCTGCCATTTCCATTGTTAGCCTCGTCTCATGCCACCGGCTGCCTTTAGTCGTCTTTGAAAACTTAGTTGCGAGTGTGAGGGTACAAAGAGGATGCCTGGTGGTCATTCGGGGTAATTTATCATTATCTTCGCGACTCGTCCTGTGTTTGACACAAAGCTATCAGATCGATGTGAGTCACGCAACTTCATTCCTTTGAGCTTCTAACCTTGCACCCTCCAATGATTTTCGTGGAAAAACTATCAACTTGTTACCGCTAAAGATACCAATGGTTACACACATTTAAGCTCTATCAGTTTTGAAACTTGATGTGATTGCAGCGGCTCTTCCGTCGTACATGTCAAAACAGTCTCGGTCTTCGAGCAATTTTCTCTTAGCCTCTGTGTCCTCTAAATAAGAGCTGAAAGACAGCAAAAGGGTGACAGTTGTTTTTGCCGCAGGAACAATTAGCCGAGGCACAGTGGAGGACAGCCAAGGACACATAATTCCCAGGTCTGAAGGCAAGGTCAGATAATTTTATTCCGGTAGTGATCCATGTGGTCGATTTCGATCTTCGCTCAAGTCAAGCAAAAATCGGTGCCAATTGTCTTTTCCCTCCCGGAGGAAGCAACAACAAGGCGTTGTTTAGATTCATGCCAGCAGCCATGCAGGTCACCGTTGTTTTTCTTTCCAACTTTCTTTCTACTTGTTTCTTCCTCAGTAAAATAGGGTCTTTGAAGATTTTATCACTATTGTGTTGCTTTTACTGGGCCCTCTCGTAGCCACCACCATGGAATCCTTCTCCTTTCCCGTACCATAAACCGTGGCCGTCTAAAAGCCACGAGCCATTGAAGATATTTGATCGACCGGGAATTTCCGAATGTGGCCGTCGGGTATTCAACTGGGACGCATAGCCTTTTCATACTACTCTTTCTAACTATACTGTTTTCTCCACATTCATCGGACTTTTTTTTTCAAGCAGGTGCCTCATTAAAACCTCCTCAAGTTTTAATTTTGGTCACTCATTCTCCGGTTTTATCATCTCGAAGCAGGACACCCAGTAGAAAAATCTCGACCACCTTACGTAGACAGCCCACATAGTCCCGGTCACGCTGTCTAGCTTCCACTGCGATAAGCACGGCTGACGTTCTCAAAACAACCATAGTTAAAAGGGACAGATAAAAGATCTCCTTACGTTTTTGTCACTTTACTCTTCATCCATTTTTTCAGATGGTTTTCAACGCAGCCGTCTTTACAATGTGTGCCTGCATGTTCATGGCTGTCTTCATGCTTATGTTTAACGACGATGTGAACAGCTCACTGATTTTGTACCTAGACGCTACGACTCAACATCCTAAGAGTGTTACGAGGATAGGAAGCAATGAGACAGAAGGTTTGTGGTCTATTTTTTAGTAGAAACCTTGCTTCAGTCACAGAACAATTTCAATGTGTACTTCCCAAATACGATTCCTGGGACAAGGATGTGATATACGTAAGTTATGAGGAAGTGTAAACAGAATACCAGCTCAGTACTTTGATCCCAGAACAGGAGAAAACGACAAATGTAACACCAAATTCAAGTACCTTAGCAAGCTGAAAGATGGCAAAATCATCTCCGAGCATAAGGATTACGACTGCTTTGGACGGTTTGTTTTCCTTCATCAATCCTCCCATCTCCCCCTCGCACCCATACCATTCAGACACCCCCTGCAGATGGACTATATATGCCTGGGGGCTATTTTCCCTTACCGAGCGGTCCGAAACATCTGGTAAAAAGAGATGTGTCCAGACAAACCTGAACATGTGAGCAACTTGACTGCTTCTATTTTTTGTTTGTTTTGAACTACCGAAACAAAAACACGAATCTGCTTTAACTTATTTGGTTTCCGCAAAAATGTTTCACGTCTGTTGTAAGGCTTATCTTAGTAATCAGTAACCTTCATTGTTTTTTCAAAAAGTATTTCGAATCATGTGTCCTAAATGCTTTACCGCTTTGGTATCTCGCATTATAGTGATCAGTGAAAGAGAGCCGCGTCTGCCTCTCTGATCGCTGCGTTCGCACCCGTATCATCACGTCAGCCGCCATAGAGGTGCTGATATAAGCAACACGCGATCACTTCTCTACCCTAAAGCGGTCCGAAACATGTGTTCCAAAAGAGATGTCCCCAACCCTGAACCTACAAAGTATCACCGGTAAAAAATAAGTTGGCCATGTGTGTACTTGACTGCTATTTTTAAATTTATGCCAAAACTTTTTTAGATGCATCACCCGCTACTCCGACTTCGAGAATACCGTTGGAAAGTGGAAAGAGATGAATGAAACCCTAGATTGTGATATCGTCGAAGCCCAGTGTTATCACTTTAAAGTCGACGATCCAGAATATGCAATGCTCCACACACAAATCATACCCATGTAGTTTTTCTTATTTTCTTTTACTTAAGTGTATTACAGAGAAGAGAAAACGGTCGAAGAATCAGAATTCCCTCACTACAATGTGTTCGTCCTGCTTGTAGATTCTATGGCTACAAGTCAAGCAGACCGGAACATCCCAAAAACTATGAGACTGTTGGAGAAGTCCATGGAAGCTGTCACTTTTCCCTACGTGAACAAGGTTGGAGTCAATAGTCGCCCTAATGGAATGGCCCTGTGGTTCGGTGGGACTATTTTTTCGTTTTGAACTGGTAATGGTTTCAGGCAAGCAAATCGAAACAATTGACAGAACCGCTTTTGGTCTGCCAACACTCCATGCTGACATGGGTTGGAAGGAGTCCTGCGACGATTACCTAGACAACTTGACCTCTCTTTTTAAAAACTTCAACGATGTTGGCTATACTGTAAGCGTTTTCACCGGTTCTTTGGAAATACTGGTTCCAGACCTTCCTGGCAGACGACTGGGCTCAAGGAGTTCTCAATTGGCCCAACTGTTATGGGTTTGACAAGCAGCCGACAGACCATTTGATGCAGTAAGATTAATTGTATCAAGTCCAGCTCGATTGAACTTTTAGACCCTTCCAAATCCACGTCGAGGACAAAAACAATAAGCTTCTGTACAATAACTACACAGAAGACAATTGTATCTACCAGCATAAGGACGGTCTGAAATACTTAAATCAATTCATGGAGGCTTACAAAGGTAGTTTGTGGTCACTGATATATTGAGAAAGATTTACAGACAGACCAAAGTTTGCTTGGTTCTGGACAAGTCTCCAGAGCCACGACTTTGAAAGCAGCTCAGTCCGTCTTGACACTGATCTCTATGAGTTTCTATTGAACAACAAGGAAGAGGTATAGAGTCCAAAAATTGTAGTACATTGAATGTTTCAGATGGACAAAAGCTTCGTAGTCCTGATGGGGGATCATGGTCTTCGATTTGGAAAAGTGACCAAGACTAGAGTAGGAGCTCTTGATGTAAACAACCCACTCTTGTCCATTTCGATACCGAAGGAACTGAGAGGGACAGAGATGCATAGGATGATGAAAGAGAATGCGAAAAAGCTCCAGACTCATTACGACACGAGGTCAACACTGCTAGATATTGCCAAGGTGTGTGCTTGACCTGAAAAAAAGGCCGTCCACTAGACTCTCATTTTCGATAGTATACCTAGTAAAGTCTTGTCTTTCAGTTCCTCCCACACACTGGTCCCGACAATTTGAAACCTATTGACGATAAGAAGGAAAAAGGAGAATCTTTGCTACGTCAACAAAAGCTACAAGAG
Organism: Oscheius tipulae; assembly: GCA_037178975.1. Classification (NCBI taxonomy): domain Eukaryota; kingdom Metazoa; phylum Nematoda; class Chromadorea; order Rhabditida; family Rhabditidae; genus Oscheius; species Oscheius tipulae. The sequence continues at coordinate 8,677,375 of JASJZH010000004.1, read as the reverse complement.
AGGAGTTGCAAGACCCTGCCGATTCCTTTCGCCTACTGTATTTGTGATTTCCAAATGGAGAATGTTACCAGGCATGTCGGCTTTTTAGAGCAGGAGAATTCCGTTTCAGAACATCTGATGACGCAATTGATGTTGGAAAAGCTTTGATACGATCAGTCAACGAGAAGTTGAGAGACACAAACTCTACAGAGCTATGTTACAACTGGAAGTTTTCTGAGGTGTAGCTATATTTTGCAAATAACATCCTGTTTTAGATACTAGAAATCACTGGCTACCAACCGGTCCAGGAAACGGGTACCTATTGGGTAACTGTAGGAGTCAGTAAGGCTTATAACAAGGCCCAGTTCAGAGTAAAACCATTAGGACTTCAATGAAGAATTTATTTTCAGGCAATGGTAAACAAATCAAAAACGGGAAAATATACAATCGGTGGAGTGGATCGGGTGGATAGTTACGGGAAGCGAGGACATTGTGTACGGGGAGAGCTAGCTCCGCTCTGTGAATGTAAAAAAAAGAAAAAGGATGAAAAGGAGGAGAAGACTAAAGAAGAGGCATAACTTCACTTTTATGAGACGAAGGTCATCTTGACACGGGTACAAATGCAGCTTTACAATAAACGGTTCGGATTTTGTCTATTTCATGGGATCCATGTTAGCTGTACGATGCTTTCAATAACATTCGTCCGGGTTTTCAGCGTCAGTCTTTCCCGTGCGGTCTCGTCAGCTCAAAATGTCTCTTCTAAACTATTTCCGTTGCCGAAAACATCTGCCATAAAGTCTGGTCTTTCCAAACTGGATTGAAACCGTTCGTTCCTCCTAGACTAGAACTGCCAGTCAGTTTGGGGTTCAGTAGGGGACGGTAAGCTGCGCTTTGGGTAAACAAGAGCCGTCCTTTCGAACCCCTAGGGAGCGAAACCCGATTCCTGGACTTCTTTCGCGGGAACCTGTCCCCTGACATCATGTCCACCTACGAAATTTGAAACGTCTTCGTTGGGGATATAGCTCAGTGGTAGAGCGCTCCCTTAGCATGGGAGAGGTCTGGGGTTCAATTCCCCATATCTCCATAAACTTTTTTTTCTTTTTCATTTTACTATTTCCTTTGTTCTTTCCTCAAACAACAGTTTTTGACAGTTTATATACAATTTCCATAGGAAACAGGAATAATAAATAGAGAGGAATACCACAAAATCAGGAAGTAATGTACTCTCGCTTTCCCAATGGTTCATCCGAAATAATTTTGTTTTTAGAAAAAAAGTAATGCTTGAAGGACTGCCACAAAAAGGCTAGAAGGCAGACGTCTACCACCAGCATGGCACCCATGGCCGTGATCTTCTTCGGGTCAGCTCTCTCCCTACTGGCAACAAGAGCTTCTTTCCAGCTGACTGCCGCTTCTTCCTCGTTTTGGTCATGAAGATGGAAACCGGACTTTCTCAGATCTGCTGCATTCTGTAAAAAATAAACGTGAGTGACAATAAGAAAGTTACCATGTTGTGATCGTGGTCGAAACTCAGACTGGAATGCATGTGCTGTGTAGCAAGGAATCGGCGTGTAGAAATAGTGGGAAAACGTGAAAGAACGGGAAGAAAAGTTTTCGAGACGGACATTCTCATAGAATGAATGGTGGCAGTGTTGCTATTTTCTCACAGAGGGAACCACAGACGACGAAAACAGTCTACATGTCTTTCGAATAACAAACATTTGCGTCACGTTTGGTTCCAGAAAACCTAATCTAAACCTGTTTTTCCCAAAAAAACCCAAATGTTATCGGAAACCGGCGAGAAAAAGAGCGGAAAACTAGTATCCTGACCAGTCTTGAAGTTTGTTGACTGTCGTTTTTCGGTTGGCAGCAGCCGCCATAGCTCAGTCGGTTAGAGCGTGGGTCTAATAAGCCCAAGGTCGCAGGTTCGACCCCTGCTGGCGGCAAAATCTTTTTGCTTTTTATATTCGCTATAAGCACTTTTAGAAACAAGACCCAGTCGCTGCGAATTATTATTTTCAGCTTCGCCAACAACGAAGTTATATAATTTGATACTTTTTCCTCACGGATCTGGGGCAAAAGTCATCGTAGACCCACACGTAAGACTGTCGTATTGAGATTGCTTGGTACCCCAATAGGCGACGTGATCTGCAGTTGCGGTCCCTAAAAGCTTTCAAAGTTCGTTTCAATAATAAGAACCTTTAAGACAGTTTGCACCTTCAGCGGCACACTGGGTCGTAGTTGACCCCAAAATAGATGATTTCACCAGAACGGAGTTCTAAAAGCTGCCTGGTATTCTTAAAATTCGAACGTACACAACAATGCTGCCAAGTCGCACTCTTAGCCGGTAAAGTGGGGATGTTGTCATTGCCCCAGTTAACCAGATAAGCTACTCCTGTGGAAGAGACGGTACTTGAAGCGAATTTCTGCAACATTTTTTCTCTTCCAGTTACTTCTGCTTACAGGATCTCCACATCGGGGTGTACCATAACCGTAGTAGATTATGTTACCAGCCGGCCATAGATTCCACGGCACAGCACTGACAGCAGCCATCTGGGCTAGACAGGAGCCGACGGAGTGGCCACTGACCTGGAATAGAAGGTGAGATAAAAACGTTTAGTAGCGATGAGGAAATGCATATCACTTCCTATCTAGACATAACTCTATACTATCAGGCGCATGACGATCTATTGTCATGCCGTGTGAGACAAATACTTTGACAGCAATTGATCAAGCTGAAGCTATAACTTGCGCAACTGCGGCTAACAACAAGGAAGAACTGCTATCTCGCTTATTCCTATCCATTCAATGCTACTGCCACTGCTGTTACTTCCTTTTGTCCTTTCCTGCCTCATGACCTACAATCCTGACTTTGAGGAATATTTACTCACCACAATATCGACTACCCCTGTAACTGTTCTATCAACAGTCACTACTACTACAATAATTCCGTATGCACGATACAAACTAGATGTCATTGCTGTAAAGTGTGATCCGGGAGTCCCTCTAGCTGTCTTTAATGATGCCAGAGGCACAATCGAGCGGGTTAACCGCGCAAAACTGCAATTTAAAATTTTTTAAAGTTTTTGAAAGCGGATGCTTGAAAATGGTGTTTGAATGACCTGGAGACACGTTGTTTGTCCGAACAGTCAGGACTCCAGTGAGCTAGAGATCTATGTTCAGAACAATTACTCTTGCACAAATCACGGATTTTCGTACTTCTGAAAACTTACCAAGAGTACGTAGTCACAATAGTCCGCCCATGTCTGTTGCAAGTAAGCTGCCAATCCTTGACCATTCCACAACCGGTCAAACGCAACCGAGTAGTCTTCGCCCACATTTCCATTTGAGCCGAAAGCTGTCTGGCTCTAAACGTGTCTGTCTTTTCACTTCACAGTCGACTTCTTACCATGCTCGAGAGCTCCGATGGTCCATTTTTCAAAAAGTTAGTATATGCTCCTGTTGTCCCTCGGAAGAAGACAGCAACGGCCATGTCGACGTCACTTACCATTACCTACGCTTATCTGTTTGGTACTTGCTATTGTTTAAGACTACTGTAGCTTCACATGTACCGTCCCATATGAGATCAGTACAGGACGTGGTAAACTGTTTCAAAACAGTGTAACTGAAGTGTTGAGGTACGCAGATATCTGGATTATTAGAGCCGGCGCAAATATTCATGAAGAGAACCTGAAGTGACAAACTTGACCCTCAGGAATGAGAAGCTCACATTTTTATTAGTTTTCTCGAGATACTGACCATCACAAAAAGAAACAGTTGAGAACAATAAAAGGACGCAGAACATTGATGATCTGTAGCGCTATGCTGAGCGGGAGGTGAGAGTTCAATCGCCTATAATTGGCAGATTTGGTGCAACAGGGTGCTTCTCGCGGATTCCGAACTATGAAGTGCAAAGAATCAATCGATTTGTATGCAATCTGTGAACCGTGGGTTATCCTCCGGTTTATGAATTTTTTTTAAGCTACAAGTGTTTTCCTGAGAGAGAACCTATGTTTTTAGACGACAAACTAAGTTTCGAACTAAAGTTATCGCTTACGTGTCGCCTGAGGCTCAGAAAAGCGCGCCGGTAGGCTTGTCCAGAATATTCCTCTGATTATTTGCTATGAACTCAATTATTCGATTTGGGTAATCGTCTAGGATCCTCGTGGAAACTATAAACTTTTCAAATCTAAGTTAGTGTTCACGTTCTGTAGGCTTTAGTCTGAGTCCCTAGTCTGAGCTTTATTCTGACAAATTTTCTATAGAAATCGCTTGGCTGTTCCCTAAGTATCTTATTCAAACCAGAAACTCATCTTTTCGTCTTCATTCTAGTTTGCTTGACCATTATCAGCTAATTTACCGCATGTCCGATTATGCCTTTCGTAATTAGGCGTGACGTCCTCATTCAGCTGAGTGCTCAACTTTTGTTCATGATAGGTAAACAGGATGTAAATTTCCCCTCCACGAAGCACATATTGTTTCACTCAGACGGCGCAATTGCATTCAGTTTCAGTTGACCAAAAATTGAGCGTCAATGGAATTTGAAGAGTGAAAATAGTGAAACCAGACAAGAGTCTTTACGTTAATTCAAGACTTTTTGAAATTTGTTCTTTGAATAGCGATTTTTGAACAGAAATATCTAGTATTCTCTAGATCTGTCCTGTAAATACAAATCTTCAAAAATATGTTGGTCCACCCTCGCCTGCACTCAAATATAGCGATGATATCAGAACTTTCTTCATTCGAGCTTCAGGCTAATCCTTTCCCACGATGTCTAACCCGAATGCGTGAGAGATCGCCATACTGATTAATCTTGGAAGTAAGAAAGATATGACAAAGAGAAGGAAGTTGTTTGCAAAAAAATTTTATCCTGGACGGTTCTCTCAATAGTCAACACTTGCTATATTTTACAAAAAAAACTTGTAATGTCGTCATACAGCATCTGTAATGACGGTCTTGTGTAGGCGCCTTTCATACAGATCTGAAACATAATCATCAAGTTTCTGGAAAAAAGGGACAAAATACAACAGGCGTAAAATACTATCAGAACGATTAATAGCGTGCAATCTTCTTGTAACGCTGTGAGCATCTATTTTGAGAGCCTAAAATTTGGTAAAGCATCATCCAGAGGTATAATCTGATAGACGAGACAGACAGTGATATTGCAGGCCGTGCTGTGTTTTACATAGTTGAGGAACCCCAAGCTGCCTTGCTGGGATTAAGTATGGTGTTACTATTTCCAAAGGTCGAAAAAAAACCCAGATTGTGTCTTCTGAAACCGATTTTTCTAGGAGACCGAATCACGTACAGACGCCATAAATTGCAAGTTTACAAACGAACTCAGTAAGGAATGTTAAATGAAATTGGTATATAAAACGGTGTTTGAACTGTTGTTTTTGGGCCATGTCATTCGAGTTACTACGCGGCAATCTGAGATGTATCTTATTGGTCCCTCCAGAAGACGACATCTTTCCCCTTTTAATCCCAACTTTCAGATCCTCAATATATGAGAGTCCTCGTGCCCCTGGATTAGAAAAGTTCCTGCACTCTCATAGTATGACAACAGTTCTTGACAAGCTTGAAGCTTATCCTTTCAAAAGCTCCAACCTAATCTTCTAAACCCTGGAAACGACTTCCTGTCTCTATCTTCCCGCCTTGAGAATAATTGTGAACGCTAAAACACAACCTCCATGTTACTGGCAACAAAAGGCTAAAAGGCTTTGAGCCGAGAGCTGGATTGGAGAGTCCGTTCGAGTCTGTCAGACCCTATCATCCGTCCTATTGGTCTGAGATCGTGGCTAAACGGAATCATAATCGCGAAATTGGTGTTTTTCTCTCATTGGACATTTGTGAGAGTATGGGAAAAAAACTTTTTTGACAGCATTCGAGAAAACCAATCCGCGATGTTTTGCTTATGGCACTCATTTCATAAGCCGGTCGTTGAGATTGACTGCTGCTGTATACATCAGCTGACTTTCAGGAAGAATTTGTCATGAACAAGCTTGTTCTAGTCAGTGGTCACTGGCACGGATCGCTTTGCTGTACCAACTTTCAGGGATACCGTTTGGGCAAAATAAAAGGTGTCTAACTGTGGAGACACGGACTTGAACAACTGAGGTCACAACAACGGCGCCATTTAACTGTCGGAGCTGTGGCAGGTCTTCCGAGATGGTGAAACTATTCAACGTTTTCTCTCTATCACGATCTCTTTAAATTCAAAGAACCCTAATCAGAGGAGAAGAAACTACTCTCGGAAGCCCGTTGTAACCTTTTCGAATCGGCTTCCATCCAGCCACATGGAAGCCATTGGATCAGCTTATACTAACCTGTTTGTAGTTTCGGTCCCTCGAATAGTTCTCTGGAATCAACATGTGCTTTTTGAAACTGCAACTCGAAGCTCGACTCATCCCGGTTTGGTTGCTCATCTAGATGGATAGTATACGCAAGAACCTACGTTTGTCGTGGAAGCTGGATAATAGGGTAATCTGATTCTGCCTCGAAACCAAAAAACCCAACGTGGCTGAAAAGTTTGACTGTTTAAGCTGCTCCCAATATTATGGAGTTGCGTAAGAAGATTGACGACGAAGTATTTCGGAAGTGAGTAACTGAGTTCCAGGATTTTCTAAACTAAACTTTGAGAAGGATTGAAGTAATGAGCTCAGAGTGGGCTAGTGTACTGAATGAGTAACATTGGTATTAGTAACAAACGGAAGAAATGACGAGACTAAATTTTTTTCAGTCAAAACCTACAGATCTAGTAATTTATATAATTACAACTGCGCCTAGATTCAATCGATCCTAGTCAACCGTGTGGATGTGATCTCGGTTTTGTCAATCCTTCAGAAAACAGGGTCATTCGTTTACTGTATAGAGAGCTCTTGAGGACTTCCGAATATGTTTGCTACATTGGGTAACTGAGAGACGTCAGCTTTCCAAAGTATCTTATAGCCTTGTTCTCTCGTTTCGAGTTAATTAGTGGAAGGTCCGAACCAAAAGAAAGCGGTTCTTGACTTTCAGTTTTGGTTTCCCGATGGGTTCTCATTCAGACTATGTTTAGAACAAGCTCTTCCCAAAAAGTGTTTTTTTACCCTTGATAACCAGAACTTGTGATTACCTAATACCCGACTCACTCTTAACAACTATGACTACTTCCATACCAAGAACTCGAAAATGATGATTCTGATCCCCATTGTCTATTCCCCTATTCTCCGTTCTTCCTGCAAGAAAACGACCCCATACCCGGAATGTGCTAGGAAATAGAACAATTACGTCCAAGTATGGGAACACAGGGGCAGATTCGTCATTGCTCGATGGGACGTCAAGTCCACATCTATTTCATTTCCATAGATCCCGAGAACTATTTTTGGCAGGGAGATGATCCGAATCACCGTGGAAATCCCTAAAAATAGTAGAAGAAAGAGGGGTATAAGGAATAACAACTCTTAACTGGATTCAGTTCAAAGTTAGACTTTTCCCTCGGTTTCTTTCGGATTTCCACAGATCCTGTTTTCTGTTGACATTTCTTCCACTAATGCACCGTGCCGGCCTCTTTTCTCTTTCTTCTGTGAAGATTAGCAGAAACACAAGATTCGAATCCTCCACTCTCCCCCTGTTTACTTATTAGTTTATCGTGCTCCTTTGCACAGAGGTCAGTGAAGCCGATTCCTCTGGAAAAACATGAAATGAACACGGATTAGAAATGGGGAGTTATTAGTTCAATTGCTTAGAGTGCCTCTTTTACTCTCTTAAAAGAAGAACAGTGAACTAAGCATGCCAGAAGACTAATCTTCCCCTGAACGAGAGAAACACTGGCAGAAAAAGAGTAAAGAGAGTAGAAGGAAATGTCATTATGACAAACGGTGAAATGAGAAAATGCATTCGAGCGCAGCTAACTTTATACAACTGAACTACCGAATAATGGAAGCTGTCTTTCTGAAGTAATTTCGGAAGAAAGACAGGGAGCACGGTGTTGAATCCGCACACTGTCCAACTGACTTGCCGGAGTGGGTATTCGTAGAATAACGCCTAGACGGTATAACTAGACATGCGGTGGAGCAGTTCTTTCTTAGAGTTGTCATTCAAAAGCTAACGATTCTCCTAGGACACATTGGAAGGGTCGGAATTTTACACAGTAAATATAGCCAGCTTACCTCAACGATTGCGTCTTATATGAACTGATGCCACTTTGAAAACGTTAGAATACAATTCCTTGTGAGAGTTCAATGTTGTGATACTTACCATGTAAAGAGATGCTTCAACGAGTAGTCGGTTATTGTAGATCTGCCGAAGTAGATAGCTCTTGTTACAATTCTCTGAAACCCCCAACACATCTTCTCCCTGTTCTGTCAAGTTGCTTACGTTGTTGTCTCACTGTTCAGACAAATGTCACTATAGAAAATCCATCGCAATCCTACCTATAAACCAGGATCATGCCCGTCCACGATCTCGTCATTTCCCGTCAAGAATCCGTTTGTTTTCCACAGCAGACGAGACTTTTCCCAGAGAGAGAAAGAGAGAGTCTCGAACCAAAGGTTGTGTGTATCAGCCGATCGGTCTTCCTTGGGATTAGGCTCCCTTTGACGCAAAAAGGCACTGTAAGCTTTCTTCTCATTCCAGTCAGAAGACAACAAAGGCATCTGATAGCTAATCTCTGACTTTTCAGCATCCCTAAAAACTTGACTTTCTCTTGCAGCTGTCAAAATGTTTTGACGGGGCCAGCCAGCCGGACCCTGGGATCGGTACCGGAAAGAGCAAAATTGGTCTCGAGTAGCCGTTCTACGTCACAGCCTAGCGTAAAAATAAATATTAGTATTTTTTCCGGGAGAACTGGGCACAACAGAGTCCACATTCTTGATCTCTTGGTAAGAAAAAGGAACAGAAAAAATCCGGGTACGCTATAAGATTTCTTCGAGGGCTTCGGCTGCACACGGTGACTAGTAATTGAAAAGGGGAGAAAATGGCTATTCCTAACTTTGGAGAAGGTACGAGAAAAGTGGAGGAACTCTTACAGGTTTCTATTGTTTTGACTTTTCTCTCCCACTTTCCTGGGTTTCGTCAATAGCTTCATCGATCTACTTACTGGATGGTACTTGGCAATATTTTTTTGGATACACAGGCCTGTTCACTAGCTTAACTTTTTGAAGGTTACCGAAAAAAACGATCCTTTAGATATAGAAGTGTGAAAATCAAAAGTTTTTGTGGCAGAAATTATGATAAGCAGGGATCCAATTGTCTTAACCCGGAGGAGAATCTAAACTGTTGGTGGGTCCCTCTGTTCCTGGGAACTTTCGCAAACAAAAAGCCTAAACCTCTTTTCACTTTCAATGTACAAGATTCAGACTTCTCGCATGTATGGAAAAGGCTTTCCGCCTTCTGTTTTTAAGTGTTCGAACAGTTTCCATGGATTTCTAGGCTGTTTTCTAACTTACATTCTGATTTTCCCTAGGGATATCCTGTCCCTTCTTGTCTCTTGCTTTTCTCAATCTTGTTTTCTCTCTCCATTATTTGTGTTTTTGTATTGCTCTTCTCACCTATTTGCAAAAGTCGAAACTAATCTGTGCAGGCTTCACAACCTCTTAAACATAAGCATTATGTTCACACAGAGAAACAGCTCTCTCCAATAACTAAAAAGGAAATGAACAATAGAAAACATTCGAAAGGCCGAGGTCTTATCCCCATGGACTTGGACCCAATTCAACCCTACGGCTTTTGGCCTCAGGACTGTATCCAAGCAAATGTCAGAACTCCAAATGGGATTAAGTTGACAGTTCCCCAAGTATGGGTTGCTGTGATACTCTATAAACCCAAGCAGAGCTGAAGTTTAAAGATGACGTGATCTCGAGACCATTGGGTCTCTTTTTCTTACGAATATATTGTTGATGCATCAACAAGTAGACGAGAGTAATGTTATTAGAGCCAGATTTGGGATGATTATTCCCTAAACATCACCCTTGTTTGCTCTCTCGTGCTTTTGCTGGACACTTGCGATTCCTCGGAAGGACGTTGACCTTAAACAGAAGCTCGACCCGCATACTGATAGAATTCATGCCCACTATGGGAGCAATGTTTAGGGCCGAGAGAGCATAATATAAACGGGATGAGCCGGAAATGATGTGGGTAGATCAAAAAGTGTCAAGTTAGGTACATTCTGAAGTTGAACCCTACACTCTCTACTTCTAATCGTTGCTCATACATTTTGCATCTGCATAAGAGTACAAATTTCTCGACTATACTCTACCATCATGGTAGCCAGACTTATCCTCATAAGACGACATGTCATTTTTGACAAAGGATTGCAAGACAACGTAAATTAACTCGATGTGACTAATATTTCAAGTATATTACATGTAAGACTGGGCTTCCGGAGAAAGTCCCCTATGAAGATCAAGGAACATTACCGGGAAGCATAAGTGAGATAGAGGAAAGATTGACTAAAAAAGAGTAGCAGACAAGTCAAAGAAGACGAAAAAGAATTATCTGGATGTTGGAGCTGCTTGGAACACTGTCTCTGTGGTGAACGGTCATGGCATTGAACACCTGTCTGATTATCGATTTCTTGGCTGGCTTTGCGGACTATGGAGCAGCCTGGTCGGGAAACTCAGCATTCAGACACTTTTCTAACTGCAAATCAAAATAGCACTGTTAAGAATAATGCCTCCCCAACGGAAACCGACTGCGTACAGTTTTTTTTATTCGAAATATTGTCTGTCACTGTAACCATTTCACCCTCATTGTCAGTCTCTTACTCTTGACGCGAGGCTTGAGATTCGAATCTCATGGCTTTCTTGATTCTTTTCAATTTCGGATAGTAGTGATGAACATATCGACGGATAAGCAGTAGATTGTAATAGGGCTGTCGTCGATGCCCATTCCTTTCTAACGAAAGCTTTTGTATGATGGCTAGTAGTGAGAGATAATCATTTCTTCATTGTTTGAGAAACCCTTCTCTCCCGATTACTGTATACTACGCATTTCTTACTAGCCAAGCTTACTCACAAGTTTGTCAATTCCGGAACAAATTGAGTATATGAACTTTAGCAGTTCCACGTTTGCTTTCACAGTATTTGAGGTCACAGTCTAGGTAATTGCAATATGTGTCACCACAAGTTTAAGTTTATTTCGACTAGTAACTTTTTCATTTGATCTTCCGGACTGTTTGTCGATCTGCGATACCAAAACAGTCACCAAAATACCATCATTCACCATTTTGAGTAATGTTATCGTGTGCGTCTCTCTTCTCCCTCTCTCAGAAGACTAGAGTGATCAGGCACACATTTGTAATCATCTTTCTCAGCATATACCTATTCATTCGGGTAAGATCACAAAATTATCTGCAGATAAAGAATAACAATGTCATGCGAAGAATTACTTATACTAATCTTGTACGGATTGTTCCTTATTGTCTATCTTGTGCCTGGGTAATCGGGATGCGTGTTGTTCGAGATGTTGATCTCAGAGGAAGTATAGAAAAGCCAACGTTATGCGTCGAGCAGATATAATTTTTAATTCGATAAAAATTGAGGCAACAGACAGAATGGAGTCTCTGACTTGTCAGATAAACAAGGTAGGGGAGAGTTGGAACTTTTGAACTCGGACAGTCTGTGGAAGAAGGAACTTCTGGAGAGACAATAATAGATACTGGATGGAAAGCGTGGCCTATCAGAAATGAGATTTTTGCCAGCCTTTTTGCTCCAGACGAATGGTCATTTTTCAGACTAACTGACAGACGGGAAAGGCGGATCTGCTAAGAGGCAGCTTGTGTGAGTGGTACAAGCTGGTCTGAAATAATTAAACTGTAGTCTACTTCACACTCTCTGCCAGTTTTTGGTAGAGTTTTTCACTGTTCAGATCTGTTGTTGTTTTGTTTAATAGCTTTCTTATTATTCAATGGAAGGAATAGAACATGCTCTTATTTCTGTACCTCTTTTCCTTGAGCAAACATACATCGGCTTCAAAGATTGAATACTCTCTCCTCTTTAAATTAATTCGACCCACTTATGGCTTCCCAGCAAAAACTACTCCAAAAGTCAGGCCGGGCTTCTGTTTTCCGGAAGTTCTAATTTAAAGAACATGCAGAGATTAAACTAGTACTGTAGCTCATCGAGCACTCAAATATTGAAGTTTCCTCAAAACTTTTATTCGTTTCCTCTTCCAATTTGAGTAGGCATCATGTGATTAATTATCGGTCTAAATTAGCAACACACTTAAGGACAGCAGAACCACGGGGTGCAGGAGACATTTATCACAGGAAATTTGAATATGCTGACGTACTTATGGAGGGAAGATGAGTTCCCTGAGACCTAAAAATATCAAGGAAGTGATATTTCTGTACTCGGCGTGAGGTAGGTTGAAAATTTTTACCAAGAGAGGCAGATTGCATCTACGGAAATGAGGTCAACGTACCGCTTATTGAAAAGGTGGGATGAGAAAGTATGACTTTTTTTCCGAGATTCTAGTTGTCATGTGCTAAATGATGTATCAATCGTTCTAGCCTTATGTACTGTCGGACTATCAGACCACCGTAGCGTGTCCCTGAAACAGGACACGTAAGGTACATATTGTGATAAACTGCCAATAAATCTCATAAAGAAAATCTTGGTTTTTCACCATACAGTGTTTGGTGAATTGGCTTCTCGTTCCACTGGTAGTATCATTCTTTCTGGTACCTGACAGTCTTTCAAAGTTTTGCATATCTCTTCTGTAGTGAATAAGACTATTCGACAAAAAATTCCAGTAAATCCTCTAGACGAAAGCTTCCTCACTCTCAAGTCGTGAGTTCGTACAACTCCCAGCTCTGCCAGGAAACTCTCCCTCTCCTAATTATCCTCCCTTTTCCAACCATAAAGATTAGTCCAAAGATTAGTCTGATTTGCCTCAAGAAACAAAACTACTTTTTCTCTTATTCGCTAAAACAGAGAGAAAGGATAAAGGGGACGGATAAAGGGGCGTGGCTGTTAACCGAGCCGCTATAAAAGGGAGGACCTTTTAGCAGTTGATGTCCCAGTGCTCTCACAACTCAGCTACTCTCTTGTCTTTTCGACAGTCACTCTCTCTCTCTCTCTCTCTCTACTCCAATCATGATCCATATTTCCTGGCCGGCTACAGAATGTGACATGGAATCCCGTGCCTCTCGATTTTCAGCATCGAGGCAAGAACGACGTGCAGCTATGCAAAAGAAGAATCCTTCAGTCTAAATAAGGAGACTATATTCTGTCTCTTCTTCTGTATGTACATTATTCTTCTCTAGTTCACCTGCTAAGTTGAATGTGCTCAAAACCTTCTCTGTTCACGGGACAACTCACTTCGTGTGTATCAACGCCAGATCTCCGAACCAGTAGATCTCTAATAAAAGTGGTCATTGCAATCTTTTCTCTCGTTCACTTCAATCGGATATACAGTGCTGATAGGACATGTAGGGACAATCTTCTTTACAGTCGCAGCGCGAATAATGATTGTCGAATCGATCACAGCATTTGAAGGGATTCTCCTCGGTACCACGGTACGACACGATGGTTGCACAGGCTGAAAGTTGCGGCTACTTGTAGATTCAAGCTGACTATGTGTCTGATTGATTTCAGATTAGACAACGGTTCTACAGATGTTCTTCATGAGAATGTCTCCTGATAGATATGGGGCAAAAAAGGACCGATCCAGTCACAAGGGCAGCATCTGAACTTTCCATGCATGGCTAGAGATATTGACACAATTATTCGCACATTTCTCAGAGTCTCTGTCTTAATGTTCGCAATGGCAAAGAGAAATCTAAGGCTGTCCAAAAGATATGATATCAGCGTATCTCTCAGATTATTGTTAGAAGTGTAGACTAAAAAGGAAGAAATAGGACTTTGAAGAACTTTAGATAACAAACCCAAGAGATCCACTTTCCTTTATTTACACCCTCACTTTAGTTGACCAAAAACTGAGTATCAAGGGAATCATGCTCGAGGTGAAAATAGTGAAGCCAGACAGGAGTTCTTTACGCAAGTTCTCATATTTTTCACATTTTTCACATATGAGACCTTTCACATATTTGTTTTGACATTGAAAAGATCGTGTCGAACACTAACAGATTGGAAAACATCAAAATTTGGAAGCTTTATAAACCCAATACCGCGGTATACAAGCGGAGGCCAACTACTGTATGCCATGGACATAAAATACAACTGAACAGCAAAAGTGACCACGGTCACGGAAGAAATTTTAGTCGAACCGCGTAGCTGAACCCCTGAATAGAACACGGCCTGTAGATTGTCTCTTACGAGACGAGTTGCTGGACAAGACGGACAATGTTCAGTGGCATAGAAAAGTTCTATGTACTAGAATGATTAAAAGTCCCAGCACTATGCTTATTCTCTGTATCTACCTGTCATACGTATGTCTGTCAGCCTGTGCTATAACAAAAACAAGGAAAGTGTTCGACCAAGTTTATTTGAGATCAACTTGTTTTGAAGATCATTGAGGCACCAGCTTGAAGAACCTTGTCCTGTAGACTGACGGAAACTTTGAGCAGAGAACAGATAACAATAGAGTCCATTCGTCTATTTAGAACCATGCAGACTTTGCTTTGACCAGCGATGCTCGCCGTTCTTTTCGTGTCTCAGCGATCTTGATAGCACGAGCTTCCATGTCGCATTCATCGATGTTGGTCATGGTAATGTGGAACATGTTGGACTAGAGAGTAGTAGACAAGAGAGTAGGAGCTGTGAAGCTGAAGAGAGCACTGGAAGATGCGGACTTCGGTATATGAAAGTCTCGGCCTTATATACATACCAACTTTTCGCCACGCCCTTTATTAATCGAAAACTAAAAAATTAATCTCTGTGCGAGTTCTTGAAGTTTCTCAGATAGAAAAACAACTGAAGCCCATTCTATTTTTTCGGGTCGGTTAGGTGAAGCCGCAAATGGGTTGAATTATTATAGAGGATTTTAATAGAATTATTCAATCTTCGTATCTGATAGATGTCTGCTCAAAGAATTTTGGTACAGATCTGAAACAGGTACATTGAAACAAATTTGAGAGAGTATGGGCCCCTAGACACCGCAAGGGAAGGTTGGATCATCATATTAGTTCTGTCTTACAGACAGAACAAGTCTAACTATGAATGTCCAAAGAGACTTCAAGTGGTCTTTACGCATGTTCTTCGAGTTTCTCCACTCTGATCTTGAAACACAGAAACCCTGCAATACTTTTCGAGTCGTAAAGCCCCGACCAGGTCGACTAATCTTGGAGCCGCACTTCTGGAAACAAACAGATGTCTGCTCAAGAAAATTCGGTATAGATCTCAGGTGTTCTGGAAGAAACTTCAAAAGAGAAACACTGGCAGAAAAAGAGTAAAGAGGATAGAAGGAAATGTCGTTATGACAAACGGTGAAATGAGAAAATACATTCGAGCACAGCTTCTTGCAGAGCCACTTATTACAAGACACTTATTCTAACTGACCAGATAGAAAACTAGGGAAATGCGCGACAGTAAGTTGACAGTAGTTGTTTGTATTTTATATACCAAGCTGCTGGCTGGTCACAGAAGTTGAGCAAAAGAGTACATTCATAGTTTTGCTTCCAGGCTGAAGCAAAATAGCTACCAGTGTATCCTTGGACAACTGTTATCACACAAGGTGTATTGAAGCGTCCCATCGTAGACAGCGAAAGATCTCGGAGAGAATCACACACATCTTCAGAACATGTTGTGTTGAAGACCGGAAGATCTGTTCAATCGAAAATCTTCATATTTCTTGTTTTTGGCTCATCGAAGACCACCAAACGTGGTTTTAGCACTTACTTAGGATGTTGAGAAGTTGACCATGCGTCTGGCTACCATTACCCTCTGTACTTGTCTCAGAGCCCCTCTCTGTAACTCGAAAGTTCTTTTAGAAAGAAGCATCTGGTACTCTTGGTACAACTCGAGAACCTCTGCGGAAGCCCTTCTGTATATTATTCCTAGTTCTTAAATCCGTGAAGATTAAATTGAAGAGATTCCCTATCAAAATACCGGGTGGAAAAACTCTGATTTAATCCTGTCAAAAGCTAAAAAAGCATGGCTCCAGGGCGGGGCGTAAATATAGTATATAAGACAGAGCCTTTCAGCAATTAAAGTCCGCATTTTCCAGTGCTCTCTTCAGTAGCTTCCAACGCTCACTGTCTCTTGATTCTTCAACTACTATCCTCTATTCCAACCATGATCCACATTACCTATGCCAGCGCCGACGACTGCGAGATGGAGGCTCGTCCAACTCGATTCAACGCCACTAAGAAAGCACCACGACGAGCGCCAATGGTCAAATCCAAATCTGCGTGGTTCTAATAGGAGACGATTCTCTCATTATTCTGCTCTGCCAAACATTTCTCCGTTACACTACGAGACGAGTTTCTACAAGCTGGTGCATCTTCAGATCTCCAAACTATACGGATCTCTAATAAATTTATCGATTACGTTCTTATTGTGGAATGACTGACAGGCAGCAAGCAGACAGTCAAGACACTTCTAGGGTTCCTCGGAAGGAGAGCATAGCCAGTTATACTAGGCTGCCAAAACAAGAAGTTCTATTTCTCCTCGAGCCTTATTGAACAAAAGAAAAGGGTCTAGATTCTGGACTGAACTGTTGTTAGAGCCACTCGGCGAGCAGTTGTCTTCTGCTACAAACTTCTATCTTTGATCATTGCTTCAGATGACCTAGCGCGGAGAACAGTCTCCCAGTCAGATTACCAGTTCTTCTGTTTCTAAACTTTCAACCTGATATGTAGATCGTATTAATAGAACGATTCTGACTCGAGTAAGAGACCATTACACTAGCTTCTGTTTAATTATTTGGGTTTTTGGTCATGTTACTGAAAGCTGAAGCTGGTATCTATCTAAAGACCTTTTAACCAAGCTTTTTTCTTGCTTGATCTCTTGGATTCTCATTGATGTTAGAGTTGTCTTGTTGTTTAGAAAGTTGAAGGTTGATTAAAACTTCTCGGATTCTTGAGCTCTCAACTACTAGTTTGATCTCTGCACATGTCTTGTTAATTTTCCAGCCTGCTTCTGGAAAACAGCTGAAACCTCACAGAACTTTTCGACTCCTTTTTGCTAAGAAGCCCCGAAGTAGGTCGGGATTAACTTTAGGAGCAAACACAATTTCTGAAACCAAAACAGATGTCTGCTCTTAAAAATTCGATGCTGAACCTCTACGGACCTCTCATCCCATTTTCATAGCACTGGAAATCACCGCGCCCAAATGTTGCTTCAGCACCTGAGCCAGGTTGAGAAACGCCAGTCCTGGGGGCATGCGTTCCAGCTATTCTTTAAAAGGACGCTGTCATTATGAGTAGAAAAGTAGACGACCGAACGCGTTTTCAAATCGGGTCCCGCGACGAATTTCCCTGTAAATCATTCATTCGCATGTTTCGGTGATTTACACACATTTTCATGTATTTTAAGTTTAATTGACTCAGCGTCGAACACAACCGCGGAACTGTCTACTTCGATGTCAAAAATGACAAAAAAAAAGAAGAAAATTGAGGAAATGCTACTCTTCTCTCCTTATTCTCGCTTTCTATAGTTTACTGGTCTTCTTTGTCGTCAAAGTAAACGTTTCTGGGGTAGTTTTCGACTCTGAGTCGATCAAACATACTTAGAAGGCATAAAAATGCGTAAAGTACCGAAAAATGCAAAAGACTGATTTACAGGGAAGTTCGTCGCGGGCCCCGATTTGAAAACGCGTTCGGTCGTCTACTTTTTTACTCATAATGACAGCGTCCCTTTAAGCGTTGCTTTTCTCTCTCCTTGGCTCCAATGGGGAGCTCTCCCCATTGGAGCCAAGTTCCCTCGGGGTCCTCTGACTGCCAAGAAGAATGAACAAGCTCTTTCTCTTAACGTAAGCATGTTGCTTTTTCTCACTAGTTTTGAATCTGTAGAAGCTGCGCCGCTTCCGTCCGGGAATTGTTGCCCTCCGGGAGATCCTTCGCTATTAGAAGTCTATAGCGCCTCTACTCCTAACTGTTCTTGGTACAAACAAAGATTCTTTAGTGCTACTCCCCCTTGTTTTTCTCCATAGTCTCTAAACAGAAAGTTTCGTGTTCGTACAACTTCTCGTACCTCTCCTGGAAACCCTTTCTCACTTGTTTATTCTTGTTTTTCAGTCCCGGAAGATTAGTCTAAAGAGATAACTTCAAAAGAAACTTTATCTTTAAGCCGTTCAAAAGCCATAGGAGGGGATGAACTAGGGGCGTGGTACAAACATATATCTCTCCTATAAAAGGGCGTGTCTTCCAGCATTTAGAGTCTGCTTCTCTCAAAGTGCACTGAGCTCAGTTCAGCGCATCTCTAACTTTTCGACTACTACTCCCTAGTCCAACATGATTCACATTACACTGTCCACTACAGACTGCGAGATGGAATCTCGAGCCTCTCGATTCTCGGAGTCACGACGGCAACGACGCGCCTCTGTGCAAAAGAAGCTGTCTTCACAATCTAAATAAGGAGATTATACTCCTTTCCTACCTGTACATATGTTCCATATTCTCTCTACTCTTTGCTCAACCATCAGTTCACGGGACAACTCATTTCGTCGTATCTACAGATCTCCCGAGCCAGTGGATCTCAAAATAAAACGGTCATACTATTTTCTTGTTTGAAACAGACAGCTTTGGAGGGTCAGAGAGGCAGGACAGTTGTAGGGAGAGCCGTCTGTAGAGTTTGTGAAGTAATAGGAACACATAGAGGTATTAAGATGTCAGAGGACAACACATTCTTAGACTCAAGATGGTACTGGTTCATACTCTCTGAAAATCGTCTTATTTGAGTCGAATGAAAACAAAAATGAAACTAATGTCATAGAAGCTTATTCAAAAAGCTATCGAACGATACCGTAAGTGTCTGCGACCAACTTTTCGTTCTTTGACCAGTTCCTTGGCAAGGCTTTAGGGCGATTTGTAGCGATTTCCCCGACTGGGTGACGGTTGTCTCAAGATTTCTACATACAGTTAGCTCCTCGAACTCAGTAAATCTATAGACGGTGATCTGAAGCTCACACTATCCGTCGCAAGTCAGATTTGTAACGTTGCTAGCAAATACTGAAATTTTCGCCTCAACTCTCACGTATTCTTTTCTCACAGGAATCAAAAAGTGCAGCAAACACCTAGCTAGGATCAAGTACAGATTACTCTGTGCTGCCTGGTCACTTCCCAGCTTATCGCAGCTAAAGATAAATTCCGTTTCGTAACGGTGGAAGCCAATGTAAGATATTTTAATATAAGGGCGAAAGCACAGAACTCTGATTCCAGGAAAAACGTGTCTCTGTCACTCTGTTTCTCTGTCTCACTGTCCGTCTCTGTCTCTGTTATCCAATTCGAAGTCTATCAGTTTCCAAATGAGACTCCTGTGTACAGTCCAAACAGCCTGAAGTCGTAGAACTTTGACTAATCCCCATTTACATTTTGCTCAGAGCATCTTCTCGAAAAGACGGTGGTAAACAGACGTCACAAAACGGAGAAATTGGACTGTACGAGTCCTGGAAATTCGTCAAAGAGGTGTTGACAAGGCTCACTGGGTTCTCGTTCCAAAGTAGAGATCAGTTTCCGGGAACTTCCAAGGGGAAGGGAAGCATCCTTCCATACACTTTCTACCGTACGTTTGTGTAAGTACATGACGCGGTCACGCGAATGTCAAATTACCCGCGGTCACAAGAAGTGAAGTTCCTCTTTTTCTTTCAGACGACAGCACATAAATTATCTGATGATTATGTGCTTAATGTACTTAATTTTTTGAATGAAAACCCCATGGGAAAACAGAAGTGACGCGAAGGGGAAAGGGGAAAAAGAGACGAAGGGAAAGTAGGAGTCATGGAGGTATGACTAAATTGGGTGCAAGAGTACAGCGTTCAGATAATGTCACATGAATTGACTGGTTTGCATTCATGTTCTCTGATTTTCAGGGAGATACTGATAATAAACGGGACAGTTTTGGAGTTTGGCCAAACGGAAAAAGGACACATGCCGGAAGGTCGTGGCCAGTTGAGCAAACTGGCTGTCTCGTGACGGATCCGGTCAGGAGTGAGAAAGAGCAGGAAATTGGAAGGTTGGGAAAGGCAGGATACATTGAAGCCTGTATGAGACCGAGAAAGAGACACAATACAGAAAGGGAAAGAGACATTGAGACAAAGGGGGCAGAAGGGATATTGCGCTTATTCTGTGACTGACATTGTGATTTCACGAGAAATGATCAGTCAAAAAGCAAAAAGTTTCTGGAGATATGGGGAATTGAACCCCAGACCTCTCCCATGCTAAGGGAGCGCTCTACCACTGAGCTATATCCCCAACGGAAACGTGCCAAATTTCTGGGTTGGACATTCCCAATGAACAGGTTCCCGTAGGAAGCGTTCGGAAGGAAATGCAGAGATCGAGTTTCAGTTCTTTGGACCACACATTGACCAATTCCGATTCACCTGCCCTAGCTGCCAGTCAAGGAAGTACAGATTTTAACACGCTGCATCGATAGTGCCGTTTGTCTTTGTCAGTATAGGAAGTTCGGTTACAGTCTCCCTTAAGTACAAGTTAGCGGTGTGAAAAGGCCTAACGGATTCAAAGCTTTCGAAAAGACACGGAACTAGACTGATACTAAACCCCATCGAAACACAATTATAAAAGTCGTACTCTGGAAACAGCATCGAAGTCTCTAATTCCACAATATTTTCGTCTACCCCCTATCTCGAAGTTGCCTTTGTACGACTTCCAGAGACATGTTTCCAAGAATCCCACCTGATCCCAACTCTGTCTGAACAGCCGTTTTCCATGTGGTCTGTAGCATTTCCTGGAATAACCTTATGACTTCTGGTAAATTTTGGTCCCAGAAATAGGAATATGGAAATTCCTGTCTTTCTATCACCAAGTGCTATAAAAACTTTCCACCATGTTCCTCAAGCTTATGACATTTTCGCGCCATTGGAAATGATTAGTTGTGACCAATAACTTGTCTGTCTCCCCCATAGCCACTCAGTGATACCGGTGATTCTTGTTCTCTTTCCCTCCAATTTCAAATTTCAAACTTTCAGAATCCAATGGACTGGTTCAACCCTCCTCCCCTAACCAACTGCGGAATGGGACAGAACTACCAGGAAAATGGTCCCCTGAGGACGGCGATGATTTACCAGGTTGCAGTCTGCAGTTTCCCTGTCCTAGTCAACATCATTTTTGCAAAACGATTTCACAATAGCACGATAGTGCCGCCCACGGTTAAGGTTTGACTTGATTCCACTATTCTAAACTGTTGTTCAGGCTGTCGTCGCAGTTTCTATCGCCTGCAATGTGGTCGAAATGCTCTTTATGTTGGGAATTCCTGTAAGGATAAGAGGGGACAAGGGGAAGGGGAGCTAAAGAGACTACTTGAGACGTGATCTGATTGTAAGAATCGTCGTAAATCAAGAGCGTTGAAACGATGCGACAACCATCCAACAACGCCATTCCAATAAGGGAATTTTTCCAATGGCATTCCAATAGCTGGATTTCAAATTGTAACTGACTGAAATTGTTCCAAATCTTCCAGGCCTTACCTAAAACAAAGTAACGTTTGTATACTTGGGTCCGATAGATGGCCCTTCAATTCGAACAGCTTTCTGATGTCCGGAACTAAAGTAGATTTGAAGAGTCCTTGAATCTGCGTCGGTCAGAAGGGTCGTTTACTCTAAAAAAAAAAACTCGGCTTTAAAAGCTCAGGATTCTCGGACACATGAACGCAATGGTTTCAGAAAGTAGTTCCGCGAAACCAAATTGGTCTACAGAAGCCCAATCCATAGCTAGATCAGTTGTTTTTCAGTATATTCAAACCTCTGAAGAGAACAATGCGCAGAGTCTTGAAACATTGTTAGTCTGTTCCAATGAACCACTTTCAGACGTACCACCTCATCTCCTATATCATAGCCCAGTCTCCGTGTGATATATTCGTGCAGGCTGCTTACTGTGTCATAGCCAGATTCCTACAAATGGTCTTTCTATTTATGCCCACATTTCTCCACGTCGTGCTGACAATAGAAAGATCTCGAATGTATGGCTCGGACAGGAAACACATTTCTAATCGAGCAGCCATGTGCTGTATTCTGATTGCTGTGAGTCTCATATCGGGGTCATACAACTAATAATAGTAAGCCAGACGCGTGTTTATACCCTTTTGCGTAGTGCAAAAATATTGAGCGTAGAGTTATTTTTAGCTGTGGAATAGACGCAAAAGGAGATTTTGGGAACAATAATGCCGCAGCATGACTTCTAGAGTTGAAAAGGGGAGTCCAGGAAACGACCCTTTTGGATTTCTGAATATACAAAATTCTTGAGAGCTCTTTTTGAATCAGCTCCACAACATAGTTTGGTACCTTTGTAATACTTGGTCATCCCAAAAGACTGAGCAATTGACCAGTTTTGTCATGGACTGGTGAGAATGTTCTCAGAAAAACTTCTCTCATACTATCTGGTCCCTCTGAATGGAACAAGAACTTCTCACAGAGCAGGAGTCTGTGGTCGATAGGAAGATCCAATTTGGCCTTTTATCAATATAAGTGCTCGAACATTTTGACCCAAACTTTCACGAAAACCCTTCAAAAAGATTCCTCAAAACCAGACACTGGACTGTCTGAATCAGCTACAAAACAACCTTTACTAAAAATGGGACACATAACAAAGAAAAACTCCCAGAATGTTTCTTTTTAGTTCATTCTCTCCTTCATCTCTTCCTTCTTCTGCTTCTACAATGTTGAAATGAAGCGCTGGACACCATATTGTTCCACATTCAATAAAACAACAATCCTCGAAACTGTCCTGGTGACAATCTTCATGAGCGTCACAGAAATCATCTCTATCTCCATCACTATATGCTCTTACAGAGTACGGATCAAGAATGAACCATCCATGTAAGTATGTCACGAGACAGCGGGCAATCTAATGTTTTAGTAGGATCTTCGACATCAACCAGCGGTACCGAAGGAATGAGATTAACTACGTCTTCATCCTCATGCTGCCCTATATGGTTTTCCATTTTGCCATATCATTTCTCAACTTCACATCGACCGCCATTGTTCCGTTCTTTTACGATTGGAATGATGATTTGGTCGATTTGAGGACTGTTATGAGCCTCACTAATGTGAGTCTTTTGAACCTTGAATCTTATTCAAAAGTCACAGTTAGTTCCATTCTACTGTCTTTTGTCACCAATCCTCTTGGCCTTTATTATCAATCGTCAGAAGACAGCTCGTATAACGGCGATTAACACAATGGTTAATCAGGACACTTCCGCCGATAATTACTTCAAGCAGCTGGCGGCGGAATGGAACGCTCGTTGAGTGAGCTCCACGGGTTCAAGATCAGTGATATGATTGTTACGTGAGCATTATTGTTGATTGAAAAGACATTAGCGATTTGATCGCAGAAGGAATACTATTACCAATCTTGTGTTAGGTGTAACACGGACGAGGAAAATAGCAGAAGATTCCAAAAGGTTGGGTCGCAAGACATCAGAAGATACTCATACTCATTCTATTGGAGCTGCGCATCCGTCAAGAAAGAGAACTAATCATTTGTAAGCTGTAGAAGCTCGAGAGCCATAACCTTTCCTAAACTATCTAACTAACTATTTGCCGTTTGACCGTTGAAAAGCTCAATACTAGAAATTACGTTGTTCTTCTTTAGAGGAATGGTCCATAAAAAATGGCTTTCTTTTTGCCTTCATAGGTGACAGTAGTTTCAGAAAGCAGTGCAAACCCTGTTTCTTGTCTATAGCCGGCATTTTGATCTCAGCAATCCATTTACTGCGCTCTATTCTTTGTACTCTAAATCCGACTCAGGACTTCGAGAGACCGAAAAGCGTTGGGACTAATTGAATCACCATATGATAAACACAAACAGTCCACTCTTTTATTAGACCACAGCAGTGGGAAGAAACTAAGCTCACCCAATGGGATCAGTTGTCAGTGAACTTTGTGGTCAAAAACAGAGATGTATGGCGTAACCACCCGTGCATAGACAATATTAGATTGCAGGAGCATTGTTTGACGGAAATTTGATTGAAACTAATAACAAGGTGATGAAATTCACGTGAAATTGCCATGAGGACTAATGAAGCTCTGCTCGAGTTTCACTACAGGAATTCTCATATATACTGCCATCAATCCAAGATCGGAATCACTGGGACCACCTGTCTGTTCATTAGATTGTGCAAAATGTTAGAAGCTCTTCAGCAGTGTTCAAAGATGTACCTTCCAAAAATCTCTCCACAGCACAATCAGAAATCTAATCTCTCTGCTGAGCATCCTGGTCACACACATGCGGCTTTCCTCGCTGTTTAGTAAAGAGGTATTCACCAAACAGCATGGCATGACGCAATCCTGGGTCATCCTCGGCAACGCAATACTAGAATTCCAAGCCCTGCTAAAACCCTCTCAACCCAGGAATTGCGGGGAATATTAGTCGGTCTTCATGTGTTAAGCCATTGTGATGATCGACCATTTTGTTCACTGCACACCGCTGCTAATGAGCCGGGAAAATTGGGGATCAAAGTTTTCCAATGCGAAGCAACGCCAGAAATTTTTGCAGCCAATTCAAAAAGAATTCTATAGTTCAGGCATGATCGAAACAATGAAGCCCACGTGGTCAACCCGATCTCGACGTCGTTCTTGTAACTCGTTTTTCTACCCATTTTGCCATGCCCATATTCATAACCGAGCAAATATAGCCTCGGGTAGTTCAAAACAAAGTTCTTGTGCAATGGCGTTGACCTCATCCATGCATTCGTAAGTGAGAGTGATGCAGACCAGAATGACGCGCAGCTCAACTAACTGCTTAACTGCCTACTGTGCGGGTCAAGCGGAAATTTTTTCCTATTCAGGGAAAAGCTCATGAGCTAGGGGAACTGAAGCGAGGGAGTTGGGATTAAGAGAATGTTTAAGATAGGGTAAGGAGATTTTTGAAAGGAGGGAAGAAGGAATTTCAAGAGAGGGGTGGAGAGGTAAGTAAGCCTTTTCCAGGGACGTCCATTAATTGTTCTAACAACTCATTGACTTCGAGAAGAGCGTTTACCAAAAAGCTACTGTAGTTCGATGTCATCGTATGTTTGCTGATAACCGCTGGGAAGTTTTCCAGGTATTGGAAGAGTCTGACTGTAGGCTGTTCAGCTTACACCATATTTTGTGGACAATCCAAAATTTAGAGCAATGTGATGAACGTAAATTTATTCACGACCAACCATAAGTTTTAAAATATGCTCCTGCTGAGGTGTCTTGGATAAGCATATTGTTGATGGCCGAGTGTCTCTTACTACGTTGTTTCCAGATAATACATGCCAAGAAGATGGGTAGAATGGTGCTGTAAATTGGGTGAACCTGAAAAGTTATAGATCATTCGTCGGCTTTCAAACTGTAGTCTTCTCTTTGCAGCTTCAAAAATTTACATTGACATAGCCAAACAAGATCAGCAAAGTAATATAGTGCGTCTCCAGGTCGTAGAAATACATAACGGTGATTACGACTGAGTAAAACATAATAAAGAAAGTAAAGTGGAGAAGCATCCAGGGCAACATCAAACAAAAAACATAACTGTTCTCACTCTTTCTGTAGCGTTGACCCATATCGTAGGTTCTTCTTAATTGAAACCATGTTTGTTTGAAAAGTGTACAAACCGTTTCTCTCGCCTCCTTCTCACAAAATATGTAAGGACGGAAATACCAATAGACAAAACCTCGATCCCGACATAGAAAGCAAGAGCTGTGATAGTGTCCCAGGTGGTGGCGGGAGACAATACGGAGCAAAATGGAAGTTTTCCCTCGGGAACAGCTTTATGGAATCCGTAAAGTGATGTTGATGTGGCGGATAGGAACTGGAAACGTCTAGTAACAAGTGCGTCCACTTACAGTTAGGGAAATACTACACACAAAGTAAGAAAGTATCCACTGCACCCAAAACGTAGCGGTTGCCCTAACTATTTACAACAGTAGACGCTTCCCACAACCCATAATATATACATCAATTAAGTTAACATAGCACAAGCATTCAAAACATACACTATTCTCTCTTGAAGAGAAGCAAACTTACTGCCAGGAATATCAGTAGGTAGCTCACAAAAACTCCTGCTGTCCTATTCTTCTTGGCATAGCAAAACGCAATGACTCGCTCTATAGCCATTGCCAAGTGTAGAAAGGTGGGATTGGATACGAGAAGATTTTGAGTGAAACCCGTGACCAAACAAATTCTCTTTGATACGAGGATATCACAGGGTGTAGTTGCTGTGGTGTACATGATTAGATGGAGTCCTCGAACACTCCCGAACAGCATCGTTTCCACAATCTTGCTCAATACGTAGGCAATGGCTATTATCTGTAAGAATCGTTTGAAACTTCTTCTTCCCTGGAGTGTCCATACTATCTAGGCGCATACTGGGCGAGTAGCGAGGTCAGAAAACTCGTCGACGCGTAAAACCAAGGTTTGACGTAGCTTTTGATCTGCTCTACAACCTTCTATTATAACTCCAAAAAAAATAAAGACAATGCAAACCACCTGTCATTTGCAATAGGTGCAACCTTGCTCTTAACTTTCTACAATTTATTTTTTTTTTGCAAAAGCCCGTGGTGTTAAAAGGAATACGCAACGCAGTAGTAGTCTCCTACACGAAACGTAGTGAAAAAGAATTACCTTAATTGTCGGTGGAAGAAGAGTGTTCTTGTGGTACCGAATTGCAAAGATTACATTCAAAATAATTGCAATTGCAGACGTAGAAACATTGTAGATGAGCAGCCACCGAAGCGATTGGCTCTCAAAGAATGGAGTAACTTCTGGACACGCCGTAGTCTCCATCTCAGCCGATAGATTGTTTGATGCTGACTACAACCTCGGATAGTATAATGTTATGATGCGCAATGAATTCAAGAGACACGAGGGGAATCTATAGATAGACAAGAAACAAATGTCAATATATGCCGTTGAGACGCTCTGGCGATTGTTTTCAATAGCAGGAGCAGTCGTGGGAAATAGAGTGTGAGAAAGTGTTAGTTCCTGATAGAAGAGACATTCCAATCCATAGAAAAGCACATATTTCTGAATGAACGATTGACAATTTCCGGTGGATAATTTTGTTTTTTGAATTCTTTTATAAACGCTCAGTGAGTTCTAATCATCAGCAAACTGTTTATGAGTATTAAAGCATATGTAAACGAGTTTCAAAGAACAGTCTGCGGCTGTGTGAGCTCCCCAAGTTTTGACTCTTTGCTGTTCTACCGTCTAAGCGTGAATGAAGTCAGATCAAACGACATATTCTCAAGGTCATGTCTGACATGGTACTAGAGGCCTAAGAAAAAAGACTATACTATCAATCCGTAATGTCTCAAACACTTTATTTACTTCCACCCATAGTTTTGGAAATAGTTGTCCCCCGAAGCTTCTTGTGCCACGAGATTGGTGATAGACGTCTGTCTCCACTTCTTTTGTTTCCAAAGGATCCCAGTCAACAGAACTGGAACGATGACTGAATAAGAGGGAGTAATCTAAATTCAGAATTTTTAAATACGTATACAGGACTCACGTTACAGTATCCACTGATCGTCATCATGTCTACAAACTGTGTCTTCAGGTCGTAGAGCCGTACAACTAAGATGGTACCAACGTAGAACAATGCGGAAAGCACAAAATGTAGGACTACCCATGGAAGCATGAGTCGAAACACATAGCTGTTCTCATTTTGGCCGTAGCGTTGAGCCATTATGTATGTTTTTCTGCTGAAAGATGTAAGGTTTCGTTGAATTCCTAAACTAACTGCATTTCATTCTTTTTCCGCAGACGGTAGGTTAGGAAAAAGGTTGAAATGGACAAAACTTCCACGACGAGAAGACCACTAGCTACTCTAATAGCATCGGAAGTGTTCGACGGTGTTAGCATGGAGCAATAGGCTGTCTCTCCGACAGTATCGAAGCGACTGAAGGCATACCAAGCGCCTGCTAAGCACAGAAGAGACTGAAGGTAAACAGTAATAGAAGCATTGACGTTCTTACCGCGGATATGCAAAGAAACACTGAGGTTTTCACACCACCAGTCTTGTTTTTGACCGAGTTCCTAAAGGCGATCAGTCGTTCAATAGCCATCGAGAAGTGAAGGAAAGTTGGAAGACCGAGGAAGACGCTTTGAAAGTAGTTTAGATAGAGACACAGCCTCTTCTGGACGAGAATATCACAAGAAGTGGAAGCCAAGTAGTGCAAAATTAGGTGGTGCCCACGGATTCCGGCAAAAAGGAAAGTCTCGATTATTTTGCCGATGATGTAGACGGATACAATTAGCTGAAATGGGTCAAATGAAGCCAGAGTAATAGCAAATTAGAAATTAGGGTCTTACCAAGCTTTCTGACTGTTGTCAAGGCTCGTCATTAGCGAGTTGGGTTTGACTATTCACGTTTGCTGTCAGGTGTAACTGCTAAGTTTTTGTGACAAAACTAGGAATCACAACTCAAACCCAAAGGGTTAAAGGTAAAGTTTCTATCCGAATCAACGGCAAAGATCCTTGGAGAGCTTTGTGAGTCAAGCTTCTGCGGAGTCTTGCGATACCGATCGTTGCGGAGGAGCGTCACGGTTGCAAGGCCCAAAAGGCTCCCTGTTAATTTTCTTCCATGGAAGTAATGACTCTATATGTTAGTCTGTAGTATCGAGGACTCCCCCTTTCTACTCACCTTAATGGTGGAAGGCAGCAGGGTGTTATTGTAATAGTTAGCGGCGAATAGTACGTTCAGTAGGATACCAACAAGTGATACTACAACATTGTGCAGCAGCATCGCTCTGAACGATTCACTGACATAGAACTGTTCAGCATCAGGACAGTCAAAAAGACTACTCGGATTGATAAGATCTTCCTCCATGTGACTTAAGCAACTTCCGCACCTGAATTCCTCGTTGCAGTTGATGAATGATTGGTAATGGAAGGTATAAGCAAGAAAGTAGATGCTGATTCGATAAGTTTGAGTCTCTAACGGCTCACGAAGTTTGAATGTGAACTTCCCGGAGCACGAGGCTGAAAAATACATAATTTCTGCTCCGTCAGCTTTATTCAAACTTACTGATTGGGCAGCTTCAAAGAAAGTGTATAGAGCATATGACGCGTTGCATTATCAAAAACAATAAGCCTAATGGGAGCAAACAGTCGCTGAAGTCCAATTCCATTAGTACGGGGTTGTCCGGGAGTTCAAGAAACAGATTAAAGCAAAGCATTGGAACGTGAGAATTAGAGTAGGACTATTCTGCCATGATTCGCCTGGACAGACTCATAAACGATGTTTTACCAGCGCAACGGGTGCCAGGGAATAAAAATCAAATATCAACGAGAACTCTCTTCAAAACTTCATTTAAGTCCACCCATAGCTCTTGAAGTAATTGTCAGCTGAAGCATCTTGTGCCACGAGATTGCTAATTGATGTCTGTCTTCTAGTCTTCTGTTTTTGAAGAATAACAGTCAACAGAATCGGGACGATGACCGAATAGTACGGGGTAATCTAAGTACATTTTCCAAACAAAGTGATAACAATACCTACACTCAGGTATCCGCTGACCGTTATTAGTTCCACAAACTCTGTCCTCAAATCGTAGGATCGGACAATCAGGATTACAGCGGCATAGAACAATGAAGAGAGTACGAAATGGAGAACTACCCATGGAAGCATGAGTCGAAACACGTAAATGTTCTCATTCTGACCGTAGCGTTGAGCCATGACGAATATTGTCTTGCTGAAATTTGTAACTTTGGGAAAAGACTTATTCTTACCTCTTTTCGGTCCTTTTCCGCCAGTGGTGGACGCAGAAAGACGTTGATATTGACAGAAACTCTAGGCAGAGAAGACCAATCGCTACTGTAACGGAATCTGTAGTTGTAGAGGGTGTCATTATGGAACAAAATGCTGTCTTTCCGATGGGTTCAAAACGATGGAAGACATAGGCGGCACCGGACAGGGATAGAAAAATCTAAATAGTCAAATCACCATAGCTTTCAAGACTTTTGACCGATACAAAACAGAGGAACACGGAGGTTTTCACACCGTTTGTCTTGTGTCTGATCGAATTCCTATAGGCAACGAGTCGTTCAATTGCCATAGCGAAGTGAAGAAAAGTCGGAAGACAGAGGAAGGCGCTTTGAAAGAAGTTGAGGTAGAGACAGAGCCTCTTCTCGACGAGAATATCGCAAGAATTGGATACCATAGAGTGCATGATAAAGTGTGAGCCGCGGATACCAGCGAAGAGAATGGTTTCGGCTATTTTGCAGATGATATAGACGCATACAATGAGCTGAAATTGTTTAAATAATTAGCAAGGACTGAGAACCTTGATGGTCGGAGGCAACAATGAGTTCCTGTAATATTTAGCAGCAAAAGCTATATTTAGTAGAGTACCGACAACTGAAGCGGATACATTGAACAGTAGCATCCTTTTGAAGGGGCCATTACCGAAAAATATGGCTCCATCTGAACAGACAGAGATACTGACGGCCATTGCTTCTTCCCGAAGTTGGCCAATCGTGTGATTCGCCTAATTGTTTATGACCAAAAAAGAAAATTTGCGTAGGTTCTTGAGAAGTTATAAAAAAGAGAGCTCTAAGGAATCAAAAAGTTGTGCTTGAATCTGAATTTCCGCAGCCCACGCAGGTAGTTAATAGAACGATTCTGCTCGGTTAGATTTCTACAAAAGTGACCGATTCCTCTGTATAAAAAGAAGGGTTGGAAGTATGACGCGTTGTCGAAAATGAAAACAAAATGAAGGCTTCTCTGGAAAGTAAGATCACAACGACATCGCCATCTAACTGTCGAAGTTGTGGCTCCCAAAAGAGATTACAACGACGGCACTATCTAGTTGTCGAAGCTGTGGCCTGAAATTTGAACTAAATAAGTGTCTCCTGAGTTACGAAGACTTTGGTACTTTTTGAACTCTTGGGATTACCAGCACCTTTTTATTACTTCTGAACGTCACACAGAGATGCATCATTGTTTTAGTGCACTTTATGCTTATGACTTTCGCTGAAGTCCAGACCACGTCGACCTTTCCAGATGCATTTCGTTTGATTAATCACGTTTTCCAGTTTGCACACCAAGCCAGGCGGAATCTTTTTCTTCTATTTCCGCTTAAAACAAAGAAGCCAGCGTGTTATTTCCTACTAATATGAGTCTTTGATCGCAGTTCAGAACCACTTTCTGTTTCCCCATTCTAGAAGAAAGTTTCTGACAATTCCTCGAAATTTTCAAATGTTTTTCACCTTGCTGTTTTTCGAAAATCGTGCGCGCAATCAGTCCCATTTCATAAAGTAGCCAGTGAAAGACCAAGGGTGTTCATCTTGTTTGTAAACCTTAGATGAACAAGTTGACCATTTTCAGAGAAATCATGTCGTTTTATGCTGTGGAATCTTGTCCCGACGCTGAACCATTTTTCTACAACCAAGGTTTTCGTGGAATGCTGCTATACAATGTCAGCGTTTGTCTAGTTGGACTATTATTAAATGTACTGTTCGCGTTCCGGTACTACAACAATACTCTGCTGCCACCGGCTATCAAGGTAGGCTGATGTTTGTTTGGTCTTTTGTATACATCAGCTTGTAGACCCTTCTGTATCTAATTGGTTGATAGTCCCTGTCTACTGGCCTTCAATTGAGCCACTACCATTAGGCGAAACATAGTAAATTGTATAGTTGCGGTTAACACTCGTCTTCTCCGAATCGTTGCAACACGGCTTATTTAAACCGTCCCATACTGTAACTGGCTAAACTTTGATCTGTTTATCTTTGCCTTGCGCTCGATTTCAGCTAACCGCTATCAAAAGCTAAGGATACCTATAACTTGGTATTTGCTAGATTCCTCTGTCTAAACACAGTCGTTGTTTCATTGGTGATGAGATAACGCGAGCGAAATCATTGTATTGCCCCGAGAAGTGTTAGCTTACTGTGTCTGCCTTTTTACTGATCTCAAATGCCAAGAATAGTCGCCAATTGTAACAACATGCCTTTTCTCAAGCAATGCTGTTGATATTCACACGTCTGTTTCCCAAGCACACGCACTAGCTTTGTGTGACGATGCGGTTGTCTGTGCAGTTTTCCGACACAATACTGAAATGTGAAAGCCTGTCAAAGAATTCCAAATTATGGTTCATCGTACTAATTTCAGATAATCGTCTCCTTCTATGTCCTGAACTACATCGTCAACACAATTCTCCTCGCCTTTATCAGAGGTATGCATTGGGTCATGTACTACAGTGCCACCAGCCCATGCCTTGTTCTAGTCGACAAGAAACTCTGTTTCTACCTCAACTTCACTCAAACTATCCTCCAATGTCAGCCTACCTTCTTGCATTTTGCCATGGCTGTGGATCGCCTACTGAGTTTTAACACAAAAAGGTTTAAAAGACATTTTGGATGGAAACTGGGAGTGGTACATTGTTTCGCCTCGGTGAGTCCTAATCTTCTTGTGTCTAATTCACACCAAATTAACTGTGTACAATTGTTTTGAAGTAATGGGTATAATATGGGATTGGTGTTCATTTTGAAAATAAAACTTTGAGTCACACAGTGTCTGTGAAAAATATTCACTGGTTGAAACCAAACAATGAGGCATGCATATTGGGTTTTCTAACCAGGAAGGCTCAATTTGGCGGCTTTCGAAACAAATATTAACTGGCTGGTAAATGAGATAGTTGAGGGACTATCTTACACATTTATCAAATCAAACTAACAAGGGAAGCCTTTCAACTTAAGCTGGACTTTGGCAACGAACAAGGTGCCATTCGATAGCACTAAACATGTTTATAACGGGGTATATTGCCGAATTCGCTTAACCCCTCCCTGTTCCGAGATATGATACTTTTAAAAATGGCGCCCCCGTATCATCTCGGCGCTTTGACTACAGGATCCGACGTGGTAAGCTTCGAAGGTGCCGAAAATCATGGCAGCGTGGTATGACGGTGAGCGCGGTGGGCTGGGAAGTAATTGCTTGCTGGATCGGATCCGCTCAAGTTTTTCTCTTTTTTTTGTCTATTATCTGTGATTATGTGCTTTTGTTCTTTCATTATGTTTGCTTTTCATAACGCGTAAACTTTTTAGTTTCCACATGAACCCATCTAAAATCCAACTCTATGACAATTGAAGAGGAGGATGAAGGTTAGCCAAGTGCACTTTCTATAGGCAGATAAAGCCATCTTATAGTGTCAGACACTCTTTGGCTTAAGTTATTCGACTAGAGAGGCACCAAGTGGACGTCTGTATTCTCCTTTTTTGGAAATTAGTTTAAACTACTTCAACAGGAAAAATTTTGTTTTTGTAAACAAATGCACTTTAACACCAATGATATTGAATAATGTAGTGCGAGAAACAAAAATACTGGTCACAGAAGAGACAAAGCATGAAACCAAATCCTTTACAATTTGGAATCGAACAGATCTGGGGGGTGGTTGGGAAACAAATTTGAATAGGTGTTTTGAAAGGTGGAGGGTGAAGAACCTGATAGCCCGACGCATACCAACAATACTGCCAAAATGAATGGAAAGCGTGGTGAGTGAACTGTCGATGGGTCAAAGAGATTACCTGAAAGAAATATGACTTTGTTTGATGAAAAAACTGACCTTGAGTAAATTATCCCTTGCTGCTATTTGGAAATCGATCTGATTTGCCAGAGCAAACCTTGTGACTCTCTTGACAAACTTTTTCACATGGTAAAAACCATAAACATCGAGTGGTTGGATCATAGAGGTGGCTCCGCCAGGGATATGGCGTAGCTCAAAGTCCATTCCAGGTGGAACGAGGGAATGAATCAGGTCCGTATCCTTGAACGACGGCCATGAATCGACCAACAGTAACATCTTGTTTGGAGGAGAGTCGAAAACGACATTCTCAAACCAATCCCTCATGATGTCCTTGTTTATGATGTGCGTCTGGTTTTTGGTTTGGGTTTTTGGTTTGGAAGATGCCATTTCTATAAAAAAAAGACTGTTAACTTTAAAAAGATAGCTAACTTGGGGAACAATCCATTAGGCTCCTGGAGCACCACATACAGCTTCTCACCCAAAACTCCGTTACAACTGATCATAGGAAAAACAGTGTAAGAGTGAGTGAGAGCAGAAGCTGTCTGTACGATGCGTTCCACACTCCTCTTGCCTTTGATGTCGAGAGTTCTAGCAGT
The DNA here is from genome assembly GCA_037178975.1 of Oscheius tipulae. NCBI lineage: Eukaryota > Metazoa > Nematoda > Chromadorea > Rhabditida > Rhabditidae > Oscheius > Oscheius tipulae. Next base: position 8,643,267 of record JASJZH010000004.1, on the reverse strand, counting down.
CGTGAGTTCCTTGGTGAATCCGGATTGGTCAGCATTCCAGATGTGATCCAGCATATAATTAGCGGCGACAATATCATTTCGAACTTTAGCCACAAAGGAATCAGCTGCGGCCTTGATCGCTGCAGAGTTACGGAAGGAAACACGGCTAACGAACTTGGTAACTCTTCGACTCACATATGTTTCTAAAAAACGTAAAACATATTTCAGGAAATCTAACCTTTTTCAAAGAGTCTAGCCAGGAGTCGGACGCGGTGAAGTTGGGCAGATGATACTTCGTCAAGTTCAATAGGATGCTCTTTTGCTTGAGGTCAATGTCGTGAAGAGAAATGCCTTTGGAGATTACTCTTTGACCCAATTAGACAGTTCGACTGACAGCAAACCCAAAACCTTTCTCCGGTCTTCTTTCACGAGATCTGAACTGATTTATTGACAAACAAGTACTCGTACCTGCCGCTTCGAACTGTCGTAGCTTCTGAAGCAATAGCCGATCGGACATCGTCAATCCTTCGGTACTTGTCAGAAAACCTGACAGTTCCAGAAGAATCTTCAAATGGATTTAAGGGGCATACGAGTCCCTTCGTCCTCTATGCAGTATTCATCATCGGATCCTTCAGAGATGTTTAGCTCTACAAAATAAAGTTTCGCCAACACTTCACTAACCTTCATCTTCCTCTTCAATTGTCATGGAGCTGGTGACAGAACTTTGCAAAATAACTTTCAAGCGGCTTGCTAGACGGCGCTCATCTCGACTTAATTCGGCATCTTTTTCCAGACCAAACTCTCCAACCAGAAATCCGAGGATTTTAGATGGGTTCATGTGGAAACTAAAAAGTTTACGCGTTATGAAAAACAAACATAATGAAAGAACAAAAGCACATAATCACAGATAATAGACAAAAAAAAAGAATAAAACTTGAGTGGATCCGATCCAGCAAGTAATTACTTCCCAGCCCACCGCGCTCACCGTCATACCACGCTGCCATGACCTTCGAAGCATACCACGTCGGATCCTGTAGCCAAAGCGCCGAGATGATACGGGGGCGCCATTTTTAAAAGTGTCATATCTCGGATCAGGGAGGGGTTAAGCGAATTCGGCAATATACCCCGTTACACCCATGTTTAGAGCTATCGAATGGCACCTTGTTCGTTGCCAAAGTCGAGCTTAAGTTGAAAGGCTTTCCTTGTAAGAGAGTTAGCAGTTTGAAATAACAGTTTCTAACTCATTATGACCAATTCCGTGGTCTGCTATGATCCATTCTTATTGCAGTTCCTCCTCGCTCTCGGAGTTACCTGCATCATTTTCCGGAAGGTCGTTCCCAGTGGTCAAACCGCCTACTGCTCCGCTATGACATCTGCTAACGCTTCTGACGCTTTAGCCGTAACAGCTGGAATAATTGCGATAGAAGTCATTACAATCATCTCTTCCTTCTCCTCATATTTTTTCAGGAGGAACACTGATAAACGGTATGACATACTCATTGATAGTGAAAGAGCTCTTCAGGCGAACATATGTGATGGTCCTGCGTTAACAACAGTCTGAGAACATCTACGTTTTCCGACTCATGTTACCCTGGATGGTTGTTCATTTTATACTCTTCACCACATTCTATGGCAATGGTTTGGTCATGACTCAGATTTTCAGTGGTACTGATTTCGTGAAAGTTCTGACCCTGACCGGCTATATGAATGTAAGTGGAGAGATGTGAATCAAGCAACCTGCTCTTTTAGCTTCATCTCGTTTACGCTGTCGTCCTACCGATTCTGCTCACAATCATCATCCGTCGGCAGAAGAGCACACGACAAGCTGCCATCAGTGAACTCATCGGGCATGATGCTTCGGCAGACAGCTACTTCAAGGCTTACGGATGGATGTGATAATGTGCATGAACTATTTCTGAACCTTTTGAAACGTGGAACGCGACTGCGCTGATCCCGATTTGTTGACTCTTTTTGTCTACTTTACAGTGGCCAACCATCTACTTCACCTGTACCACTGCATCCCAGTCAAACTAGCAAAAACAACTGGAGCAAAGGCAGAAAATCCCACAACAGCCAGGTGTTCTCACAAAAGTGACGACAGTGCGAATGCTACCCGTCGGTACAAATCGAACTCACTGACAATAAGAAAATGTTATAAAATCAATCATGGCTACGATTCTGGACCATTTATTGAGCGTGTTTAACAACGAGCGAATATGACAGGAACATCGCCTTCTCCCTCTTTCCTGCTGCATCCTCTTCTTGTCCGAGAGCCAGAAAGCGACCAAGATACTGATTCCAGCCAGACACGTCAAAGTCACCTGGGCCGTCTGTCAGAGTTGGAGGGTCCGATTCTACAGTATTCAAAAATGCTTCTCCTGTCGTGACTGGAGCTTCACTAGAGGCACTGGATGTATTAGATGTGCTAGAAGGGCTGGACGAGACAATAGACAATGGGAAAGAGGTGGTCGAGGCATTAATCGTGGCTGTGAACTCTTCAAAACAAAATTTCCACCGGTTTCAAATGTGAAAACTTTTCCAACCGTTTCTTATATTCTGGCACAGGTTGTAACAAGTTTCCATAGACTCGAAGCTTGACAGTCGACTTTAATTTTTGCAGATTGGAAAGATCAAAAGAGATGAGCATTTTGTTGTCCGAATCTCCAAAGTCACGCTGTTCCTGCTTTACTTTGATATTCTTCAGCAAAAAAAAGATCCGTCTCATTCGTGCTTTCAGCTCGAATTGTCCTTCAATCTCAAACACATTTAACATTTTTTCGCGCATCACTTTCAGCTGCTCAATTCGGATCGGGTCCTTGTTGTCTCGATAGAATATGCACTTGGGCAGTTGACCAGCATCCTTTTTGTTTTTTAGCTCTTGCAGAACGCAAATAACGTCGCAGTTGTTGTAAATGTCGTAGCTGCCATTGAAAGAAGTGAACACATCGTAGAAATCCTCGTAACAAAGTTTGCTATTGTTCGTAATCACTGAAAACTTTGATAACAAGTGTGTATATGACCCCCGGTCAGACAGAAAGACAGGGACAGAGAAACAGAGACTGGTTTGTGGTTTCGTTGTCCTTCTTGATCTCTCCTAATTATAGGCCCCGAAGATCACTCTGCGTCAAGATTCTATTATGACTGCTTTCCATTTCCTATGTACGGCTTGACATGACTATTTTTCCAAAAGATTGAGACATAACTACAGCCTGTAGTATCCGCTAATTGCTACAAATTTATGTTACCTGTTTCCGACGGCACATCTTGGCACACCTTCCTTTCTCTTTCGAAATGGAGACGTGTCCCGAAGCCCAGGCTTTCTACAACTATGGTCCTTTCCGAATTATGCTTATTTATCAAGCTATAACGTGTTCTATAAGTGCTGGTATGTATATCGCCTTTGCTGTGAAGTACTATAACAATACACTTGTTCCGGCTACTATAAAGGTCAGTTTTATGGATGTTCCTTTACAAAAATTACTTTCCAGCTAATTTTCTCTCTCTATGTCGTTGCCAAAATTGTGGAGCTCTCCTTTTTTGCTGTTTGGAAAGTGGGTCTGATTTCAATCTCTCTCAACAACACTTTTAGGCCTTTCATTTATATCTCTACTATACAGCCTTCAATCCGTGTGACGTGCTCGTCACACGGGTATTTTGCACCGTTATCTGCTTCGTTCAGACTCTATTCATAGCTCTGCCGAGCTTTTTACACCTGACAATAGCATTAGAACGCCTGTCGGCATATATCAGATCTTTGAAGAAACAGCAGATTAATTGGAAGATTTCTGCGATCACGTCCGCCTTGTCGGTAAGATCTGAAAACAACATGATGAGTAGAGCATTTACAATACAGGGACTAAACAGTTTGTGCTAAGTCATCTCGTAAACAAGTCCTCTGAAACGTCACAGTAGCCCAATGAAATGATCATGCTTTTGAAATAAGAGTCAGTCTGAATAGTGTGTTAGTTGACAGGCGACAAATGGGCAGAATCAGAAGATGACAGCTAAATGAATAAGAGCATGTTGACAGGGTGACAATGGAACATACTGGCATACGAAGGCAGTTTATTAAGATATAGTCTGTTCAGCAGAGAAGTTGAAAACGCAGTTCTTTAACATTGTTCGTGGCGGGACCCTTTTTCTAAAAATGTTTCCAAATGGACAAGAAAGATAAGATTACGCCGGCGTTACAATGTTAAAGGACTCTTTTCAACTTCTCACCTGAATAGACTATAGAAAACTTGTCAGCATACGGGCGATATTACCGTCTGGCAGAAAAGATTAACATTCTCAGTGGTTATCACTTCATCTTCAGATCTTCCTCGCCATGTGCGTTTCGGCCTTCTGCAACCACCGGGCAGTGCTGGAAGGCACGGTGCCCTACTGCTCCACGATAACACCCAGTACAGCCAGTGATACTGTCGTTGCCTGTGGAGTAATGATGGTCATAGAAGCTATCTCAATCGTCATTTCATTGGGAACTTACCTCACTAGCAGAAAGACAGAGAAAAGGTAGATTCTGGCCTTTTTGGCGAAGATAAAAGTTTAGGAGAACCTACGATATTCGTCAGAGATACAGTCGAAGTGAGAACAGTTACGTGTTTCATTTGATGCTACCTTGGATGATCATGCACTTCATAATTTTCTCTTTCTTCTACCTTCTTACTGCTCTGGGGCCTGTCTTCTATGATACAGCCACGAATATGTTGTTGCTTTTGGTCTACAACGGCTACATCAGTGTGAATTATTCTCGGCTTTTCCTAATGGATTGTTATTCAGGTAGTACCTGTGTACTCACTCCTCTGCCCACTCTTTCTTACCTATATCATCTGGAGACAGAAGCGGACTCGAATATCGGCTATCAGTGATCTTATAAAACAAGATGCTACAGGAGACACGTATTTCAAGACGTACGATTGGTGAATAAAAGGGGTTTCATGACCACAGTTACGGAGCTGTCTAACTTGAACAACTTAGGCCACAATGACGGCGCTGTCTAACTGGCTGGTGACGGCTAGAGTTCGCGGCTTGAAAATACCTGGAAGGAAGAACTGATGATACAACGTTGTACTTTGTTCACACTCCAAGTACAGGTAACAACACAGACAAGGAACTGCTGAAAATTCCTAGTCATCTAGTCACTGTTGAACCGCATCAAAACTAACAACTCCGACACAACAAAAAGCCGCACCCGTTCAACAGGGCCCAGAGATAATGAGTCTGAATGCCCCAGTGTGAATTCCTGCGGCTAATTTCCACGGCTGGAAAAAGCTATTCATTATCGTGGCCTCCCCCTCGTGCTCAATGACCATAAGGAGATAAGTCGCGCGGATGAACATGTGCTACTCCCGTTGAACTCTTCCGCTCTTCGAAATGTTAATTAAAAACCAATTTCAACTGCTGTTCAATTATTGCTGTTTTCCGGGCTCTCGACTTCAAAGTGTTCGCGATGTGTGTAGGCAAATTATACCGTTTCAGTAGATTGTGGGGTCGACATTGGTTGTACATTTGGTAACTTTTACTTGTCAGCCTGTCAATTCTACTGGAACTAGCGGGAAAAGTCAAACAGGTTTTCAATAAATGATAGAATCGGTAACTTGTAGACTTGAAAGCGGTTTATGGTGGGCTACTTTAACAAACTAATGTCTCTTTGATGATCAAAATTATCCACTTTGATATTTTTGATCCAAAACAGTCTAAGCATCCCTCATTTGACCTTGTCGGAGTTGCTCATTTACAAAGCAGACCAAACTGAAAAGTAAGACAATATGTCAACAACAGTTCTGTGCTTGCCCTTTCAACATTGTCAGAAATCCCAGGAAACTAGAGGGGTTCCAAGTTGGCGTTCAGCTTCTAGTCAGATGTCAAACTTCGTTATCGCTATCAACGAGCAAAAAAGCGAACTACCTTTCACTAGTTTCTCTTTTACTCTCGCATGAACTTTAAAAAACGCTATTTATGATCATCATCTGTATATTTTCTACTCCAAATGAAACTGTCCTTCATAATATTACACAGCTGGTATCCTTCCTGTTCCATTTGGAAAGTGCTGTATTTTAGAAATTTTGCAGAGTATCCGTTAATGTTTTTAATGAGTCCAGCTCATTTACCGGCTTAACTGCTGTGTGTTCTTTCTATTTTGGGCGTTGGGCTCAGCTTTTCTCAAATTCATATCTATTGTTTGGTATTGCTTTGAGGTCCCATCGTTTATGCATTGGCGCGAGATCTTTTTGAATGATTTGCTGCCTGAACTCATCGGCGGGAAAGCATCTCGCGCGTTTTTGCTGCCCAATGCGGGCAAATACTGACATTTCGAGTACATTCTTTTTATTGAATCCTCTCTTTTCATTTGATTACCTTTGACCCTCGTAGATTGGAGTAGCGTGGTGTTTGGTGGTCCTCGCTAACCTCTAAATCAAGCTAGAGAATGTGCTCACGGGGGACAGCCGATGACAACAGGGCTCCGAGCATTCGCTTAAGCACAGAGATGTGGGGAGAGAGGCAACTTGATTATATTCTAGGGTAGCACGGGGGAAAAGGTCTCACTCGGAGGTTGTCATTGCTATTTCGAATGTCTCATACCCCTGAAAGCATACGGATTTTCTTAGAAGTTTCTTTTTTTGACTAATCTAATGAACGAGCCGTCTCTCCACGTTTTTTTGATTCCACTAAACAGCAGAATTGAACAAGGGAGTGAATCCATTGAACTAGTCCTTGAAACAATTTTGAACTGTAATTATATTACCAATCTCCTTAATTCCAACATACAAAGTCAACCCTCACTTCTCAAAAATATAAAAAGGAAGCGGTCAATTTAAGTGATGATCAACGTTGGCGTAGGGTCTGGCGATGGCCATACTGTAGGAGTTTTAGCTTGGCTCGGCTTTTTTGACCTCATGGAACATCTTTTGTTGGACTACATGCTCCGAATCGCTCCCTATAATTGCACTGAAGCGCATTGGTTATATAGCCCTGTCTATTGCGGGTGCCGCAATGGTACGGGAGAGAACGCGACAACCTGGGACTAATTATCGTCCACTTGCAAAACAAAACGCTGTGGCTCGGCCAAGCTGTAAAATTCATCAAAAAGTAGAGAGAGGGCTAGAAGGCGTTAGATTATGTTTGTGCGGTTCAAATGCTGTCTCCTACTTGGTCCCCTCTAGCCCCTGGCCTTCACTTCCGGAAATCCGCTTTTTTGTCAACGAGTTACATTATGTGACTACGAGTTCTATCTGTTTTTTTAAACACAGAAAAAGCATTAGCCTCTTCCAGCACGCCATCTTGAAATACGACCGCGACTTCCCACCCTGCTGATCTCCATATGTTTCTCATCGTATTCGTCTTGGTTTCACTCTGTTTTGCCCAGGATTCAACGACATCGACTCTGGCCAGTACAACTAAGTTACTGTAAGAAAACAAATGTCTTTGTAACGGAAGCTGTTCAGGCCTCCGAAAGTTCCAGCAGGAGAAATTATCAAAAAGCTATTGGGGCCCAACTCCGATTATGATCCGAGGGTTAGACCGCCGAATAGACACGTCAATGGTGAGTATTTAAAATTTTAAAGCTATGGCTAGATACATAAAGCTCTGATTTTCTGAGCAACTGCCGAGTCTAGAGAAATAAGTCATGTAAGTCACATTGCTGGCTAACTCGTTTTTATATTAATATTTTGTGGTTTCTGTCAGTTTTCCTCGTTTCGCTTTGGTAAGCGTACCAGATTGGATTGTGATAATGGCAGTAAACTTCCCAGTGTGCCTACGATTCCCCCAAATAGAGCTTCCTTGATTTCGTAGGCTTCGTGACTCAATTCATTTCCAGGCTCAAACATGCCTGTGGACGTCGAAGTAAACGCATATGTCCGAAGGTTGGTCACACGTTTTCCAGTCTACAATTTCTATGAATACATTAAGCATGTCAAACATCGACTTTGTCAAGATGGAATACAGCCTCCAGCTGACATTTCGGCAATCGTGGGTAGACAAACGGCTGCGGTATGAGCATCTGGGAGAGAGGGTGCCGAGGTATCTAATCATCAATGCTTATGATTTGCTATGGGTTCCGGATACCTTTTTCATGGTATTTTATTGCTCAACTTTTGAAAAATCTACGTTTCAGAATGAGAAGGAGGCTCACAAGCACATTGTAGATGTTCCAAATGTACTATTCCGCATTCATCCAGACGGCAGAGTCCTCTATTCGGAGCGACTATCACTAGTCCTCTCGTGCCCCATGTACCTACAGGTTTTATACTACTGAAACATCAAAAACTTTTTTTCAGAGTTTCCCAATGGACCAACAAGTCTGCGAACTGAAAATGGCTTCATATGCGTTTACGACTGATGATATTGGTAAGAGTTCTTTGGCAAAGAAAGTAAAACAAGTGGTTTAGAATACGCTTGGAAGAAAGATGCCCCTCTTCAGTTCCATTCAATGCTTAATGGATCCCTGCCCTGTTTTGAGATTAGGAATGCTTATACAGGCAAGTTTTACACTTAAATATTATATAATTTTAAAAACTACAATCCACTATGAACTTATTTTGAATATCCAGAGCACATCTTTCTGTACCTAGTTGTCTGTTTTCAGGCTCCTGCAGTAGTCACACCAACACCGGAACCTACTCCTGTCTCATGGCAACATTTCATCTCACCAGACAGTTCAGCTACTACCTTGTTCAAATTTATGTCCCTTCTACACTCCTGGTCGTCGTCTCTTGGGTCTCCTTCTGGCTGGAAAGAGAAGCAGTCCCGGCAAGAGTCACTCTCGGTGTAACCACGCTTCTAACTATTACGACTCAGGTTCGTCTCACTTATTGAACTTTGGAAAGAAATCTTTCAGACAACATCTCTTAACGCTCAGCTTCCAGCAGTATCTTATGTGAAAGCCGTGGATATTTGGATGGGCGGCTGTTTGGTGTTCATTTTCGGAGCGGTATTTGAGTATGCCTACGTCAGTCTGGTAGCGGCTAACCTAGAAATCAGTAAGAGAGTAGGATCAACCAAGCTAGATAATGTCTAGGCTACAAAAAACAATGCGTGGCTCATGGTCTTCGAAAAGTGACAGCCATGGTGACCGGTCACAATCATGAGACTTGGAAACAGCCCGAAGAGCAACAAGATCTCCTTTCTCCCAAAGAGAAAGAGCCTACCAGTAAAGTGAAACAGGCACTGTGTGGTTGGTGGCAACACTGGATATTTGAAGCCGAGGAGGATAAAATGATAGATCTCAAGTGCAGTGAGTTCTAGGTTTTGTGAATTTACAAAAGGAATCTTTAGGAATAGCCTTCCCAGCAGGCTTCGCCGTCTTCAACATGGTCTATTGGAGCTGGTACTCCTACTTATAAAAAATGATTCCGAAAATAAACTTACTGACCTCCTACTTTGTGTTGGCCTGTTTCATTATGGAGCCGTATCTTCATTTACTCAGCTTTCAACGTGCTAATGAGTTGTAAGCCACTGTAACACGTACCATTCGGGCACCCACAACAAACTGTTTAATATACTTGGGCAGCTCGACTCGACTCAACGCTCAAGTATACTGTCCAGCACCTTCAGCAAGCGGGCTAGAGCTTGGATTCAAAGATTCGGGAGTGGTAGTCACCCCACTACATGTACACATGACCGCTACACTTTGTCTTTTCGGACCCTGCCCCCCATTCATGTGAAAGTTTACAACCAAGAGCAGGGAATGACATCAAACAGTTCCGCCATAGAACCTTCAAGATTGACAGTTGATGAGACAGCCTGCCTATCTGAACAGCGATAAAAAGGGGTAACTCAGCGCTCTAATCAGCTCCGCTTTCGACCTTCTATCTCTGGCCTGATGTTGTCCCTTCTTCTCGTTTTCTTAGCTTTCTCGTCAGCACTCGGAGATTCACAGTTGTGAGTGAAGTAACAAAAAGAGAATCAATGTGTTTAAGATGCCCAAAGCTGAAAACTCTGCAAGAGGATGCCCTTCATGATCTGGGCATGAGAACGGCTAGGATGAAGGAAGTGATCAATGGCGACTGTACTCTTACCTGGAACATGGAGACTTTCTGTGACAGCGAGCTCCAGCAAATTATTGACACAGTTATGTCTACTGCCAAGAGCGCCTTCCTAGAGTTCAGAGTGTTTGGATGTGAGAATATTAGCATCGCTCTTCCACTTTGTAGGTCAGGGTCGTTCACAAGAAACAGACGTTTCAGCCAAGATCGCCTCTTCCCGCTGCTCTAAAGTCATCCAGACTTCGCTTCTGAAGTCTTCCCATGCGTGAGTTCTGCTTCTTTTAAATAAATCAAGAAGTTTAGTTGCCCCAAGACTGACTTCATATATCATCGTCTGGACCAGCTCTTCATTGAGCAAAGGTCTCCTTACCAGGCTGCCGTGGAGCACTACTGCGCCAGTGCTAAGAACCACGAAACCTGTAAAAAGCAGTTCATGAACCATGCCGACCTCTATTTTAAAACTCCCGGCATTTACATGAAACAGATGCGTGATGCTATCTGCAGTAAGAAAGTGTGTCTGACCAGTGTTCATACCGAAATTCAGTCCACGAGAACCAGCACATGTGCAAGGAACTCACCGGCGTCAGCGACAAGTTCTTCTCTACCATCTTCGGATAGAACTGTGAAAACCAGAAAAAAAGATTTTGTGTGTTAAATACTCTAATTTGGATCAATTTTTTAGTCAGGCGATGGTACAGCATAATACAAAGTTAGCCACACGGATGACATCTCTTGGTGAGAATGTTGAATCTTGAGAGACAGCCTATTTCTAACATGGTCTCATTTTACATCAACTGCGTCAACAAAGATAAAACCAGAAGGAGTGACATTTGCCAGATTTATGGTGTCATTGCTCAGAAAGTGGCGTGATAGACGTGTCATACAGCGCATGGAAGATAGGATCTGAGTAATTGTCCATCACGAGTAGGTACCAAACAAGATTGAGCAGATTTAGTTCTTTGCGGCTTTTATCAGGTGACGTGGTCATTTAATACTTTTCTTTGTAAGGTAATGATCACATGGAGAGCCCGACCTAAGCCCGCTGACGTGTTCTGTGTCCTGCTCATTTGATTTTGACTGACTGAAGAATAAAAATGACTCTGATAAAGCCATCTATTTCTTCCACTATCAGATGAGATAAGTCTTAGTTCAGCACAAGGAGCTATGCTTCTTCGTGTGCTCTTCTTCGTGGGCCTTGCCTTCGCCGCTTCCGACCTCGAGGAAAAAGTGTATGTTTTGTGTTTACCATTTAACAACAGTTTTCAGCTGCGACAATGCCATGAAATTCTACAATGGAGCTGTGCTCCAGATAAAAGAGCTTAGCTATCCTTTGGAGAAGAAGATCACGGAAAACTGTGACCGTCTTGCCACCGCTGCCAATACTCAGGAGTGCCGCAAGAAGATTGTCCCCCAGTTCAATGACTTCCTCGAAGTTGCAAAGGAGTCCCTTCTGAAGCTTTCCAAGACAGCCTGCAAGGATTTCGAGCTTTGTATGTTGCAATTTTGTCTCGACACAAACTTACAACTTTTCAGCTTCCTGGGCATCCTCCCGTTGCTCCGCTACCATTCTAAGGGGTCTTAGAGAGTTTCCCAACCCTAGGTGACTTTTCAAATTAAAAGGTTTTGAGTTTTCTCGGTTTCAGTTGCCAGCGAGCCATGTTCATGTGGAACACTACCACAAAGACAATCGGGAGAAAGTTTAACGAGTCCATGGATCTGGTCAACAGAATCTGCGGAAACGGGCTCTTCGGACAGGGAAGCTCCAACGGAGACAGGATTCTCGGAATCTTCAACGACATGAACAACAAGCTGAAACCGCACCTGCTCACTATCAGAGAGATGGTCTGCGGTAACTTTTAATTGTTTCAAAACATCAATGATTTTAGTTGAGGAGGAAGAAGCTCTCTGCAAGGAATTCACCGGCTGGAGCGAGTGGATCCTTGGCAAGGTTTCTCAGTAAGATGTCGAATTTGACCAATGCTTATTAAGTTATCAGGTTTTGTACTGAGTTTTCCAATAAATGGGTATTATGGGGAGCTCAAATAGTCTAGAAAAGTTTACCAGCAGACCAGGCTTTTGGCAACTGCTGCGCTTTGAGGCCAGAAGGCTTTACAGATTTTTTTAATATGCGGATATAACTAGGGGAGGTCACATTGTATTGCCACAATAATATAAACATATTCTGGATGTTTTCGTTTCAGAAAAATTGGGTATAAAAACTGTCTCCCAGTTTTGTATGGAAAGTATTATTTTCTCTAGTTTTGAATGGAATTGATCTCATCAATTCAATATGGGCATTAGTACACCTTTGCGCAATTAGATTGCCGACAGTGCTCTGGCAAACAAGAACAGAGCAACTGGTACTACGAAAACAGCAAAAAAACAGTATCCAGAACGTTTTCGCCTCTAGCTTCCACCGTAACAAAACAGGCAGTCAGCGTTCTTAAGCATTCTAACTGCTTCCATCGAGTAGTTCCTCCTAATACACAGTAGCACAGCTCAAATTCTCGTTGTTTCTTTATTTCTTGGATACTGGGAACTTCGGACAACAAGAATTGGAAAAGTGCCGTCTGTCCATCTCAACCTTCCAAAAAATTTGGGCGCAGAAACGGAGCACTATCAGTCTTCTCTAGTGGCCCGAGGGTTTCCGTGAACTATACCAAACAACTATGGATTCAATGGAACGGACCAGGGAAACCAAGCATGACACCATCTTTGAAAGATGTTTGCTACCCGTGGAGGATTCATGAGTAGTTGTCACATTGCAGGCTCTTCACCATAACAAAGCGCGAAAAAATCGAGTGTGGCGCTACTGTTTGCAATGTCTACTGTCTCTGTCTGCGGCTCTGTGTATTACGAAAGAAAGTAGAGTTGCTGACTTTCAGAGAGTCGAAAAGTCGCTGCTGAAGAGAAAGTTCTGGTGAACTAAAAGCTTTGGAAGCGAAACTATCACAGCGTTGAAAAGCTACATACTACTTCGAGAAGATTTTGGCAACGTGGCTCTCTTTCACTTCTTGCTTCCGAAGCTTTTTAGTCTACTAGAACTTCTCTTCAGCACTATCGTCTCTGAGCCTTCTCCAAGGTCAGTAGACTCTAAATTCTTCCACTGTAGAAGGCACAGAGAGACAGAGACATTACGAACAGTAGCACCACAACCAATTTCCTCGCTTTTTGTAATGGATAAGAAACGGCAATAAGGACAAGCTCGTGAATCCGCCACTTGCCAGTTGCCATCGGAAGATGGGGTCCTTGCTCGGTTTTCCTGACTCCTTGGGCTCTTCCATGGATCCGCAACGGTGTTTGGTATAGTTCGTGAAATCCCTAGAGCCACTAGGGACGACTGATAGTGCCCTGATCAAGCGCCCAAACCCTTTGAAAGGCAAAAGTAGATACTGACAGAAGTAGAAATCGGGTTATTTTCGAAGTTTTCAAGAGAGCTGAACCAACGAAGACAAGGAAACAAGTGGAGGAGGCTCTGCGAATGTGACTGTTACGATTGGAAGCTACTGCGAAAATTTTTTCTATTCTGTTGTCATAGGTCTAGCTTCGTGCTAGTTTCTGCTGACTCCATTGCTGCTTCGAGCTTCATTTCTCTTTCCTTGTCCCTCTCCTTGTCTCTCTGTCCTTGTTTGTCAGAGCACTATCGGCAATTTACCCCCACGACGGTCTCTTTTCCCTCGCGAACGGTCGCTTTACCCCCGCGGGGGTAAAGTGAGCAATTTCAGAAATGCAGGGGAAAGTCAACCACCCTACAACAAGAAACTCAATCCACTTGGAGCTAGAATTTAAAAATATTCGCCAGAACTATCGTCGAAATATGGGCATCATGAAAGGCATTAGAAAACGATAAAGAAAACAAAAAAAACTTCTTTGAAAAAGGGCACAAATGTTCAAATAGAACTGAAAGACGAGGCCTCTTCAATACTTGGAGCGTCGAACACTGCCTTATACCCAGGAGACCAAGATAACGTCCAAGCGGCCTCTTTCACCTGTACGGGCTGTGGCGGCCAGCCGACACGCTTTCCCTTTGGCGGCCCCGGCCGCTCACTGGTAGTGTTTTTTGTCACTATCTGTCTTCTTTCCGCCAAGATGACAATTAGGCATCGGATTTCTTAATTTTTGCGCCTTTTGCCAACTCTTAAACTTCATAACAGTTTGGATATTCTATGTATAAGGAATAATTCTTGTGGCATCATATTATCACAATCCTTCCGCACTCCTTTTTTTTGCTACTGCGGACTCAGCAGGGTCTGTGGAGGCTAGTCACAGCTGATTCACACAAATACGAAGACTGACAGTCTGCTTAGGCAGCAGTAGGAATGTAACCTTTACGCATCATTGGACGAAACCTTCCCTCGCTACTTTCTCTGATTCTCACATTCCCAAAAAAACAAGAGTGCTCTTTGTCATTCCGTCCCTCTGTATCTGTTCCAGTTCTCCAGATGCGTTCTTTTGCCATTCGCAACTTTTTGGCCACTTGTGACGTTCTGGAGGGGTTGTATTACAGCACACGACCTAATTGTCCCAACTCAACAGCTTTTCTTCAAGCCTCTTCCTTTATAATCCGCCTCCTCCGGTTCTTCTTACCACTAGAAACCATTAGATTGGTCATCATATTTGCCAAATGGCTGTCATCGGCCCCCTGCTTTATGGCGCTTTTAGCAAACCGCGAGAAAGGGTCGCCAGTAGCAATTATTTCCCACCAACTGGCCTACTTTGTACCGCTTTTGAAACGGGAAGATTGTTGTCTTCCAACTTTTGTGCCTACTTGACCTTCCAGACAATCTCTCTTTTCCGTCAGTTGACCTTTAGACCACTCTCCCAACAGAAACTGTCTGTGAGTCAGCATGAGTCAACATACTAGAGATGCCATACGAACTTTTTGCCACACCACTTTGTTTGGTCAGTGGAAGTCGGACGCTCCCGGTGCCACGATTTTTCGAATACAGCTTGTAAACAGAAGTATTTTTTAAAAGGACTATTTAAAACTCTTTTCTGGTTTTCATTCCATTCGAACAATAACGATGAGTAATCGTTTGAAACCTTTTATTGCAATACAATGAGGACCGTTTGAATTCTTCCCTGAATGTTATCAATGCA
Source organism: Oscheius tipulae (assembly GCA_037178975.1). Lineage (NCBI taxonomy): Eukaryota > Metazoa > Nematoda > Chromadorea > Rhabditida > Rhabditidae > Oscheius > Oscheius tipulae. The sequence continues at coordinate 8,628,202 of JASJZH010000004.1, read as the reverse complement.
ACTCTGAATGAATGTTTTGGAAAATGTATGTAGCTTTACATTGTCCTGTTCTAATAAATGGCAAGGTTGAAACATACGAAATTCCCTTGCAGTAAGATCAAAACTTTTGATCTGAGAATCTTTCAACACTTTGGAATTTTGCGTTCATTGGTACAGGTTGGTCCCCCAATTATTAAAACAGTGCAGCAGTGGTATTTCGTCCCAAAAAAAGACCAGTAGGTTACAATCACGCGGAGATATGCGTACTGCTTTAATAGTTAGAGGACAAGCCTGTAAACTGTTAGTTTCACTTGGTTACATAGTTTTTCCGTCTTCTACACAAAGCTCAGGTCAAAACCATTAGGACCTTCCATCTACCAATCATAACGTTGTTTAGTAAGTAACATGGCACGTTTTCCAACAAGAACTCGTTCTGTGTATTGGTTAAGAAAAATGGAAACTTTCGGGGACAGTATCTACCCGGGATAGTCGCTGAATATGCGTGGGTTGCCCTCCCATTTCGTTCACATGTGTTCAGTGCTTCGTACCATCTATCCTTTCCATGATGTCCTGGCCCATTTTACAGCTGATCACTCTCTCTCTTGTCTCTTCGCCACGTGGGGGGGGGGCTCTCTCAAAAACAGCATGTCGCATCATTTCGGCTGCAGTTGAGAGAGGGACAATAAGATTGCTGTTGTTTTCAGGCCCTTCTTCGTCCCAACACATCCATTTTTGCTTTTTGGCATCTTCCCTTATCCAGATTTTGGGCTTCTGCAGCCAATTAGTGTTCTTTCACCACAGAGAGACTGAGTTTACATCCCGCTCTCTCTTGGATTTGATTTATCCCAGCAGCGACCAACAGCCGGGCCAGTGTGGCTCTCTGCATTTGACCCCTCTCTTGGAGCTGCTGCCAGCCATGCGGCTCGACTTCCGGTGTCCGCAACAGCAGTTCCATTCTTGTGCTCTCTAATAGCAAGCAATATTGGCGTCTGTTTAAATTTTGCCATTTGGCCTCTCTCCAATTGGTTTAGTGTTCGATTGATGACTCTCGTAGACGCCCCTAATGCGTGGGCTTGACGCTCTCTCTATGTGCTATTTGATAGAAATATCTTAACTTTTGCTTAACCTTATTTTTGTATTCAGCTATCTGCATTTTTTCTAGTTTTTGTACGGTAATGTCCCTACGGTCAAAAAACTTTTGTACTTTTCAAAACCAGCAGAGAAGCATATCACTGGCCCATCTCTTCTTTAAAACCAGAATGTTTAGATTTCTTAGTGTATAACGTTTCAAGAACTTTGATGTAACCAACGGTCCATTTTTTACCGATTTTCCTCTTTTCCCCTTCCCGTCCCACCCCCCTTTTTTATACTAATCCAGAAACTAGGAATCATAAGCTAATTAAAGTATTCCAGCCATCTCTCTGCCTTTAAGACAGCCTGTGTGAGTAAAAGCTAGTTTGCGTGTTAGGCTGCGTGGGAAAGTGGAGTTAGTCCTCGTTCTGGGGGCTACTCAGCATCACAACCCACCCAGTTTACTACCATTAGTGGCGGGCATCCATAATTTGTTCAGTTCTCTTTTCTACTTTTTTTTGTCCTAAAAATGATGCGTTCTTGTGTCCCGAAATGCGGCCTATGCATGCATAATTCATCTTCCATTACGGGCCTCATCCCTCCTCCGCTTTTTGACCAGTACTCGGAATTTTATAACAAACGCGATGAGTGTTTGGAAGTTTTTGTCCAGTAGCCGCCTTCTCCTATCTCTTTTGCCTTGGAGCTGCCTTCAGTTGGTCTTTTCTGTTATCAGATCGCTTTGCAGACGGGGGAAAATCAAATGTGAACAGTCGGATGTGTATTGATGACAAGTCGTACTGTTACTGTAGCTGTTATAGGAGTCAGTGGCAAAGAATCGGTAAAGGGAAATGAGGTAAGTAACTTTATATCCGAACCGTGGATTTTCACAAGAGAGAAATAGCTCGGGTACACGACCTCGCTAATTAAGCTCGGTCCCTCGCATCCGTATTATTTCGACATCCACGATAGGTGGGGTTATATAACTGACGCGCTTTCCACCCGCTGCAAGGAAGCGGTCCGGAGCATATTGTCCAAAAGAGATGTACCGGGGAACGTGAACAGGAAACTGTTCGCATTCCAGATTGGAAGGTCTGGAACAGCGGCCCAAAGCAATTATCCACAATTCAAGAACTCTATAATTCGGCAACTCAACAATTTGCAATTCGAGCTTGGTCATGTGCAACACTTGACTGCTCCCATTTTTGACTTTTTGAAGAAGTTTGCACTTACTACAGTTTCTTTTGACTTCACAAAGCTGTTCAGGGTGTTGGTAAATCCGTTCTCTGCAACCGTTTCGTACGTGGTGACTACGATGACTTCATTGTGGAGCACTCTTCCGTCCTCTCCCAGGTAAAATTTGTAGTGCTTGTTCCCCTCTTCGCAATATTATCTCATTTCCGGCCTCTCACAAAATGACAATCATTACGCTCGTGTAACAAATAGACAGATGTGCTCTCCCTCTTCAGAGCACCCCTGTCTCATAGTACACTCTGGGTCGAACGGCGCCACCTGATCCATCACAGAAAGAATGACGGACAATGCAACAGAATCTTCTTTTTACAGACGGATTTTGGCGGCTCGCCCGTGATAAACAACGACCATTGGCTATATTGGGGCGATCGCAGTATCGAGGCCGACGATCTTGGCAGTCCAATCAACATTCGGGTCATTGAGCAGACAGGTGTCAACATACTTGCGAGATATCACTACCAATATTAAGAATTCTTGGACGATGAGACTTTCGAGCCATTGGCGGGACCGAGCACTTCGGAACCGTACCCGAAACGAGCAACCAGGACAAAGTTGGAGAGCAAGGACAAGCTTATGTACCTCCAGAAGGAACAGCTTGGGCTTGAAGTCGAGTTCGCACAGCAGATACTGCCTGGCAATGGAAAATGTCCGGTAGACTGTTTCGTATACGTTTTTGACTCAAATAGGGTCCCTGGGAGAAGTTTTGAGAGGTAATACATAGAGATAGAAATTAACGATACGATTTTTTCAGCCAAATCGCCATGTCAGCCACAATCCTGTCCAATGCTGTCAAAACAAAGAAGCCATTCGTTATAGCAGTCACGAAATGTGACACAGCTGATGAAGAGTGGTCCAAGGCTCTGCAACAGCTGACAACAAACAAACACCTCAAGGGAGTACACCTCGTCATAGTCCGTTCCCATTTTTCCCTAACAAAACTTTGCTTCAGATTGAAACTTCGGCTTTCCTAGATGTCAACGTGGAGGAAGTCTTCTCTACCGTTGCCCAACTCGTCATCAAGGGCAAGCATCGTGGCAAAGCACTATCCTTTTGCGAAGCATCTAAAGTCGTTAATGATCGCCATCACGACATAAGGTCAGACCAATTTCAGTCACTGGCTAAATGGATGAGAAGAAGCGTTGTTGCGAGAGTTTGAATGGCCAATTACTGACTGGTGAATAGCAATAGAGCCATATTACTCCTGGGAGAAGGGATCGGGAGGACAGACTTTTGGGGTTTACACTTCTTAAAGGGCTAAATGGAGGTGCAAATTGGGGTTTCGGAAAACACATAACACTGCTTGAAACATATCAACGCAAGAAGATTGTGAAATTTTTAGGCAAGCCTACGTCCGTCTCCTTCAAGGTGTCCTTCCGATTGAAAGCTGGCCAATGCAGCGACTGTCTTTTTCCAGGTACCACTATATCTTACTCATTGTCACACCAGTCTTTCTCAGTTTGCTCATCAAGCTTGGTCTCGACCGTCATAAGGACTACATTGCCTTCGTCAAGCGGAATGGCTCAACTGCTGCCAAAAAGCTCTACGACCAGCATGTCAATGAGGCTCGAGAACATTGGATGGGTGCCAGGCTGAGAGCTTTACTCCCGAAGCTTCCTCATGTCTTTGCGGCTTTATTGGATAGTCAAGAGATTCCGAAAATGACCTGGTCTGATGCTAAGAGGGTGATACATTCTCATGCCTTCTTTGAAGAGTACTTCCAACCGCTGGGTGTACTAGGTAGAAAGTCTGGTCTTTCCTCTTACGATAGTCTTCAGGAAGACAACTGGATCCGATCACTCCAGACAATCAGAACGAAGAACAGAGGCCAGATGCTCGGATACCGGCTGAGATTCTTTTGAGAGGAGAGGCCAGAGACTGTTTTGAAACCTTTAAAGCGACCATCGAGGCAGGACAAAGACAGGAAAGACTGGAAGAAGAGTTTGAATTCTTGCTAGCCGAGACCTCACAGGTCACACCTGGGAGAACGCTTCAGGACGTCAGTCTCTTTCTACAGGTTTGCCTTCTTGTCCCTTTGAAGAGCTTTTTTTTTCAGGGTTGCGAAGCCTACGAGGCTCTAGCTCCGAATCAGGCTGTACAGGTCTACGATAGATTCCAGGTTACGATATACTTTCTGGTTTTCATAGGTATGCTTCAGACGGATCTGGTCCAAAGAGCGGAATCCGAGTTCAATGAGTGCCTCCTAGAACACATTGAGCTATTCATTGACCTCGTAAACTCCCATAAAGATGGAACCCTTCCACACAAGGGAGTCTACTTGTCCGAAAAGGACATGATCTATCTCCGAGACTTTCTCCAAGAGGATCATCGGTAGAGTCAATGCACAAAAGCACAAAAAGGAGATCATTCAGGTACCGCCAGCTCTCGCGCCTCTTCGAGCTCCGTGACAACATGATCCATCAGCTCGGATCGTTTGTAGCTAACCCAATGATTACGAGGTGTCAGGCCAAGAGTCGTTGTGTAGACGTGGTCGCTCCGGAAGTTGCTTTGCTATTCTTACAGCGGTGGGTGAGGGAAGAGATGTGGATAAGCTATGATTTAAGGAGAAGAGTTGTAGAACAGACAGGAGTGGTAGATGTTATGGTGCACGGAGACATTTCTGTCGTGGCTCAGTTCATAACGGAACTCAATGTAAGTGTTCCAATATTGCCAGAACCCTGAGATGATTTAAATCCGTACCACACTCAAAGTCTAGGTCATGCTAAGGAACGACTGCTTTCCTTCATCCAGTGGTCCAGCTCAGATTCGATGCTTTGGATCAGAAGAATACGTTCCCGACGATGGACCTAACTCGATGACACAGCTTTTTCTCATTGGTAGGTTTATTTATAACGGGGGCTGTAACCACGTATAGGAATAAGATAGAGACCATAGCAGGGCTAAGATATCTTGTGATAAGAAGTAGGACCCGGTAAAAAGATAGCAGGAATGAAACGGTTACTGCAGGTATTTCTCCGGGACTTGGGTAGGCTGAGGGAGCTTGCTGAGAAGCGGGACAAAGTCAGCAAACTGCAGCTTCTCGTCAATGTTGCGCGAGCGAATCTTTTCCTCGTGATTATTGATGAAGAACACATTCGGATCGTCGCTCTCCAGCTTCCAATCGTGCTTCTGAGCGTATTCCTTGAGCTGGGCGTCTAAAGACCAAGAAAAAATAAGAAGATTGGGAACGAAACAACCGCTAGCTCCACCGAGAAGATTAGATACTGAGGACTTCTCAGCTTTCTGGAAGGTGGCACTGATGACTCGGCAGATATCTGAAAAATTGGTATTGTAAGGTGGAATACGTTGGAATATTCACAACTTTTAGTTTTATAACGGCACTTTTCAAAAGTACGAATAGTAGGCTTGCTTGACAGGTCGACTGGCTACATAGCACTATTCTCAAGAACGGGAATTTGTGGTGTGAGATGTATTTCCAAAATGTTTTGCTTAAGTCTACCGAAATGATACGTATATGAAAAATTATACCGGTCTCAGTTCAATTCAGAAGACGAGCAAAGCGTTGTCCCTTTCAAGCCAACGACCAAGTCAGCGAATAGCTTGGATAAGTAAGTCTTGTGGATAAAAAAGGGTTTTTGCTAGACACCGGGGTTAAATTACAAACAGGACAAAAAGCTCACAATTCCTCACAGCCTCTTCAAACCCATTGACCGTCTTGATCAATCTCGGGACCTCCTGGGGGATTTTGAAAGGCTCGTTAGGGTCCATCGAGGGCTTGTAATCGCCCTTCATCAGCTTCCAGAAAGTTCCAAAGTCACACGACTCGAGAATGAATCCAATGTCGACTACAAGCTTGAGAGGCTAAGGATAGATTGAATGCATGTGAAAGTAGGACATTTCTACCTGTGACTGGATCTTGGATGTGTCGATAAGGCACTTGGCCAAAGAGAAATCGGCTTTCGGAAGGACCATGAGAGTTTTCATCAGAACATTTTTCACGGCGGCCTCGTTGAATCTTAGTTGGTATGTTGAAATGATAAAAAGCACTCTTACTTGTCCGGATTGAGCTGGAACAGCTTGAGAATCGTGAGACAGATGTCCTTGTCGTACTGGTTCTCATTGATCATGGCCTCCACGCATTTTGTGAGATCGGTGACATTTTCTGGATTGTATCTGGACTTGTTAAGTAGGTAGAAACAAAATTAAAATACCTGTTGACTCCTTGAATCTTGCTACTGAGATCATCGGCAAGGCCTTGGAAAGACATGGCTCCTGAAATAACTGAATTTTTTGTAAGCAAATGCTATGAGAACTGGAAAAGGGTTAAACAAAGATTTTATATCGATGAGAGTAAATAGGAAAAGCGGCAAACAAACTAAATTACATTGAGCTGGTTAAAGGACTGGATATAGTGAGGCGGCGCGCGCTTTTTGGACAAGGGGACAGTGGTCCAAGCTTGAAACAAAAAGGAAAGAAAGGGGGGACAGACAACTTTATATGTAGTGTTTATCAAACATTTCACACTAGCTTGTTATTCTTTAATGCTCCGGACTCAAAGAACTATTCGTCTGGAATAAGACTTGCAATCTAAAAAGTTGGAAAAGTGATCTGAGGCTATCACTGTGAGATGAACCTGAATACCAGAGGATTTAACTAATGGAGGGAGGACAGAGTTGGTACGGAATGTTGTTGATATTGTATAGACTGGAGCATATTAGACTACACCTAACACTGAACCATAGACCAAAATTTGTCCATTCTAGATTCCTCTGTTGCCTTGGAACGAGCCAAGTTCACCGTCGAACACTGTCTCCGCGACAATCCAGATGTCTTCAGGCGTCTGCCGCCGATGTACGTCCTCGTCTGTGATCCCAGTCACTATGACCTTCTTCCACAGCTTCATCAACAGGCTAGTTTTCCTCTTTTTCATCAGTTCTACACTGAATTAGTCATCATTTCCGGTGTATTCGTCGGCGCACAATAGCAACTCTAGCTAGTACAAACATTTCCCCTTGCTCTTTTGGACAATAATGGCAAAGTGAACAAATAACTTTTAGCAAACGCTACGTGGTATATTGCTCATTTTTCAGGGCTCAATGTTGGCCGAGGTGACGGGTGGAGTCTTTATTGCCGCCGGTTCGGCCCCATCGGAAGCTTCAAGTCAGTGGAGCGGCAAGAACAGTGACTGCAGTAGTATTTTTGGGTAGGTCTGAATTTCTTATCAGGCAAAATCTCTATTTAGAAAAGACCAGCTGGTCAGAGTCTGTGAAGCCGCCTGTAACTCCACTCTCAATCTGAACAAGAGCGATCTCCGAGTCAAGGTAATCTCGATCTTTCCGATTTTCGATTTTCTGCAGCTCAAGTACCCGTACGATTTCGGGGAGGTATAAAAACTGTATCGCCTGTCAGACATGAAGACGAGTAAACAGTTTTGACAAATGCCTAGTAGATCCGCGTGAGAGACAAATGTACTTCACAGATTTGAGAAATGAAATAGAGAGAGAGAGAGAGAAAAACTGTTTGTGAAAGTACGAATCAAACTCCAAACACTTTGATACTTTGAACATCCAGGTTTCGATAATGTGCGGAGACCCCTTCCCTATGGAAACCTTCCTCAACGCCCTCCTGGTCAATGACGGTTCCATCTTCACCTCTGTCAAGTACAACGACATTCTTGGAGGCGGAAGTATCCCTCTAACCGTCCTCTTGCCATCGGATACCCGTTGTCGTGTCGATCTCAGCATAGCCTCCTATCACAACTGGGCCTTCTCCAGACATCTGCACCATCGTAACGGCCACATTTTGATCTTTTCTGCCAAGTGGGACTGATTCCGACAGTAAATTAGCAATGTTTAGACGGGCGGCATCGCTGGCGCATGCCAAGGCGGCTGTTGGTCGAATCCTGGACAATGGCAGCTACAGCGTTTCTGGCAAATCAATATTTTTGATAGCGATTGTGGACAAGAACGAGCGCTTTGACGACGAGGTTGGTCGTATTTCACGCTTTCTATTCTTATCGTGGCTCTGTCTCATTCGTAGCTGCATATTGTCATCTTATCCTGTCACTGTCAAACTGTTCTCTTGTCCTCTCCGTGAACATGAGACAAAATACGTTGACAGACGCGGGTTATGTGATTAGGAGTCTCTGTCAGACAGTATTCGATCAATCCTCTCTCTCTCTCTCTACCTCTTTCTGTCAACTTGTCTAGCCCTAACACTGCTCATGACGACTTCCTTGCTTCTGTCTGTCAACCTGCTCCACTTCTGGCTCTGTCACTCTGTCCAGTTTGACCTGTTTCTGTCGACCTGTCCCAATTTTTATCTTGTTTCTGACCCTATTTCCAAGGTCCTGTCACTGCCCACTTATCCAAACTTTGTTATAACAACCTCATCTTCACTGTTTTCTTTGTCATCGATGACTCTCCCAAATTAGCCAATAATTTCACGCGAATGACAAGCTTACTCATTGTCCCCATCCGTACTTTTCTTTTCCTGCCTGTTTGTATTGAACGTTTCGGGTTCAAGTGGCCGCGGCGCTCTCGCCTCGGCCACCTCCCGCCTTGCACAGGCGCTCTTGTAATTGCAGCTCAAATTGACACATCCTCTCGCATTTCTCTCCTTCTCGCGAGCTCGCCACAAACTCTTTTTTCGGTCTCGAAGTAAACAAAACTAATTCAGTGTTCAAATCTTCTTCTGACCGAAGGAGCAGAACTGGCCATCAGTATTGGCGCCGCGTTCCTCGTGTTGAACTCTGTCGACTCTGTGGTCGATCCCGCTACTGTTACAGCCTTTGTCAACTACTTCAACCGACTCATGGTCCGCCTTGTTTCATATTTTGTTACGCTTCAGTTTCAGTATATCGCTCCACAGTATCCGGCTTCAACTAACGCCTCTTCCAGAGACCAGCTGAAGGCTGAAAAGTAGAAACTTTTGTATTCCTCTTCACAAATGTTCTTTCAGTGATGGCTACGCGACTCTCACTGAGTTCCGAAACATGCATCTGAATCAAAGTTTTACTAAAGTTACATCGGAATCCGGGTCAGACAATACGAACTCGACCGCCTCGACTGGTCATCTGTACACAACAAGGAAACCGGAGCAGGGAATGTCAAGTGACATGAAGTTGTCAGCTTCCGCTGGATCTATGGCTCCAAGTGTAAGGTACGTTGGAATCATTAAAACTCCTGGAATGAAAAAACTGCGTCACTAGAAACTTTTCTTTCAGTTCCTCTTCCCGTCCTCGTCGTCGGGTAGCTCCTTTGACCCCAAGTCGTGGTCCTGCTATGCTCCGACCTCCCAGCATGGCACCTCTTGCTACACCAGAAGCTATAGATGTTGCTCCTGAATATTCCTTAGTCCAAGATGCCCTAACCGACGATGATCACATCTACGCGACTCTCGATTTCGAGAAGGAAGACGGTTCGCCTAAGAAGGAGAAGAAGGCATGTTTTTCTGATCTTCGCCCTCGCGTCTACAAAAAAAAACAGTACTGTGCCTGCAACTGGTGCCAATCAAGTCCTAACTATTCTGTTTTCAGCGCCCGCTGAGAGAACGCATGTTTGCAGCCTACACTACCTCCCCATCTGCTTCAAGCAATCAAAATGGTGGGTATTTTGAATTTTTCCATCTGTCTGCTTGTACCCCGGTGCTTATCGTTGTGTTTGTAGCTCGTATGGACAAGAAATCTTCCCCGACTGTACCTCTCATGTCCGTGTCCACCATATCCGAAGCTTCCTACCGAACCCCAGCTCTTTTGAGACTGAACAGTCGTCCAGCCCATACACAGCCTCTTTCCCAAAGCACCACCAGCTACGAAGCCATGAACCAAAGTGTCACTACAGATTTCACGAAAGACGGTGCAGTGAAGCATCGTCGTCCTCTCCTCGTTCCTCCAATGGACCGAGGACTTCGACACTCCCTGTCAGCAGAGTCTCTTGTCGATATGATAAGAGGGAAGAACAAGAAGCGACCAAGTTACTCAAACGGAGCAACAAAGTTCGTGAGAAAGGTCGCCACGTCGTTCCGGATGAAAAAGATTGGGAAGTTGGAGGAAGAAGAGACTGATCCAAAGCTCTTGGGCGTTGAACAAGTCTTGGAGAGCCGGAGTCTACCACAGAGCCCCCAAGTCGGGAGGAGACAAATGAAGAAGCTCGGAAGTAATGGTAGGTGATGTTGTAAGCTTGTTGTGGCTTTGGTTTTGCTGCTCCCCTAGCTTGAGCTTTTCATTGTGAGTATAAGTGAAACTGTCCTTTGCTGGTCAAAGCTTCACTAAACGGAGGAAGTTCCTGGCCAGGCACAAACTTTGTAAGGCTTTCAAAAAGTCAGTTAATCAATAGATTACTTCCACTTATCTTGGAATCTAACTGCAAGTTTTCCCAGGTTGCAAAGCAGTTAGATTTTTCGGGAAAGGGGAACAGAACGTAGCAAAGTCAATATTTCATGACATTTTGCTAGAAGACGAGACTTACGAAGTTCAGACCGTTTTCACCATTTTTTTTGCCATAGATTTCTAGGGAAGAAGAATCTGCAACTATTCTAGTTATATTGTTCCAGGCGAAAAGACCTCTTCCTTCTCTTGGCTCCCGTCCCGATCTCCCCGCAGAACTTCCAAGCAAGTCAGTCCAGAGGTACCACATTCCACATTTTCTTTCTCACACTCCTCTCTTCAGAACCAAGGCGTCATCTCCCCTACAGACACCCTCGAATCTCTTTGTCAATCCGGTGGCGGACTTCCGCTCTTCTTGACCAGATGCGTCGAATATATCGAGAAGGTAGGTCTAAAAAGGATAACTATTTTCAAAAAGCTCGCCAAAACACACATTTTTTACGCGGGAGGATGTTCGTCATCCACTCTACGCGCACAAAGACGAGCTCACCTCATGTGACCATTGTTTGAGCTGGCCTTTAAATTCAAGAATGTTTAGGAAATTGATGATTGCCCGGAGGTAAGTCAGTCTCCCGTGGCTGAATATTGTAACAAAATATATATATATATATATGCTTAGCCATTCGTGGCATGAAACTAGAGCACGTGACATTGCGAATCTGTTGTACCTACTCATTTGAAACCGCTCGGTTTAGGAAGGTGGTCTGGAGCTGGAAGGACTCTACAGAGTTCCAGGAAATCAGGCTCAGCTGGCTGAAGTCGAGAAAGAGTTCAGGGAAACGGTAGGGGCTGTAAGGTTCCTCAGAATTGAAGTCTTCAGGGCGACATCGACCTCAAGTTTTTGGAAATGCCAGTTCATGTAGTAGCCACAGCTGTGAAGACTTTCTTCTCGAAACTGCACCAGCCAGTTATTCCTCTGTCCCTTCAGAAAGAAGTTTTGGCTGTTTTGGATGACGATGATGTAAGTTTTGGGTACAAAGCTTTGAAAAGACCTCCTCAGTGAACGATGGATAGACTCTGAATTTACTATAGTTGTAGGGGCTCTTGGTCAGAAATATGAAAGTTACTGCTTGGTATGTTGTTGGTCTGGCTCCAGTTCACCTCAAGTCCTCATCTTTTTGCGACAGTTTTGACTAAAAGTCAGCTCTTGGTGCTTTTGTATAAGGCTCTAACAAACAGACTGTTGTCCGAGATTTTACGGTACCAATTACAACAACTATTGCCCTACTAACAAGAGTCATAGATAAAACTTAGATGATCTGAAGGCTGTTAGTTTATGTGGTTCCTTTAGAAAAAAGCTGGAACTCTGAAAAGGTCTAGAAGAGTTTCTGGGAACTCGATACCCTCTTTTGTAAAGAGTTGAAACTTGAGAAAGTTGAGAAAAAATTCAAATTTTATGAAAAGTGAAGCTCTTCCAGGTAGCAGAACACCTCCGTCTAGTCTTCTCCGACCTCGACAAAAGCAACACCGACGTCCTTCGCTACTTTATCGGCCACCTCCACAAAGTTGCCAGCTCCCCCTCCACAGCTATGGACATCAAAAACCTCTCCAAAGTCTTCTTTCCTACCTTCTTCCGTCCCAACTTTACTGATTTCGCTGCAATGTCAACGGGTACTATTCTATATCAACGTGCAATGGAAGCTGTCATCCAGCACAGCGTTCACATTTTTTCCTCAACTGTCTGACCTCTTTTTTTCTCTGTTCGAAAACCTTGGTGCTATAGTATTTCACCTCTTCCCAGTGGTTGTGAGTATACATGTTGCTTATACGTTAATCCGGTTCATATTGAATACAGCATTCTGACAATAAAGATCTATCAAAGTTGCAGGCTAGAAGTCTCTCTGTTTCTTCTTTTCTCCGTCTCTCTTTTAGTTTTCAACAATATTATTTGCCTGGGGTTGCCAAAGACTTTGAGAAACTAATCAGTCTACTGTCTATAAAGACTGATTAGTATTCAGCATCTAGTCGTCTCCCAATAAATAGAATGAAAAGACTTCTGTTGTCATTCCGAGATGAAGTCTCCCTTCGTCTTTCTCCTGTCATCTGCCTTGCGCTCAATACTATTGCTGCTCTGAGATGCTTCTATGGTCAGTGCCCTCATTAAATTGTAGTATTCCAGTTTTACACTTTCGTACTAACAGTACACTGCAACAGGACAGAAAAGAGTGCCTGACCAGTTGCTACTACCTTCAGAAATTCAGGAAACCGAAGCCATTTGTGCTTGCACGAAAATGCGTAGGCAACGTTTAAAATTTAAAAATTTCATTATTGGTCGTTTTTCACCATTTTGTCATGACTTTTTGGGGTTGTTGACGTTTGCAAACGATGCAGAAAGTGTATTTTGCAATATAACGACGAGAAAATTGGCAAAAACCTAGAACAAACTCGAAAAAAAGGTGCACAAGATGCGGCGTCATTTTGGGCGCGCAAAGTGGCGTTACAGTATGCCAAATTGCGTCCCAAAAGTCTTTTTCACAGTAAGCGCTACAAATTTTCATCGAGCCGATCCAATTGGATTTGTGAGTGAGAACTCTTTGTAGAAGCGAAAAAAGGAGTTCGGAGAAATAGCTGCGAGTAAAACAGTCAATCAGCTGAAAGATGAGTCTGTCTACTACGTAAAAGCGTCAGTCAAGTTTCTGACACATTCTTTTGAATGCACTCAGTTTTGACACTTCGACACGGCTGGTACGCTGGTTAGGATTCAACATCTGGTCGCCTCTAATCATACAATGAAAACCTTCCTGTCTATCATTCAGAGATGAAATCTCCCTTCGTCCTCCTCGTGGTCTTCTGCCACTCGGTTACTACTACTGCTGCCTTAAGATGTTACTATGGTAAACGTTTTTTTTTCTCGGAGGGTTATCTTTTTCACATATTTCCGAATTGGCCTTTCGAGGAAACAAGAACAGAAAAACGGCATGACTCGCTGTTATACTCATCAGAAATTCAGGGATTCGCGAAAGTTTACTTTACTTTGGGTTGTAATTTACTGTAGTCTATTGGTACATTCCTCTACAGAAAGTATCTCAGCAACATTGACAAGCTCCATTCACCTCTCACTGAATACTAATCAGTCTACAGTCTCTATATGCCCTAGCCTGGTTAGTATTCTGCGACTAGTCTTATCCCAACAAATACTATAAACAACAAATACCAAACTTAACAGATTTTAGCATTGGCAGCACAGTAGAGCAAAAAGAACGAGTATGCACTACACCGTGCTACATTCAGCAAATAGTCGAAAATATGAAAGAAGAAGAAGTGCACTTCGACTGTGTGTACCGTGACATTGATTGTACTGAGAAACAGTTGCAAGACAACACCGGACGCAACTAAAAATGACCAGCTGCTGCAATCCAATCTGTACAGCTCGCTAGATTAACAGCACTGAAAGCACTCGTAATGTAGTTTGGAAGCAGTAGCTGTAGTGGCGATTCCACGGTGTCAGAAGAGCTCCTGCATTTTTGAAAAGAACATCTCTTCTCAGAACGTCAGAACGGTGTTTCGAAGGTTGTACGAGAAAAATTACCTGCTTCTACCACCTTCTGTTTCATCAAGCAAGTTTATTACAACTCGAAGGAGTTTGAGGCGTTTGTCGAATGTGTTCACGGCTCCGTTGACTGTTCCAAGATTATCCGCCAGCGCGACAATACTGGCACTAATTACGATAAGACCTACTATTACTCTAAGTCGATGTGTAACCTCTTGGAACTTGTGAATGCCTGAAGACTATGTGGAAACATATCGTCCAAATTCAACTTCTGTGCCAAAACTTGTAAGCGGTTTATTCAATCATCCGTTACTTCCGTGTTGATAGTTTCGCATTCCAGACTGCCAAGGATATCATAGCCGTTTTGACAAGCCTATTGCTTGTAGCCAAAGCTTTTTGCTCGAAAACCAATCCCCTTATTAAAAGCTACAATAACAAGAAAAAACCATGTATGGGGTAGGAAGAACAGGACACGAGTCATTCGATAAATGACTGGAAGTCGGGAAAGTTACAATCATGGGATCACAGATCACAACAAAACTAGCTAGGTTTGCCTTTGTCCATAGCAAACGGTACCCCTTATGAAACGACGATTCTCCAGTTTGGGAAACCTTTTCCTGGTCCAGAATTTCTACCTGTCTCACAGTAGTCAAGCGGTCCAAGAACCTTACTTTATGGATAACAAAAGGTCAGAGATCCTCCTTGTCTGGCTGTCATTGCCTCTTGTATCCTCTCGATAGTCGAATGATATAAAACATTTTCCGGCATTCCTGGGGTCTAGATACTAGGACTTCTGCTGGCTCAATACCCGACGTTGAACTATCCGTTTGGTGGTCAGCTGCGCGTGTTCAATGAGACTTGAACTCAAACAAGGCTACTATTACTTCTCCGCAAAAGAGTACAAACATCTGCCCCGCATTCTGCGTTATTGTTCTCACACCCACTCACAAAATTCCCCGTTTCTTTGTGCTCACTGAACAAAATTACACGTATTTATTTCTTGCGACTATTATGAAGGAAAGGCAAGCGAGAGGACGGAACATCAGATCTGGAGGGGACGGAACTCGGTCCTCGGAGTGGAACCTGTGGAAGAAAGGGAGAGGGCGGCTGATAGACATGGCAGGCTGTGCCCACTACCCGTAAGTGGAGAAATCGCTTGGCCCATTCTTTTGCTTCTGCTTCCAGGACGGGGTCTGGAAGCTTTTTTATTAAACTGGAGTTTTGTAAAAGTTAACTACCGAGATAATGATTTTAGAAGAACTCACCCCTCATCGGAACTCCTTCGTAAAGCGAGGCATCCAACTGGGCAAGAAACCCGGACGAGGAGGAGGAAGGCTCACTGTAGATGCTGGCACTCCAGTTGGACATATTTTAGGAATTTAGAAAAGATTGCGGTGCGGCCAGGTTGCCGTGGTTACCCGCACACACTGAGACCCGTCTATGGCTTTTCGAGATTTGTCTCTTCCGCTCGTGCCTCCTCCGCTCGCTCCTCAGGTGGCATGAGCTGGGGCTCCTGTGGTCTCGACCATTCTTGTTCATCGGCTGTAAATAGAATGTGTGACTAGGGTGAATAATAGAGTAATTTAGCGTGATTGGACAATTTGGTTCATATGGTCTTATGGACAGAATAATTAGACAGAGTCATGTTACTGCTAATATAAAGCTTGGCTAAATAATTCAAGGCTTGTATGCTAAACAAGGGTCTCGTCCCAAAAGTTCATGGGCTACGTTACTGACCTTTTCCTACTGAATAACACATATTTTTGTACCCAGAGAAGAAGACACCCCTCACCTGATCCCCAAATTTGGAAGGCGGCTCCACTGATCACACACATGACGGTAATCG
This sequence comes from Oscheius tipulae, assembly GCA_037178975.1. Classification (NCBI taxonomy): domain Eukaryota; kingdom Metazoa; phylum Nematoda; class Chromadorea; order Rhabditida; family Rhabditidae; genus Oscheius; species Oscheius tipulae. Next base: position 8,612,221 of record JASJZH010000004.1, on the reverse strand, counting down.
ACAGGAAGATAACTCTCCATTCTACCAGCGTTCCATGTCCGGTGGTGTAACCGATTTGAAACGGCGAGAGGGTCGCGGCTATCTGTCCCCAGACTCTTGAGAAAGCAGCCACAGCCGCCGTTTGTCCTGGAGAAATGACGACGATACTGGTGTTGTAGCCAGGCACGTAGCCGGAAACAAAAGCCATTGCGAGACACACCAGAGTCACTGCCCAGAGACGCTGAGAGCAGTCGGCGAGGCACAGGAGTGCGAAACAGAGAGCCAAGCCGAATGAGGCTAAAATATTGTTACGATCCGAAAGCCGTGGACTAACCGCTCGTATTGCAGACCTTAGTTATTGTCGTGAAAGAAAGACAACCTTTCTTTTTGAAGCCGTCCGCGAAACCGGCGTAGATAAATTTGGAAATGAGTTGGAAAACGAAGGGAATGGCTGATAGCACTCCGTTCTGAAGGTACCTCTACTGCTGGAGTAGGAAGCGAGACTTACAGTAGAGATCGACATGTTAAGAACTGTCTTGTAGTAGGTGGGAAGATAGCTGACCGTGCCTACTGTGATGTAATTGTGAGCGAAGGAGCTGGCAGCAATCGACCATATCAATGGAGAGGCGAGGAGCTTTCTCCAGGAGACTGGCTGAAAATTGAAGGGTTGCATAACAAAACATCGCCAGTTCGATTGATACATAGAGACACAGCGACAGAGAGTCAGAGAGACTTACCACTGGCTTGACTTTTCCATTGAATCCACCGTGAATGACTTCAATTTCCGATTCACTAATGTCCGGAGTCTCACTCGGTGAATCCGTTACGTACAAGTGCCACAGAACACAAAGTGCGACCCCGGCAATACCTAAATCCTCTATCAGTCTGATACTATGATTACGATTACCATAAGCATGAAAAGCCATGGGCCATCCACCGCCGAACGGAAGTTGACAGAGTTCAGCTGTAGCAAACATGGCAATGATGACTGATAGCTGGTTTCCGGTGGTAGTGATGGCCAAAGCTGTGGATTTTTCATTGGCAGGGAACCAGTGAGTGACCAGAACGTTCATACATGGCCAGAGAAGACCTTGCCCGAACCCCATGATAAATCGGACTGCCACTAGGAACCAGAGATGGAAATTGGCAGCTACTGGTGGGGTGATGAAGGTCCCGATCACGTTGATGATAGCCCCATACAGGATTACCTTCTTTGCACCAATGACACGGCTGAGCACCTGAGACTCGGATGGTTCAGTTTGTAGGAACTCTACCTCAATGAAGAAGCAGGCAAAAAGCCCTCCAAAGTAGAAAGAGGTGAAAATGAAGCCTCTTTGTTGAGAGTTCCAGTCCAAGGTTCCTGGCGGAGGTCTCCGGACAGAACCCATGGTTATGTCCAGGATTGGACAATCGGAATTTTCGACTAGGGTAAAATTCTTGGCTGCTGCAGCGGAGACAAGAGCGGAGTGCTTCAGCATACAGACCATCGCCTGAGGTTTCGAAGTGTACTGTCCCTCCGTCTCTCTTTCGCTCTGTCTCTCTGTCTTTAAAGGACTCACCATGTTAATGTTGCTCCTCATGAGACCCTCAATGGTCAGAGCCAGTAGACAGAGTATAGCTATCCGCATCCGCCGACTCTCCCATGTCCAGAGCCGTGTCATGGCTGAAATGACTAACACTGTCAGGATTCAAAGAGGCGGAGACTGAGAGTAGGCGGTAAAATTATCAGGTACAGTAGAGGTCGTTAGTCTCCAGTAGTACATAACAATTGAGTAGGAGGAGCAGACTGTGACAAGGCACAGATCGGAAATGATCAAACAGGTCTACTCTTTTGGTTGGTTTTTTGTACGGGCCGGTTTTTGCAAAATTCTGCAAAACTGTCTCCCTACTAAACTTCGCAAGATCTCCTGGAAGTGAGCTGCTACAAACCTTTGGATTAGCCATGATTATACAAGGGATAAAAAAAAGATCAGCTCTTGCATGTGCTTCCTCTATCCAGTCAATTAGTCTGGATACACTGCTCTGAAAGCCACATGCGTCTTCCCTGGAAATGTCAGAGACTAAAGAATACTTAGGCCGGTCTGGATAGATGATGTGATATGTTCAAAACCCGGCAGGAGAAATAATAATTAAGCAGGTGTGCTAATAGCGCGTTATGGGGTAGAAAAGGAAGAAGAAAAAGTCGTTTCGAGTCGTGAACATTGTCAGAAACGGCGGGAAAAGAAGTCTTTTAAAAGGTCTAGTTTTCAAGCGAGAAAAAAAAATTCCAAAAAGTATCTGCCAAAAAATTGGTGTTCTTGAGGTCTTATCTGAGCTATTTGATGCATTGTGACATGTTTGGCGGTGGCACTAGTGGCACTTTTGGAATTTTTTGTGATCCAAGCAAGATAAGAACTACCGTCACTGTTTCTCGGTATTGTTTACGTGACAAAAATAGGACAATCGTAACTGTTCTAGCATCAAAAATCTGAACCTCAAAGAAGCCTCAAAGACTCATGGGAATTGACAACAAGCAACTTTGAACATCATCGGGTAAAATATCGGATACGGTTATCAAAAGTACATATCGAGAATGTCATAAACAGTCGGAAAACAAGTTCAAGTACAATCCGCCTGACGGAACGCGGAAAAAGAAGAGAAGGCTGCCGCTCTCAGCCGGCAACGAGAGTATCGACACGAGAGAGCGCCAGCTGATAGAAGAGAGCGCAGTTAGGGGAGAGAGACGCCAGAGAATGTGTTGCAGCAACTGACCAGGACAAGGTCGAGAAGAGGAACGAGAGGCGGGTCAAACGGGGTCAGGGCTCTGATTATCCTGTGCTGACCATATGTACGAGAGACTGACGTGACCTGTGGTCTTTGATCGGTAGAGAGACAGGAAAGACTTCTGGGTGTGGGAGAAATGGCTGGACAGAGACAGTTGTTGAGTCAGGATATTGTGATAGTCGAGCATAAACTACTACTACTTCATCTTTTATTCAAACAAGATGATCGACTTGTTGCAGGTGTAAAAGTCCATTACTCAAACAGCCTTTATGAGATCTGTGAATTTAACTAACCCCTACTACTCTGAAAACCCCTTCTTACCAAACATTCCGTTAAAAATCTTAGCTATTCTCTCCATAGCAATAGCGGGGTTCTCTTACTATTTGTTGCGCTTCAAGTCACCACAGCTATCGAAGGGTTTCAAACTACTGATGATTTACCATGGAGCCATGTAAGAAACACACACTTTTAGGCTATGTGCCCATTTCAGAATAACTTTTCTCGTTCCACACACAGCATTCGTCTGTTATCCTAATGCATTTCTTCCCTATGTCGCTTTCCATGGAAATGGACTATTAACAAAAAACAGCGTTTCTCAGCTTTTACAGATTCAAATTTACGTATCCCATGTTGCAGGTAAGCCGTTTTCTTCAGGAACATCCAGAGAGTTACGTAATCGAAACTCAGTCTTGACAGTTTGCCGCTATCGGTCTTCTAGAAACTTGTCTGTCTAAGTGGTTAATCCATTTGAACCATTCTTCTTGATCAGGCTTCAACATATAAGTAGTGAGAATCAAGAAACGAGGTTGCAACTTCTGCGTTCTCTCTTTCATACCGTTTTGCACCACTGGTGCACGACCTCAGCGACGGCGGCGTTAGAGCGATGGAGTTGTGTGCGTGTGTGTATTATTGGTTCATCAGGAGACAAGATTTTTTTAGCTTGCTTATCAGCAGTAGGCGCCATATTCTACTACAGAATGGATATGCTACTTCCTTCAGGACACTTTTTAAACAACAAACCTTTTAGGGTTTTGGTTTACGTCATCAACTATCCCGTTCTCAGTCTTTTCTCATTCCCTGCATTGTATTTTGCCTGTCGAGATAGTGAAACAACCAAATTTGTCCAATTTGCTGTACACCATGTCAATTCCCCAGATATTTTTCAAAATGACGTACTTCTAGGGGTGCTGGATAAGGACAATCCTGACTGCTATTACGTAATGATAGGTTTTCCTTTGGTGGTAGTTTATGGTGTATGTCTTACGTTGTTTGCAAACTATGCCATTTTCTCCATTCTGACGAGACATTCGGCGACAATGTCGTATAATTTAAAGCGGAACCATACCGAAGTGATGAAGGCTCTAACTGGACTGGTAAGTTTCACTGACCATCTCAAAACCACCTTGCAGATAGTTTGCTCTCTAGTAGGACTACTTTGTGGTATAAGCCCTGTACTTTTCCTGCTCTACACCAACAGCTGGAGAATTGACATTTGGCACAACAGCGTCTTTGTTGTGATGTTCTGCTGCCCTTCTTCTATCGTCATTTTCATACTATCATATCGCCCTCTAAGGAAACTCATATTTAAGCACTTTAGTACATGCAGAAGAAAAAACAATCCGAAGATCTCGGTCACTGTGATCAGACAAGGAAGATAAAGTTTTCCAAAGACAAGCAGTTCTTCGAACTGCAGCGCTTCAACCAAAGTTTTTTATTGGCTCACTAAAAACGAAACAACTTCACATCTTTATAGAAACCTTTCGGCAAATGCGAACCATGTTCCCGGCTATTATAATTATACCAGTCAAGCATTTTCCCTTTCCGCTTTTCTCCAAATAAGCTCTTCGTAACATTGGACGCAACCACTCTAAAACTCATGAGTTTTAAATAACTCGTTCTAGAGTTATTCAATTTTCCATTTCTGGTTAAAGGACGGTGTGTTCAACTACTCTAGAGAAACCTTAGGATTCCTCTGCGATTCCAAATTCAATAAATCGAAACTCTTTTACAACAAATACACAAGTTTTTCCTCTTTAGAAATTTAAAGCAAAACTTTTAAAAATTTTGGGATTTTGTAAACAAACTGGTTAAAAATGGAAGAAGAGTCACGCAGCGCTATAACTCATCCTAGAAGCTTTCTCAATCATCAAGTTTCCCGTTCAAGGGCAGTAGTGGTGAGATTAACACAACTAACTCTTGCTTTTTTCGAACTGCAAGCTCAAAATTTAAGAAATTGTGAAAGACTTCAGGTTCAAGTTTTCTCGAAGACCTGTAAGTGTCATCTTTGTACCTCCTACCAATACCTTCCTTTGATTTTCCCCATTGCGACTTATAAAAGATTTTTATTAAAATCACAGCCATCTTTCTGCTATAGTCAAATGCACACTTTTACACTTTCTAGGCCCTACCGTAATCCAGATGTCCTGCGCCTCGCGGATGTTCGATAAATGAGCGCCACTGCCACTACCAATGCAGTACGGTAGTGAAAAACCGCTTGCTGGCTAGAAGTTAACTTAGAAAGAGTTTGAACCATATACATTTCTTAGGTTTTAGACATGTCATTGGGAGTGGATATTGGAAGAAACTGGTTGTGGGCACAAAGCCAACATTTCGTAGTTCTCAAGATACTGGTGTCCAAAGATTTGTGTCATTTATGTATAGTTTGTAGTTGGTAGATAAACGTTAAGTGGAACTTTGCGGCAGTGTATTTCTTCTTTAAAAAGACAAGCTGTTAAACACAATAAGTTCGAAACTTAATGGTACAATTTTTTCCAGTTAGTTTTTGGTTCATGCAGGCTTTTCAATTACCGTTAAAGTGTGATTTGATGGTCATTTCACAGAAAATACAATTAAAAACACTTGTGGTCGGAAAGAGCAGAGACTTTCGTACCTTCTGCAACCAAACATTTCTTTTCATAGGATCGGCTTCTGGAGTAATTCTATTGTTTCTCTGAAAAACCTGACCTCACAGTCCTTTAACCAGCTGGCTCCAAAAAACTAAAGTTATTTAATCTGCAAAACTAATAAGTGAAGTCCTACTTTTATAAATACTCAAAGTCATTGGTTTATAAGTCTTTGAGAAGTGTAGAGATTTTGAACCTACAAATTTTTTCTGGAGGAAGACAAGCCAATTTCATGTGCAAATCAATTAGCGTGAAACTGTTCAGATAATTCCGGAAGGTTACCATGGATCCTGAAAGAGCTTGTCGTTGTGAACAATTTCATACTAAGCAGTTTGATACTTAGGTCAAGAAGCAGTAATTTACCGAGCAAGCAATACTTGGATTGAGGCAGTCTTGTCAAGGATTGTGACTCACTGCTAAAATCAGCTGTCATTGTCCTATCCTGTATTACTCAACCATTTTTAATCGGTACTTAATTCAAAATCGTAGCAGTACTGTTAATATGTAGTTTTTTTTTTCGATTCTTCTATGCAGCTTGCTGTAGTTCAATCTCTGCAACCCTCGATATGTTTCAGAAATCTGCGGCTGTATCATGTCAGAAAGTGTAATCAAATCCATGTAATCAAAGTGTCTCTTTTGTGAGTCATTTGAATATAAAACCATTCTTCCATAGCTCCAAATCCACTCTGTGCCCCTCGCGGCACTGCCTACCACTCCGCCGCACGGTTTTCCACCCTCCATTCATATTTACCTGTTTTGCTCACTTTCTTTCGTCTACTTTTCATTTTACTTTATCCACTTCTAATTATGAACCTATTCACTAACGGTATCAACTCTCTATTTGAAGAAACAGTCGATAAACCGACCGATTCCCAAATTGCACACAGAGGTAAGTCATTTCTGGAACTTTTTGAATAGAAATCACAGAAAATGAACGAACCAACTTGCTGACAATCACAAGACTCGTACTTAGATCGTTTCTGGAGCAATCTATGAAGACGACGACCAGGTAAATTTTGCCCTTTTTCATTTTGACACTTTCTCCAGGGTGATCGAGAGCGATATCCAGCCACTTTGCGACCTCCTGATGATGATCGAGAAGATTCTTTGGCACGGATTCAAATCTACAGGTACTTTTTCATGATTGGACTGAAACATTTCCGATTTTAGCCCAGAAAACGGTGCTTTTCATCAAGAGTCCGGACGCGGATCTGTGGTCCATGCTGGGGAAAATAGCCAAATCTTCGGAGGAAATGAAGGAGACAGTTAGTTGCGTGGACCAGATCGATTCCTTGAGGTAAGAAAGCACTTCATTTTGGTCAAAAACGTTTTCAGGTCGTCAATCTGCAAAGTACGAGCTTTTTTGAGGATTTCTTTGATGCAAAAAAGATTGAGTGACTTCTTTACGGATATTACCCAGTCAAAGCTCCTAAAGTAAGTGTTCCAAAACATCCCAGTTAAGTTTTTCTAGAGACTACTACGAAAACTGGGCCCTAATACGTCATGAGAGCATAATCCACGTAACTGGAGGTCTAATGGGACTGAAAGTATTAGACTGCAATCTTTCTTTGAACAACGATCGCCTACAGTCGGTTCCTTTGAGCATCGACCTGTCTCCGTACATCAAACTACCAACGCTGTCGCAGGAAGAAGTGAACGGGGCTCTGAATGGGAATGGGGCAGTAAGTGATCTTATGTTTCTCATGATTCAAGAAAAGCTTAGGCTGTTTTGAGTCTAGACGATGAAAAGAAAAGATTACTGGATCAGAACAGCTACCTGGAGGAGAGAGTCAGACAGCTGACGTGAGTTCCTTGAATATGTTTAAAGTTTCCGAACTCATTAACTATACTGACCTGTACAAGATTAGCTTTTCTTTAAACACTGTGATCTGGTACTGGTTGGAAAATTGTCTCTGCTAGTGCCAGGTGTGAAAAATAACAAGCCACTGTTTCTTTGAGTAGTACCGATTGAGTCGACAAATTGTGTTTTTGAATCAGTCGATGTTTTGTACCTGGGTCACTTACTGGATCTCTATCATAGTTTCTCAGTTTCAAAATTGTTAACTTTCTAATCTCTTGGCTTTCTTTGTATGACCTGAAACAATTTCCTCTCTAGTGCCCATGTTTTGCGAAAACATGCGTTTCTTTTATGACACTACCCTCTCTGACCATAAAACGAATTGTTGACTGATCGGTCAAAACATGTTCTCTTGAAGAAGATTTGGAAAAAGTTGAACCTGTTATTTCTAGCTCGAAACTCTCCGAAATAACGACGACTTTCAGATGCAACATGGAGAATTTGAAGAAACGCAACGTGTCCAATGACAGTGGCAACGGGAGTCAGAAGAGTGGATTGAGTTTTGATTCAGAGGTAAGACAGACATGATTCTTTGTCTATCCAATTTTTTCAGAGTATCAGTTTCCGAGCCCTGAAAGAATCTCACAACGCCAAAACTGTAGAAGCTACCTTCCAGGACGAGAGGAGCGACTTGTTGAGCCAGGTAAGCTATCTTCCAATCGTTAATAACCTTAGCTTATTACAGATTACTGAGAAAGACGACTCCCTCCGTCTCGTTCAACAACAGTTGACCGATACTAAAGCGTTGAATGCCGATTTGTACCTCAAAGTCCGACACGCTGAAGACTGCTGTAGGAGACTGGAACACGACTTTTTGGCTGAGAAGCAGAAACATTATGATGTAAGCTAGGCAATTTAGTTCTGTCTGTAAGACAATCGTCTGATAGTGAAGTAACTTTCGGAGCCTTCATTAGGAAGGGAAACCGTTTCTTGAAAACTTATCAATAAACCAACCTCTCTTATCCAAAAATAACTTTCTTCCCCTGCTCCTTTTTATCCAAGACGCCATTAATGTACTCAGCGGAGCTCTTTAGTGTGCAGTCATAGCGAATTGCCATAGTTTCTCCGTAATTTCCTTGATCCTGTAGGGGATGCCGCTGAATAACACTTCCTGAGAATGGAATATGGGGAAGCAGCCAGTATGAAAGCGACGGATCAATAGCTCCTTAGAGGGTACTGAACAGGACCTTTTGAAGTCAATGGACTCACCTTGAGACCCAAAGGATCTATGCCCAATCTTTATCTTGTCCACATTGCAACCAAATTCAGACTCAACCGTTTTCAGAAGCTGGAACAAGAGCAGAAAGAAAAAGAGGAGCTGAAGACCAGAATAAAGGAACTAACAGCTGAGCTCACGGCCAAAAACTAATGTAAACCCGTGTATATAACCCCCGCTGTACATTTGTGACCAAACCCTGATGCCATAACTTTTCAAGAAGAATCTGTGATTTCCCCCAAAAACAATATCTACTTCGCTGTGATCAGATCGGTTGTGTTTTTGCCATATGTGTATCATAAAATAGTCTCTGAGAAAATAGTTGACCCTAGTCTATCTCTCCGCCCCTTACCGTATGATTTATTTCCTTCGGCGACGTCATCCTCTCGCGTTCTCGCCTAGGTTTTCGGACGAAACTCTATTGTTTGTTGTCCACCTTTTCACGCCTCTTCCCATCACAGCGCTGTCACCGATAGACGTGGGCTAGGTGATGAATGATTCGAAACGAGAATGTCCAGGCTGAGAGAAAGGGGCTGGACAGTGACTGCATCGGCACTTCTTCGACTAGCCCCTTGTGGACACGTGATCAGCTGAATCAGGCTCTGTGGATGGAGTCTGGAGGAGTGGAGAACATGGCAAAAAAGAGAGCTTTACCGAGGTGAGTCCTGGTATTGCTTTGCATTTGCACTCATTGCCTCAACTTTGTACCAGTAGTTGTTTATAAGCGGAAAACTTGGCTCAAACTTTACAAATCAAGGTGCGTACAGAAAGTTTGTACAGTTTTAATCCTTTGAATCTATCCATTTCTCGAGCCATCGACACTTTACAGCTGGCTTTTAAATCTGAGAAAGTCGGTTTTTCTTCATGAAAGCAACGTTTCGTATTTTGTGCTTACTAGTGACATTGTTTTACTCAAGGTACAATTGTACCCAGTGTCGTTTCTGACAAAACTTCAACTATGAGGTTGCCTAAGAGATTCTTCATGCAGAAGTTACACATTTTGGCCGCTGATTTCTATAAACGGGGTTCTCCGCTAGTCCGACCTTCTTCAAGTATCGATCATCTATCACTGATACAGTCTTGCACACGATTTTGCCTATCAATTCGCAGTCGAAGAAGCGAAAATGATGGATATGATAGCCAGAAGTTCAGAAGGGCCGGGGTTCAGACAGCATGGTTTTTCTAACGGTAGCCTTTTGTGATTCCAAACCATATAGGAGCATGTGCAAACCGCTAAAGTTTGTGCGAATCATGTCGAGAGGAATTGAGTAGTCCACGGGGTCCAGCAGTGCACTACATAAAGTCAATTTTATGGGTTCGGCTGCCGACCGCAGCCTGTTTTATAATACTTTGTACCTGGGGCACAAAACTAGTTGGGTATCGGACACATTTTTGAATGAGAGTGCTCGAAATTCGCTGATGAAAAATAAGACAATTCCAGTGCGTGTTTTCAACCTCATTTAGCCCTGGCCACAAAATTAGAATCCCTACCCTTCTAATTGGGAGTCCGCACGTTTCAAAACGTCACCAGCTGATGTCTGTTTCACACAATAAAAGGTTTCTTTTCTGTCCCTTGAACAGAACTGGATCGGCCTCTCTTTTTTTCTGCAAAAGGTCCTCGCCGATCCAAACTCCATATTTGCTCAGCGTCTGGACTCCATCGACCATGTTGAACAATCCGCTTTCTCCTTATTCTCTTCCTACCAATTTAGTTTGATCTTCTGCTCCCACACCTGTCCAATAGGTAAATAGACCATCTCTGTAAATAGACCTGCAGTCACTTGCCAAATGACCTTTGGACTCTGGCGCATAATGAGATCTCTGTGCCCTCTTGGGCAACTGCATGGGGGATACCCTTCTCTAAGTCTTTGTCTGTCTCTCTATCGATACATTCTATTTCGGGGGAATCCCACTACTTGTGGGTGTCCTAGTCACAGTCGGTGACTCGTCGTCAGCACAGTGAAACTTGTGAGTTGCTTTTCTCGTGGGGGTTGTTAATTGTTCACGGTTTGCAAATGAAATTGACCTTTATATCCTTCTGTAATAACTGCTCGTCTCTTTCCCAGAAAGTATAGGCTTTGTTAGCAGCCGTAACTGGATATAGACTATCTGTTAAGTTACGAAAAGCAGTAAAACACGGGGAGGACGAGATATCATCTGTAATCTGCCCTAATGACAATGAGCTGGTAAATAAAGGGGCTTGAATCTACCCAGACCTTCTTGTCAGCATTCGAAAAAAAAATTTAGCTTGACCTTGAATGATAATTTTAGCAAACTGAGTAAGGAGGTAACTGTTTCTGATAGATGATCCATTGTGGAAACATGCCGCTACTTTGCTCTGGTCTGAAAAGAAAAGGGAAAGTTTGCTGTACTGGAAGGTGCAGAAAAGATAATGATCCGGGTCCGAGAACTCCATCGTTTCATGAGTCTCACAGAAACTCTGTCCTCAAACCACGTCAACTCTACTTTCGGTACAGTTAAAAACCGTTTCGAGGTCACCCTTTTTGAGCCCGTAAACCGATTGATCTCTATGAAATGACGAAATGGTCAAACCATCTTTCAATCCTTGGGCGTACTTCCAAAGAGTACTTTACAAGCCTCGCTGTTGCAAACTATAGACCAGAATTCGCTGATATCATCTCTTTTTCGACGAACTTTGGTCGTAAGTGACAACAAACAATACTTTTTTTGTCGTATTACGTGATCTAGCAAACAGTTCGGTTCCATCACGTGGTGCGCGAGGCCAAATTGGAACATTTTCTGTCATCGAACTACATATTCGGTGGGTTTGAGATAGTGAACACAACCACGTGACACTACTTTAAGCGGTCAAACAAATATGATCGTTTAGTTTCTCAGTGAGAGATAGATGTGATCGAGATCATTGGCAGAGAATTTACTTGCACACGTGTCAATGAAACAAGGTTCAGAAGAACAACAATGAAATTCTTGTGGATTGTGATAGTCCACTGATAGGGAGAAGATGCAAGTGACGGGTGAACACAATTGCTATATCAGTAGGAAAAAAGCACGAGATAGATTCAATTGAGATTGCAAAGCTTTACAACTTGCTGGGCCCATTATAAACTTGTGACGGTATTATAAGAGCTCTCCTCAGGTCTCTCTGGTAGAGGCATGTCATATGGTCTATCCAAACCTTTTTTCGAACCGGTTGCTTGACTAGAGATGTCAATATCTCGAAATCTCGAGGACACAGTTATTCTTTGTTGCCGCTGAAGTTATTGGTTCTAAGGAGTACCGACCAAGCATGTTGTCGACTTCTTTTATACTGACAATAAGACAGTTGCTAACAGTTAACCATGTTGCGAGCAGTGATAAACTGAACTGTTCTTAAGCACTCTGGAGGTTACCAGCCTCTTTCCAGCTCTTTACATCGGTACCTCTTTTGTTCCTCTCCTTCCCCAACCCTTGGAAACCTCTGAAGGATTTCTCCTATCGGTCACGCATAATCTCTGACTTCATTCTTTTCTCCCTGTACTTTCGTAGACTTCGAAGCCAAAAGATCAGCCTTTCTGCTCATATGAACGAGCTTGTAACGCAATCTTGCTCCGCGTACATGTGATTCTTGACTTTTATCCACCTGCGCCTAATAAGACATGCGTCATACTTTTTTTTCAGCTAACTTTTGCATCATATGGGTTCCAGGGAAGAATTTTACGACCCCAATGTCGTATAATGTCGTCATGGGGTCAAAGAGAGGCCCTTGTACTGTAGACTACGGGCTATTCTTGGGCCTCCTATCAACAAGAAACTTGAAAAAACGAAGAACAGACAGACTGGCATCTCGAGTAAATAGGCTGGATTCCCTGAATCAAGTGAATCAGGCAGGCCTCACGCCTGAGTTGTTTAATTCCGGCGAGTAAACTTCACTTAATGTCGGGATAATTAGCTGATCCTCTGTTGGTATATAAGCAACCCTTTCGTCTGTGGGGGGAATACTATCACCTCTTCTCGGCTTTTTTGGAAACTGTCGGCAGAAAGTGACATCACTTGGCCGCAGCCACACAAAAGAACCTATATGATCTCGGAAAGACCATTTGTCATAGAGGCGGAGTTCCTGCCTCCTGCCTGGTACCTTCAGCAACAGCCATACGAGTTCCAGTGGTGAGTCAAGAAACAGTTCGCTTCATGAGTAGATTTCAAAGCCTACCATTTGTGTGTATTCTATACTGTTCTTTAGTCTGCAATGCTCAAAATATTAGTTTACTAATTAGTTGAAACCGATTAACTGGACCAAAAGTTGTGTCTAAAAGCTGTAAGAACGCTCAAAAACTTCCAAATAGGCTGGTAGAACGGTTCAAACCAAAGCTGGCAAGTTGGGCTTCTTCAATGAAGTTAGCATCTTGCGTTCCTCGTAGTATGAAACATCAATCGCGAGTGTGTTTCCCTTACTGTTGAGGCTTCCTGGAAGAGAATGACAGTCTAACTGTCCATATTAAGCTTCGTTTTTGAAATATTCGACGACACAACATTCTTTCCACTAAGGTGTCCGAAGAGATCTGGGAAGACTTAACCTCTAAAGTTGACCATGAGAGCCAGTAAGGGTACTGGCATATTGGGATAGTTTGTTTCGCTTAATGAACTTTCGAAAGCGCCATTTTCGGGTTTTTGTTGTTGGCTTACCAAGGCATTACGGGTGAACTAAAAAAAAGGATAGAAACTACAAAGAATATCAACTTGTTCTATCTTTAGGTGTCGGTGTACATTTTGCTCTGAGCTCATTGTGTACAAACAAAGAAGGCATTTCTTTAGTGCGCGTTTGTATGATCAAGCAATGATGTCAATTCTATGCTCAAGGCGATTTCAATAGGTTCATTTACACCATTAGATCGAGTTAGTCCGTCGCTCAATTTTCTTCTCAAATATTCTCTCACAGATTTATTTGAATACCCGTGCTTTCTGTTTGATCTCTGCTCTCACACCTCTGTCTCTCCCTCTCGTGACCGCGTGTGTGTCTGCCCTATCTTTGTCTGTGTACATTTCAAGTTACTAACGGGAGCTGCCAAACTTTTTTTCCCTGGTTGATTGAAATCAGTTACTCTTTGCTACGGTTTCGAGACCCTGTATTCCGAAAATGTTATCAATTCCTTGACCAGTTTTTTTTTTTGGACTCTTATCCTAGAAAACTAGAATTATAATCAATCGTGTGATTTTTGTCTACTTTAAACTCTCTGATTTTGAAGTTTCTTCGCCCTCCTGTCTCACGCGTACTCTTTAGGCAGTCTTCAAAAATCGTTAGTGGACAGACTCAACACTCAAAGCTCTCGCCCAAAAATCACGTGGTCCGTCCGAACTGATCCCCGAAACTATCGATTTGTCCCCCGCCATTCTCGCGCTCTCTCCGGTTATCAGTGACCTCTCTCGCGACTGTTGTCTCCTGTGCCATTCCCTACATATTTTTCAGTCCAAAATGTGTTTTACCCCGACCAAAGAGGGGCCCTGACGTACAGTCGAACCTTCTCGAACCACTTAAAGCACCACTCGCGAGCTATTCTTTTACGTCGAAGGGCACCACGTTTCTCCTCTTTCTCTACTTCCTTATTTTGCCCACTGTCGTCAGTTCCTAGTTTTGTAAGCTACACTCTCAGAATGAGGTCTGTTTTGTAGTTTCTATTCTCTGGAATAGGTTGTTTTCCTCGGAGAGAACGAGGAACTCAGACTGATTTCCGAGTGGGGATCAAAAGGTATCTGGAATCAGGCTTGTCTCTCTGTCTCGCTGACACTCTGTCTCTCTGTCTCTCGAATCTCTATCTCTCTGTCTCTCTGTCTCTCAAGGATCACTCAGCTAAACCTTATGTTCTGTCCTCAAGGTTAATAGTCAAATGTGGATCTCTTTAATAGTCAAATGTGGGTCTCTCGCTACAGCGAATCTATCCATCCACTGACCACTGCCCAATATAAGCTCCGGAAAAGGTGTTGGCTGATTAAGCATAGCTCTGTAGCCAAATTATCAGTGAACTCTTTCTGATAGCCGGCTTATCATCACGTCCTCTTCCGAGGAGTGGCTAGACCAGCTTTCTCGCAGCTTGTTCCGTATCATTCTCGAGCTTATCTATGCACTCAGTCCTAAAAGAAGCACACTTTCACGTGGTTTTAGTTAGACGATCCAGGACCTGTTTTTCTTACAAATAGTTCAGGAAGTATTTGTTTTGAGGCTACATACCGTAAGGTATTCAAACTTTGGACAAATCCTTTGCTGTCCGAATCGTTTCCAGAAAAAGTATTTGGGTCTTGAGATAATGTGGGTGCGCTCAGAAGACCCTGCTCAATATAGGTAGTTTCTCTCAGCTCTGAACTGTGAGATAGCATTCTACCAAAAAGAGTTTCGAGTCTTTTCCAGCTTTCCACACCCTCAAAAACTTCACGCTTGAATAGCTGTTAATTTTCTTCTCCCATACAAAATGACTCATTCTACTCGCGACATAGAAGGTGGCTTGTTAACGGGATCACATTACAATCAGTTTTTAATTCGATGCAGGTGAAAGGTCTTGTTCCAGGCGTACTTTTAAAGAGCGCTACTCCATTTTCCATTCTTTGCTCTCAATCCGATTCATTATGGCCACGAATATATCTATTGTTAATCCTATCAAAAGGGCAGGAAACATTTTTTTTAGACCCGCGCGGATGCCACCCGCTCACGGGAAAAGAGAGTAGACAGCTGAACACCGTGACCTAATCAAGTCGCTAATGCGCATTCTTCGAAAGCGCACGGTCTAAGAAAAGATCTATGTACATGACACAGACAAAGCTTTATACACCTGCTTAACGAGCCGGATGTGATCAGAAGATCAAAAGGAAGAAGGGCTTCTGCGTGTAGGGCTGACGAGGTTTATAGTGACACATTTTCATCGAGTGGCCGTTGCTTTAGCTTTAATTCATTACTCAATTCCCATAGTCTCGAGTAAGGTTAGAAAAACTAGAGAATGGCTTTTCATTCAACATTTTCCGCGACTTGGACAGTCCAGATGATTGGTCATTTGTCACTGCTGTACTATTAGTTTAAATAGTGCAGATGTGCCTACTTGTTCGTCATATTCTGCCTTCATACCAATAGTTTCATTCCTCTTTCCTGTCAGATTTTAGAGCTACCATGTATCATGTTCAATATGTACATCCTGCTCAGTTTCCTTCACTGACGGAAAAATCTTAAGTGGAAGCCTATGCTTTTCTCAGTTTCTAAGGATTTATTACTATTTTTAACCCCGTCACAAGTTTACACGCCTGCCAACCCACCTTCTGCCAAAAGCCTAATGTTTTTTCTTTGCTCTTGTCTCGCCGCCCTGCCCTCTGAAAGGATTCCTGATCTTCTGATTCCCCCGCCCGAGAGTACTTTTTGGCCTCTAGCGCACATTCATCGCCCTCAGAGCTCACTAGCTCCTGCTCATTGAGAAGTGCGCAGCCGCGTGATTGGCGTTCAGTGCTAAGCAGAGAGAGAGACGCCTTTTAAAGGCAAGAGCAGTTGTTCTATTCATTTCCGGAGAGAGAGAGAGTTGCTAGGCTCTAAACATCGTTCTCGCGCCTTGTGAACTGTGGTCATTGTTGTGTTCCCGAGACAGAGTCACTCTCTGGTTCATTGCCTTCCCTCTGTCTCAGCCTCGTGGTCTTGTACTTTGGTACCACGGTCTGTTGCCATTTTCGACCCTTCTCTCCACCCCAATCTTGACTTTTATCGATTCCTGCTTCGGATTATTACACCGTCTGTCCCGATAGGGAAAGAGCCTTTTGAGAAGCTTGGAACTCTATTGCAGTTCTGAGAAAAGCAGCGTGTACGATTTTGACTCACTGGAACAGAACGTTTGAATTCAATATTGACTAGGAAACATATAATGCAAGCAGTAATTGGTTTTGTGGAAAACAGATTGACTTTATTTCCAGACAGAAAAACAGTCAATCAGTGTCAGTGTAAACCCAGTAGTGTCTCTGACTTATTCAAACCGAATGCCACACTCAGACTTCTGGCTTACTATTTTCGGTATTTTGGGTTACTCAGGCTGAAAACGTAGTTGTTTTATCCAAAATTCATTCAGTCCTATCATCTTCAGCAACCCAATTCTTTGAATTCTTCCCGTTTACTTAACCTTGCTGCACGTTCAAACTTTATGCGCTATCATTTTGGTCTGTCAATACTGACGTTGTACGTACATCATCCTACCATCCAATTTATTTGAATTTAACTGCTACAGTAACTTTTTGAGGGAGGGGCTCTTCCTACACTCTAGGTAATATTTCAGAGAGAAAGTCGTTGTGCTCTCCACTCTCTCCCTACCATACCCTTCTCTTCTTTAAATGTCTCGAACTCATCACATATTGCTCCTTCCCACGAGTGCAGAAATTATCTCCTCACTCTTTGCACTTAAAAGAGGAGGGGAGAGTCTCAAGTTTAATTGCTCTCAAGAAGCTTCATCTCCCCCTCTTCTCGCACTAGTCTTAAAAAGGGTCAGAGAGTTAGACTCTAGGGTGAAAGTCCATCAATAGAGAGAGAGGTACGAGCGAACAGGTTCCACTGCACTGTCACGCGGTCTGCCATCACTAGAACTCAGTTTAATCTTTCTCTCTGCGTGTCTTTCTCCTTGCCCGTTCTTTGCTCTTCCGTCGCGCACCCATTCTGCCTCGTCTGCTCGGCGTATTCATTGACCTAAAAGTGACTCTTGGCCTATTGCACTTCTCCTCTCTCTCTTCCGTCCTCTCTCGGCAGCCATGTGAGTACAAAGAACAATATGACACAGGGGAGGGAGATTAGATGACTGTGTTCATGTGAACTTCTAATAGAAAAGCGCCAGACTGTGTACGTAATCGAGGGGGGTATTCAGGGAAAATCAGCTGTGGTGAACCAATTTGTAGATAACACGGGACGTTATTAAGAAAGTGAGCAAGCTGGGGTTTCCCAGAATGTGTAAATTACACACTGCTGTGACAACATTCGCGTAAGAGGGCTTCCCTCAGAACACCATATTTCTAGTCTTGTTATTGTGGCGCATAACGAGGATTTTCGACATACTGATAATGGGAACAGACTGGTAGTTTCAATGACTATAAGGGCTTTCTCAGATTTGGGGTAAAAAATGAAAATGACTCAAGGAAAGTGTCTGAAAGCAACATTTTGTTCTTTTGATCCATCTCCTCGACTTTAAGACTTTACTAAACTGCTGGTTAGAAAAAAATTTAAAGGGACACTAGCATTACGAGAGAATAACGAGCTTTTTTGAATCCGAATTTTGGGCGGAGTTGCTGGAGAAAAAAGAAATCTTGGATTTCAGCTATTTCTGCATTTTCCGGTACTTTACACTATTTTTCTCAGTTTCTAAGTGTGTTTATTCAATTTTTCTTCAAATTCTGCCTTAGAATTGCCTACTTCAACAAAGAAACTACTAAGAAAAATGGAGAAAATGATCGTACAAGGGGGGCGTTTCTGGGTTAGTGTTTGACGGCATTTGATTAAACATGCTTAGAAAAAAAGAGAAAATAAGTGTAAAGCATCGAAAAGCAGAAAGAAACTTAAATACAATGCTTTTCGAAATACCCGCATAAAATTCGAATTCAAAAAAGCGCTCGCTGGTCTCCGTTCTTCTTAATGTCAGTGTCCCTTTAACTTGAGTTTATCGAACATTCAGATGAGTTTGTGCGGCTTTCAATTAAAAAAAATTCCTGTTTCTTCGAATATTCAACGTACAGATTAGTGTGGTGTCTGTTCTGAGCCTGTAGGGCAGGTCAGAAAGCGTAGAAACGCTGCGATTATCTCAGACTAACTCATTTGGCCTGATCTCAAGCATACCACCTACCTTGTATCTTGTCCTTGCTACTCTTAAATTTTTGCGGTTATCGAATAAAGCAACCATTTGTACGGTTCTTATCCGGCTCAGTCATAAATTACATCCACTGTCACTAGCGTGAACATAGTTATCGACAATTTCGTGAATCTCGGAGTTTCGAAAACATGGAATGATCGATTTTTCTGCTCAAAATCAATATTGCAAACCTGGCACGCAAGCATTTTTGCAAGTTTTACGGCTGGTGTTTTCATTCTTTTCCACTTGTATCTCTTCCTGCGGAATTGTTGGAAAATACTTGTTCCCGTTCTCTTGATCGATTCCTACATGTGGCGACTTTTGATAGTTTGGACTTCGACCTCTTCACCCACCCCAACCACGGGGTCCTAATTCATTTTACGGTATCAGACTATGTCTAATTGTCGTGTTTTGCAGGACGGAGTCCCTACCGAACAAGAGACAGCGGCTAACCGCGCCCGTAATGAACAACCTCCTCCAGCAGGCAGCAGAACATGGTACGTTTTAGTTTTCTATTGGTCCCGGAACTTCTGAGTCTCACTTGCACATACACTCTATTTCTGCACTACCAAGTTTGAACAGACGCTTTACTTTGCAAACGATCCGCTTCGCTCCACCATTCTATTCTTTAGTTCTTTATCCTTTTCCCCCACTTCGGTGTGTGACAGTTCTTGTGTAGAGTAGTTTTGAATTTTAGGGGTGCCAGGATTTGCACACACCGTGCCGCAGCCGATCGAGTTTCTTCATCCCAAGACGGAACAGGGCGTCGTGCAGATCTCCAACAGTAACCTGCCTTTACAAGCCGGTAGCTCCTCATCCATCATCGGCCTCAGTGGCACGTTTTAGACAAAAAGAAAGAGGGGAAGACAAGAATGTCTTGTTGGTACTGGAAGAGAGGTCTACGCGCTGTTCCGTTTTGTTATGAACAAAAGTTTGGCAATATTTTGAAGGCTGCTGAAAAACTGTCTTCATACTTTTTGAATCCGTCAAAGTTTGGCTACCTCCGTGAAAAGTATATTGCACAAGAACCTACACTGTTGCAGTATTAACTCGAGTTCTGTCCTGTGTTGTCAAGATACCAAGCTGTGAAGCTTGACACCAACCAAAACCTTAGAGCTCTCGTTCATGATTCATCCAACGAAAACGAAAGTGAGAGACGGACGTATTTTTGTCTGGATCTCTGGTGAAAATCGAAAGTTTCAGCGGAATGCAGTTTCTTATATTTGAAGAGTAAGCTTTGTGACAATTTCCAACCCAACCCCTTCGTCTAAACTGACCAATTTCCCTTTTGTTTAATCCCGATAGCAGGAAGGTACAGCTCGAGAATCCACTTTTTCACCCCTCGAACTAAAAATAGCTACACCGTTTGTGCAGCTTTGTGACTTTTCTTGACAGTCTACGCCCCCTGTATCCCTTTCGCGCACATGTGCGGGGACACTTTGATCATTGTACTCTTGGTACTCGACACGGTGCACAGACAGTTGCGACGTTTGGCGTTTATTGGCAATACACAAAAAAATTAGAACACTCCTAGTCACTGAAATATGTTTGGTTTTCTTTACAGAAGTCATTAGGAACTTCCAGGTATGAAATGTCGAGTCTGTGGAGACAGCAGAGCTGGCCGACACTATGGAACCATTGCTTGTAATGGCTGCAAAGGATTCTTCAGACGGAGGTAGGAATCCTTTAAAACCTTCGAAACATCTCTTTTTAGTATCTGGGAGCAGAGGGACTATTCATGCCGCTTTGGAGGAAAATGCCAGATTATTCAAGAGTACAGGAATCGATGCAGAGCGTGTAGATTGAGGAGATGCTTCGAGGTAGGCATGGATGCCAGAGCAGTCCAGTCGGAAAGAGACAAGCATAAAAAGAAACCCAATGCTAGAGGGTCACCGTCGTTGAGTTTTGAGGATCAGTCTTCACCGACAACATCATATTCGGTGAGTCAGAAGAGCCAGAAAGCCAACTGAGAGAGGCTGAAACATAGAGTCATACTATTCGGCTTTCTCTACCGCATAGAAACCTTTTCATTGAAAACTTTCAGCTCGCCCCCACTCCCGGAGCCGTAAGCTTGAAGAACATGACAACAATGATGCCTCCAGTAACTAGCGGACCATCAACATCTACCAGCAGTGCGGTCCAGTTCAAGTCTAACATGGCTACTGGAATCCCAGGTTCCCTTTTCCCTTCTTCTCACCTAACCTCCCAGTTTTAGGAGTAGTGAATCGCGCCTTCGCCGAAACCCTCTCTCAACAACAACAGTACATAAAATCACAATCGCCTCCAGAGTGCCAATATAACGCCAACGGCTACAGACAACCAGTGAGAATAGTACAGTATCTACAGGACTTAGTAAGTGTTTGAAATCTGTCCCTTTTACAAATAACTTATAGGAAAGACAAGTGGACAACATGCGAGATCCCCACGACGATCCGGAAATCAGTCAGCAGTTTGACAAGCTCTGCAGGGTGGATGTGACTATTGAAGCCGCGTTTAGAAACCCTGGCATTGTGGCGAAGAGAACACCGGTGAGTCTTCCAATAATATTCCTCTAAAGTTTGTGTGTTTTAGCCAATGTGGCTCGCGCTGGAACGTCTACTTACTCTGGAAGATGTTCACATTGCCTGGTGCCGTTCTTTCGTACTATGTGTGGATTGGGCAAAGCAGTTCTCCGACTACAAGGTAAGACAATATCCATTGAGTTTCTTCTTGTTTTCTTTGGCAACTTAGTTAAATTGTAAAACTGGCTGGCTGCGTGCCTGCTCAGCTCCACAGTAGGGACACAGTGAGTCGACTGTGGATAGTCAGCGGACAGAAATTTTGACTCCTTATTGAGCTTGACATCAGTCGTGCTCTGTCGTGTTAAAAAAAACTTTAGTGATGAGATCTTTCCAGGAACTTTCCGAAGCCGATCAATACACTCTTCTCCGCAACCGAGTGGTCTCTGTGAACTGGCTCTGTCATACCTACAAGACCTTCAAGAGTGGCTGTGATGGAGTCGCTCTGGTCAATGGCAGTTGGTATCCAAGAGATAAGGAGCTCCAGAAGTCATTGAATCCCGGATGCAATCACTACTTTTCAATTCTGGCCGAACATCTGATGCTGGATTTAGTCTATCCAATGCGGGAAATGAGCATGGATGAGGGAGAGTTCTGTCTGTTGAAGGCTTTGATACTTTTTAGGCCACGTATGAAATTTTTGCTATAAACAATGACCAAAGTTTAGACCGGCGTCTCTCCGAAGAAGGCAAAAACCACGTTAATCGAGTTCGAGACAAGTTCATCGACTCCTTATTCCAGCACATTTCTAACGAGCATCCGGAATACTCTCCTCTTGAGATTAGTCAAAGGATTTCCAAAATTCTTCTATTGTTACCAAGTATAGAGGTATTACTGCTTTGTGAATAAGAAAACAACAAAAGTTTAGCATCTGTCCCAACAAGAAGACGATAACGTCCAATTTTTGGCTCTCTTCAACTTAGCCAACCTCAACGGTCTACCCTATGAACTTCACTCTTCCGTAAAACAACATCTAAGGACGGACGATGATGCTACGCAAGTATGTTATCCACTTTCTTGTCATTGAAATCCATCATCAGATCTAGCCAATCTGTCTTTCTTTCTCTCTGTATCTCTGTCTCATTGTTGCACTAGACGCTAGCTACAGCTTGGATACCTCTATTGATTCTTCAGCTCATGTTCAGATTTCTAGGTAAACGAGGTCAGCTCGAACGACATCGACATCAAGTACGAGTTTGACGGCAATGCCAGTTTGGCGAGTCTCTTCGGTGGTGGCAATCACATGTCCCGCAACCTTATCTAGTTGTTTTTCCTCTTATTAGCATTTGTATATTCCTCTATTTTGACTGTGATCTCCTACCTCATCTTCCCAAAAACAGACTCAATATCCTCTCAATCATTCCTCCCCATAAATTAATTATCGTTATACATAATGTGTGCAGGGATACTATGCGAGTACTCGCAAAAATGTGTGATTCTGATGTGATTGAAAATAATCTATATTGAAGAAACTCATTCCACCACTCCCTCTCGAAATCAAGAAACCTCAATTCGTTGTCTTTGCAGTGACTTGTTTTCTTTGTGTGTATTTATATCGTCTCATCTGTAAATAAATTGTATTGAATTGGAGTCGATACAGAGAGAGTATCGAGACGGAGTGACAGAGAGACACATCAAGCGATTTTGGGAGAGTCCTTGCATTTTTTCTGACAACAGATCTGAAGCATCATACTAGAAAAACGCTATCCTGCCCAGTCCCAAACATCATCCATTTGTGCTTTTCCTGAACAAAGAACTGCGTCGCAAAAACTTCTAAGCAAGCGTAAAATAAGAAGACAGACGACTGTCTATCGAATTCCGAAGTCTATCGATTTCCTTTGCCTCGCTTGCAGTTTTACGTCCAGGCCGCTTTTAACCGGATAGTTCTCGTCTTGGAATCCTTATTGTCGGTTCAGTTCAACAGATTATTCACTGGGTCTGTCCATCCGGAAACAACTGTTTGTTGTGATCTGAACGTGATTCCGCAGGCACCTGGTTCCCTTGTCTGGGTGTCCTCTGCCGGGAGAAAATAGCGCCGAGAGAAATCGATTGGCCCGGGTCGGCCTGACCCTATTCAAGCGCCGAGTCCGCGACGCACCCATCCCGACAACTTCGTTTTCCTTGATGATCTAGCTCTTATTTTTTCTACCTCCTTTCTTAAAAATGACCACAAAAGACGAGATCACACTATCCTTGCTCCAAGACGAAGGCAAATTCAAACTTGTCGAGCGACGGGGCAAAAGCGCCGTCTGGAAGCTGTTTGGGCAGGTACTTTCCTTATTTTTTCTCGACTTTCTTAAAAAAAACTCCAGGTTTTCGATGTACAGTCACAAAGCTGCTTACCTTTATATGGTTGCTACGGCTGTAAGGTTCTCTATGCCGAGAATGCCGGCACTGGATCTCTGGCCAGGCACAAGTGTCCCTTATTAAAGTAAGATTTCTTTGTTTTGTTCCCACGTTCCAATTTTTAGGATTTTGGCAAATCACGCGGACGAACTACTAGCCGAAGTCAAACAGGAAGAACCCGATGAATCAGAATTTCAACCTCTGCCGTCGACCAGTCTCGAAAATGAGGAGCAAAAGACACTGGACACGCTGAATAGTCTTCTAGGGAGTGGGCAAAACATTTTTGTAAGCCTCTCTCTCTATTTCACATCCTCGAACTTTCTAGACAGAAGGGGTCAAAGAAGAACCTATTGATGAAACAGAAATGAGAGAAGTGGATGTTGCGCTGGACCCTCAAAACATGCTCAACCTGGCTGAAATTTTTGGACAGGTTACGCACCAAGTGGAATCCGGGAAACTTATTGAAGGACCCAAAGACAGGTCTTCTAAGGAAGTACTGTTTCAAATGATCGAGCAGAAGGATCCGGATATAGTCTTAGTGAGTTTTTTTTTTTAAAATCTTTTCCAACTAGCCATAACTCGCGCCGAGTCCAAACTTTCCCAACTTACTCACTTGAAAATGCTCAACATCTAGCCGTTTAAACGTTGGTAAAGTTCCTCAGTTCTAGTCGCTCTAGAAGCTTACTTATACTGTCGACCGGGAGCTAGTAAACATTTCTCGAGTGATAACTGCTCTGAGCCAGCTTCGCGGCCTACGAGCATGTAAAAGCTTGGTATCGTCAGCTTTTTCAATGTTACTTGACAATTCTTTGATATAGAACTGATTACTACAAAGCTTACGTAAACTCTTTCAGAAAGAGCACAAGAAGCTGCCAACAATCTCTACCATTGAGAGGTACCACTGGGACGATGACGGGAACAAGTTCCTAAAGAAGACCCTTTACGTGATCTGTAGATGCTGCAACCAGATGTTGACTAGTGCTGTTGGAGGGCACTTGAAGTGAGTGACTACCTATTTTTATTTTGAATATTCCAACTTTTAGTCGCCATGTGAAACGTTGCCGTGGCGAGAGGTCAGAAGAGAAGAAACCGTCTCAGCTCTTTAGTGACCCTACACCGGAACCTCCAGTTCTCGAAAGTTCCAGAGAGAACAATGAGTCGATAGTCTCTGTAGTGGCCACCTACTGTATTGAGTCGTTCGTAAACTTTTGCATCGTCGAGAATCGAGCCTTTGAGAAAATGATCCGGACGGTCGCAAAGAACCAAGAGGAGGACTTTCCAACAGCTATAGAGATTGAGACTGAGGCCAAGATGATTCATGATGAGTTGAGAGGGAAAACTTATAGTAAGGTGAGTGCGATTTGCTACTTCAAAGCTAAACTTAACTGTTTCAGGTGATCGTGGCAATCTCCCAGCATAGAGTGAGTCTGGTCGTCGATTTCGGTCAACACATTGCCAATACCGTCTCCGTCTTTGCTAGGATCCGAACTGATGACACAGACTTCAAAATTATACCTCTAGGATTTGGTAAACTGGTGGAGAAACCCACTCCAGAGAAGGCAGGACTTTCATTTTTCCTATCAACGACTTTTTGGTTCAGGTCTTCGAACAACTGGCAGAGATCTGTCGCGGAATGAAATTTAAAAATGCCGACATCAAAAGGTGTTCTTTGATATCGGAACCCTACCCAGGCGTAGATGCTTGTGGAACGCAGTACATGAGTGGTTGTAAGTTACTTTTGTCCGCAAAACTTGAAATGCATGTTCAGACCACAAAATAGACCCCGACTACCGACCTTTGGTCAAGAAGAACCAGATGCTGTTTGAGGTTTTCGACATGATCACACTCTGCGACAAGTACAGGTCACTGGTACAGCGATGGCAAAGTCAGATGTGTTTTCTCGACAAGGATGTATGGGTCCTACTTACGGCAGCATTGCTCTTATGAATCTTAGTTGTGATCTATTATCGGTGTCATAAAAATGTGATTATTAACTTGTAGCGTCTCTGATATTGGTTTTGAAACGAAAACTGCCTCCTTTAGATGACAAAAGGAATTCCCAGACATAAACTTGTAAGCTTTTAATGTTTTTCCATTGAACTAGACCTGGCTTCAAGGAGCAATGAGGAAACGTAGACAGGCTTCGTTTTCAAAGTAGAGCTGTCGAGGTTTTTACGGGACTCATAGAATCTAACGTGACGCTGAACACTTGTGAGATGATCCACTGTAACCAAACCAAACCAGCAGTTTACTGAGCCAATCGTCGACACTATCCTGAACAGACTGTCTAGTTCGCAGTTTGGGATACGCTAATGTTTGAAAATCATTGAGCTCAGTTAAGGAGACAAGCTTGTTTCGAAAAGTTAATGTGTCTTGCTCCCAGTTGGCGATGGAATTTTTTTGCCCTGATTCACGAGCTTCTTCTTGTTTGTTTCCGCATCACGTTCACCATTCAGCCCCTTAGATAAGAAGATACAGTAAATATTGTTCTGTTTTCAAGCACAACAATTCCTTAAAGGGGAGTCGTGAACACCAGTGCCTATCAATGCGTTCTCTTCTCTTTCTTCTACTCTTTCCTCTTTTCGTTGCACTAGCTCAGCCCTCTTGCAATGAAGACAAATGTTACAGGTTTTGTACATCTAAAGTGAGTTCCTTCTAATAATGAACTAACGTTTTGGTTTCAGGCATGTGGAGGTGGAAAATGCTTCGGAGTATCTTGTCACTGCTTCAACAAAATGTGTCCTCCAGCTGATCGTCAATCGCTACCAAAGGTTTACAGTTTCCAGAGGAGTATTCTTAAGGCATAATGCTCTAGATACCATACCAATTGTCATAATAATGTCTGTCAAAGAAAGCTATTGAAAACTCAGTATACACCCCAAGTTTTCGGTGATGAATTGTCTTAGCTGCAATGATATAGAGTTTTGCTTAGAAATTATGTCTCACTGAGTGCTCTTTATCAAAAAAGATGCATTTTGATCTGACTCCTTACTCTCGAAACACTACGAACAGCAAAAACAGCTTTTATAAGCAAGTAGAAATAGTCGTGGCAGTGAAATGTTAGGTTTCCTGAAAATTTTAGACTCTGGTTGTTTGAAAAATGTAGTGGCTACATTCCTTTTCCATGTCAATGAACTCGAAGGGGGGATGTTGATGTTTCCCAGATCAGCAGGCTCAAAATTGACTTTGAATCAATTCCCGATCAGCTGGTCAACGCATTCTCTTCTCCAAAACATATAAACAGAATTCTCTTTTCGAGGCTCTAGCCCAGCTGTCTGCTGTTGTGTTCATTCTCACTCTGTCTCTCGACTCCGCACTTCCCCGTTCTCGCACACACAACATCAGCCCCGTGGGCACAGCCAGCCCGGCTGATCAATCGATTATGGGCCATAGACACGGGGCAATCACACGTCTAATGGTCACTTCTCGCTTTCACTTTCCGCCTCACTTCCTCTCTATGATCTCTGGCATCGAGGCTTTTCTTGGCGGTAAGTAGCGAGACCAGTAGTGGTCAGTGGCAGACAGCCCTTTATCTAATCGGACCATGGACCCTCTCTGAAGTTTCAGAGCACTTTCAGCACCTTTCCCTTCTAATTTTCGGTCTGTTACCATTCTCTCCTAGTATCCACTGATATCTGTTTGTTCCTGGTCAAGTGGATAAACAGCGGCGCCTGTGTAGGTAGTGGAAAAACTCAGATTCAACTACTTATATCACTGGAGGGATGGCAAACAGATCTTCCAGTGTACTTTTGAGAGAGAGAGAGAGAGAGCGGACTGGAAAGAGGAGGACGTTTGTCTCTTTGTCTCTCTATCTCTCCGTCTCTCATCTGTCTCTGTCTCGCTGTCTGTCTGTTACCCTTATCATTCCCTGTTTTCTCCAAACTACTGAACCCTCGACTTCCGCCCGGTATTAGTTTTCACGCTTGATTAGATCATTTCAAACACGTGATGAGAGAAGGACACTGGGAGAGTCGTTATCGTTTTGCCTCTGTCTCGCTCAGAACCCGCGCTGTATGCTCCTGGTCCTGCACTTTATAGCTTCCTGCCGCTGGGCGGAAAGCCCCACGTGTTTCGAACTTCTCTCCTTGATGTGTCTCTTCATAATCTCTGGATTATCCTTTCCATGTTCCGTTGACCCATACCTATGTCGTGATTAATTAGAACCAGCTGCCAATAATAAGCTCACGGGGCTGTTGATTAATAGCGGACTAGAAAGAGAACCCATTCCAGAAGCATTACTTCGATATTCTCGTTGTTCTTGAAAACTGAGAATGAATGCTCGCTCCTGTTTCTTTCTGTTTTCTCACTTTCTTCTGTTCCAAAAGTGACATCAACGGAAAGCCAAGCCATATCTAGTTCATGGAAGTACTTGACGTGAAACAAGAAGGTTGTTTAAAAACCAACTTTTCCATTGAAATTTTCATATACTCGTTTAACAGTTTACAGCCTTTGCTCCTTGTTGCGGTACCAGCTGTTTTATTCCAACGCAAATGGTCAGCTGAACTAAGATAATTTACTGCGTCTATCTCTGTCCAACAGCTTTTGATCTCTTGACTCACTGTTCCAGTCTAAAGTATAATCAAAAGTTTCTTGCAGAACGCTTGTCTTTCATCAGCTTCCACCTTCATTTTTGCTCACTACATATAGCTGCAGTCCTTCTTTGATCATTCTATTCACACCTTCTCAAAGAAGCTTGTGTTGTTTTCAAAAGTCTTCTTATACCATACATTCAGACCATTTTTGCTGTTTCTTGCTCCCGTTCGCATCCCTAGGTTATACTGTTTTCTCTTATTATTTGATTAAACTTATAATTCTCCACCCTATTACCCGATTATCATGTTGTCATCACATTCTTCTTCCACCACAACATTCTATTTCTCTCTCATATTTTTGAATCATCGTCGATTTTACACAAGCCGCCCACAGAACCGTTTCTGTTCAAACTGTTTATGCTCAATGAGGAGCATTTTGCAGATGACAACAAAACACTTGACATCGAAACGGGAGGGAATGTGAGCGTCATAATCCGCTCGACCGCTTCTGCCTCTCTCCCGTTAATATGGATATTGAGCATTTGTGCGGTGGAGAGAAAGGCTAATTTTATTTGTTTTCCCGCGCCATCTGACAGAAATTTTCCTATTGTTTGATTGGAATTGAGCTTTTCCTATAAGAATGAGCCGAAAAGCCAGCATTAGCCATGCTGGAAACAATTACTCGATTCTCTTACCGGGCTCATTTGCTATTCCGAGATCTGCTCTCTCCTCCCTCTCTTTGCCATTCACGCTTGTGAGGCTGGTCATAAAATTGTCTTCTTATACAAATGGGAGCATTTCAGTGCAGAAATCGTGTGGGATGGACAGGGTACCGGGATGACTTGAGGCTGTTGTGCTCAAGTTAGTTTTCTCTGTAGTTTCCTGGTTTCCTTGGCACCATGAAAGAAGAAACTTTACGCTATTTTTTTTATATTTCTACGTCCCGTGGTTGTACCGAAGCTTCAAATATGCCCAACTCTTCCCCACGCATTACGTTGTGCTCTCAATCTGAACCAGGCTCATGCCCAGTTCAACCATCTATTTCTCTTTTAAGCGTCTAACTAACCTTTCGCGTCGCTTGATCCACAACTATACTCCAGTTTGTTCGAAGCTTCTCATAAGAAGATCTGCAAGTGGTCTTAACATTTCTTGCCAGGTTTCCAGAAAGTGACTCTTGTGGTCGTGCAAGCTGCTTCAATAATTTTATACGGCTATAGACTTTTCTTTGCCACAACGCTTACACAAAGTTGAGAATTGTCTCAGATCTCAAACCCAGCTTCTCTCAATTCTGATTATTATTTATAGTACCCACTCCGGAACGTTCCAGAGACAGTCATCCTCCTCCCAATTACGTCATTTATCCCCCTCTCTTCCCGACTAAACACCATGTGACCGCTATAGCTCTGTGTCTGTCGGTTTGTTGGTTGAGCCAGATTCAGCAACAACACACACCAGATCTCTCTCTCTCTCTCTCTGTTTTCCACCACCCCACGACTTTTTTGTCCCCGATTCCATTTTTGCCTAGGTAAACAAATATGTGTCTTTGAAATTTCCCCCCCCCCCCCTATTTTCATGTCAAACTCGACTAATTCTGACAACGAAATTGACTTTCCTGCCACGGTGTAATCGCTACCGACAGGCGGATTATCCTCTTCACCTCCCTCTCTGCCATCTTTCGGTTCTGTATCCAAAAGGTAACCACCGGTTTTCAGATGATAGAAGAACTCTGTGTCCGAATGTCTGCTCTGCCAACGAAACAGGAGGTCCATGACGACTATGAGACGGAAGACGAGCCACAGATGACCTTCAAGGACAGGACGAGCAACAACAATCAGGGACAGTTGAAGGTGAGAGAGTTATTTTTAGAATGTTTCCAAATTTGAGGTTTAGGACATTTTTGCTAAATTTGACTCATCAAAGCCCATCTCTACAGAAGTCTTGAGACAAGCACAGTTCCTGTGCTCGAAGTATTTAGGAGGAGCATGGACGAGGGTACAAGTGAAGGATTTCAAGCTGAAGGCTATTACGTGAGTTACAATTTCTGCGAAGCGTTGGACGATCGCAAGAATCTTAAAAGTTGAATTGTGGCTAGGCCGATTCCGCTTCCTTTCTCCGACATCTGGAGAATCTAAAAATAAGCAAGAGCATGCGATGAGAAGAGATATGTTTTTCAGACAGACGTGTAAATTTTAGCGGTGGAATGTCCAATCTTCTCTTCTTAGTCCAGCTTCCCGACAACCACAAGACACAAGGAGCCGAGCCACTCAGTGCCCTTCTTCGAATTCATTGTCAAGCTGACCTGGACCAGCTCTTATCTGAATCTGTTGTATTCACTCTCCTCTCCGGTAACTTTTCCCATACATATAATTTCAATCACTCGTTGCAGAAAGAAACCTCGGTCCCCGTCTCCTCGGTGTCTTCCCCGGAGGCCGTTTTGAACAGTACATCCCTAGCCGAGCTTTGCAATGTCAAGAGATCAGTCAGCCGAAATTCGCTCGATTCATTGCTCCCATGCTGGCACGAGTTCACACTTTGGACGTGCCTGTCACCAAGGATGCCGAGATCATGACGTTCATGAGACAGTGGCTCGACAAGTTCAGACAGAGCGCCGGAGGACAGAAGCCCATTCACATTCATTGCACACAGGCTAAAGTGGATCCTAGTGAGGTTGGTGACAGGGAACCGACAAAGTATGAAGCTAACTTCCCAAATAGTGCGTTGAAGTTTAGTTTAACCTCTGTAGAGTCTCAAGTACTGCTATAAAGAAACGCTACAACTGGGCTTCTACGGAAAAATTTGGTAAATTAGTCAGGACTGGTGATGTAGATCAATAGAGCAACAGTCACAGACCGAACTTGAATATAGAGAGCGGCTGCTAAACATTTTTGGTAGCCAACAGCCGATGTTCTCTGTCCAACTTTAGTCAAAGGGTTATGTTTCAGTACCCAGCCACCATCACAGTTGACGACCTGGACAGGGAGTTGGACTTTGTGGAGAACTTCTTGAAGAAGAGCATGAGTCCCGTGGTGTTCTCCCACAACGATCTTCAAGTTTGACCTTTTCATTACAACTTATAACGGTTGCTTCAGGAGGGAAACATTCTACTTTTCGACGGCTACGAGGTCAAAGACGACGGTAGCATTTGGAATGAGGCCGGTCCCTCTGACGTGAAAGAACCTTTGACTCTGATTGACTTTGAATACTGTAACTACAACTACAGGTAAGCTTTGTTGTTTAGAACTGCTACATGCAGAGAAATTTCAGAGGCTTCGACCTAGGAAACCATTTCTGCGAGTATGGGTTTGACTACAACTGTGATGAGGCTCCTTACTACAAAATCCATCAAGACAAATTTGACGTGGTGGATGAGAGGAAGATTTTCTGCGAGGGATACATGGAGGAGGTTTACAAGGTGAGACAGAAAAACAGAGAGACAGAGAGCCAGAGGTAGACCATGACTCAAACCTTCATTTCCAGATGAAAGACCTCGGAGAGAACCCTCATTTCCCCTCTGACCTTATAACCGGTAACCGTGAAGTCGATCTGGCCAAGCTGATCGAAGAGTCCATCCTCTTCATGCCAATCTCCAACATCTTCTGGACGTGTTGGGCCCTCCTCAACGCTGAGGACGCCGTCATTGCCTTCGATTACGGTTCCTACGGACGGGACCGACTCGCCTTGTACTACAAGCAGAAGAAGCAACTCGAGAGCTTCCTGAGCAAGTTGTGACTGTGATCAAGAGCGGACAGACCCCTTTCAAAAGACGTCATAATTGTTGTTAATTGTTCGAGTCCAAAAGTGGACAGAAAAAGCATTCCTACTAGAGAGTGTGCGAGATTTACTGTGTATACAAACAAGAGGAGTCCTGAGATTTATTGAGCGAATAAACCGATTGAATGTTCTTGAATATGCTGTCTCTCTATCTCTTTGTTTCACCATCTATGTCACTGCTTCAAAAACTAGCCACCAGGGTTGACAGGGCAAAATCCGTCGAGACTGAGATCCTCTTGGAGGTGACCATCGACAGTCTTCGCATGGCCTTCTTCCCCTGGACAAGACGCACAAAAGCGTGTCTAATCGGACTAACAAAGTACAAGTAGCTGAGGCAGTACACGGTCGGCATCAAACACAAACTAAGGGAACAAAGTACTCCGACTGGGAATCTGAAAGTATGAGTTGTTTGATGGACAGGTGTATCGGGTACTCTACAAACCATGTAACGAAAACGTACTACCAACCTCGACAACTCGGTGACTTGGAAATATATGGCGAG
Source organism: Oscheius tipulae (assembly GCA_037178975.1). Taxonomy (NCBI): domain Eukaryota; kingdom Metazoa; phylum Nematoda; class Chromadorea; order Rhabditida; family Rhabditidae; genus Oscheius; species Oscheius tipulae. The sequence goes on along the minus strand of JASJZH010000004.1, from coordinate 8,579,987 downwards.
AACAAGAATAGTGGCCGGAGAGCCGTACATGGTTACAAAGAGACCAATGTGAAGAACGAAGACGTATATGAGCATTCGTTGAAGACCGTAGGTGTTCTTGGAAAGGGCAGCTCTGCGGGAGTGGAGCGTTTGGTAGACTCTGAAAGTAGATGGTACAGCACAGCTGAAACTGACAGTCATGAGAATTAACCCGGAGACTGACTTGGACCAGCTAGAAACACACAATTTAACTGAGTCAGGCTCAAAAGTCTACTGATCAACCGTTTTCGGCGTCTGGCTAGAGCGACCCATTTGGACGGGTAGAAACAGTTACAAGAGTACACGTGCAAAAGTTATGACTCACTTCACTATCAAAAAGGCTCCAATGATCCAAGAAGCAACAATCTCTGTGAGTAGAGTAATAACAGCAATGGTCAAAGTAGAGGGAGCCTCGACCAAGTTCAATACAAAACCACCATAGTCGTCGAATACTCTCTTGTTCCGTGGATTGCCAGCGATAACTATGTTTCTTTTCCACTCTTGTCGGTGTCCGAAAGAGGTGTATGTGAGTCCACATCCTCCCAAAACAATGACCATTGCAATAACTCCGATAACGAATTGGATCCATTTGTCGACATGGAAATTAGTTGTTTTGAAGAATGCCTTGAGGTAGATGATAGCGAGGTAGATGAGGGATGCCACATAGGGTACACAGAAGAAGGAAAAAGAAACAAAACCGATATGGGTAAGGTTTCTGAAAGATTATGTTTTAAATATTAGTTCGATCTGTTTGGTGTCTGCAACATTGACATTGCTATCAACTTCTGCTAGTGGTCATCCAGTAACGAAGGGAGAGCAGTTATAAGAAAGACAACCTACTCTCTCACAGCAGGTTGACTGAGAACAAATAAACTGACAAAAGTAACAAAGACAGGTACTGAAAGATGAAAAGCTTTTGGCGTTGTACACATTGATCGACTTTTGTAATGCCTGTACTGAAGATTACCCAGCTAAAAGTCGAGTACTAAATGTATGTTACTCCCTTACTCCCTGTCTTGTTTCCGAGCGTACAGTAGTTCTTCTAGACATAAGGAAGTAGCATATCTACGCTTTTATTCTATCAATTCCCTTCGCGACACTGTTCTTTCTAGTATAGGCTACAACTCACGATGATCTGGCAAGTCCATGAACAATTATCACGTCGTAGGGTACAATAATATTAGGTAGACAAAGTATTCCGATGTAACAACTCATAAGAGTCGGACAAAGCAATGTATAGAACAGAGCTTTGGCAAAGTCACGATTGAGACTCTTTGTTTTCTTTAAAATCAAGAAGGACAGGAATAGAAAGTATGTTACTCCGACCAGCACGAATACTCTAGCTACGATTTCATAATATGGGAATATCCATTCTTGAGCCTCGAAAGAGATGTAAAAGTCGGCGTACGTCGACGAGTTCATAGTCGGTCAATGAGTAAGAGCAGCTGTTTTATCGTATTCAGTGAAAAAGCTCGTTTAGAAACTGGTCAAAGAGCCGACAGACTTTGAACAGGGGTAAATATTTAGGTTATTGAGTAGAAAAGCAGGTGAAATCGTTTCAAAATAGTCAGTGATCGGGATTATATAGTGGCCACAAATATTTTCATAGGATCATGAGATTTGTTAACTGCTTGATCAGGGAAAAGAAGTTGTGTAACTAGACAAATGAAAAACACGGACAGAGTAGGCAGCCTGATCTGTCAAATAGTCAGTGTTCAGATTTCAAGGAGTAGTTGGGCATGACCCCTCTCCTAAGAACTGATTCCGTGATTCACTATGTGCTTTTCTTGCTCTGACTCCTTGCAGTACTGACCGGCCCCTTGCTTTTGAAAAACACGCGCAAGCTGCTACAGTAATTTTCAGCAGTAAATCTATCTCGACTCTCCATGTCTCTGGGAAAAATTTGGTTCTCCCAATTACTGTTTTTGTATTCGTCTTCTGTACTTCTTCCAGGTCTGACCACTTCACGCAACAATGACCGGCTTTCGGAAACACACACACACGCACACATGACTGCACGACAGCTACAGCACCTGAAATTTACTGAGAGCAAAAGAATCGACCGAATTTGATGACAAATCATGTTTTTGGATGTCCTCCCAGTCACCAATCACTAGCCACCTCGACACCGCTCCAGTCTCCAATACCCGGTTTGAAAAATCAAAGATCGAATCGGCGACACGGGCTGAAGACTGAAGCTTTCATATCTGGGTTACTCGGGACTACCGCAGACCCTAGTCTCGGTGAGAAGAGAAAGGTTATGAGAATCAGACAGACGCTAGGAAGCGAGTTCTTTAGAAGTCGAAAACAAGTAGTAGAACTTTTACAAAGAGACTAACTATAAAAGTTTACTTTCGCTTTGCAGGAAGTCGGACAGCAACAAGATATAATCAAGCACTTTATTAGGGTCCCAGATCACCAATCGTGATCCTTCGTCAACTCACTGCCATCAGCTTTAGCATAGTAGATTCCGTCACCACGAAGGAACCAGTTCTGATCTCCCCAGTGTCCCTTGTAGACGTCCCAATGGTTCGACTTTCCGTCTGAAGTGGACACATCACACCAGAAAAGAGTGCGGCCGTCAATTCTTTCCTCTGTAATGGTATTGAGAAAGTATAGAGCAAAAACACACTGAACTTCCAGGCGAATCCCTCTCCGTCATTCAACTTCTGCTCCTCGATTGTGTCGTCTCCAGAGGCACAGTTTGCAGTCACGACCACGTCTTTGCCCATGGTGTTGGTCACTCTCACATAACGTTCCTGGTTGTTGGCTTTCAAGATGGTCTTGATGATTGCTCCAATGGCAGAGATCGCAGCGCCACCGACCAAGCCTCCGGCACTGAGACTCCCTATTCCAAGGAAGGCAGCGGGACTGAAAAGTTGGAATAAGCAAGACTGCGTCTCTGTCTCTCTTTCTTTCTTTGTAACTGGATGTGTGAACTCACATACTGGCATCAGCCACTGCAAAGCAAAGTGCTGCTATATAGAAGGAATGGAAAACTTTCATTTCGTTTTGAAACAAGTGTCTGTCGGGATGTCCTTTTATACCAAACGTAGATGTTCATACACCGGTCACAGTGTCTCGTTTGCATATAGTTTATGACTCGGAAATAAAAACAGTTTGAAAACACTTTTTTCACTCCGCAGTCGGTTGTTTAGCCGGAAAACAGTTTGATTCGACTCTAAACGACTAGCAGCAAATTTCGGATACAGCGAGACTAGGAAATGAGAACCAAACTGTTGCTAGCTTGGTGACCAAACTGTTCAATCTGTCAATGAAAAAACACAATCAAATGAAAGTATGCGTATAAGGTCGGAATGCACGGGCTGAAGACTGAAGCTTTCATAACTGGTTTACTACCGCAGATTCTAGTCTCGGTGAGAAGAGAAAGGTTATGAGAGCGAAAGAGTTGCAAAAGTTCTTAGAAAAGGTAGAAAACACTGGACCTGATTGATGGAAGACGACAGCTGACGACAGAGTAGAACAGTTGAAGGCTACAGACGACGAGAGCCATTTCTTCGGTAGAGGACACAGCAGCACAGGCGAGCAGCAGAGAAGCATCTGGCTTCAATTAGGAGGCGAATTCTGATAGAGTAAGGCTTGGCATGTTGAACAAAAGGTGCAGTACTTCTTCAGAGAAACAAAAACTAGAGAATCAATTTTCTCTGTCAAAAATCTAGTTGTCTGCTCTTATTAGTTACAAGAAATATTTTCTTGAAGGGGACACAGTCTATAGTTAAAGTTCAGGCAACAAGACACTGAATACCGCTGACTGTGTTACCAGTCTCCCTCAACAGGCCCAGGGTATGTCTCGTGTGAGCCTGTAGAAATTCTCCGAACAACCAGGATAGTCATAATTTATTCACATCTTCATTTTGCACTCTGTGTCTTACTGCTTCTTGCAAGTGGTGACATGCTGGCAGTGACTGAACTGTGCGTTGGTGTACTCTCTGATCGACTGACATCCGTAGACACGTCCCTGTTCCTGAAACTCAAAAGTCCCCCTCCCTAGCCACTATCAATACCTGATCAACAGTACGACAACCAGTTCCGTAGGTGGTTCCGATGTTGTTCATCAGTGTCTGGGCGTAGGTACAGGAACCTGAAGGGTCGACTGTGGCGTTGACGGTGTACTGAGTAATGTAGTTCATCATCTCGTTGTTGTAGTTGATGTGAACGTTCTGGGTACACTGGGAGAGATCGGCATTCTGGTAGGTCATGAAGAAGCCGCCGCCGCACTTGAAACGCCAGGCAGCCATGGTTCCCTCGTACTCGTAGGCTGTGGTCGGGTCGAAGCCCATTCCGAGGAAGCCGATGGTTCCGAGACAGTTGCGGATGTTGTCCTGTCCGAGACAGGCGTAGAATTGTGAGAAACCACTGCAAAAACTTGTTTACTGCTTGTCTAGAACTTGTTAGTAAAATTTAGGGCCTTCTACTTCGTGGAGCCGAACAGCACTGTCCTACTAGAGGTAACACTTTCAGGCGAAAAGTTTGACCGATCGGTTTGAATTAACCAATTTACTCCACTTGGTAGCAAGATATAGTAATCAAAGCTGTGTCAATAATATATTCTCCCTTCGTCTGAACTTTCGCGACTTTATAAATCAGCTCAGCTCCCAGACTTCAAAGGCACAATCTCTTTACAGCACTGGATAGCAGTTCTTTAAATGTTTTTCGCTCCCACATAGGTCGAGTCAGCTATTAAATTTGTCAGTTTAAGGTCGTGAATCCGATAATGGATACAGAACTTTATTTACTTTTGCGAGATTACTAGAAAGACAGCTGTCTCTTTAAAAACTTCATTAATGTGTCAAACTTCTCAATATGATTAGAGTAAGATCGATCCTTCTATTTTCCAGCACAACCTTTTCCCATGATTCTCTGCCAATGGCTTCGACATGCCCCCTTCCCACGTCACAGCTGGACATCATCAAAGACAATAACAGCTGCTTGCGATCTAACCTAATTGTCCCTACAGACCATCCAACAGCCTAATCTACCGACACAAAAACAACAGAATGACAAACTTGCAAACGCGGAGATAGTTGTCCTGGATGTAGGGAGTATGGATGTTGCTGTCGATGGCACGAGTGAAATAGTCCAGACTCTTCCAGATGTTCGAGGTGCTAAAGAATGTACTGTTTGTCTTTCCCGGAAAACTCACTCAGTTTTCCAGAAGGTTCCGAGAGCAGAGGAACAGGCCATAAGACGCTGCTGGTTACAGTTGTCTGTTGCTCCACGTTGAGCGACTGCATAGCTGGCCAGGGCCAGTACTGTAAATTATTTTCTTCGCGGAAAATAGTGACGATCGGAATACTTACATGACTGTACTAATTATTGGCTCAAGCCTATTAGTTACAGGGCATAGACTGAACGCTAATCGGTGGTAAAGGTTGCAGAATAAACAAAAAAATTGCTAGAAGGGAACCGATACATAAGTACAAAAAGACTGAAAAAGGAATGAACAACTCAAAGCTATTGATGAAAATGCTGTTACTGTACACTATTTGCCTTAGGGACGCCAGTAATAGCTCATGCGAAGTGGTTTTAGAAAAAGTTTTTGAAATTCGCGGAATGGTAGTCCAGGTATGAAAAACAGGGACCATTTTACTAAAAAAGCTGGGAAAGGAGGGATGCTCAGATCGAACCTATGATTTTCTGTGTAATCTGCTCATTCCAATGTCTGAAGTTCGAGCAACAATTATTATGAATCTGGAAATCCAGAACAGTGAAGCTAAACGAAGAGTTTTGATCTTGTTTCGGATCGAACTTTGGCTATCCTTTTGGAGCATACAACCGCATAAATTGGGTTTTTGCTAAACAATATTACACCGTCTAACCACAGATTTTACTCTTTCGATTATCCCCTACTGTCAATCTGGGCCTCTCACTAATGTAATCACTTCAAAAACATGCAATAACAACCTGTCAAGATGGTGAATTGCATTTCAGATAGCTGAGAGTCGAAGTGAGGACACGCCCGAGAGCACTAACAAGCCGTTGGCTATGGGCACGACCGTGTTGAGAGTCGTAAAGTAGATAACAGCAAATGATGGTGGAAAGAGACTCATCGCTATTTTATCTCTTTGGCGAAAACTCAGTTTATTTCCGTCCCAAAAAGGACAAGAGAGACTGGGGGTTAATTGCAAGGCAGAATGAGTGTCGATGGGGAAACGGGTAGAAAAAATGGTACAGAAAAGTGGCGGAAAGTGGAAAATATAAAATACCCTGGTTTCTATTGGCTCGGGAGGGGAAAAGAACGTCACTTGGCTTGGTTTTTTGCGGGAGAGACACCGATATTTGGGAGGCAAAGTAGGAGAGAAATCACTGGTTTTTGTGAATGAAGAGGGAACGAAGGGATGTAAAGAGACATCTAGCTTCTTTCGAGGTCGTCCAGGACGCCGATGATTTTGCCAATTGAACTGCAGCCGCGGCTCTTCGGGTTCTAAAAACAAGAATGTTTTGTTCGAATTGAGTATGTTTTGGACTTCTGTGCATTTCCGACAGACAGTTGACGTCTTAGGTTCTTTTGGGGAAGCATTGACGCCGTTTCGGAGTTTCTTACAAGGAAACCATGTTGGGTCACAGATGAATTTTTCATCGATCAAGGTGTCATTCGATAGCCTTTTGGATAAGGATATCGGGATATACTAACAAATTGGCTTAATCCCTCCCTGAGCCGATATAACGATTTTAAATCAAGATTCTGAGACAAAAAAAAGCAGCTGGAACTAGACGATCCTGTCAGGAAACGATCAAGTCCACTAGCAGACTTCCAAAATACAATCAACCTGACAACTTTCAAACAAAAACCAAACTTACAGCCAATCTCATGAATTCCTGGAATCGCTGAAGTTGATCCTTCATCGTCGACATGTCTCCATTCGGGAGAGCAGCTTTCACCTCGGCTACCCGTTCCTAAAATACTATTTTTCACAAAAACAGACCAAAAAAAGCCTACATCATGCTGCTGGAGGAGACATCCGATGACGAGAGCCAGATATGAGGCCACGACGCTGTCCTCCATATGAGCACTGGCTTTGCCCATGGCGTTCTGAACAGCAGCCAGCATCTCGGCCTCGCTCAAATCATCAATTTTGCCCCTGTCCAGTCGGCCATTCTGACTGGCTCGGGGCTCCTCGTCCTCCTCGGAATTCTCCTCCTCGCCGGGCTCCTCGAACGCGAGCTCCTTGTCCAGATCCTCGTCATGGGAGCGGGCCTTCTCCTCGTGGGTCACGAATCTCTTGACGAGGGCCACGAGCCCCTTCTCTTCTGTGACTCTTCCATCGTCCGCGAAGAATTGTACAGTCGAATTCAGGACCTTGTTGCGATTCGAGTTCACCTTTTCGACGAGATTCACCAGCAGACCGAGCATCTGAATGGAGTTTTTAGTCGGAAAACAGGAAAGACGAACCATGACCATGAGATCGAATTTCTTCTCGGTAGTGCCGTATTTTGGGGCCAGATAGGTAAAGGACTGGAGACAAAGAAGAAGGAAGCCGTCGATTTGGCCGAGTTTCGAAGAGCAGAGTTCTGGAAAATGATTCAGTCACTCGTTTCCATTCTCCAACAAATTCTTAGTTTGGAAGCAGCACCAGAGTCTTTGCCATGACAGAACTACATTTATCTTGACTCATTTTCCTATCCCTAATTTACACCGATCTTGTTTTCGTTTGCGCAAAAAACAGCCTACTCGATGCTTCTAGCAATTAAAACTAGTCGAAAAGCATAGCATATTCAAAATTCGCTAAACGTGAACTTGGACAATTTGGACAGCTCTTTGTTTCAATATTCGGCTTTGTCAGACTGTGCTCCAGGCTTTTAGGTCTGTACGAATGCGATAATAGCGTCAACGAACGATATAATCTTGAAAAGGGCAAGAAAACGTACCGCTGTCGTGCGAGAGATTACATAGTACTCTGGCCACGAGAGAAAGACACTTGAGGTAATTTTCCACCATCGGAGATCCTTCTGGCAGCTCCGGGATCCGTGTATGGACGAGAGCTGTCATTCTGCACATTTTACTGCATTCATAAAGTAAAAAAGGACCCACTTTCCGCACATCTGGAGGATGTTGCTGCCTCGGTGCGAAATCAAAAAGTTCTGATTTTTCTTATGCAGTGTTGTCGAGTGTTCGATGATGCGGAACGCTCGTTCCAGGACGTGGAGGAGCTTTTTGACTCTTTTCTCGTCAGTGGTTTTGTCGTGAAGCAGGGTCAGGATGACTTGTTCGACTGGAAATGGATAGGATGAGCAAGTCCAAAAAACTAACTAAGGTTTATCTTTTTTTGCAATTTCAGCGAGAATAGAAAACTGTGCTTTTGTGAAGAATCCGGGACCCGAACAATCTAGTTGTTCGATAAAAAAAAACATAGGAATTGGGTGAGCCGGTTTCTGGACTAAGAGTGTATGGCGTCAGAAGCCCCCGTCAAACGGCATGTTGAGCAGAGTCGAAACAATTCAATGTCCCCCAAAGAGAAATATAAAAGTATTAGAGCCAAACAGTATTTTGGGCATTCTGTAAGAAGGAAAACGAAAAAAGCCTACTTTTACTGACAACGAAGGTCAGACACCCGTGGTTCATAAACTCCGTCTTGAAGTCCACGTCCTGATTCCGAGCCAGGAGATAGACGAGAGCTTCCAGGATGAGAGCCGAGGGCGAGAGAGCCTCCTTGGAGATGTCGAAGGTGCATCTTTTCCCCATTGTCTCCGTCTGATCGAGGTACTCGTCGAAAACCGACCAGATCTGAAGTAACTATTTTTTAACCACACAAAAAGTTTAAATTCACCTTGTCAGCGTACTTCTTGTACTCGGGACTTTTTTCCGTCGCCTCAACTTTCAGCAGTTGGGCGATGATTCGGAAGCTGCCAGTGTCGACCTTCATCGAGGCGAAATCGCGCGCGAGCATATAGATGAAGGCGGAAACGCATAGAGCGAGGCAGGGATCCTTGGCAGCGTCGGGGAACATCTTGATGATGTAGTCGAAGCCGGCCTTTTCGCGAAGAAAGAGACGGAAGTTCCTCTTGGCGCACTTCTTGGCCAGGGTGAAGGCGCTGGAAGAGGGACAATTGAATATTAAAGCGAGGCCTAAGGTGCTATCCAGTTTGAATTCGGTGCAAAAATCGGAAAGACGCGCGAGATAGGAAAATTGTCCAAAATATTTATACTTCCTCCAACAACCGATACAAAAAAAACTTTTTGAGAGCGGTTTTCAGGGTTTCGTCAATAGACAAAAATATCAACACGGAAGTCGAACCCGAGTCATTTTTGATTTGTATAGACACCACAAACCTGAGAATCTTGATATTGAGCGAGGCATTGGAGTCCTGGAGAGAGCTCTGCAGGTAGATGAGATCCTGCTTGAAGTCGTCGAGTTCTCCCGATTCGAGACACTGAGCCGCGTCCATGACTCTTCTGACTCTCCCAGCATTGGACACATTCGCGTTTTGCTTCGGCTTGTCGAAATCCTCCTCCTCCTCGTCGTTTTCCGTCCACTTGTGCTTGTAAACCGGGATGTGGCGACGTTCTTTCTGCGCGAACTTTGACTGCACTACTGTAAGCTCTTGTTGAGTAAGATGATAAAGGAAAAACGAACGTTCAGGGCTGTCCTTCTTCTCCTTCTTCAGTGGCGGACTGCTCGGCTTGGCCTCCATTTCCTCACCAAAGTCGTCTTCGAAATCGTAGGTTGAGGAAGTTGGTGCGGTGCGTTTTAGACTGCTAAAACGGATGTTTACGAAGAAAACTGATCAGGAGTGGTTTTACAGCCAATTTTGCCTATTTTTGTGCAAAGAACGGTAAAACATGTCTTGAAAGCATAGCATAGGCGTAATGGAATCAGTATCTTTGCGAACAAACGTTGTAAAATGACTACAAAATACCAAAGACTCGCAACATATCCCCAATGCGCTGCGCAATCGTGACAAAAAGTCTGCAAACCACTGCTTACCTTTCTGGGGCAGTGGTCCGGGTTAGTTTTAGTCGGGACGAGGGCAGATCGTCCATAGGCTCGTCGTCGCTGTCACTTTCCTCGATGTTCTGAAAACTCAGGATTGTGAACATCTTGAGGCGATTGCATGAGAAAAAAAATTGGAAGTGGGCAAAACTTCACAAAAACAAATTCAAGATGTTTGTCGCAAATTGTCGTTCATAGAGACATAAATTTGCGTACCGCTTTTTTGGATTACGTAATCTAAATCCATCGCTAATTTACTGGTCAAAACTTATTGGAAACTGAGGAAAAGACCGATACCAACCCGATCCTCCGTATTCCCATCCGTCGAATTGCTCTCAGGGAGGCTGATTGGAGGGGAGAAGACTTGTTGAGGAGAGTTATTGAGAGCCTCAGAGACCGAGGGCAGCATTGGCTCCTCATTTTGAACACCGGTGCTCAGAGTCTTGTTGAATCTCTTTTTCACAACACTGAACTCTTTTTTGCATTATTGGAAGACAAGAAAGGCTCACGGTTTAGAGAAGGCTGCGTCAAAGAGAGAACTGGCACTGCTAGAGGGACCGAAGTCGCCATAGCCTCTGCTACCCTTCCCGGCTCCAAAACTTGCCATTCTGAACAATCTTGTCATTTGAATTCGCAAATAGGCTCGGAATCGAAAAGAAAGAGGTCTTACCTGGATTTAGGCGACTGCACGCTCAGGTTAGTAACTTCAACGACCGTCTACACCCCGTACTGTACCTCCCAGGGCCTGAAAAGTATTAATTCATCTGCCCCAAGGGTAAAAGCTGGAAAAGCAGAGAAGGAAATTGATCTGGGGACACAACAGCGAAGCGAAAAGCAACCTTACATCTCTGTTAGTCTAACTTGGTCATTTCACTTCCGCTGGATCTGATTCTGCTTTTCTTTTGTTTACAATTCGCCCAAAGAAAAACACCGGGAGTTCGACAAGAAAAAAGGCTTGAAAAGTGATGGGAAAATTTCCGAAAGTCAAATTTTTCGTTTAAAGGGCTGCTTGTAGCGGGAGCTCCCAAGGTTCCTGTCACAATCCTACAGTAACCAAACCGATTCCTCATTTGCTGGCCGGTTTTCCTAAAGAAAAACTTATTCTTTTCAAGGTTTCTTCTGCTGTGTTGCAGTTTTTCCTATCTTTGTTCTATTGACCTGTTTTGAAAGAAAGACACACATTCGAGCGATTGCACAAAGTAAAGTTAGTCATATTCGTGAAGAAAAACGGCTGGAAAAGCCTGTAGGAATGTCTAAGCTTCGAAAGAATCTTTTTTTTTCAAGAATTTGGACCATTGCCAATTGCGCTCCAAACTACCGTGGCCGCAGCGAACCTGCGCATCCAATATTCTTGGCAAGACGCCAGCTTTTCGAGCAGCGTCCCCCACGCCATTCGCGTTCCCGCCCGAAACCGGCGTCGCGCGTCTTTAGCCGAGCTCTCCCTTCGATCGCCTCTTATTTTTCTCCTCTTCCTATATTGCACTCTCTTCATCACTTCTTCTCTCTTGAAATATAAAAGGTTTTTTTAATAGAAAAAAATACAATGGCTGGAGGAAAAGGCAAAGCTGGAAAAGACTCTGGAAAGTCTAAGTCGAAGGTCATCTCCAGGAGTGCTCGTGCTGGTCTCCAGTTCCCCGTCGGACGTATTCACCGCTTCCTCAAGCAGCGCACAACGTCTCACGGACGTGTTGGAGCCACTGCTGCCGTATATAGGTACCTTCTACTTCTTTTTGTCTACGTTTTCAACAACTACGACCCTTACACTCTTTATTTGACCCAGATTCCTCCTGAAAGCACTCATTTATCGATTTTCAGTGCCGCCATTTTGGAGTACCTGACCGCCGAAGTGCTGGAGTTGGCCGGAAACGCCTCCAAGGATCTCAAAGTGAAGAGAATCACCCCTCGCCATCTTCATCTAGCTATTCGAGGAGACGAGGAGCTCGACACGCTTATCAAGGCCACCATCGCCGGAGGAGGTGGGTGTTTTATCTATTTCTTGGCGCCTCAATCCTATTTTTCTATACAAAGTTGCCAAGAACCCATTCCATTCATCATTTCCTGAGCTAAAGATCCAATTTTTCTGTTTAAATTCGTGCCAATCGATAACCAAACCTGTTTACCGTGACCTCCAGCTGTCGGAACCTGCTCAAACATCTCAAATTTCAGGAGTCATTCCCCATATCCATCGCTACCTGATGAGCAAGAAGCAGCCCGGACCCGGACAGCCAGCTGGACCCACTGGAGCTCCACAGAAGAACGCCTAAAAATCGCAAGCTGCCTTCTCCTCGATCCTCGTCTATCTGTACATCCCTCCCGCGCAACTCGCAACACTAAGACTGTGTTGAAATAATTATTATCCTGTAATCCACTGCCATTTTTTGTAGAAAGTTTTTCCCGCGTTGATCAGTCCCACACGTAACTCAATGTTGTCCGCACGTAACTTTCCTGTCCTCTACGTTCCAATAATATGCATCCTAATATTTTCTCGTTTCGGCAATAAATGATCTCCATGTCTCGTGACATGAACGACCTGAACTGTTCGATTTTCAGCTCTAGTATCTGAATTGCACTTCGAAGTATTTTATCGACCTACTGTTGTTCATAGCTAGTGCAAACAAAGCTGAGTCACTCATGAGAAGTCTCCCTGGGTTCCGCATCAAGTTTTTCTAGTGTCATTTTATTCATTCCTGGTTATTTTCTCCTTTTGTCGTGTTTCTCATATTCATTTGACTCTAATAGTCCACAGCAACGATCATATGACAAAACAGCCTGTTTTGTAGTTAATTTTCCAAGTTACCCCAACATTTCCGATTAAAAATCACTTGATTTTATATTCTGGGTATGTAACCACTGAGTGTTAGTAGATTCGCAGTGAAATGGTGGGCGAGAACGAAGGTTTTCCTTCTTTTATCGTCTTTCTTCTCTTTCTATCTGCTTTCTTCGGTGATTCACCTCAAAACAATGGTCATATGACGTCAATATTTCAGCGACGGACAGATGCCTCCGCGGGAGACATCGGCGTCAGAGCACGCTGTGGAGGAGAAGGTGCCGAAGAACAAACCTAAACGTAAGTTTCTTCGTTTTTTAGAACATTTTTGTCGGACATTCCCTGGGAAAACTGGCTTGAATTAGCTGTGAAACTGTCTGTCTGTCTTATTTTTACCATGTCGCGTGTTGGCCAAGTGAATCTTTGAGGAAAAGGTTCGGTGGTTGTAGAAACTCGGAATGGAGGAGTGAAACGTTTTGTGCAAACATAACCAACATTTTAGCCAGTTGGAGTCTAATTATGTCAGAGAACGCTCGAAAGCAGAAAAGTGACAATACTTTCGCGGAAAAGGCTGTTGTCTTGCCAGATCTTTACTTTTTTCCAATTTCCTGCTTGCAGCGAGTCGCCTCCGACAGCAGAAGCTCCCAGCATGGCAGCCAATTCTTACAGCATCGACCGTCATCCCGTCCGTGGTAGCCGTTGGCGTGATATTCATTCCCATCGGTATTGCGCTCTTCTTGGCATCTGATTCAGGTATTTACCCTTCTTTTTCTTCACAAAAGCCCCGATTTTAGTGAAAGAATACAAAGTAGATTACACGGACTGCGCTATACCGGGACCCGGAGTTGTCTGTACTCTGCAAATGGACGTAAAGGAAGACATGGAAGGCGACGTCTACGTCTACTACTATCTGGAGAACTTCTATCAGAATCATCGACGCTATGTGAAGAGTCGCAACGACAAGCAGTATCTCGGCCATTTGGATGTGGGTTGCTTACGTAGGGCGGTGAAAACGCATGCCTGTGGATCAGGTTTTCAAAGTACTTGCTGCATGCTGACATGTAGGGAAGTCGTCTGTTGGGCTTATCGCTTTATCGAGATTTTCTTGTTAAAAAGGCTATGGATATGTTTTACGTGGTGTATACATCATGGCTAAGCAAAGAACTGGCTAATTTATCTGACAACTTACAACAGTTACTGAAAAAAAACGGAAAACGACAATATTGACCGGAAATTCATAGACTGTTAGTTGCATAGGTCTTGTACAAAAATTCCTGCCAAGGTTTCCAAAGGATCGATCCAATCGGATTTGTCATAAAACACGCTTTCTTATAAGATTGCCCAAAAACTTTATAACGTCCCCATTTTTCAGGAAGTCTCTGACTGCGACCCCTTCGACTACGTGAAAGACGCGAACGGCAACTACGTGACCGATGCCAACGGCAAGAAGATTCCCATTGCTCCCTGCGGCGCCATCGCTAACTCCATGTTCAATGGTAAATATTACTTTCTACTCTAAATTTCAAATCTTCCAGATTCCTTCTCAATCTCGACAAATTTCCGCCCGGTTCCGCTGACAAATGAGGGCGTCCTCTGGGACATTGACAAGAACAAGAAGTTCAAGAATCCGGACACTCAGGGCAAGACTCTCTGTGAGGTTTTTGCTGTCAGTTTTTTCCTTTTTTTTAAAAAAGGAAAATGGAATTTAGAACACTGGAAAGCCCCCGAATTGGCCAAAACCGGTCTGTGAGCTGGACGGCGGCTTCCAGAACACGGATTTCATCGTCTGGATGAGAACAGCAGCCCTGCCGAATTTCCGCAAACTCTGGCGAATCGTAGACCGAAATAATGCCGCCTCGGCAGGGTTCTTTGCTAATGGACTCCCCAAGGGCACATACAGTATCACCGTTCAAAACAGTGAGTTGTTTTCTTTGATTTTTTGGTCTAAAAATTCGTGTTTCAGACTTCCCGGTGACAGCATTTGGCGGCAGAAAGGCGATAATCTTCTCGACCACAAGCTGGGCCGGCGGAAAGAATTCCTTCCTCGGAATTGCCTATCTCGTTGTCGGGTGTCTGGCCATTGTTCTCGCTGTTATCTTTATCATCATTCATATCAAATTTGGACACTCGTGAGTTTTGTATGCTAGTATTTTCCTCCTAACAGCTTCTCCATTTGTCGCTTCACTTTGTTCGGTTCTGTTCTTCACAATCCAGTCGAATTGGATCTCATCTTGGAAACTCACCTGGGCCAGTGCCTTCGTTCTTTAAATAACCCTCTCTTCGTTTCCAAAACTACGAGAGCTTACGCGAGAAGAGTGGTCTTTCTCCGCTGGGTCTACTTACGCTGAAATTACTTGACAGTAGTCGAGCATTTGATTATCACTTCGTCTGACAATAACTGAGCTTAATTTTGTTTTTACCTGAGCATTTAGTCCTATTTCCCGCCATGTTTTTATCAGATTTCACTAATCCCCATCTTTCAGAGTGGCCGAGCTAAGCAACATTGCTCAACCTGGCAACTAATCTCTCTTCCTCTCCCTGCAACTATTCCAACAAGAAGAGTCTTATGCTCGAAGAACAAAGAAAAATGACGACCTTAGCCCGCAGTCTGTGATATTCCTACCCATTTTTTCTTCAAATATTTATTTATCCCCCTTGTACAGAGCCTTTATTGGTTT
Organism: Oscheius tipulae; assembly: GCA_037178975.1. NCBI lineage: Eukaryota > Metazoa > Nematoda > Chromadorea > Rhabditida > Rhabditidae > Oscheius > Oscheius tipulae. The sequence continues at coordinate 8,564,571 of JASJZH010000004.1, read as the reverse complement.
TCGACTGTGTTTAATCAACATTTAGCCTGTGATATCTCTATCCCCCGAGTCTGCATAGTTTAATAAAAAAAAGTTCTGTTTTATAACTTTTTTCTGCAAAAATACGCATTTTGTCGGGTTCCATGACCCTTTCTTACCTCTAATTCTCGAGAATCGATTGCCGCCGCGGCCGCGTCGCGTTTTCTCCTATTTCGCTTTGCTTTATTCGAATTTTATGGCTTTTTGAAAAGTAATGAGTTGGTATAACGCTTTGTATTCTACTTGTTCGTATACTTCAATCCCCAGTCAGTTTTTCAGCGAAGATGTCTCGTGGTGCTGATCTCGACTGCAAGGTTTACGTCGGCGGTCTGCCGAGTGATGCTACTTCTCAGGAGGTTTGTTCCTTTTTATGCCTTTGCGTAAATTGAAGTCTTTGAGTACGATAATATCGCAATCATCTAACCTCGCGCACGTTTCAATAATCTCCAAGGTTTTTTGTACTTAGATTGAAGAAATTGATCATCAGAACACCTTTTAGGCAAGTGTGGTTCAAAATCTCAGTTAGCAAATTGCTCCATTCTGGTAGAAAGGAACGAACTTTCAATGTGAAAATTCACTTTCAAATTACTCCGAGTCAAAGACTTCAATCCTGCTCACAGTATTTTTGAACCGGTTTAGTTTTTCTGGCGACCGCTTTTTCATATCTTGACTTTAAATCACTTATGCGGTTGACCAGTTACAAAGCTGATGCTATATGAAGAAAACGTGATTTTTGTATCTAGACGTTCGGATTACCTGATTGACCAAGCAGGCTACGCGCTTTTGCAATTATACTATCTGCCCCAACTGCCAAATATTAAACACAAAGTGCCGAAAAAAAATTTGAAATAGATTAAAAACTTTTTACGGGTAGCGAGTTTCTGAAACATCCTATTAAACTTTCTAATCACCTTTTTTTTACAGCTAGAAGACTCCTTCGTTCGTTACGGCCGCATTCGCAAGGTCTGGGTCGCCCGTCGCCCTCCCGGGTTCGCCTTCGTCGAGTACGAGGACGCTCGTGATGCTCAGGATGCCGTTCGTGCTCTGGACGGAACGTATGTTTCCTATTTATTTGCCCTTCAATCCTTTTAATTCTAGTCGGATCTGTGGAGTTCGTGCTCGTGTAGAGCTGTCGAGCGGCAAGCGCCGCAATGGAGGCGGTGGCGGACGTGGAGGAGGATACGGAGGCGGTGGACGTGGCGGAGGACGCGGTCGCAGCAGGTACGTCTCTTTTATCCTTTTTTTTGTCGTCAATAATTGAATTCTTTTCTCAATCTACTCTTCAACTTCTCTACAACTTTTAAGTTTGAGTGACTTTGGTCGAGTGACTGGGTTAGTTGGCCTAAAATAGATTTGATCTGTAGTTTGGCTTTCTCTTTCAATTAAATTACTCTAAGCTATAGATCAGAACACCGAGGTTTAGGTTATTGTAAACACGTAGAGTTGAGGTAAATATCAGACCCATGCGCAAAATTTGAGCCATAGCTTAAATGGATCTTTCACTATCTATGGAGAAATTTGATTCTTAGCTGTAAGTAGTTTGTAGAACTCATATAGCTGATAATCTTTAACTTGATGTGAGAAAGTAGACTAGAAGCAAGAGGTAAGGCACGTAAGACGAAAAGTTTGACTGAATAGACAACTATTTAGCCAAGCAAAGCAAGAGTGTATAGTATAGTGAGTTGCTTTTCTAAGCGACGAGGCTAACAAAAACCTAAACCACGACTCGTGCATGCGTGGTTCCTACCCTCAAGAGCGAAGTGTGTAGAAAAGCTCAGGTTTATGACTCTACCGAAGTTGAAAAACCAGCATCGTATTGTCAAAACTGTCTGACTTTGAGCGACTGTGGCTTGAAAAAATGGCAAACTTCATCTGCTGAAGAGACAGAAAAGAAGATACCAATTTTAGTATCCACGAGCAAAGTCTTCCTTCTCCTCTCGGCCTCCTGAGCTCCTTCTTTTTCACCTCCTTCATCACCTGAGAAAGAGTGTTCCTCATCCTCCCGAAAAAAAGAGCCGCGGTGTTCAACTTCCACCAAAATCTTTCAACGCACTCTTCTCTCATCTCCTTCTGAGAATCTTCCATCTTTCTCCTGCTTCTTCAGCAGCCCCACCAAAAAGTGTCCTCTCTCTTTCCCGTCGCGTCACATTAGGCACCCAGCGACCACTCATTTTGAGCCTAAGGAAAGGTTTGTGTCTTCAGCTAGCAGCCGGGACCAGCTTTTTCGACCATTTTTACACAAGAAAACATGCGAATTTAGGTCTCCTCGGAGCCGTTCTCCTCGCTCTCGCAGCCACTCGCCGGCCCCGCGTCGTCGTTCTCGCAGCCCGAGACGTGATGAGAGCCGGTATGTTATTTTTTAAAACTTCTGATCACTAAAACTCAACTTTCAGCAGCCGCAGTCGCTCTCGCAGCCGTTCCTAAACGGAGGAAGAAAGAGAGTCCAAAGAAGTCTCTCCAGCTATGAATCTGCTACTTTTGTCTTTAAGATCTCGTGTAATCGAGCAGTCCAAGTAATCTTCAAAATTTAACGTTTGTTTCTGATATCTCTGAACATTCTCTCTCGTTTGTAATCCAATCTCTTTCTATCTATCTCTCTTTTTTGGTTAAACTGTCTCTGAAATAAATTTCAAGTAAGATTCCGTAATTTAAAGCTTTGGTGACAAGTTGTGACAAGCCCAGTGTGCGAAGAGAGACAGAGATAGGGTCAAGGAGAAGTGGAGGTTAGGATTAAAACTGACAGCGGCCGACTGAACGACAAGGTATAACTTGTGGTGTATCGTCGAAGTTTTTGAGAGGAGAGCGGAAATTGTTGCTGGAAGGAGTAAGATTTTTGAATGACTTTTCAGAACTCGAGTCATTAGACTTTTGCATTTTTACTTTTTGGAGTCATGCCACTGCGATGCTCTTGTGAGTCTCTACTTCATTCCATACTGACGTGTGACCACAGGGTAAGAGGGTGTCAAACAATTTTACTTATAATTTCGGTGTAATGAGGGGAAGATCGACTCAGACATGAGCTACGCAAGGTTAGAACTGGTGGCATCCAGTCTCGCAATTTCCACAACATTTGTAACGTCTTTTCTCCAGAAACAGAAGGCTTTCTTTAAGAGCTGGGTAGTAAAAATTCTGTACGGTTTCATGCAGTAAAGACAGAAAATGGAGTTGACCAAGGGGTAGCAGCCTATCATAGCCGCAGTCATGTACTGTAGCCAAGCCCTTTCAAAGAGGCTATTCCACCTGGTCATTAGAGCAATGATATAAAAGGACATTGGACCGGTCACGGAAAGGAAGGGAATCGTGGCCTAAAGTTTGAGTTTCAGTCGAATTGTCGACTTACCTGTGCTAACAATACATAAGTGAGACTCTTCTGCAGTTTGTACGTATCCTTCGACATTGATGATTTGGACTGATGGACTTTGTATAGTACAGCTCCCGATAAGCCCACATTAAAGCCCTCTGTACCTAGTAGCCATAAAATTATCAGAAGTCCTCCGAGCAAATTCAGGACATCGTCGGCTGGAAAAGCCATTAGAGCTGTTGATGGTGGTAAATTTTCCAAATAATCGGTCAAATTGTGACGGTGAGCATAATTTACTATATCCTGTAGTATGGGCAATTGAGATTGAACGAGAAAAACTTACCTCATACCCCGCCGTATTAATAATCGCACCAATAGTGACTGCAATACAAGCGAAGCCGTTGAAGCAGACGAAGAAAATGATACCTCTGAATAGATTGCTTTTTGAAGTGTTCTTGTACAAAATGTTTACAAGAAAATGCGGTAATAGTTCGGCAGACAACCCCCTCACTAGAGAAGGGTTTTAGTTGCCCGTGGGTATCGAAACGAGGTAGGTGCCATTCGAAAGGGCATCTAAAATTATGGTGTTTTCCAAATTTTCAGCTGCGGAATGGAAGTCTTCTGCCTCCTGGAGCGCTACAAAGTTATCGATTTTTTGCCACTTTGCCGCCCTAGATTACTTGGTTCCCGGGCGCAATCACAGCAGCATGCGACCAAGTGGTGCAGAAGTCGAACGATATAAAGATGCAATGAACAGTTTGGAAGGACAATTACAGTTATCAAATTTAATTGACCGCGCTTTTGATCAAGGCATGGTAAAGCGATGAAGTTTGGACATACAGTTTGTGCAATTGAAAACAACTACGCAGATATAATAAAAATTTAAGAAAATCAAAGAAAAATTAATGCTTTGAGTTGGGGGATCGAACCCGGGAAAAAAAATTTCAAGCAAGCGCACAACTTCATTTCTCTCTATTTTCTATGGTTGTTTGCACTTTCTAACCTTGTTTTTCGAGCTCAACGTATAAAATAACCACTTGGAGCGGAAATAGCGACAAAAATGCACGAGAATGAGTGGTGTAAGGCAATATTCAACCAGCACGTCACTCTTTCTACCAGTACTTCTTAGGTTCCTAGGGGTTATTTTATACGCTGAGTCCGAAAAACATAGTTAGAAAGTACAAATCACTGGAAAATACAGAGAAATGAGATTGGGGAGGTACAGCGAGCTTGCGCCAAAAAAATTGTACTGAGGAGGTTGCCTGCCGAAATATTACCAAGTTGCAGACTCTAGAAAACGTTTTGAGCTATGAGCAGATGCCTATCATCTCTCTTACTAAAGCGCAACGGAATCTGTCAGTGTGTTTGTTGGTGTATCTGTGTGTAGCCGGTTGTAGGCGTTACGGGTTTGAACCCGAGAGAAGGATTCCAAATTTTTTGTAAAGTCCCATTTTGTAGAAAATATTGAGCTGAGCAAGGATATACAAGAAGAGTACCCCTTTTATCAAAAGTAGGAACAAAATGACACGTAGTGGAAGAGAAAAAAAGATATATTGCCTCAAAATCAGAATAGTCTCGCCACTCTATCTATCGAAAACACAATATTCAATCAGTCTGTATGAGACTACAAACCAACATTTATGTATGGCCATAAACTTGAGAGATAAAGCGTCAAGCACCCGTGAGCTGGAAAAAAAAATTTAACTTACGGAACCCCTGCAAATCTTTCCAGAGCTCTGTCAAACTTATAGAAGACAAACATCCTGTACAGACAGCAGTCATTGACAGAAAGCAGAGTTATCTCTCCGGAACAAAGAGTGAAGATCCAAGCAATTTTTAAACCAGCTTCTCCGAAATACTTGAACAGGCCACCACAGGTGACAGCAGGTAGTGGAAAGAGAAGATTTGGTAAAAAGAGCCATCCGAGACTGAACGAGAATATGAAGTCGGTTGCCTTAAAATACTTGCGTTACAAACTTAGAACTACGTACCGCTAGTTTGACCAGGTAAATTCTGAAGGAACCCATAGTTTTTGGTGAGCATTTAACAATTACGACGATTAGATAGACATTGACAAATGTGATAAGAGCCTCGACAGTGTTACTTATAATAGTTGCAACAAGTGAATCGAAGTTAAGCATTGACTATTTGAGACGAAGGATTTTCATTTTCTCCAGCTAATGAGAAAGATCTAGATTTCAGATGCACCTGTCCTCTAAGCAGAACTATATAAGATTAAAACTGGTTGCCTTTTGTCTCGGAAACTCTGCGACTGCCGTGACGTTCTTCCTTCAGAAACACAAGATTTTCTTCAAGAGCTTGATAGTGAATGTCCTATGCGGCTTCATACAATATAGGCAGAAGATGGATAACAACCGATCAAGCTGTTCCGTATTGGAACCAATCCATCTGGGTTATGGCAATCAAGTTGAACTTTAATGCAACCTTGAAGGCACATATTGGGCCGGTGACTCAGGCGAAGGAAAGAATAGCCTAAAAGTGCATTTTCGATTTGGACAAAGTGGAGTTACCTGGGCCAACAGGACATAAGTAAGACTCTTCTGGAGCTTGTACGTTTCTTTCGACACACGACTTGGACTGGTGGACTTTGTAAAGAACAGCGCCCTATAATAACACATTTCAGAATTCTATACCGAGAAGCTAAAGCACTACAGCGACTGATCCGAGTAGCACAAAAGTAGTATCGCCGTCGTAAAACAGCAAGGGGGTTGAAGGTGATATCTTCTCCATATAATCTGTCAGATTGTGTCTGACAGCGTATTGTGAAAGTTCCTGTAAAGCAAGTTTTTTTTTTTAGAGAAACCATACCTCCTAACTATCAGGGTTTAACAACACAAAATATTACAAGGGCAATACATGCGACGCAGTTAAAACAAGACAAAAATAACGCCCCTGGATTGACACCTTATTTTGAGGTCTGGAAGCTGCAAGTATGCGAAACGGGACATATATAATAAATCATCCCGGCATCTGCTATAATTTTAACGACGCCAATTTTAGAAAGTGGTTATAAAGGGACACTGACTTTGCGGATGAACGGGTGCACGACGGAACACTTTTATAAACGGATCCCGCTACGAACTTCCTTCTATATGCATCTTTTGTATTTTTGGATACTTTACATACGTTTTCATGACTTTTTCTTGCAAAACAGAGTTTATGGTCACATCCGTTTGAAACACCGTACCGTATGTCGTTTAAAAGAAAGATCCAAATTTAAGTTGCTCTTGCTCTCCTAAATGGTTAGGTAGGCGGTTGAAGTAACTATTCTTCGTATGAGTTTTATTCGGAACTTGTTATTAAAACCAAAATCAATCACTATGACTGTACATGTTCTGTGAGAAGATGTGCGGTCTCATCGCTTCCTCCTTTGTCCGGATGAGAAATCAGAGAAATTTCCTCCATGTAGGCCGTGTCTATATCCTTCTTCGAGGCATTTCTATCCACACCCAAAACTCTGAAAGATTTCGATTTGTGAAAAAGTGGATTCTTTAAAGTAGAAGCAAGGCGGGAGGTTCTCACGAACGATTTGTTCAGCTCCAGGCGCACATGAATGTCATCAGAGCCGCTCGCGGTGAACTTGGTCGATGAGACGATTGTATTTTGTGTGCATAGAAAATATTGCGAGGCTGTTTAGATGTCACCGTGGAGGGCGCCGGAGGATCGAAGAAGAGGTCGTGTCGAAGGCCAGGAATTGCCCGGTTGTAGGAATTGTTGTCTACTCTGTTTCTCGATCATTACGTATTTTTTTTTCAGTTTGAAGGCCATCTACGAGAAGAATTGGGGCCGAAGAAAGAAAAAAAAATTCCACGGAAAGACCCCGGACGACGAAATGGGCGAAGAAGGAGGAGAGGCCATTTCGGCCGAAGATTTTTCAGGGTTGTGGTTTTTGTTTTGTTTATTTCTATAGGGAAACACAATTCTGACATGGCAAAGACACAACTCTTTACTATTGGTTTTTTTTCTTTCCTTAATATTGATCGTTCCAGGAAAAAATAGAATCGATTCACATACCCCTAGAGTGAACAGCAAGAGTCAAATTCTATTCTATAGGGCGTAGAGTTATCAGTAGAAGTACACGGATGCAATTGGAAGTGGTATACAACGTTCCCACGACAGCCATTTTTTTTGCTGGGAAGGTCAAAAGTAAGACAACTTCTTGGGACGGTCAAAGTGCTTAGAATGGCGAAGTGAAAAAGAGCCGACATATTTATAGCTTTGTGTCAGCGAAAGCTGTGACCGTTTTCATTCAAACGGTTTTTCGTTGTCTCAATCCGGGAGTTTTATTACGTGTTCAGTGCTTGTCACAGGCACAGTCAGCAAAAGGACAGCAATTGAAATCAGAAATTTTCTGGATATCTCCCCCGGTCAGAGTTCCCTTGTAGATACCGTCACCTCGAAGGAAGTAGCCTTCCTCGATATTAGTACAGATCACCGGCACTTCAAATTTGCCGAACCTGTCCGAGTCTTCACCAGTCTTTCCGCCACTGACTCCACAGGAGAACTTCGTTGGACATGTCAGAGGAAATTGGTAGTCGAACTCAAAGATGTGATCCTGTCCATCTGTCAAGTGCTGGGCCTCATCAATGGTCGGCTCGGTGTAGTAGCCTTTACAGTAGAAAGTAGCAGTGGTGTCTTTTCCCATGGTATTCGCTACCTAAACTTTCTAGTGTTAGACATTCAAAATGAACAATCCTACCTTGATCTTGACAGCGGTGACTGTGACGAGAAGGCATGAAAGGAGAAGGAGCGTGATGTACATTTTTCAATGGTGATGTGACAGCAAAAGATGTCTTTTTATACTGTTTTGGGGACCGAAAATAACACTATTTGTTCAAACAAAATCTGCATATGACACAATAATACCGACTTTTGAATAACACTCTACTATAGGGGATCACGTTGACACAAATGTATAGCCCGGTCGGAGCAGTAATTTTTGAGCCTGGTCTGCTGCAAGCAGCTGTCGACGAATGGACAAAAAAAAACAACGTCGAAATTGAAAAATTTGATTACCGTTGACAAAATGACATCAAACACCTCTACTAAAGACTGGGTGCGCGAGTTCAGAAGTTTTCTACACAATGGTATTAGAAAGTCTATTAGTTCAGTATCTGCCTCATTTGGAAACAATCGATCTTTCTATCTTAGTGTCGCTCCCAACCTTTTGACCAGATTCCCCGCCTCCAAAAGGAGGACCCTTTGACTTGTGTGTTCACGTGTTCGTATGTAAGTGTGTGGCTTCCTCGCTGTAATTATGTGTGCCTCCTATATCTCCCTATACCCCAACCAATAAACTAGTATTCGAACTGTTAGTGAACGGTAATATATCGTAGGATAGACGCAGACAGACTCTCAACTCATAATAGACTATCTTCTTATAATAGCCGTCTGCTCTACGAACACTTAGAGAAAGCGTAGGTTATTAAGGTTGTAGCAATCCCGAACTAAAGAGCATCACGATAAACGAGGAGACAAAAGTGCATCTACTCATAGTGCGAGAAAAATGTCAGCTGGAAAAAGATTCAATCAACCTGTAGCTGAACAAATCGTTCTGGAAAGTCTAGCTAATTCTGAGGATACCAAGAGCAGTTTCAAAATTCAAAAATTTGGGGGTAAGCTCTACAAGCCTTGTGTTTCAAAAATGGCAGATTGAAGGTTAGTGCCAGTACAACTATTATAAGCATATATGCTTATTTCAGTCCTATCTTTCAGATTGTTTCGATCACATCGGTATATCTATGTCGGAACTGAACTATTGCACTCAGATTGGAATTCGGTGTAGCTCCAAAAGGAGGAATGCGTAAAGAAGTCAAGAGCATAATTGTGAATGCAGTGCTCATAAAGTCCACCGAAATAATCACATTGGCTTTTGTGACTTGGAATGGAGACAAAAAGAATCGCGATTTTTCTAAATATAGTTGTTCTAAAAATTGTTGCAGTGATTACGGACAATCGACTGCTTTGTGACGAGGATCGTAGGAAGTAGATAGCCAAGTGGAGTTATTCGGAGAACAAACAGGCTCCTTTGAAGAAACCATAGTTATCTGAATTGTCTCTGAACTTTGTACGTGAACACGTTTACTAGAAGCAATCAACGAGCAGGCAGTGACAAAGAGATAGATGCCAATAACTGGGTAATACTCTGGGGTATTCTTTGTAGGTAGCCAGTCAAGATCGGATCGAATCTGGTCTTTCAACTGGAGAAACAGAAGTAAAGAGATGATGAAAACTCGCTACTTTTCAAAATTCGTAGATGTTGGTCAAGAGCATGTGGACGACTGGAGAACGACGAGGCATAGTTCTTCTGTAAGAAAACGAAGTCGAATCTCTTGTTAAAAGCACAACTACCAGAAACGCTCAACAGTAACTTCATGAAGGGTGAATGAAACGGAGTTCCCACAAAGTAGCAGTGTATGAGAAATGAGGGAGCTTCAAATAGTTGTGGTCAAGTTTTTATAGACTTGTAGCCAATAACACGGCCATTGAGTTCAGTAACTGTTCTCCCTTGTTCGGGGAAAAGTTAAAGTTAACTAGACAAAGTACTTCGATTCACTTCAAACATGCTCTACCACAAAAAGTGAACCTCTTTGCTCAAGACAAGTCATATGAAAACAGTGAGACTAAAATATTGTTTTGAGCGAGGCAAACAGCTGACTTTTGCCGCGTTGGCTAGGAAACTTGGCTTAGAAACGAATTCCGCGTATAACCTGTTATGTAGAATTGCCCTTTTAGCTTCAAAACTATTTTTGACATATTTCCCAAAACAGGAAAAACAAATGTGTGGGTGTTGCTTATTCAGGACTGCTCACTACAGAAAACTATTTAGTTCAGTGAAAAACTTTATTGGGCATAATAAATCAATTAGACTGTAGTTATCATTGTTCTTGGTGCAACTGAATTTGTCGATGTCGTGAGTGTCTTTGCAATCGTAGCAGATATTCTCCTAGTCGGGCAACCGCAGAAAAAAATCATCTGACGAATGTCCTTGTTGGTGAGAATGATGAACAGAGGAGATAGGGCTCCGGCTAGGAGTTCAGCCTGAAATTGGGATAATGGTATGGGTTGAAAAGTACTTTTTTCGATACCTAACAATCATTGAAACGAGGCGTATCACTAAAGTTGAATCTACGTTTTGATATAAAACTATTGACATGATCACAGTAGAAAATATCCATGATAAGCGATTCTGGATATCGAAACGAGGTAGGTGCCATTCGAAAGGGCATCGAAAATGATGGTGTTTCCCAGATTTTCAGCTGCGGAATGGATGTCCTCAGCCTCCTGGAGCCCTTTAAAGTTTTCGTTTTTCTCCACTTTGGCGCCCTAGATTACTTGGTTCCCGGGTGCAATTACAGCAGCATGCGAACAAGTGGTGCAGAGGTTGTGCGCTCGCTTAAAATTATTTTCTCCCGGGTTCGATCCCGCAACGCATTATTTTTTTCTTTATTTTTTATTATATCTGCGTAGTTGTTTTCAATTGCACAAACTGTACGTCCAGCTTCATCGCTTTACCATGCGCTTGATCAAAAGCGCGGTCAATAGGTCGGCATGGCTTGTGAGCCCTGTGTGTAAAAAGCTTTCCGTTCCATTCATTATACTTATGTCCGCCAGCAAAATCGTTTCTTACCTCGTCAAGCTGTTCACCATCGTTGACGGTGAAAGCACTCTTACAAGAGAAGAGTTGAAAGTTGCCGACTCTTTCAAACTGATTCTGCAAGAACTGGAGTACTCCCAACTGGATGTAGAAGAAGACCGTTTGCTGGAACTTATGGCAGATCTCGAAGTGGACGATGCATTGGTTGAAGAATACTCAACAGGCTCAAGTGATGACGAAGTTGAGGAACCAGTTGGGAAAAAGATCAGGTTCCAATCCAATTAGATTTCATTAGTGGCATAGGTTCTCTGGAAACACCTATGTCTCTATAGAGGAGGCCCAGAACGCCTTGAATTACTATCGTGATACAGAGAAAAGAACTCGTACATTGGAATCTCTCAACAGCAAATTCCGGTTCATCAAGACACCGAACGATTTGAAGATGCTCCGTAGAGGCGAACAGTTTGGTAGGCTTTCTCATTTCTTAGTATACTGTCTTTCTCGTAGGAATGCATTCGATCATCCATAGAAATGCAGCTCTACGGGAAATCGGAGAATCCCTTTATGAGTTCGTTGAAACAGCGTTCACCGAAGGAGCTACGCTCCACGACCGTCACCTGCAAGAGGAAGCTCTGGACATAAACAAGAGAACTGTGAAGCTGAAAGGATTCAAAGCCTCCCTCTCTTGGATCAAGAAATGGAAAAAGGCTCACAGAGTCTGCTCCAGACACATCACCAAGTTCATTTCAAGAATTATGTATAAGAACAAGGAGCAAGTGTACGCATCAGGAGAACGTTTCGTTCAGGATGTTAAGGTTATTTCATAGCACACACTTTTTACTTATTCTATCAGAATGCTCGAGTCATCAAAGGCTCTCTTCCTCTATCGGCAGTGTTTAATGCAGACCAAAGTGGTTTTCTCAAGGAGATGCATGGAAACCGAAGTCTCCATTTCAAGGGAGTCAAAACTGTCAAAAAAGTCGTCGGAAATGTTATCGCTACTACCCACAGCTACACCATCATGCCGATGAGTTTTGCCGATGGTCATCTTCATCCCAAGTTGCTAATAGTTCTGCAGGAGAGAGACGGAAAACTACCCGCCAACTACTACTAACCAGAAAACCTTGTCGTGAAAGCCCATTCCAGTCATATTATGACCGGAGGTAACTCTTTTTCATTTTGAGAAATCATATTTTGGTTAACAGCCCTGATAGAACAATGGGTACGAGACTGTGTGACTGCAATTGAAGAGAAAAGAGTCATCATGGTGGTTGACTCATGGCCCTCTTTCAAGAATCACGACAGCATCAAGAAGAACGCTCCTAACATGGATGTTTCTGTCATGAATCTTCCACCTGGAACCACGGGAAACTTCCAGCCTCTCGATGCTTACTAATTCTCATTCATGAAAAGCTACATCAAGACGATCACAGAATGTTCAACTTCGTAAAGTTGACTTTGATTGTCACAAGCGTGACAACCTTCTGAAGGTAACTTTAAGTTGATAACAACATCATAACACATCAGTCTTCGTAGATCATTTCTGAAGTCTACAAGCAGTTCTGCAACAAACGGTTCCAGAGGTTCGTACAACACGCCTGGGTGAAGACAGGATATGTAACAGCTCCTGCCTCAAGTAGTCGCTTCGAAACACCCAATGAAGTATGTTTTCCGGAACCGACAGGAAAGGTCTATGAAGACTCCAGTGGTTGCCAACTCCGTCACTTTATTTGCTGTTCATATTGTAACCAGTTACTGTGCTTCGAACATTTCCTTCGTACGCCTCATAGCACAAATTGTTCCAAAATGTAAATTTCCACTCTGTTATCTACTGCAATAAGTTGTATTTGACAATTACAGTTATCAAATTTGATTGACCGCGCTTTTGATCAAGCGCATGGTAAAGCGATGAAGCTGGACGTACAGTTTGTGCAATTGAAAACAACTACGCAGATATAATAAAAAATAAAGAAAAAAATAATGCGTTGCGGGATCGAACCCGGGAGAAAATAATTTTAAGCGAGCGCACAACCTCTGCACCACTTGTTCGCATGCTGCTATAATTGCACCCGGGAACCAAGTAATCTAGGGCGCCAAAGTGGAGAAAAACGAAAACTTTAAAGGGCTCCAGGAGGCTGAGGACATCCATTCCGCAGCTGAAAATCTGGGAAACACCATCATTTTCGATGCCCTTTCGAATGGCACCTACCTCGTTTCGATATCCCGCGGGCAACTAAAACCCTTCCCTAGTTAGTTCCCCCAGCTCTCCTTCAGCAGCTGTGGCAAACGAAAAACCGTTTTTTTCGTTTGGGAAAGAGTTAGTGGTTGAAAGTACAAACGCATTTCAACGCTTGAATAAGAGTTGATAATAGGGAAATTTCTCTGTGTCTCTGTCTACCTGTCTCTCTGTGTGTATGTCTCTGTCTTCCTGTCTCTCTGTCTCCCTGTCTTTTATCGTTTCTTTGTCTGGACCGTTTTCTTCCTTCTCTTCACGGTCTCTCGTTGATAGTAACAGAGTTCGTCGTCCCTTTTCTGAGTTGTTGTCCAACTTAGTTAGTTGATAATAAATAACAGCAACAACAATGTACAGCTTTTTGTTTTGCTTTTTTTTCGTGGCCTCGGACAAACAAAGAAACAGAGTCAACCACAGACACCATGGCGCTTTCATAGTTTAGTTACTGGTATAGTTCATAAATCCTCAATTCTATTGAAAATTGTTGCGTAACGATGGTGGAGTGTCAACTCACGCTAGATACCATTCTTCTGACAGAGAAGACTTCGTTGAGCCTCAGTGGGACAAGATATGCCCAAGCAGTGATTGCAGTCGAAACCTGTTACCGTGATTGTTTGCTGTTCTCTACAGTCTACCTGGAAGATCAGAAAGAGGAAAATACCCTGCTTCAAGATCTCCGTCTCTCCGTACCCTGAGCAGGTGGTAGCGCGAATCTTGAGCAGCTTTATCACAATACCAATGTAGCAGATCAAGATCAGAAAGGGAAAGAGTGCCTTTTGACCAAAGTAGATCTGAAATTGTTGATTCCAGTCGCTTAATGTGGACTAACCGCTAGAAATACTCTCCCAGTACTGAAATCAATCTCCTCTGGTTTCTCATAACCGCTGATGTTGCAACTGAACAAGTACTGCTCAGCTTCAACATCACTGTTTTTGACATCGTTCGAGTTGCGTAAATGCTCGGGAGCCGGATACCGAAAGCCGCACTTGCAGACAGTGAAGGCTGTTGCGATGAGGATGGCCAGGCTCCAAATGAGGACAGCGACGATGCGGAAACCCAAGCTGAAAATAGGAAAAATTTAAGAGTGTCGACTTGCAGAATTTTCAAAAAGGACATACTCACCGTTCGAAAAAGATAGCCGACATGGAGGGAGCGACAAAAATGAAGAGTCTGTGGAAGGCGATGGCTAGAACTGTAAACTGTACGATTTGGTCGGAAATGGATTCGAAAACGCCGAAAACTTGGTACAAGGCTGAAAATTTTTATAAACTTCTTTTTCATGGACTTACTGCTCTGCACATAGCCTTTTGTAGCTGCGAAACTGATAAGCTGCAGCACTACAGGGACGCTTGTGTAGACGCTAGCTGTAGCCGCCATTAGGTTGGCGATGATGACAAAGAACAGCAAAATGTAGAATGGTCTCTAAAAATAGTTTCTCGCAAAAAATGACAAAACTTTACATGCATCATAGTTTTCCACGCGGAGAACATTACCAGCAACATGGTAAAGTTCAAAACGAGGGAGAGGATCAGAGAGACAAGATAGGTCACAATTACCGCGTAGTAGAAGCTGTTCTTGTCTTCTGGTGGTACTTCAATAAGTGGCTGAAATAAAGATGCGAGCAAACAAGCGTTTTACAGGAGTCACCTCGTCAGTTATCCTTTTTTTTAATCTGTTCATAAAAAAGATATCACCTGTCTTTCTGGAGATATGATTATTGAAACATTCGACTTTTTACGAGTAAGCTTTTTGATAAGCTGCTCATGCTACGTTTAACGAGTTTTGATTCATCTAACTGTCTCAAGAGAACGCATTAGATTGTGAAACAAGCCGAAAGTCCTTATCACAGTGGAAACATGTGAGAACTTC
This sequence comes from Oscheius tipulae, assembly GCA_037178975.1. Lineage (NCBI taxonomy): Eukaryota > Metazoa > Nematoda > Chromadorea > Rhabditida > Rhabditidae > Oscheius > Oscheius tipulae. The sequence goes on along the minus strand of JASJZH010000004.1, from coordinate 8,549,532 downwards.
TTCTCGAAGCCTTCGCTATCAGTGTCCTCAATTTTAACCATATGAAACGTTTTGCTGTTCTTCTTGTTCTCCCATCTCTTTATTGCCAATGCATGCGTAGACAAAAATTGTGCTACACTGTGCTCCGGCAGGGTATGCCTTTTGGCTAGACAGGTTTTATATTTAGCGTTGCGGTGGCGGGGTCTGCATTGGAGAAAGGTGCTGGTGCTTCCAAGCGGGTCCCTCTTGCGGCCCTTTTGGTGAATCAAAGAGGACATTATTCATGGAAACGCTCATCCCGGTCAAGAAGTCCTCGTTGAGAAAACTGCTCTTGATCGATGATTGAACTTGCCTCGATAAATAAAGAAGTCAACGGTGGAGGTAATTCGGGTTCTGGCCAAGACGCGTTTGTAGACATGACAATGGTTTTCTGTTGGACTCAAGGTGCTCAAAACATAGACGAAGAAACAATATTACCTCGTCTATGTTTGAGAGAGGAATGAGGAAATGAACCTCGCGCACTAATTTGCAAGAAAAAAAGAAAGCGTATTAATGTGGCGTATTAATGTGATAAAGTTAATGAGGTAGGAATGAGATGAAAAGAGCCACGTTCTCAGAGCTTATAAACATAGTTAAAAGATCACTTACTGTTACATAGATGACCAGCATTTTTTGTGTTTTATCGAGCCCTAGGATGTCTGTTGTGACAAGACAGATTGTGGCATCTGCGGAATCACCGGAGAGGGTTCCGCGGATGCACCAATACAAGTGTGAACTATCCTGATAGTACGAAGTTTTTTTTAACGTTTCGGGCAGACGAATAACAACCTTTAATGCGTTGAGCAAAGCTTGTAGCGGACCAAAATCTTGAAGCAATACTAGTAGTAGTTCAGACAAGCAATCACAAAGTTTTCTCTTTGGTTTATTACCGAGGAAAACCAAAAGCAACTTACTTCATAGAAGGCTGGGACTCCTCCAGAAGGCGTTACCACACTCATAGCTGTTTCAAATGTAGAAGGTTGATACTGGTATTCAGCCAAGCGGAGCCAGCGTTCAATCTTCTTCTCGTCGATGTCGTTAGCGGGAACTTTGCCGACAGACGTACTTTCGTATTTTCCGAGTATTTCGAAATCACTCGAACTGCCAGCGGAAGAATGCTAACACAACAAGCTAGGAACATCTGGTATGCAAATCTTTTGCTTCCCACTCTGCTGTGCTCGCACCCGTACCATTGCAGTGGCCTCGCCGCAATTTACAATTTACAATTTTACAATTTTATTGTCGGAATCAAGGGATTGCTATCATGTCAAGGCTCCCTTGCCGCTCCCATAGCGCGAACCCATTCTTCGCCTCCCTCTCTTGCCTGTCGCATCCACGTGGTTGGAGTTCGTCACAGGCTTTCTTCAGCTCATCTTCCCATCTCATGCACGGTCTCCCTAGAGCTCGTCGCTGATCTAGAGGAACCCATTCCGTCATCGCTTTCGACCACCTTCCTCCTTCCATCTCGGCCACTTTTCTCGCCCATTTCAGCTTCCTCGTCCATGCCAAGTCCAGAACATACGGTAGTTCTGTCCTTCTTCTCACCTCCTCATTCCTCACACGATCCCGAAGTGTGATACTGAGCATGTCCCTTTCCTGCCGTCGTTGTAGGGCTGCAAGTTTGGCTCGATGTTCTGTGCGAAGGCTTCACTTTCACACCCAACATCCAAGGTAAACGAAATGCCGGACAAACTGTATAGCTTGTCCTGTTAAGCGTAGATCTCCCTCGTAGGCATTGGTCATCGCGAAAGTTTTGCGATGATTGATTTCGAGCCCAATCCTACGGCTTCCTTGTTCCAGTTCAGTCACCATCCGCTGCACAGATCTCAGCCTCTTTCCGATAAGAACGACATCATCGGCGTAGCGAAGATGAGTCAGTTTACGGCCGTTGATGTTGAAACCGATGCCGTCCCAATTGAGTTGGCGGAAGACGTCTTCGAGTACAGCGTTGAAGAGCAGTGGAGAAAGTACGCATCCTTGACGAACTCCACGTTTGATGTTGACATCCACTAACTCTTCTTGCACTTTGATCTTGCAACCAGCATCTCTGTAGACCCTTCGCAGCATCTCGATATAGAGTTGGTCCGAACCATGTCTTTGGAGTGAGTTCCAGACAGCTTCCCACTCAATGATGTCGTAGGCTTTCCGGAAATCGACGAACACAAGATAGAGGTGACTTCGGTAACCGGAGGCCTTGTCGATCAGCTGTCTGATGGTATGAAGGTGTTCTACAGTCGAGTAGCTTCGGCGGAATCCTGCTTGTTCGATTGGCTGGTTGAATTCCAGATTTCCTTGCATCCTGGCCAGCATCACTCGTGTGAAGAGTTTGTAGGGAGCTGGTAGCACGGAGATTGGACGGAAGTTAGTCAGGTCTGTGTGATCACCTTTCTTCGGGATAAGGGTGGTAATCGAATCACCGAATCCAGGAGGAATCACACGATGTTGGAGCATCCGAGTGAAGAGACGTGCGAGAAGAGGCACAATCTCCGCTTCCACAATTCGAAGCTGCATGGTCGTGATGGAGTCATGTCCAGGGGCTGTCCGCATCTTCATCCGATGTAATTGTTTTCAGACTTCCTCCTCGAGTACTGGCGAGACTTCCTCAAGAGGGGGATGGGGCATCGGGGCCACATTGACCGTTTGTTGGTAAAGCTCGTCGAAGAACTCCTTCACTCGATCTCGCACATCTTGGGGGCAGTTAGTTCGCGATCCGTCCTTCTTCTGGAGCTGTCCGATCACAGGAGTCGATATTTCCTCGAAGAGCCTCTTGGTTGAGAGCGTCTGACGATAACGTGTCTCGAGGTTCTTCTCAATATCCGAAGCAATGGCCACACGGAGGGACTTGTTTGTTTGGACCAGCTGAAGACGAGACAGAATGTCATCCTTGGCCACTGATTAGCCGGATTCGGATCCTCCATTGCTTCTCTTCTCTCCTGGACAGCGTGTCGGAAAAGCGGCCAGTTCATCTTTGTCTGCATTGCTTTCTGTCGACGTCTGGGGAACTTGGCGTCTAGATCGACGATGAGACGGACAAGGCGGTGGTCGCTTCGGAAGTTAAACTGGTTGATGACTTGAACTTTTCGCACGGTGTTGAATCTTCGAACGAGGAACAGATCGTATTCCTTGAAGGTGGTGCCATTGGGCGATCTCCAGGTCCATTTTCTTCCGGATCTCTGCTTACTGAAGGTGTTGGCCACGTCCCAACCGTGTTGTTGACAGAAGGAGACGAGTTGTTCTCCTCGACGGTTTCGGGTACCATAGCCGTGAGCTCCGATCGACGGTTCCAATGGGTGGAGGCGCGGTCCGACGGAAGCATTCCAATCTCCGAGCACTATTGTACACCTCTGATGTTTTCTGGTTTCCATAAGGATCCACCAGTCTGGTTGTACGCAGCTCTTTGAACCTTGCTCAGGAAACGGTCGTAGACGGCGTCATCGGCATCTCCTGTGGGTGCATAGCACATGACGAGATGGAGATTCCAATTCGGCCCTCTCAGCTCCAGTGTGCAGCATTTGTCGTCGATCGGTGTGAAGCGATGGATGTTGGAGACGAGATGGGGTGCCACAACGAAGCCCACGCCGCGTCGGTTGTACTGACCACCACTGTAGAGAAGGTGGCTGCCAGATTTCCTCAGCAGCTCTTGGCCGTTTCCCGACTTCCATGTCTCACTCAGGCCAACCACGTCGAAAGTGATCTTGAGCAGAGCCTCCTCGAGTTCGAGTAGGCGTCTCTTCGAGTGGATGGATTGGCAGTTGAGCTGACAGAGGTTGAGTTGGTCTCGCACCATGGGTGTTGACGTGACGATCCCTCTGTGTCGCAGTTCTGGGACCGGAACTCCTTCTTTCCACAAACGGTGACGGTGATGGTAGGCCACTAGGGAGCGCTTGAAGAAGCGAGCGCACAGTTTGTGAAAAGTAAAGGTAATTGGCCTCGCCGCAAGGGATTATATAAGCTGTACGCGATTCGAGTACTGCTGCAAGCAGCCCGAAGCACATTATGACAGAGATGATTTCTAGATGTCATGTACACTACAAGGCGACACAATTGTTACACAAGACCAACAAGTCGGCCGACACGATCATGGGTACAACGCGCAAAACCTTGATCGCTTCCGTTTTTGTCTTCCACGATTCTACAGGTAAATGAGTTAAATCTTGTGGGAAGATGTTAACGTACTAGAAGAGTGCTTGAAAACTACTTAAATATGATTCATTCCAAATGTTCAGCAATGAAAGTTAGTTGTTCATCCATTCTCCTTCAACTTCGGCGAGTTTGTCGTCCTTCTGAAACGCGAAAAGTACTGTAGGTTTGAGCAAAACATACGATAGCCATGTAGTTAGGGATCTTGAACCAATGCACGCCATCAACAACCTTGTGATGTTGTTGGACGAATGAGTCGCCAGTGATGAAAGGTCCGGCCATGGCTAAAAAAGAAATAAAATCTAAAAAAATGAGCCGTACCGTCACAATCGATTCCACAGTTAGGGAACTGATTGTTGGTGAATTGATTGTTGGCCTCGCACGACCACCAGACATCGGCACCTTGAGCTCGACGGCAGGGAGCAGTGTAGAAGGGTGTGGACCAGCACTTGATCAGGGTATTAACGTAGCTACAAGCTTAAATTGTTAAAGTAAGACCATCAGCTTACGTGCAAGAGTTTCTTACATCGGAAGTAATAGAGCTTTGATAGGAAGTCACACAAGCCTCGAGAGTGTTCTGATAATTCTGAAGAACTCGTTGAGCACAGGTGAGGTTAGTGTGGATCAGAGCTGAAAGTATAAGATTATTTTGAGCGTTTATACAGCTATGAGATACGTTGAGTTAAGCACATTACCCCAATTGACTTACTATTAACTCCCGGTCCGCAGTTGAACTGGTACATGGCTAGAGTTCCCCCAATGAACCAGGCCTGAAATATGGGTTTCCTTAATACAAACCGCATCAGGCTACATTCTGGAGGTCGGTATTCTGTACCAGGATCCTAATATCAAGACATCCTGCGTTATTGCTTCCAACAATACAGTCATTAAAAATCTCAAGAGCACTAAAAATCAAACTATATAACTGTACAGGACAAACCATACTTGCAAACTTGAAGAATCTGCTGAGTGCTTCCGGGGTTCTGCCCGAAAAGGTACAAGAACTGATTGTACATGATGGTCCAGTTGCGGAACATTTGCTGCCCCTGGCCGGGCAGACCTACAGCTTCGGCCAAGTTATTGTTACAGTAGTTGAACTTTGTTGTGACACATTGTTGAGCCGCAACAACTGCTACGAAAACTAAAAATAGAAGGTTGGCATTGATTTTTGTGAATGGACCAATTGTCACAAAGAGCTGTCGCATGGCTGGAGAAGCGGGGTGCGGCTGCTGCCTTATCAGCCGACTGAGCCCAGTTGTAAAATTAATGTCCTGATGGAGAAGATGACTAGCGATTCTTTTGACGCCATAAGTACTTTTGAAGAAAGGGTCGCTGATTCTCGAAAAGACAGAAAACTCGACATTGTAGCCTGACACGCACATCAATGTTATCTTTCTGATTTCTTTTTGCTGAACGCATGGGTCTCCATTTAAAAATGTGCTTCATCATGCTAATCCAATGTCTTACTTTTTGTTTATCGAATTTCTGCAGTATGCGAAAAATAATGAATACCCCAATTATGCGTGGTTGTTCTCATATTTTCCGCGTGCACATCGCTGGTACACAAGCTGGCTAGAGTGAGGCGATAGCAGATGAAATGCAAAAAAGAAAATGCGATTAGGATAATAATTATGAAGATGAGACAATTGCTGTGAGCCCCCAGTAGAAGATGGGAGCCGGGAGCTCGCTCAATAAAAGCTCTTTATTAGGATTTTACTGGAATTTTTCTCGTATCACAAGTTTTCACCAAGGTATGTGTCTTCTCCCGTCTAGGACCATAAGAATCGGCTCCACTTTTTCGGCTTTGCTTTCTGAAATGTGGGGCTTACAAAAGAGACATAAAAGGCACCTGTATTTTGTAAAAATCGCAAGAAATGACCTCGTCCGATTCCTCTTGCAACCTCCGGTACCTTGTTGACATGTATGCGAAGAAAAATGACAACCAAGCGTCGGCCATACTGAAAATTTAGTTAAAGACTATAAAGAAAGAGTGCAGACTTGAGATAGGTCATAAAATGAGTGAAAAGGAAGTTCCTGAAGAGTTCGTGGGCAGTCGTGGCCCCGAAGGAAGCGAGGAGAGTTACAACGCGAAAGAGAGAAGGCAGAGCGCGATCGAATTTCCCGAGCTGCAAAACTTAATTATAACAGCGCTTCATTTTACATATGGTAAAAAGAAAGTGAAAAGGGGGGAAGATAGAAAACGTCACTTTTTTTCTGTAAACGTTGCTAGTCCCATGACTAAAAACATGTTAATGAAGCCGAAGAAAGACGTGAGGGTCGGAAATGGCAAAGCTGGCAAGAGTATATGTTCCCTCTAACAAAGTTGGTATATCCTATAATTAGCCTCATAACAGTAGCTGTTCAAGATACAAATGGTTATGTTTTTATGAGAAAATGTTACGCGAACTCGTACTTTGGGGATGGTACTCGAAAGATACTGTTCACTTTCATACAGCACAAGAGACTTTCAACAGATTTGACCAGTTTCAGGCATGTCTTTAATTATGTAAGTGTTGTGAAATATAAAAATAGACGGCTTAACACAGGGACAACTAGTAAGTGTTGACATCAACTAGGCAGTCTATGACAAAAAACATAACTGATGTTTGTCTCGACTATATTTTTCCACAGGAGACGCATTCTAGACGTATCCACATTTGGAGCAAAGAAAAGCTAAAAGTTTTGTTGCGTACTGACAGCCATTAAAGCACAAAGCCTAAAAAGTTCGGGCATATCCGCAAGGACTATCTACGACAATCTGTCACGATGAGGAGATAAACATCGCGTGAACGCCTACCCCCTGCTAGCAGATCTCACAGCCTCATCGCTTGAATTATTACCGGAAAATCCAGAAAAGAGGACCTTGATCGGCTTAGACAGGCAACGAGAATGTAATCGAGCGCAAGTGGACAACATGGTCATTAGGGTGGCCACAGCCTTGAAATGCATAGAAATTTCGGGGTGAGAAGGGGGCGTTATAGGGATCAACATGGCGGCAGCCTCCGGCCAGCTGTCTTAGCCATTAGTCTGTCGGGAATCATGCATTTATAATCGGATGTCATCCCACTCCCAGGGCGTACCATTATCTAAACTATGAAATGGTGTCTGTGGTTGACTCTGTGTGTTTGTTTGTCCGAGGCCACGAAGCAAAGATGCAGGTAAAGAATTATTGACAATTAAGTGGCAAGTCAATTGTAAGTGAAAAGGTGTATAGATATCTCGCACAATTTGTCGTAGCTCGACTAGAAAGTTAACCGAAACCCAAACGACGGCGAAGCAGCCGTAGGCTGCTGGTCCAGTGAGTATAGTAAGAACACAACAAATAGTCTGTTTGTATCTGAATCTTCTAGGAAGGTAGAAAGAGGACATTTGTTTCAATGTGACTGTCGTAGAGTTGCCAATAGAGCAGGTGAAAAGCAGCGTCGGGATCGATGTTGATGAGAGAGCTTTCGACGATATTTTGGGGTTGAACGAGGTTCACGTAGCTGAGCTTTAAAAGGAAAACATTAAGGTTTCTTAGTGGACCTTCTTTGTTTCAGTGTTTCTGTATGTTTCTGTCTATGACGTAGTTCCATTGTACTTTGTTAAGCTTCTTCCACACTCACCGTTATTATTATGGATTCACTCCAAGCCATACTGGCTGCGGGAAACAGGTGAGAATAGCGCTTGTCAAGAACGTAGAACAACTCGAACAGCTGAAAGTAGTGATGGGATAACAGAGTATTACTTGAGAGTGTTGTGTGAAAGTGATCGAACCTCTGAAGCCAATCCCATAGTTATGGTGTCCTGGAGCTGCCTATTTGCTTCGTTGAAGAACCGTACCATAGCATCTCGTTGGTCCAGAAGAGACCACAGTTTGTGGAGAACATAGTCTCGATCGTCGAATGGAGAAACGGTTCGGGACATTTTTTCTCCCTTGAATATCATTCTCTGACTGACAAACGTCCTGGCTTACAAACTTATTGTCAACGAAAATAAAATCGAAGACCATGTCTTTTCTTGCAGACGTATTAGTGCTGTTATTGATCTCAAAGACTAGCTGGAATCTTGAATTTTCTTCTTAAAAACATTATCTTACATCCCAAACATGTCCAGGATCAGCATGTGGAAGAATCCGTCTAATGACGTCGTGGTCCACGTCAGGCAGAGCATTGTAACTTTTGGATTTCCCATTGGAAATACCAACAAGCAGAGTCGATAGAACTAGTGCTGAGAACATTGAACTGTTTTCAAACTGACGATAGCCTTATGAAATGTCAGAAAATGGGATTTTTCTCATTATCGCCGCGCCGAGCAGTTAATTATTGCTGCCATTTGCCTTGTGCTTACTTCAAGATCATGGAGCAGATACAGCTCTCAAATGGACACGTTTATCTTCTAGTGGATACATCTGTACAAGGAGTAGGTTAAAACGATAATCATACCAAAAAGTCATTCTTAGGGTATGATTTGGACTGCTAACAAGCATCCAGAGCTGAATGCTACGGATCTCTTCTATGCTAGCCTGTTCATGGGATTGGTGAGTATCAGGAAAGTGTTCAAAATCAGGCTTTTTGCTGCAAGCTCCAATAGTTTTTTGTCACTTTACTTATCACGCACCAACTTAATTAGAGTATAGAAAACTGTTAAACAAGGCATGACTAAAGGTTGAATGTTGTAGGGAGGTGTACTAGCTCTTCTCTTCACCCTGTACCCAGTTGTTATCATCCTTTCGGACAAACAGGTGACTTTTACTCGTTGATTCACAACCATTCATTCAAGTTGAAGCAAGTGTTTTGCTACTTCCTAATATCTTCATGTACTGCTAACTCTTCCATTGTTCTTATTATGATGTTCTACTGCATCCCCTCGGTTGTGTACAAAATCTATGATGACACGTGAGCTTTATTTTTCTATTGAAACACATGGCTGGTTTCAGAATGGACGGTTCAATGTTCCAGCATTGGTTCAAAGCAGGAATGGGTGGACTTTTCTTGTACGTCTACTACGTCTCCCTGTTGTCACATTTCCTCATGAGCTTTAATCGCCTCTACGCAATTGTTTGGCACTTACAGTATGTTAATTTTATCGACCAAAGGCCGCTATTCAGATATGCTCACACATTCAAAAAGAACAATGTGTTCAAGATGATAGCCGGCAGCTGGATCGTTGCCATTCCATTCTTCCTGTTAGTAGCAACTCCAATATGTAGGTTTTCACAGAAAGTACAGTCATTAGTACACAACAACCAAAAACCGTGTCGTTCACAGCTATCACAGCGTTCTCATGTTTCACAAAGCGTTGAGCATTTGGCAGTTGGGAGGAAGAATTTGGCTGCGGCAGCCAAGTCCTTTCGCCGAGACGGTAGGGGTGGGACCCAACCGTGTTATGGGCGACCTCAATCGGCAGAAAATAACAAAAACTTAAGCATCATTTTCAGCTAGCTGCACGTACATCTACCACGAAGAGTACACCATATTCACCTACGGCCTTGATTACTGTTCTACCTGGCTGGAGCGTTGGGATGCAGTGTTTTCCTTGTCAATTGTTCTTGTCACTGTCTGTTTCGATCTGATCGTGGCCATAGGACTGCTTCAGAGGAAACGGGTAGGATCAGTAGCTAAAAAAGATAAATAACACATTACAGAAATCTAAACAAACGCGTACTGTGGAGGCTGAAATGTCATTTTTCTTACAAACCCTTCTCACTGGTTTCGTGTATCTCTGCTCCACTCTGCTTTACCATTTTGCTGGACATACTTTTACTTCTGAAGAAATGTGGCGGGTGTTCTTCTTCGACCAGTTTCCCAAACTCTGTGCGATTCTGCTTATTGGGTGGGTTTCACTGTAATAGCAAACAGCTCGGTTCTAGAATATTCTGCGTCACTCTTCAGAAAAGGATTCGTGAAAAGTTCAAAGAGCACTTCTTGATATTCTGTTGTCTTGTGTTGAAGGATAAGGATGTGGAGGAGTTCGAGTTTGTCCTCTCCCGACTGGAAACCACTGTTACTGTCTCTCAAGTGGAGTCCATCCAGCCTACCGTCGACTCGAACAATCCGCTCTTCCGTAAAGTTTCAAAGACGGCTTCGTCTGTTGTAGAGAGAAGCGAGACTACGAAGAAGGAACGATAAATGTCCCCTATGAAAGATCTTTCTAGCTATTAGTAAAATAAAAATCCCCCGAACGAACTACTTTGCTGTTGTTGACATTTCGCGAGGTATATATGTTCTAAATGCACAAAAGTCTGTGTGTGTATGTGTGCATGTGCCTGAAGTCGTAATTGCCAATTTGTCAGATACTTTGTAACAGCAATTAGTGACAACTGTTTGCAAGTCAAGTCAGCTTGGGAGATGTGTCTCTGGGAAAACGTTGCTCCTGTCACGGCAGCTCGACTGAAAGAACACCTAACTGTCACTCGAGCCCCAATTGGGAACAGCCTAGCTTGTATGGTAAAAAGCTCAGCGTTGGAAATAGACACGAATTACATCACTTTAATCATTTTAACCAGCAATGATAAACAGTCGAAAATAGTCGAGACAAACATCAGTTATGTCCCTTTTTCTCCTTTTGCAAATTTTTAATGGGGCTCGGCAAACGCATTTTGAAACCTGGGGCCAGACTTGATGATTGGAAGATGTCCTTTCAGAAACCACAACGACATCAACAACAACAACAACAACAACTACTACAACTACAACGACCACTCGTATGCTTTTTAAAGTGCCAATAACTTTGGATATTTCAGTACAATGCCCTATGGGCTTCACTTACTTTGCTCACACTACATTTTGCTATTTTGTTGGCAGGACACGGACCAATTGGAACGGAGCTGAGAGCATGTGCGCGGCATTCGGTGCTAATGGACATTTAGCAGCTATTCGCGATGACGCTACAAATACTTTTATCACAGGTTGGTTGAGAGCAACAGAAACTATTGTTTTTTTTTAGATCTTGCTTCAACAGGAACTGATACAACAAGCTATACGCAGAACACTTGGATTGGACTCAGACGAGTCGGGAACTTCCCTTATGCTTGGAGTGACAATGGAGTCCGGGTGATGCCGGGCATGGGCGACTATAACAAATACTGTGGCCTTGATGACCCACCCGGTGCAACTAGTTGCATTATTGTAATTATTTTGAAGAGGGACAATATCTAGGTCATTTCAGCTACTGCAGGATAATCCAAATCCGTTAGGATGTCTGAAGTACCAGTGGACTGATGCTTTCTGTTCCGACCAGGTGGACAATTTTGTTTGTCAAATACCCTGTTGCACTTAAACAAAAGAAACGTTTTAAAACCATGTTTTACACTTTTATCGAAACTGTAATATTGTGATGTCAGAAGCATATCTTGCGCAAGTAGAACAATAGCTATGGCAAACCATGTCTGAAAAAGTACACACTTCTTAGTAGCTTACATAAATTGAATCTGAGGGACTTTCATAACAATTCGATTTTAGAGAGTTCCATAGTCGTTGCCGTACTTACATCCGCAGTCCATCAACCAAGTCGGGATCTGAAACGCCGCCCCATGCCCGTAACTATCATTCTGTCGCCTCTTCAGCACAAACTGCGAATCTCTAATCCCCCGTGAAAGCTTCAGAAGTGGCCGTGGATTTTTTTGGCGGTAGGACTCGAGGTTGGGATTTGTCTGAAGTAGGAATCTTGTTCTGGGATACTCAAAAATCAAAAGCTATATGCAAAGAGATAATATGATACTGTACAGCTCAGGACAGAGCAAAACAGTTCCAAACAAGTGTATTGGCCATAGTCTACTGCCTTCTTCTAGTCTGCATATTCAAAAGACGTCGATTAGTTGAAGTTCGAAAGTATTCAAGAATGTAATGTCATGAGTTGAAGCAAATGGACTACAAAAGCAAACACCCGCTTCCCGGAAACAATACGTGTAGATACTATTCCCTAAAAACACAAAACAGACTAAGTAGAACACTGAAAAGTTAAAATAATCCTGGAGGAATGAATAGTCCGATTACCAATGAACAGAGGGTCAAAAGCATCTGTCGCTCCCGACTTTGACCAGATTCCCCGCCTCCAAGAGGAGGATCCCTTGACTCTAGTGTTCGTGTGTGGCTTTCTCGCTGAAATTGTGTGTGCATCCTATATCTCCCTATACCCCAATCAATAAACTAGTATTCGAACTTTTAGTGGACGGTAATATAACGTAGGATAGACGCAGACAGACTCTCACCTCAGAATAGACTATCTTCTTATAACAGCCGTCTGCCCTACGAACATGCCCAATCTGGATAACGGCGACTTGTTATAGACAAGTTCAGCTACTTTCTAAAAGTATCCTTCAATTGAAATAAGACTTTGTTTGCCATGACGGTTCCAGAAGAATAGACATTTTCCAGGTTGATGTTGGCAGCAATGTTAGTAAACCGATAGTAGCAAGAAAATCTTCTTCTCTTTTTTTATGACTGTACATTAAGTACAAGAGGTTCCACCAAGCTGCTTGTGGATTTTAATTGTTTTTGAGAACACCTACCTGAGTACCTCATGAAATTCTGGTTGCGTTGCCATTCTCTCAACAATCATAGCCAGACCACCGCTTACATCAAAACATATGCCGTTTAAAGTAGAATGTAGTATGCACTTCTCAGAGGTTTTGTAGAAATTAGAAGGTCACTGCCTTTTAACATCTCATATATTACCGCAGCGCCAGCCGACTGTATCTGTGGCACGCTTGGATGATTCTTCATCGATAGCAAAGCCATTCGCAAAACGACTTCTGGTTTTTCCTTCAGTGACATTACGTACAACTATTGGAAAAGCGTATGCTTTTGAATTCCATAATTAATAAAAATCTGCGATCTTCCGACACGATATTGGCTTCTTTTCGTGCTAATGTGGCTCAAAAGTTGTTAACCAGAAGGCAAGGAGTCACTCACAGCTCGTGTATTACGACTAGCGAAACCAAGAAATGTTCGTAGAAGAGATTACTGTGCAATTCCCGTTGCCATGTGAAATATTATCACTACTTGTTTTGCCCCTCTTCTACCATATTTCTTGATTATTTCATTAGATTTGTGCAACCATTCATCTGCTGATAAGAAATGTGTAAGCAGCCGCTTTTGGTTTGACAAGTCACAATACGAACAACAGAGAGATTGGACCGATTTTGAAATACTTCCAAAAAAAATAACAAGAAAACCAAAATATTTAATGGCTGAAATGGAGAGACAAGAAATAGCTGTTCGATCTACACACGGTATCCGCTGCCGGACTGCTTGTCGCCTTCCACTGGAATAGCAGCAGTACGAGGAGGGCAAGGGCAGTAGGCAGCGTCAGGTCCGGGACTGTAACACTTGTTTCAAAAAATATTTGAATCAAAAACTCACGCTCCAGCATTTCCAGGTCCTCCAGGCTGGCCGGGCTGTCCATCAGCTCCTTTGTTTCCAGCAGGTCCTTCGGATCCAGGTCCGCCAGGCTTTCCATCAGAGCCAGGTGCTCCAGCAGCTCCGTCGTTTCCAGCAGGTCCAGCCGGTCCAGCGGGTCCAGCAGGTCCAGGAGCTCCTTTACCCTTCTTGCCGTCTTGTCCCTTGGATCCGGGTTCTCCAGCAGGTCCAGGCTCACCATCAGATCCAGCCTCTCCGGCGGGTCCTTCGGGTCCAACCTCTCCGTCTTTTCCAGGAGCTCCAGCCTGACCAGGCTGTCCATCGGGACCAGCAGGGCCAACTGGTCCGTCTGGTCCAGCGGGACCAGGCTCACCAGCAGGACACTTGATACATTCCTTGGGAGCAGCCGGGTGAGAAGCAGATGCTCCTACTTCACCAGCATTTCCAGGCTTTCCAGGCTGACCATCCTCTCCCTTATCTCCGGGAGCACCAGGAGGGCCGGGTGGTCCAGCGGGGCAGTTGCTTGGCTGAGGACCACAGTTGCACTTATCATCTCCTCTCTTCTTTCTTCCCACCAGCTGGGAAAAGCTGGCAGTTCGGTCAGTGTTCTTTGTGACCATTAGAGTCCAAGAGTCGTCGGCATGAACCTTGAACTGGCGGAGCTCGAAAAGAGCGTCGTCATAGAAAGTGTTAATGTCATTGAAGAGGTAGAGACCGCCAAAAAGGATCGGGAAAAGAGCTAATCCGCTGAGAGCGACGGCAACAGTGGCCACAGCACTGCTCATCTGAATTAACTGAATGAACTTGTTACTACTGAAGAGAGAAGGATAAAACGTTGAAGTGTTTAGAGGAGGAATGATGTTTGTCCTTCCCCTACTTGCCTATTTATATTGGACCATGTTGCAGATACATCTCCTCAAAAAGTAGTCAATCGGATCCGATCCACGACCTTTTTCAGCCCTGCCACCAACCCGTATCCGGTTCAGCCAAGCTTTCGATTATTACGCCAGCGCGTGAGAAAGCGATGTCATTCAAAGAGATCGGATAGTTGCGATAGCTTAGCAAAAGGACCCAAACAAATGTAACATGTAGAAAGTAGGTGAAAAAAAATGAAGATTCCCAGAGTTGTCTTTGCTGTATAGTTTGTGCACCACATTGTCTTTTATGTTTACCTCCAATTAACAAATTAGTTGCTGCAAACTGTCGTGTAATATGAACTCTGAAGTACAATTGGACTCTTTACGTTGAGCTTTGAGGTGTTTTCAACATTTTTACTACCTTGTACTATTATAGTTTTTACGAGCTCATCATCTGTTCTTCGACCAAAAGTCCTTTCTGGCGACTAATTACATTGAGATCATGCTGCGTGAGTCTGCACCCAGGCGAACTAATTTCGTCGTCGCTTTTCCCAGTAGGCCTTTTTTCTTTCTCTTCGGGATATTCAAAAATGCATTTTGACACCTTCAGCCCTGTCTGCAATATGTCTTTTGGGTCTAATTCATGGAATTGTCTGACGTTTATGTCTCAATTCTGGCATTAAACATGCATAAAACATTCGAGGGCGGAGAGTTGCACCTAGAGCACTAGGGCATTGTCAGTCTTTTTGGTAGTTCATCGAGCACCGTTTTTGGATGTTGATCGTCATGAACTTGCTTTTAGACAATGAGACGACTGGTCTTCTTGGTCAGCTTCATATTGTTAGAGCAATACTGTCGTGGCCAAGCAGTGACGGTCAAGACAACTACTCCAGACACTCCAGAAATCACAACCACTATGCTGTTTGGATATGTCAAAAGTGAGATTCAGTTTGAACTCAAGCACTTGGAGATTTTCTGTTATCCGAAAAAGTTACTGCCTAAAACTAGCAGGTCAAATCGGAAGTTCCCAGTGTGCCTAATCATACGACTTTTTCGAAGATTCCAATTTTCAGCCAAGCAGGAAAACATAACTCTTCCTACTCTTGTTATAGACGTCTGCAAGGTATTTTCTCCCTATTGGCAACAATATCGAAAAACTTCCGGTTGCTCCGTTCATTATGGTGAAGAAGGAGTGCGACTTTGGCAGAAACACATTGGCGGAATGTGAAGGAAACGGCAAGTACGAGGGATTCAACATTGATCTCCTGAACAGACTCTCGGCCAGAATGGGCTTTGAGTACGAGGTTCTTTAAACTTTTCGGTATCATAAACAAAATCTTTAGATAGTGGAACGTTCCAATATCGGAGACCAAAATGAGGATGGTACTTGGACAGGCATCATTGGAGATCTTGTGGCTGGAAAAGCTGACCTGGGAATGGCTCCGATTACTATCAACCAGGTAAGGGAACAGTGTTTGTAAGTAAATGATTGCTAGGAAAGACAAAAAGTAATCGACTTCACGCATCCGTTCATGACCACCGGAATCTCAATCATGATGAAGAAGCCGGATCAGATGAAAGTCGACGTGTTCAGCTTTTTTAAGCCGTTCACGATGGAAACCTGGATTGCTATTGGGGTCTCCTACATTGCGGTGAACACTAGAGGGCCAATTAGTACTGGCTGCTTTTCAGGTCTCCCTGGTCGTCTTCTTTGTTTCGCAACAAACCCATGTCCGTAGCAGTGGACCCATTTCCCACGATATTACCATCCTTACCTGTTTCTGGTTCCCTCTCAAAGGCATCGACTCTAGGTTTGTGAAGCATAAACCAGTGATTCCCATTTTTAGGTCGATAGCCGCTCGCATTGCCTCCTGCATCTGGTGGTTCTTTGCTCTTGTCGTCATTTGCTGCTACACAGCTAATCTGGCAGCCTACTTGTCCGATCAGAAAACTGTCACTAGAGCCCCGATACAGAGCATAGACGATCTGGTCAAGCAGAGCACGATCAAGTACGGACTCCAAGCGGGTGGTTCTACTGCTAGCTTCTTCAAGGTGAACAGAACAAAATTGGGAAAACATGGAGCTCTAGAATGCCAAGATCGATGTCTACAACCGAGCTTGGATCAACATGCAACAGCAGGAACCGTCCGTTTTCGTCAAAAGCTACTTCGAGGGCATCCAAAGAGTCCGGGAGAGTAAAGGAAACTACGCCTTTATCTTGGAGTCCACAGCTAATGAGTACCAAAATTCTAAGAAGCCTTGTGATACCTTCAAAGTCGGTGAGTTAACGATATCCTAAGAAAAAGATACCAAACCTTCTTAGGCGACAACCTGAACAGCATCAGCTACGGTCTTGCTCTTCCCCAGGGCAGCAAGTGGATCGACAAGATGAGTGACATTATTCTGAACCTCGACGAGAATGGCGAGCTGAAGAAACTTCGAAACCGATGGTGGGTAGACCGCTCGGAATGTGGATTCACAGAAGCCAAACAGATCGGGGTCAGCTTTTCACATTCTTTTCAAAAAGTGATTTCCAGGAAGTAACTCCAAGTTTGAGCCTGTCCCAGATGTCCACCATTTTCTATGTCCTGCTGGCTGGAATGTTCATCGCATTTGTCATTGCTATCGCTGAACATCTTTATCATAGTAGAAAGGATGAGGAACAGGCAAAAGCTATAAACTCTCTGGAGAAGATTGAATTGCATGAAGAGCTCATGATGGATGAAGAGCTCGCAGGAGAAGAGAGTATAATCGATGAGCAAACGATGGAGCAACAGCAGATGATGGGTCTTGACTACCCGGCAGAAGTCTAAAAATAACTTTACAGCTTTATGTTAACTATTTAATTGTGTTACTTATAAATAATTCCAATTAGT
This sequence comes from Oscheius tipulae, assembly GCA_037178975.1. Taxonomy (NCBI): domain Eukaryota; kingdom Metazoa; phylum Nematoda; class Chromadorea; order Rhabditida; family Rhabditidae; genus Oscheius; species Oscheius tipulae. The sequence continues at coordinate 8,532,300 of JASJZH010000004.1, read as the reverse complement.
TTCTCACGCGCTGGCGTAATAATCGAAAGCTTGGCTGAACCGGATACGGGTTGGTGGCAGGGCTGAAAAAGGTCGTGGATCGGATCCGATTGACTACTTTTTGAGGAGATGTATCTGCAACATGGTCCAATATAAATAGGCAAGTAGGGGAAGGACAAACATCATTCCTCCTCTAAACACTTCAACGTTTTATCCTTCTCTCTTCAGTAGTAACAAGTTCATTCAGTTAATTCAGATGAGCAGTGCTGTGGCCACTGTTGCCGTCGCTCTCAGCGGATTAGCTCTTTTCCCGATCCTTTTTGGCGGTCTCTACCTCTTCAATGACATTAACACTTTCTATGACGACGCTCTTTTCGAGCTCCGCCAGTTCAAGGTTCATGCCGACGACTCTTGGACTCTAATGGTCACAAAGAACACTGACCGAACTGCCAGCTTTTCCCAGCTGGTGGGAAGAAAGAAGAGAGGAGATGATAAGTGCAACTGTGGTCCTCAGCCAAGCAACTGCCCCGCTGGACCACCCGGCCCTCCTGGTGCTCCCGGAGATAAGGGAGAGGATGGTCAGCCTGGAAAGCCTGGAAATGCTGGTGAAGTAGGAGCATCTGCTTCTCACCCGGCTGCTCCCAAGGAATGTATCAAGTGTCCTGCTGGTGAGCCTGGTCCCGCTGGACCAGACGGACCAGTTGGCCCTGCTGGTCCCGATGGACAGCCTGGTCAGGCTGGAGCTCCTGGAAAAGACGGAGAGGTTGGACCCGAAGGACCCGCCGGAGAGGCTGGATCTGATGGTGAGCCTGGACCTGCTGGAGAACCCGGATCCAAGGGACAAGACGGCAAGAAGGGTAAAGGAGCTCCTGGACCTGCTGGACCCGCTGGACCGGCTGGACCTGCTGGAAACGACGGAGCTGCTGGAGCACCTGGCTCTGATGGAAAGCCTGGCGGACCTGGATCCGAAGGACCTGCTGGAAACAAAGGAGCTGATGGACAGCCCGGCCAGCCTGGAGGACCTGGAAATGCTGGAGCGTGAGTTTTTGATTCAAATATTTTTTGAAACAAGTGTTACAGTCCCGGACCTGACGCTGCCTACTGCCCTTGCCCTCCTCGTACTGCTGCTATTCCAGTGGAAGGCGACAAGCAGTCCGGCAGCGGATACCGTGTGTAGATCGAACAGCTATTTCTTGTCTCTCCATTTCAGCCATTAAATATTTTGGTTTTCTTGTTATTTTTTTTGGAAGTATTTCAAAATCGGTCCAATCTCTCTGTTGTTCGTATTGTGACTTGTCAAACCAAAAGCGGCTGCTTACACATTTCTTATCAGCAGATGAATGGTTGCACAAATCTAATGAAATAATCAAGAAATATGGTAGAAGAGGGGCAAAACAAGTAGTGATAATATTTCACATGGCAACGGGAATTGCACAGTAATCTCTTCTACGAACATTTCTTGGTTTCGCTAGTCGTAATACACGAGCTGTGAGTGACTCCTTGCCTTCTGGTTAACAACTTTTGAGCCACATTAGCACGAAAAGAAGCCAATATCGTGTCGGAAGATCGCAGATTTTTATTAATTATGGAATTCAAAAGCATACGCTTTTCCAATAGTTGTACGTAATGTCACTGAAGGAAAAACCAGAAGTCGTTTTGCGAATGGCTTTGCTATCGATGAAGAATCATCCAAGCGTGCCACAGATACAGTCGGCTGGCGCTGCGGTAATATATGAGATGTTAAAAGGCAGTGACCTTCTAATTTCTACAAAACCTCTGAGAAGTGCATACTACATTCTACTTTAAACGGCATATGTTTTGATGTAAGCGGTGGTCTGGCTATGATTGTTGAGAGAATGGCAACGCAACCAGAATTTCATGAGGTACTCAGGTAGGTGTTCTCAAAAACAATTAAAATCCACAAGCAGCTTGGTGGAACCTCTTGTACTTAATGTACAGTCATAAAAAAAGAGAAGAAGATTTTCTTGCTACTATCGGTTTACTAACATTGCTGCCAACATCAACCTGGAAAATGTCTATTCTTCTGGAACCGTCATGGCAAACAAAGTCTTATTTCAATTGAAGGATACTTTTAGAAAGTAGCTGAACTTGTCTATAACAAGTCGCCGTTATCCAGATTGGGCATGTTCGTAGGGCAGACGGCTGTTATAAGAAGATAGTCTATTCTGAGGTGAGAGTCTGTCTGCGTCTATCCTACGTTATATTACCGTCCACTAAAAGTTCGAATACTAGTTTATTGATTGGGGTATAGGGAGATATAGGATGCACACACAATTTCAGCGAGAAAGCCACACACGAACACTAGAGTCAAGGGATCCTCCTCCGAACAGCTATTTCTTGTCTCTCCATTTCAGCCATTAAATATTTTGGTTTTCTTATTCAAAATCAAGAGTCACTTTTCTGTTTTCCCTTTCGCAGGTGCCGTACAGCCCGCTTCGTGTACATAATCCGCACCATATCAGCTGATCAACAGGTATTTGTTCCTAAACACAGTTCTTATCACTGCCACATTCACAAGCCTCGTATTGTTACTATGGAGAGAAAATTTCCGGCAGAGGGATATCTCGACTCATCCATCAGCAGCTGTGGGTCGATTAAAAAATTCTAGTAAAACCATTGGTCTAGTGATCAGATTATTTAACCCGGACGGACAAAACAATTTCATTTCAACGGTTCTATCGTAAGTTTGTTGTTAAAGTTATTAGGCAAAAGTAACAGGAAGGAAGCGCTTCAAGGAATTTTTGGGCCTTTAGGAGTGCAACCATTGGACTCCTTTTTCGAGTAAGATAGACGAACAGTTGTTGTGAACCAACTTTCCAGTGTCGTGCCTCCCGCTGTCACACTGTGTAGACTCAAGACTAACCGAGAGGTTATGTCACATGGGCTTCTTGTAAAGCTAGAGAAAGGCCAGCTGGCTTACTGGGTGTCTAGTTCAACGATGAAGTTCTTTCAACTACCTTATCTTTTCACAAGCCCCAAGAATTTACTTACGCTTTTCTTATCCGTGGTACAACTGCAAGTGAAGGGAGAATCAGCCGAGAAAGTTTTAATTTTCTCAGTAGATGACGATAGCATGATAGAACTCCCGTGGGATGCTATTGAGAAGGAGGTAACTTCGTTTTGTTTGGATTTTAATCTGTTCAAAAATATTTGCTATGCCGAAGCAAAAATTTAAGGTCTCGTTGGATTCTTGGGTCACTTCTCTACAGCCCATGTTAGATGCTTTTGTTAATGGTGTAAGTGTAGTTGTGAAAACTCTGTAAAAGCGTTTTAGGAGCTGCCAATTGCTGTGTTAGTAAAGAAACTGCTATTCATTAGCTTGGCGAGCTCTGACTTTGTAGATGCTACCATGGACATGATCGCGAAAGCATTCAAAACCCTTGTGAGTCAAGATAGCTTGACATATTAACCAAAAAAAAGAGGAAAAAATTAAATATGGGACTTCTATGTATTATATTTTAAGCTAAACATTGCTGGCTGTCATAGTTTCGAAGAAGATTTTTCCTTCCACCGGGGTCGATTATCAGAGTTGTTAGACGCCTTGGAAAGTTTTGTCTACAGAAGAGTCGACGTTTCTCCAATGGGGAAAGACCACTACATAGGCATTCTGGGACATCATGACATTTTGTCATCTGAGGAACTAACCGAAATAACAGCTGTTACTGCTTGTAACACACTTACCCAACATTTTTTTGACACTTGGGGTGTAAGTTCAACTTTTATCCTGTTCAAAACGGGCTCAGGACCTATACAACGAGCTTCTTCTTTCTCAAAGCAATAATCACTGCCTGAAGATGTCAAATACTGCTTTTTGGGTAACATAGAGAGATTCAAATAAAAAATGTTTAGAGATTACGGAATATTACCGAGGGGACCGAACCTTTGCGAAGTACTATTGAAACTCTTTGGGTGAGATACACTGTTTGCAAGCGAATTTTCGAACTTAGATTGAAAACTGGAGACGTATAAACGCTGAAGAAGGTCTTACAAATAACTTGTACACAAGGCCTATTGAAGAGAGATATACCTTGATGCTTGCTTCTGCTTTTTACCCTGATTTGGTTTTGGACAGCTTCCTACAGATTCTAGTGAGTTCTATTTCAAAGAGTAGGAAATATGGAGTGTGAAAGAATAGTTGCATTAGCACAATCCAGCACTACCGTAGATCGAAACAATTGAAATAAGAATAGTTATTTGCGTTTAGAGAGCAACCAGTTTGTCGGATTCGAGGAGAATTATTGAAAACTTTGCTTTCATCGTTATTTCCGAACCGACATTTTATATTGTATTAGAAGAGATGAAAACCGTAGGTTGCATGCATTCAGATAAAAAAAAAGTGCTTAGGAATTCGTTGATGAGTTGTACCACATCTGTAAGAAAAAAAATATCGCTATAAAGTGGGAAACATTGATCTCTCGAAAATCAGTGGCCCACCGGGATTTACAGTTATTATACAACTTTTCGGCAGAAGATGACATGCATACAAAAACGATTTTCAAAAAACAAAATCGGATGGCGCTCATGCTGCTGCATAACTTTATGCGCCGTCCGCAGGGAACTATACCACCACGGGTAGGCAATCATGTAAACTAGAGATTTTTTAATTAAGACTATTATGGAAGCTAAAGAATATCTTGCGGCTGCACTGGAAAAAGTTAACTCACCAGGAACGTTTGGCCTAGTTTTGAAGACTATCCTTTCCAAAAAAATGTACCTGGATATATTCTTTGACTCCTTGGAAGAATGGTGTAGAAAAGCAGTAATATGGTTAAGAAATGTCATAATCTAATAACATTCAGAGCATTTTTCACAGCGGTATCTTGCTGTTGGTGGGTGCATCTGTAGTTCGACGCCGCCCTGCAACGATAACATCAGAAAACTTACAGGTGGTTTTTCTTCTAAATTTAAAGAACTAAAGCAAAGCTGTTTAGAGACTTTATACAACATACATGCTTTCTACCAACAGCATAATACTCTACTCATCAGTAAAAGCATATTTTTGGGTGAGACATCGATGCTCACATCAATTCTACTGCTTTTTAAGGTTTTGAAACCGTACTTCTCGGTTGAGCAAGTTGATTCTATAGAGGTAGGAGTGGAAGATTCCTTGGCGAAGATGTTTTTTTCTCAGAAAACCCTTGAAGAGCGAAAAACAGCAGAGAAAATCTTCTTCACTTACTTCTCTCTATCAACATTAGATACAAAAAAAGCTCCAAGAGTGACAAGAAAGTTTCGTGATTACGCTAACAAATTTCCTTACCCCTTCCTAGCAGTTTTTACCGCTCACTTTATTGCAAGTTTTTGAAAAGATAGTCATTCCGTTTTATTCAGCTTTCAACATGCTGTCGGGACATGGAACAACTGGGAAAGCGAGTTAATTGTTTTCGAGACGTTCTTCATACAGTACACACGCTACGGACATACTTTTTTGGACAACAAACTGTCCGAAAAGTGAGAAGTTTATATTCGGATACTTACGTTACCGTCATAGATGTTGTATGATTCCATTCTGATAGCATGTTCCAGAATACCAGAAGAGGTAAGAATACCTACAAGTTAACATATTTGCTTCATATCCACAAAATCTTCGAAAACAGCTGGCCGGAAATCTATGCCGCCGACATAGTCCAAGTAACGAGCTAATAGGTTGTAGATCAATTTTGTTCCAGAAACCTATTCTTGGTCATTTTAACAAAACTCAGCTTGCTTGGGTGTCTACAGTATACGAGAATGTAGTGCATGGTAGAACTGTGGAGGTTGTCAAAGCGCCAAATATTCCAGGCATCGTGGTGGCCAAATACTTTAAAGATATGGATGAAATTTGGGGCGAGCTCGATACGATGATGCGAGTATGTACGAGAGTACTGCTGTATTCATGATAGTCCTATATAGATGCAAATACACCAACATGTTGTGCACATTTATGGGTTCATCCTTGATAAAGGAGACCATGCAGGCATTCTGATCGAGAACTGTGAGGGTGGCAGTCTCAAAGATGGTCAGTTGAGCATAGTAAACTTAACTAAATATACAATAAGCCTCATTTTTAAGTGCCAACGACCTTATTTTTTTAGTTATCGAGGAAACAATGGACATCACCGAAAAGCTGGTTCTATGGTGGAGCTTGCAAGCTGCGAGTGGTCTGTCATACCTACACTCGCACAGACTTATTCATCGCGACGTCAAACCTGCAAAGTATCTTCAAAAAGGGCTCAGCAAACTGATTTTAGCATGTTACTCAACAGTGAACGAGATCTTTTGAAAATTTCTGATCTCGGAGATATAAGGAAGACAAAAAGAATGTTGAGTCAACATAGCGAAAGTAGCATTCAAGCTAAAGGTACAGTTACGTTGTTAGCCTTGAAACTTGTTTCGAATCTCAAGATGAAGTAGAAATGCCGGAAACAGGTGATTTCGGAACAGACGGTTATCAGGCTCCGGAAGTCATTGAAGGAGATCGATATACTTGCAAAGTAGATGTTTACAGCATGGGCAGCTCGATATGGCATATGGTCTATAAAGAGTAAGTTTGTGCAATACCTCTACTACGAAATACGTTCTCGCTGTTTTCGATTATAACCTTGACTCGTCATAAACTTTAGGAGACCGAGCGATCAACTAATCAAATCTACATGGCTATCTGGCGGAGATTCCTCTACAAGTAAAACTTCGGAGGTTAAGATATCTGATAAATTAAAAGAGCTAGCTATACGGTAAGGATTGTTGTCATCGTAACAACATGATGTACTTAGAATGATGAGTTTCGAACAAGACGAACGAGGAACAATGGAAGAATCATATGATTATTTGGAAATTTTATATGAAGAGCTTGATCCAGATTATTAAAAATCCGAATATTCTAATTTTCATATCTCCAGGTCATAAGAGCCTGCTGTATCTAGTTCTACTTTCATGTACCCTTTCGTTGTTTTCAATTACAGAGTTACCTTTCAAAACCATAAAAAAGACTGGGAGCTTGCAACTTTACGTCATTGTCAAAGGTTACAGGATAAAACAAGAGTATTTTGACCGAGGAGATTTTGTGCTGTCCTTATCTAGTCCAGGCACACAACTTGCTCAACTATTGGTTCTCTGTAGGAAGTTTCAGTGGAAAATACTGCCTGCTATATTTTCTGTAGTTTCTCCTCAAGAATTGCCCAGGACATTTGTTTTGAGCGTTTCTGGAAATATACGCTTTATCCCAAACGACACTCTACAAAAAGTAACGACCATATTTTTAAGTGTAACAGTTTTAGGCTACTATTGAGCAATGGAAAGAGCTTGTTGAAATTGTTTTAGTTAAGTATTGCAATGGTGGAAACAGAGTAAGTCGATAACATTGGTCCTAACCGCTTTTGTTCAAGGATACGTCGCTAATGAAAATTGCCTTTAATTTCATTGCACATGGCGAGGATCTTTTTGTTAACACAACATTAGAAAATATCTGCGGGACAGTTGAAACCTTGGTAAGATCCACGCTTTCCTCTCTACAAAGAAGCGTAGCTTGCAAATCTTCCTCAAACCGCTTTCGAATATGTGGACTACCTGCTCGATGTCCTGGCAGAGTTTTGTTCTGAGCGATACAGATATTCGCCAGCCTGCATCGAAATGTTGGATCCTGCAGAGGGCTGGGCGAATAAGACGTTTTCAAGAATATTTATGAACCAGCTGCAGGTGCTTTTGAGTTAAACTGGCAAGTAGATAAATTTAGGCAACATTAGCAAAGCTAGAAGCTGTAATATACGATAACCTCGTATTTTTTTTGGAGCCAGGTAACTGGTTTATATGAAAGTAAAAGCTACTATTCAGAACCATTCGAAAAATTGTCTCTCATTTTTGTCGAAAATCCATTGAATACGATACTAGAAAAGATTAAGGTATGTTTTGTTGTTCATAGACATTGGAAATGATGAGAGACAGACAGACCTCAGCAAAGAAAGGTGCCACAGTGCAGGTACATCGATTAACGCTTCCAACATAAGTCGCCGACCAAAAAATCTTTTAAACGTTCAGAAGGAGTGTCGACGACGTAAGAAAGCAGTCCTCGAGTTTGACAGACTATTAGCAAGCACGAGTGATCCCTATCAGGCCACTGCTCAACTTCGTCTGATGCGCAGCAGCGGGTTTTATTCGGAGCTCCAAGTGAATTACTTTCTATGCACGCTCGTAATTTTTCAATCTTTTATTTAATGTTTGTTCTCTTAGAAATCTGTAACCAGGGAAGAGTTCATAAAGAAAATTTTTCAATTTATGACGGCAATATTTGTGGAACCTGCTCTCTTCTTTGCAATGACAGCTAACAAAAGAGTATGTCTATATTGCATCATTTTATAATGTTCACAGGTCGTTCTAAATTGGCTCCACGAAAAGAATAATAGCCTTAACCATGAGCTTGACTGGGGAAACGACTTACATTTGGAAAACATCGACAACATCTTAGTCACTTGGTATAGTCCTGCGGCAGCTTTTGCGCTAAAGGAAACGATTTACCAAAAACAGAAGAAGAATGCATCGTTTGCGGTGAGACCATTTCTTCCATGCCATCCGGACACAAGTCCTTTATCAATGGTTTGAACAGTATATAAGTTGGTACACTTTGTGTAGGATCCGACGGCTGCAAAACAGTATCTTACTGAACAGTTGGAGAAGGGAGACTTGCACGCAACAGCCTCTATTTTGAGGGCGATGGATGATGAAAACTTTTCTCCAATCTTTTTTTCCATCTTAAACGACTTCCTAAAGTCATGTATGGTACTGAACAATTAAATCAATGGTTGTCTTCAGAAAGTTATTCATTCTGGAGTCATTTGGCCTACTGTTGCGCGTGCTTTTCAAGAAAAACCTAATTTGTGCACAGAAGGAAACATTAACGTAACAATATGCCGGAAATATCAAAATCTGCTTCAGATAATTTACCAACTTTTCATTTCGTCCATAAACAGCCTACTACTTCTGTCATCTCTAAAAGTCTTTTACGTCGTAGGTAGAATCTCTGACTCATTAATATTCCTATCGTATTCAGAAAATCGTCACTTTTCTCTCTTCTGTTCAGCAGCAAGCAATTGAGGTTTTATTGAGGCGTGTTTCTTATGAATAATGGTTGCAGAAAACATTAACAGAACGTCGCATAGCAGAAGAGCATTACGACAGCTTCTTTGATTCTCGCGAGCTTCACGGATCAGTTGCACCCAAAACAAAGTTAAAGATTCTCTCTAGCGATTCTTACGTCTTCTTTGGTGTTTTCTATGCTACTTTTATTGTATGTTATTAGCTAAACAAAACTGCCAATTTTGTTTTTTAGGCGATAGATGAAGAACAAGGACAAGTCCAGATTTTGAATTTTTTTCGTGAGGTACTTCACACTAATACACCTTTGCGGAGAGCTTTCATGGATTCTGTTTTCAGAAAAGTAAATTTTAAAAGTCAGTCGTCTGTCACACTGCTGTCATTTGTGTGAGAGTAGCATACTTAACAATTTTAGATAATGTACGACATGATGTTGATTTCTCACAATGTTCTTCCGTTGACAGAGATCAAGAACTTGTTCGAGAAGGATTGGGCTGATGTTTATGCTGCCGACATCATTGGGGCGAGTTCTGTTCCATACATAACGAAGTAGCATTATACAGAAACTGCTACTTGGCCACTTTGAATTGGATACTTTCAAAATTCGATTGCGTGTATGCTGTAAAGTTTGCCAGCCTTCCAATCGAGCACATAGCTGGAACTGAAAATGAAAGCCAGGTGAATATTTAGTCGTTCCAGCTGTATTTCGATTCTTAAATTAAAGTTCATCACCGCATTTCATGTTTATGCGGAACGTACAGAGCTTCTTCTTATACTTCTTAAACAGTGTTGCTCATTTTATAGAACAAAGGACGATTGCCCAGAGGTTTGCTTGCGCGGGGGCTTATAAACAACACATTTTTTAGATGGACCGTTACGCACTTTTGAAACGCATGCTTAATGCGTCAAAAAGACATCCGGAACACATAGAGATACAGTTACTTGGCTTATTCTGCATTCACGAAATGTACTTCCGACCATTGTTTATTCCAATTCCGGCCGAGGCCATGCCGCTGATTTTCGAGAGACTTCTCATCGCACTCGAGGAATATGTGGACAACAAAGTAGTTATATTTTGCTTCACCAAATGGATGCCACATTTTAACATTTTAGAGGAAATTCCGCCACTTCACAGGTAGTCTGTAGCATGTAAACCGAACTCTTTTTGTAAGTCGTTTATTGAAATGTCTATGTCAAATACTTGGAACTACCAGTCACGATGCTATGACGCATATACAGGCGGCTACGGCTATTGAATCTGTTCTAAACTATGATTTTAAGTTTTTTGCCAACAGTGATGTTATTCAGGTAACTTGTTTCGACAATGTGAACCAATGATGTTACTTTAGTCACTCACGAGATTTTTAGAGAACCAGCGTGAGAAAAAAATATTCGACGAATCGACTTTGTCGATCTTGTTCACAGCTAGCAGGCTAATTGTCGAACAAGATTTGGATACTATAAGCGCAATGGGCTGTTTGGATGCTATTGTGAAATCCCTTGTCATCGTTTTGTAAGTTTTAAGCAAGAGTCTTATATGATTAAATAACTTAAGACACCAAGAGCCACACTCTTGGCATTTCAACGAAGAATTGGCCGCAATTAACAAGAACATTTCTGTCATGATGAAACATTTCACTGAGTGGGTTCATACCAAGTGGTTTATCTTTTTACTAGTGAAACCGCCAAAGAACGGGAACCTTGTAAAGAGTCAATTGATAAACCCTCCAATGAACAAAATCCTATTGCATCAAGCTCAAAATGCTCCGAGTCAGTGTCTGTGGGACACGAAGAAGAAAAGGTGAATATCACTTTATATAAATGACGTAGTATAGACAAATGAACCTAAACACGATGTTGGATTGTATAAAAAAGATGCGAATCAGCGGAAAACATCGATAACTGGCTTAGTCTCACTGCTGGTAAGAAGCGAAAACGCTTCAAACCTATATGAAGAAGCACAAAAACGGGCAGTGGACGAGGTACCGTAAAACCTCTATTAGAAGCACCCTTCTATTATAAGCACCCCTCTAATATAAGCGCACCCTCTAATAGAAGCGCACCCTCTTATTGAAGCGCACTTGGAACAGTACCCTAATGTCGGCGGTTGTTGCTTCAAATTGCTATCATTTTTTTTTTGCTTTCTTCCCATGTTTGTTGCTCTCAACCTCTCTTTATATTCGATTGTATCACATTTGTATTGCTATTGTTTTAACTTCAGACATAAAATGTCGTCGCGCGAAAGCAAAGCAGAAGATTACTTTGAAGAGCCGTCGCTTGGAGCTGAACACGTTAGTTTTTTTTATATTCACAGTGTTTGTTTTCTTTTAGTTAGAAAGCGAAACGTTTGAGCTGACTAAAGCAAAGAGGAAGTGCTACGGACTCGCCTTCAAGACTGAAGCCATTGAATACGCCGAAAGGCACTCAAATCTACAAGCAATTTCGGGTCGACAGGCGACAAATTCAACAGTGGCGAGCACGTAAGAGCTCTCTAGCCCTTCAAAGGTATGTACTTTTGTTTTTGTACATCGATTATTAAGAAGCGAGCAAAGCGGACTCGGAGGAAAGCGTTTACCCGGCGCAGGACGACCACTGAGAGACTTGAAGTTGGACAAAGATCTCTTTGAATGGATCAAGCTTCAACGTGCTAAAAAACATTCTGTGAGCCGCCGAATAATCAAAAAGAAGGCGAAAGAGCTGTCAAGCGATGAGAGCTTTAAAGTTAGTGACTTTAAACATGTTTGTCATTAGCATAATTCAGATTTCTAATGGATGGCTAGAAAAGTTTCTCCGTAGACACAATTTGGTAACGAGACATGTTACTTCAACTTGTCAAAAACCGTCAGAAGACCTCGAGGAACATGTGGTCAATTTTGTCCTCAAACTCGCTGAAAGAAGAAGAAGAAACAACTATCAAAATATTTTCGCAGCAGACGAAACAGGCGTCAGCATCGAGCCTGTCCCCAAAACAACAATTACGGAGAAAGGAGCATCTGAGGTGATTTTTAACACTGGTGCTTACTAATGTTCTTTATAGGTCCGACTGATAACAACAGGGCACGAGAAGCTCTGTATTACTGTCATGCTGACGGCAAGAGACGACGGATACAAATGTCGTCCTTTTGTAATCCTTCCGCGAGTCAGACCAGACAAACGTATCGTCGAGAAATACAAGAACAAGTTGGAGCTTTGCTGGTCAAAGAAGAGCTGGATGAACGACGCAAATACGGCCGAATATTTGCAAAAAGTTCTGGGATCAACGTTGTTCGGGAAAAGACTATTGATCTGGGATCAGTATGCTGTTCACAAATCAAAGGCTACGATGAAGAAGCTCGATGAACTTAGGATTGATTCTACTTTAGTACCAGCGGGCTGTACTCCTTATATCCAGGTAAGGGTCAATTCAAATTCTTCTAATAATGGCTCAGGCCCCGGATGTATCATGGAACGCCCCATTCAAAAAAAGATTCAAGAGCAATATGAAGACTGGCTCACTCATGAATCGAGAGAATATACAAAAGCCGGAAATCCGAGAGCTCCCTCAATGGACAAGTATCTTGGATGGATAGCCCGAGCCTGGCACCAGCTGACAAAGGATATGATTGTGGGATCATTCAAATCCTGTGGAATTTCAAACGCACTGGATGGATCAGAAGACTCACTCATTCACTGTTTCAAGAGCGATGCATCTATATCAACCGGACTGTCACTTCTCCAGAAGCGTCGCGAAGAAGAAACAGCAATGGAAGAGCTGAGTGATTTGACACTTGAAGAAAACGAAGAAGATAGCTACTCGCCAATAGACTTTGAAGAGTAATTTTTGTTGTTATTGTTTGTTTGTTGCCTTGGCTTGGTTATAAAGTGACTCCGATTCGTATCTTCTTATCGAAAAATTGAAGCGCACCCTCTATTAGAAGCACACCCTCTATTATAAGCGCACGCAGACGGGGTGATTGAAAAATAGAAGCGCATGCGCTTCTAATAGAGGTTTTACGGTATTACTTTTTACATATAAAATGTGAATGTTAGGCGAACGAGCCCCCAAATGAAGAAGAATACCAGACAATAAGCGAATGTCTCAACCAGGAACCGTCCGAACTACAATGTGCCAGCAAAGTAAGCGATAAAGTAATGGCTACAAGAGTAACATTTTTTTAGGAAACTAAACTGACAAGGTTGAGAGTAGCTTTCTTGACGTTGCACAAACGTTCAGATATGAAAAACACTGTGGCCTTATGCAAAATTCTCCCAATGACTGTGGAATTCTTGTCAGGAGAAGAAAAACAAGCTCTTGTGTACTTCCTACAGCAGACCATGGAAGACGATTTGGAATCAGACTCCTCAATTTATTGCTCTGCAAGCCTAACCAATTTTGAGCCCCACTACTTAGCTTCGCAGTAAGTTACCATAAACACTTTTCAAGTAATATTAAGGCGCCTCATTGAAGTTCTTCAAAAAATCCTATCCATTCATGCTGGGAACATTTTGGCCGAGCATGTAACCTCAATCTTACTCTGTCAGATAGCCGGACTCCCAGAAAAACGGCTAGATTTGGGTAATTGCGGAGGAATCGAGGTTAACAACTGGTAGCTACTTTAACAACATTATAGCTCGGAGTCAGTCTACTTTACACGGAAAATAGCGAGGAAATAAATCCTTGGCTGTATCGTAATCTTTGGAGTTTTTTTAACAACAATGACAGATGATTATCCTCAAAATTGCTACAGACTAATAGAAATAGGCGGCGTTGAACTGTTCTACCATTGCTTCAACACCTGTTCTGATGATAGGTTTGTTTCAATGGGAATTTATTTGCTTAGAATCCAAGCTACAATTGCTCGAAACTAACTTGAGAGAGATTTTTTCTTAGTAGTTTAAATATTTTTCAGTGTTCATTTCTCCATGATGATCACTATGTGCAATATTGCCGAAGTGGAAGATCTCCGAAGCAAACTATTAAATGACGAAATGATTACTACAGTGATGTAGGTGATTTTCTTATAAAAAAAGATGCTTTTGCATTTTTTGCTAGTCTTATGATATTATAGCTAACTCTCGCTTGCTTAGGTCACTTTACGAAAAGGACGGAAACTGGAAGTTCGGATTTATCAGCACACAGTTTTTTGTACTTCTTCTTCTTGGAGATTGGACAAACGTTTCTTATCAGAAGTCTGAGGTCGAGAAAGCGGCACTACAGGTAACATTGTGACATTCTCCACTTAAACATTTTTAGCAAGTTGCAAGCTGGAGTGTGGACAGCGATATTATAATTTCGTAAGTAAAACTCTGTTTAGTGATATACGTCTGACATTGTAAGATATAATACGTCAAGCATATTCCATCACATACTAGTGCACGATAATCATGTTGCTAAACAGTGGGCAATCTGGCCTTTGCGTCACTTGACCCATAAGGACAAAAACAAGTATCTAACTTGGTCTTGTTCGATAGCACAAACTACAGGTATTGCCCAATGCTAATCCAAGATGACTTTGCTCGAAAAAATAACACGGTCGGACGACAACGAATGCAATGAACTTGCTGAACTAGTATTGGAAAGCTTGAGCGACTTGTGAGTTAATAAAATGCAAATAAAATTATTCTTTTTCAGCAATATGAGGGAAAAGGAGACGTTTGAGCATCTACCATAGTGATTCTATACTGTTTGTCTAACCTGTTTATGTATTTGTGTTTACATATATACAATTATCACAGAAAAACTTCTTCACAACACGAATCATCACTACTACTGTAAAAGGCTATTTGCAGCTCTTGGGGTAGACTAGGCTTCCTCAAAGAAGGGCTACCCATATTCTTCGTGGTGTTTCTTGAAAACATTTTTGTGATCGAATCCTTGGAATCTTCCAAGATTTTAGCGGCTTTATCGCGGAACTCCGTATTAAGTGTGAGGTAGACATAGCAAGGAATTGCTTAAAACTTTCTTAAGTACAGTTAAAGGACTTCTTACCGGAGCAAAACTGATATCCAAAGCTGGCCCAAATAATGAGCCACTGAGGTACTGGGAAGAATTGCATGTACACGTAGATATAGGTTGCTGCACAGGAAGAACAGCAAACTATAGCCGACTGGATGAAGACCCTTTTGTGTATACGTCGAAACTTGGTCTTTCCATGAGGAGTTGAGCCAGATCCAGCTGTACACAAATATCCACAGAGGATGGAATACAGTACAGTGATTATGGCCGCTGTTGAGCAGTTCACAATCGGGTGGAGGTAGTTCACGATCGTGGCGGCTTCCTGAAAGTTAAACTTACAGTAACGTCAAAAAGAAATAAAGAGATGTCAAAAATGAAATACTTGTCACAGACGTAAATAATGAAAACCGAACAAGATTCGAACCAGGGAACACCAAAATTTCTTTCCAGACGCAAGAAGCTAACTATCATTATAGGGGCGATAGAATACGCGTGCGACTTCGCTGAGCCGGAGTTGTACTTCACGCAAACACCGTTGCATGACCGCTTTTTTTAAAAAGGATTTCTGTACAGCATCATTACTCTATTGTCTGCAAAAATGTCCACCAACAGATTAACACGACGTAGCTCACCTTTTCATATTCCACAATGAAAGGATAGTAGAACCAGGCTCCCATTCTTGAGTTGAAAATTGGTGGCCTGGTGAAGATCATCGAGTAGACCATGACTCCAATAGCACAGGCTATCCAAACGTAAGTCCTCTTCCCATGAAAGAGACCAGTTTCTTTATTGCAGATTGTGAGGCATCGATTAATAGCGATGGCTATGCAGTTGACACAGGACGCACACCAACATCCTGAAGACAGTTTCTTATCGTAAATTGTTTAACTTCTACAACTTACCCAACCCTAGTCCTCCGCCAACATAAGCAAGTGTCGGCCACGTGCAGAACACAGCTCCGTCAAAGAAAAGAATCCCGGTGAAGATGCAGCTGACCATTATATTTCCTACAATTTTTTGTTTTACAACGACAAGCTTCCTACCACAATCGACGTAGCAGTTGAAGTACATCAATTTCCAACACGCTTTAGTCAGTAAAAATCTACACGACATTGTGTATATCACAAACATGTAGCACATCTGAAATCATACTCGTTTTTCTGAACTTTAAAAGCACCTACCAATGTTATTATCCCAATAGTAAAAAAGTAGGTGCCTAAAACTTTGCTCGGCTCTCCCATTTTCTTCCATTCTTCATACGTCTTCGCGGAGCAGTTGTAGTCTATTTCACTAGCTTTCCAAAATAAGTGAGGGTAGAAACTTCCCATATGCTAAATTTGAATATAGATCGTAGACAAAAAAAAATAGGAGAAGATCAAGGAACTAAAATGAGAGGGTGCATAGGAAGTGCAAGGTATTAATTGAACTCGTTATAAAACCTCATCACATACTAATTCTGGGAAAGAGGCAGAAAAGAGAAGGCACTGGGCTGTGATGACTGAGAGTGAGATGTCTGGACGGTTAGACATGGCCATTTTATCGAGAAGCAAAACGAAAGCGAAGCTTTTCGACCAACTTGAAAACGCCCAACTATAAGGGTCGTCGAAACAGTATCATGAATACGACAAATAGCATTCTCAAAACCTCACTTCTGAAATTTGAAATTCTGCATTCGTACGGCAATATGAACCAGGGCGAATGAGGATGTAAATAAATGCAACGTGGGAAACCTAAAACTTCCTTCAATAATACGGGAAGTGTATGATTTATTAATTATTTAGTGCGAAGTCGGTGTTCATTTAAATGCGAAGAGAGGTGTTTGCTTTTCACCATAGAGGAAGAGTGATCGGATGTTATGAAAATGAGATTGACTAACAAAAGATGACTGAGACTAGGTTCATTTTGAAACTCTTTATGTGGCTCTATGCTAACTTGAATACTTATGAAATAGAATCTTATTTTTGTAAGAATAAAATCCAAAACCTTGTGACCCAGACAGTGTTAAAATAGTTTCCACGCATCTGTGCCTATATATACCGGCCTACAGTTATCACATGCATACCGGCTGAAAAACAATCAGACTAATGTCTGAAATTAACAGAATCAAAGGTCTCCCACACACAAAAACTATTAGCAAAACGTGGTTATTAATGGATAACACCTGTCTCCCTTGCTCATTACTTTTTCATGTTTGTAAAAGAAGGAAGACTGATCTCTGTACTTTAGGGAACTCGAGCATAAAAAACCGTTTTCATACAGCTAATGCTCGTTAGAGATTGAAAGGTGAGACGCAGATTACGATCAACTGGATAACGGAGAAGGACACGAAAAACAGTGGTCACGGGATATTTGATCCCCACACTACTGCAACACAATGTTCACGTAGACTCCTTGGATGGCAAACAGTATACAGCGGCTTTGAAAATCGGAAGTTTTCTGTTGTTTTGTGATTTTAACTCGTGGTTTCAAGGATAATATCCTGTTCTTTGGAGCACTCAAAAAGAGAATAATACGCTTCAGATGTAATTAAGCTTTAAAAGTAAACAATGTGAGATGGAAAAACGAAAGTAAAAATTAGAACTATCAGGATCGTGTTCTATTGGAGGAGACGTTTGGTTCAAGCGAGTTCGAAAGCTCCGCCTTTTTCAAAGCTTCTAGTTTGCTCATTTTACGACCATGGGTTGCTTGGTTGTATGAATTATATGTACCTCACTTCGAACTGGATTTATAAACCAAGACAAACTGCGAAGTATCGGAGAACGAAAACTTGAGAGAAGAAAATCGCAACAATGAAACAAAACACTACAAATTCCTAAGCAGGATTCCAGTCTTTTTTAGACCACAAAGTGTAGGAGAGTCAGTAGTTTTTAGGAGGATGAGCTCATAAAGTGAATTAGACGTACTTACTCTTGTTCTGCTTGTCCATGTGACTCAGCGATAAAAACCAACAAACTGACCGCTCAACCAAGAGATGGGTGAGATCCACCCTAATTTCCTTTTCTTCTCAACACGATTAATGTCACACGGATGAGCTCACCCGCGTAATAGGACCCATCCAAAAGAGAGTAAAGGCGAGAGAATATGGGTGCAGGCTGTCCAAAGGTTGGAAAACATATGAGAACTGGATGTATAGGATAAAAAACAATACATATTGTTTACGGAGAATGTGCGTGAAATCTGGAGGAATAAGAGTGAAGCTTTCTCATTTCCGCGTACTCTCCAATCAAAAACTTGAGTTAACAAAATTTACTATGAACGAAGTAGAGCAATTTCAGGCCAGATAGGTTGGGATCAAAAAACTCTTCTTCATCCTCTTTCGAGCCAATTTTGGGAGCTTGGTCAACGGCATTAAGGGCTTCTATTGCAGCTCGTTTAGACAATGGAGAGCAGAAGAGGAAGCATGACATCAGATTCATGTTTTCATATCCAAGGTAGCATGTTCAAGTTTCACCTTATCTGACTATGTACTACTAGTTTATCTGACAATCACTGGACAGACAACAAGTTGATCTCGTGTTGCGTGCTGTCGTTTGTCCTTGATCTTAAGCTTGTTTTTGAGAGAAACATGAAAGTGCTATAAGAGAAAGAAAGCAATTGAAATAGTGCCCTAGCTGTGTGTTAGAAGTACTACAAACAGTCAAAACGATTAACATGCTAAATCCCTTCCACAATCTGTTGAGCTTTACTTCAAACTTTCTATAGAATATTGCTAAATTCAAATATCAAAACTAACGCCCAAGGTACAAGCCTCGCTTCCCACAGTTCTGCATATCCGATCACCAAACGAGACTGCATAATGTTCCAGTCAAGTGTCGCCCTGTAGCAAACCAGCATCTCAAAGGCCGGTCATTATACAGCCCACTTGATGGCATATCATGCCTGTCAAAGGGGATATAAAAGAGCGGGACAAGACCATTAGAAGATCGTCATTCAGATGTTGTCGCTGACTATCATTTCACTTTTGCTAGGAGCTGTGACGGGAGAAAGTGTTCACTGGCGTGAGTTTTTGATTCATAAATATTTGTGGGAAATCTGTGTGGGAATGAGCATGCTCAAAGCAAATTTGGAGATTATTCCGTCACAATGGTCTTGTTTCCAGAATGGAGAGAGTTGATTTGCAAAAGAAATGAGAACCAGGCTAAAGGGACCGCTTCTGACTGTGTGATGGAGCTCAAGGAGCATGAGGCTGACCACAAACCGAGAACAGTTCCATTCAATACATGCTTCGAGGTTTGTTCGGAAGTGGCAAATAATGATTGGGACTGATTTTCAGGAGACGAATGACCGCGGGGAACCGAGGACCTACTGCAGCATTCTTTGTCCCAAAGCGGCCACTGCTTACAGGTTTGTACGGATCTGAAATTGACACGGAACTCTCAAACACTTCCAAAAGCGATTAGATGACCATACAAAACATGGTCTGCAAAAAATGACTCCTCAATTTGCGCTTGGACATCACAAGCTGGTACAAGCTCTCTGATTGACTTGTTTATGGTAGCTAGGCTACTTGTAGCGAACTTAAAATTAAATGGTCACTACGTTATTAGAACGCTAATTGTTTTGAGTATGAGGCAAGATGGGAAACAGCAAAGTAAATACACGTATAAGGAGACAGTGAACATATTACATAATTGTAAACTGGACTCTTGGTTGTTTGGATTTGACTGCGCTTAATGGTAGCAGCTGGAACCAACAGGATATTTGGCTCTGTTTCTTAGTATAAAAATGCTGTGTCTCTGATGGAATAGCTAAGATCTCTCCACCAGCACCAGAACAAAGAGCAAAAAGTGCCATCACCCCTTGCGCGTAAGGACAAACATGTCTACTTTATCAAATGAGCTTTTGTCTCCATGCTTTGATCACGCCAGAGTGCAGATCTCTGATCGATACGTAAATCTTGTAGTCGGGATTAACTTATGTCACTATTTCAGAATTTCTCGCATCCCACAAAATCATAAAACCTGTTTCTCGCACTTGACTTATCGTCTGGAGAGGCGCGGTGATGATTTCTACATGTGGAGGGACGGAAAGTGCCGGGAGGACGATATCAGACTGACCATTCGTTGCGAGTTCGGTTCTCCCAGAAATGACTTCTTCTCTGATGCTGATCTCTTCATCAATGAGAGGAAGAGACTCCTGGCCTTGCATTAATTGACTTCTCAAGTGATTGCAATCCTTCATTTCTTTATTTGTGTGCTTGTTATTTAATGAACCAGTAATCTTCGCCATAGTCTTCTTCTGAAGTATGCAAAACTTCTAATCAACAGTCCTATGAAATATGTTAATCAGCGAATCTTGGCAGTTCCATGCCGTCGATAGCTCAGTTGGTAGAGCGGAGGACTGTAGCCAGGTCAGATATCCTTAGGTCGCTGGTTCGAATCCGGCTCGACGGAATGCTTTTTGCTTTTTGGTCCTTTTTTCCAAACATTCCTTTTTTCGTTTCCTTCCTTCTGTGGCTTGATGAACCCGTGTTAAAAAGCGTATTCATACATAATAAGTTACGATATCGAGTTTGAACGACAGAGACGAGTTAACTGATTATTACCCGAATAAATATGTCACAATTCAAGAGGTAAGCTATAACAACAAATAACGTAACAGAAAAGGATACACTTTGACAGAAGTTTGGTGGGGAAACATAAGACGGAGAGGATATTGACTAGCTAGACCTCCGCATCTGCTAAGCCGCCTCTATGACCTTCTGGTTGAACTTGCGTGACCCAGACGGACTCTGAAATGCAGACATTAGTTTAGTTTGTATACTTTTTGATGCAACTGTCTCGAAGCTACGCTTAGGTGTTATACCGTCTTTAGAGCATAGTGCGACTTATAAGTGCGCTATGGGTAGTAATTTTCAGTCCACTTCTCATGCCTTTCACTTGTAACAAACTTTAACATCGAACGAACCGGGTCATCGTGCAACCATGCCACAAGTATTTTTCTTTCGTTTTGATTTATTTACACGTCTATTTCATTGTAACTTCTATACAGGAACGATAGCTACAGTACTTCGTCTTGTGGCGAAAGATCCAGTTGAGAAGTTTGGATGACTGCTCTGTCCACCCGTCAGCATGTATTTAAAGGCTTTTCTGAAAAATATTTTTCTTGATACTTTTTTAATCCTAACCTATATTCAGGTGCTCGCCAATAATATATGAAGAAGTTTAAAGAGGCATTTATTATGACGAGCCACGCCAGCTGCTGATTGATCAGTTGAACTGTCTCCGGAGCCATATTGAGTACCTTGAAATTGAAGGTAATTGAGGCCATTTGAGGTGATCTATGGACATGGGTAGCAGGCAAGGGAAAATAGCGAAGAAGAGGCTGAGGGATAGGGAAATCTTGGATTTTCCCTTCCATAGTCAATATAATTTGACCCCGTACCTATTCGGCATGCAATTCAGTTCTCTCGCATGTTGTCTCAGATGCCAGGCGTGCTCTATAACGTACAAGCATGGTGGCTACAGGAATCTTATCTCGTGCAGTTTTGTCCGCTCATCAAAACGAATCCCATCCGTACTTCTAGGCACTCAGTCGAAGACACGCAAAGATGCATTTGAATGAGACAGAGAGACAGAGACGAAAGCTAGTGTGCAAACCTGAGTCAATACCAGCATCAATACAGTCAAGAACCATGTTGATGAGTAGATGACCACTACCAGTGTTAGTGAGCTCAGTAATCTTTTTACCGAGTTCAAACTTGCTTCTGTCGCTGACTTGGCTGTAAATGATGATGATATTTCCAGTTCAGAGACTGAACTTACCCATAAATCTGCATTTTATATTAGCTGCGCCATATACGAACAGGACGAGTACAGCGATCAGGAAACTGGCAAAAATCCAGATCATTCTGGCATTGCTGTTGTAAGCTGTGGGGGGAAGGCATACTACCACATTTTCGTCTGAGATTTGAATATTGTAGGGTATAAATAGAAAAAGTACCGCTCATATCCGTGTATCCTTTGATAGTCAACAGGAAGGCATAGATGACGATGGACACCCACATCAAACCATAGACATAGTTGGGAATTTTTCGGTATCTGCAAACAAAGTTCCCTTACTCGATCTCTGTTTGACTTTTAGCTTTGGCTGTGAACATTTTCAAGTTTTCTAAGTAGTTAGTTTTAGGTGCAGTCAGGCGAAAGCTTTTTTGAGGTCAACTTCTTGCACGAAGAAGTTTCGAGAAAGTAGGGCTAATAGTAGAGGCAGCTATTTGAGGCAGTAACTTTGGCATCACATGAATAAATGTGCGAGTTCAAAGTCGTACTACGAGGATGTCAAGTTTGACTTTTAGGCTTTGAAGGGTTCCATTACTGAAAAACAGTTCTAAGTCAGTCTTGTTTACCCTAAGGTGTTTTTGTTAAATTAGTGAGATATTCCAGATTTCTGCGACAAGTTCTAGACCTTCAACAGCGCCTGCTTCCCACTTTCCTTTATATGAAAATTGCTGCAATCTAATCAATTAATCAAAAAACTGACCTCAAAGGTATAAGTACCGCTAATAGTCTGTCAATGCCCAAAATCAGTCCAATAGCCGATTGTGCATTCAGCGCGAACAGACCGAACGCACTCATAAGGAAGCAAGCCGCATTCGTCACATTGAACCAACCCAGCAGCATCAGAATGCGTAGAAGTACCTTTAAAGTTTTGTTTCTTTTCAAACTGTCAAGAAAATATACCAAGTAGACACAGACGAGGACATCCACACCAGCTAGCGCGGCTATAAAAAGCTGACATCGTCCTCTAAGCTGTCTTGACACGAATGAGGCCATAAATATGAGCAAATTTCCAATAAGACCGACCATGGAGAGTGCCAAGGTCGACAAAATCATCCACATTGGTACCGGTGAAAGTGCCGTCGTCATTTCTGAAAGTCAGAATAAAAGGACACATGAGTAGGGCATGAGAAACAAAACTTTGGGAACGGTTCGCATGAACATGTGAGTAGGAGGAAAGGGCAAACTTTTTGCGAAAAGATATGAGCAAGAGAGGAGTGAGTTTTCTCTGACAGGGTAGCATAAGTAGCGGAAGAAAGGATACGGATGAGCAGTTGAAAATAGGGAAGTCTTGACGAAAGGTATGGGGGTAATCGTGTGGTCTCCATTAGTTTTAGCGGTTGCTTTCAGAGGAAATCTGTACGATTTTTTTCTACTTTTAGTTTTTTTTCTAAAGAGATAATAGTTTGGTCATGCTCAATCGGATTAGGTTACTCCTTTCATGACCGCCACTTTTAATCTTACTGTAGTCTCGGGTTTCGCTGTTGTCAATGGGGCTAGCTACTTTGTTTCTAGGCTAAAAATTTTTTAACTGGTATTACTACAATAAGTAAAGTAACTATATCGCTAAGTGGTTCCAGAAAAAGTGGTGCAGCATACCAGGTGAAACAAAAAATCTCGGATACACTGCACGAGACTTGAAATTGCTTCATGTGATCATGTGAAGGTTTGTATGTGAAAGAGATCAGGTAGCAAATATGAAGACAGTCTTGGCTTTATCTTAAACTCTACAATGTGTTGTTTCCTGGAATATTCTAGCTTCTCACATGCTGCATCATATATAGCAATAGTTTTCCACGTGACTAACTTTCATGGGAACATGTACAGAGGTGAAAGAACAATTTAAACTCCACTCAAGTATTGGAAACGAAAAAAAGCAACTGTTTCCCCCGAATACCCATTGTGCAACAATAATGTTTGGCATTAAACAAGCTAAATCATCAAATCAGGTTACCTATGCTGAGATCTACTGTTTACAACGGAAACAACGGGAAAAGTTAATCTGTTGCTATTTAATCACTTAAGGGTTCACTCAATTGTTCACAGCAAAATATGCAAACGAGTGTAGAGAGGTAAGCAAATATTTGGAATGACTTTTAATAATAAGCTAGACGAGAGGTCAACAGAAGAATATTCTATGTGAGAACGCGGGTGTTTCTAATAATACAACCGGGTAAAGTAAGTAAGGATCAAGAGATCAAGTAGGATACAAAAGTGTTTGGAAATTATGGGAAAAGCATAGTAACGCCTTGGTTCTGGCCGGCTGTAAATACTTAAACTTTTTTTCGAGGATAGTCGAGGTACTCGTGGATAAGTTAGATTTTGAAATAAAACCGAAAAGTTAACCAAATGGTTGTATAAGGAAGTAGAAATAAAGTTCATGTGTTCGTTCGTGATTCTTTGATCGGTTAAAACAACTAACAACTAAGCGCTTTTAGCGCCGTACAGCTCTCCAATTGGTAACAATTGATTTGAAATCTAGAGGAATGAAATGTCTCATATTACTTTCATGTTTCTCTTAAACGGACCGGTAAAATTCTTTACAAAAAGATTCTAATATGGAGCACACGGAGGAAAACATAAAGCAAGCGACTATTAAAGAGCTAGTAACTGTAGTAACTGTGGTAAGATAGTGATCATTCACAGAGCAAAAACAGTTTAGAGTACACTTCAAAACAAAAACGTTTTTCCAGAATCACCAAAAGTAGTTCATTGAAGAAGCCTATACGAGTAATGTCAACTGACAGAGCAGTTGTTGAGATCGAACTGTAGCAGTGATAAAAAGCCGAATGTTCAGAAACTGATTGCCCAGGTGCCTAGCTGTTCAGAGTGCGTGAAGCACTGTTTTTAAAACCACAAAAGGCAACATGTTATGCCATGAGATTGAACTTAAAGATTCTATATGCTTTCCACCTGAAATTGTAATCAAAACTCGTAAGAGTTTAATCAAACATTGTTCGGTAGTTCTTTGTTCAAGTCTTGACAACAAAGATCTATGCAGAACAAGGAACAGAAACATCTCTAACTGTATTAGTTAGTAGAATAAAAAATAGGTAAGACGAAAACAGGAAACCAAGCTTGTGACGGAGGAATGGCATGGATCCTGGAAAACATCGAGAAAACGCGAACTTCCAAAAACACGTTGGTACAAGGCACGACGGGTAATAACACACTTTTACAAATCAGCACTGAAGAAGGGTTTAATTAAGCCTTTAAGCATATCAAAAGAATCTTTGTGCTGTTTCCCTTCGCAGAAGTCGAACCTCAATAGAAGACAGCTGTAATCAAATGTTGCCAATCGGCGCTCTTGATATCTTGACCTCGAGTTTAACCTATTGAATGAAGGGTGGAACGAGAACGGTGATACGTAGAATTCCTGAGATCATAAATAGGAAGGGAAATTAGCTTCAGTGCCTACTGAGTACGCGATCCGATTATTAAAAGTTGGGAGCGGGAGACCAACTTTGAGCCAGCTGTTGTTATAGGAAGTTGCGGAGCTTAGAAATTTTAAAATTAACTGATGACTGATGCCCCGTTGGAGTTTGTGACAGGTAGATGCTGCTCCAGTTGAATTACCCTGACAGGAGTAATTGCGTCTCAAAAACATCGCATCCCTACTGACTTGGTTTGACTTGACTTGCAAAAGGTAAAATTGCTGTTACAAAGTAACTGACACATTTTTAATTAGGGCTTCAGACAGACAGACATACATACACAGAAACAAGACCAGCCGTCTCGGACGACTTCGCCGTCCTTTTGCCATCAGTTTACACTGGCGGCTGCGCCGCTTCGTAGTAACAGAAGGGCTTAACTGTGAAAAAGCTAAGTTCTAGAGCGCACCCAAAGTTAAATTGCGATACAATTTAGGCAATAACTGTTTCCGAATAACAAAACTTCTGGACAACATAACTGGCTCGCTTCTGTTTCGTAGCCACGGACAAACAAACAAACAAACAGCAGACAGAGCCCTCCACAGAAACCATCGCGCTTTAGATAGTAGAGATTTTTACAACCTCTTCCGAATAATGAGCATAATTAAAGCAAGAGTAGCAGGGCATTCCCCGTGTATGGATAATGAAGACCAGAACAGCCATTGTCTTTTTTTCCTACTGTGGTCTACAATTTGTTTGCCGCAGTTCCATTGTTTTCCTTATATTATCTTTTCTTCGTGTCTCAGCCCCAGATGTCCTCCTTCTAAAGACAGTCGCCTACACATTAATTACATAAAATAAATGCAATTGTGCTCATAATTAGTGTGTGTTTGTTGGAGCGAGTGGGTCATCGCGGTGACTCCAACTTCATAATAAGCCCTTCTTTTTTGGAGCACATTCTGATCTTGAAAACCACTCAAATTCAACAAGCTTCCACAAAATATTTGCAGATAATCTTGAATTTCAACTCTGGAATAAGCTGCTTATTTGGATCTTGTTATGTAAGCCGTTCGGTCCAGGATCCCTAGCTACTAGAGCATAAAAATTTGTGAAAGGTGGATGGTATTAATTATTCTGGTCGAAGTGTGACTCACCCATTGTGGTTTTCTGTCCTCTTTGAAAAGCGAGAACTGAGACTTTTGAATTAAAAATGTCAACAACGCTCCGTCGTGATTCACAGTTATTTTTTAATTGAACTATACCAATTTACGAAAATCAAGAATGCAAATACAGAACCTCTTTCCAACTACGTAACCAGTCACAACCAGAACACCTAGCTTATCAAAGGCGTCGTTCACTTACATCTTTCAAGATGACATCATTTCCTCTCTTCATGTCACCAACATTCTCCCGTCTCCTCACTGGTTTCATCTTGCAAATTATCCTCTTAGGAATATTGAGAGCCGGCTTCTCTTTTGATCTCTGTGCTAGAAAAGTGTAAGAGCACCCCACCCGAACACTTTTGTATAATGAATGAGCATTATTTAATTGTCGGACATCGATCAAACATGCTTGATATCGTCTATGGACCCCCCTCCCCATTATGAAGTTTTTTTGCTGAAGCCAGACCACCTTTTCTAGCTTCCGACATAAAACTCAGAGGCGTAGGCTGGTCAATTTATCTCAACCGTTTCACTATTGACAGTTGTTGTTGAGACCATTTATTGGCAGTGTCCACAATATTAGCGCTAGACACAGTGTTTTCATCCTTGCTAAGCCCACGCTTCATTCTGTTGATGAACTGCTCGTTTAATCTAGTCTTTTGGCATGGTCAAGATGCTCTCCTCTTTACACGACGCCAACCTATACTGCCTTTTGCCAAGTTTTCCCGGTAGTAACATCGCTCTACGCTGGCTCACACGTACCATATTTGCCATCTGTTAGCATGGTACTCCCCGCATGCCGCAGATTTTATTCCGCGCGATCTTTGGAATCCTCTCGAAACAGAAAGAGAGTTCAAATGAAAAGTCTGTCTGCTTTTTCTCAACCGTAATACCTCGGCAAACTGTTTCAATGACAAGCCGTTGCTTTCTTCCAGTTTTTGGAATCTCCTCGAAAAAAAAAGCAACAATAGAGACGCTATTGTCAGCAGCAAGTATCTTTTTTCTTAGCCAAAGTTATACTATGTCTGAAGAAGGTCTTGTTTTCATTCAGCTCAAATATAGCTTTACCTCACCTGTATTGCACCCGCAAAATCGTCTCCTAATTGCATACAAAACTGCCTCAATTTGCGTCAAAACATCGTTTGCCCTTTAGAAACATCTCAAAAATATTTACAGAAACCGAATCTTCAGAAGCACTTCAAAAGGTCTATTCCAGGACAATCTTGTTCACATTTTCAAATCCTCCAGCTATATTTCAGTTGCCCCAAAAAAACATAATCCAAAACGTTCCTCTTCCTGCCTAAAATTATATGCTCGTAATTCACATGCTAGTTTAATTATGGGATCACTAGAATGACTGTCTAGAGAGACAGCACGTCAGTCTTCGTTTTTGCTGTCGTAGGAGTCCTGTGCAAATTATGTTTTTCCTTGATGGAACAGTCGTCTGTACCGGTTCCTTGCCTACATTTGCCGCCACCAGACTGTCTGGCGGCACTGCTGCATACTGTCCTTTGTTTTTTTCTAGAGAGATTTCACCTTTGGGCTCTTCTTTCGAAAATTCGTTATAACTATATTTGGGCACGAGCCAAAAATGCCTATTTCGAGCTCGCAACGGGCTAACCGAGTCTTTAGTCTCAACAATAAACTATTTCGAGTAGTCTTGGAAACCCGTACAATAATCGAGGCACCTTCTTCTGTATAAACATTCTCACGGCTGATTCTAGCTCCTATTCTATTTTCATTTAAACATTTAAACATTAATAATCAAGCTCAGATGGTTTCCCCATATCTTCCTCGTCTTATGTGCCCACTTCCGTTTCATCAGAGATTGGGGGTGTGTAATTAGTAAGGGGAACGAAAGCCAGTGAACCGAAACAGACAAATTTTTTGTAGAAATCTACACGAAAGCTGTGAACAGAGTATTGCTTATTCACAGCTGCTACCATCTTTAGAAATCTGAAGTCACTTTTTTGTGGTATACTTCTTCTAGTGACGCTGACGTATTGTTATTTCAGTAACAATGGGGGAATACATTGACTTCTGTTTATATATTGTTTTTCATTGTTAGTACACACTTGTATCACTTTTCGTAGATGTCACTCTCTAGTTTTAATAAACGGTTTTCTCAAAACTCTAACGCGCCCACACATTCCTACACTTACTGTTGAGTCCCTAGTTCCAACTTTGCCAAAATCTTAAGTAGTCCATGTGGTCTCTTGCTGTTGAACAGGTAAAACTGATGCTTAACAAGCTGACAAAACTGACGCCATTATAAGAAAGGAGAATAACTTTCTCACATTTCCATGTTTTCCAGTGAAAAGACATTTGCAAGAGTCGAGCCAATTCATATTCTGTTTTTCAAGGAAGTTGACTTTCAAACCTACTTCCAATTTATAGCAGTACTAGTGAGAACTTGTTATACATCTATCTGCCACTCTATATCCAGTTCCGTAGCTGTTGCGTAGACTCACCTTCACCGAATATCCGATTGACATCTCTTGAAAGGCACAGCTTGATCAAAGATTCTAAATCACAGCGTTCTCAATCTTAGTGTGTAGGAGGTTTGGTAGGGTTTCTCCCTTGAAAAAAGGAAAACCCTTCCTACTATGCAATTCATGAAATTTCCTCCCTCTTGCATCCCAAAGAATGTGAGAAACCCGATTTCCATCTGGCATAGAACCTTGAGATGGAACTCTAAACTTCCTTATCCCGATTTTCGGACTTTTCCTCAAAACTCTTTGATCGCTAGATGTTCGAGAAGTTCTAATTGCTCAGCGGGCATAAATGTTTTCATAGAGTTCTCGCCTCTTCCTTTTCAAAGAGGGCAGAAAACCAATTCAGCAAGCTTATTCAAACGGCTATGTTCCCATAATTTTATAGTTCACTGAACACAGTACGTGACTTCATGCGTTTTCGATTTTCTCGTCACCAGCGCGATTTGTTTGTTGTGTGAGTACCATATGACTTTAGTAGTCGACTTCAACTGGTCATAATCTTCAGCTGGTCATAAAGTAGGTTTTCGGAATGAGTTTTAAGTTTGACTTCAAAATTTCTGGGAATAGTCCGTCAATATTTGAATAAAAGCTACTCGGGGGAAACGTTTCATTCAAAATCTGACGTTTTCTAATCTTTTAATTTGCACTGCCTCAAGTCAAAGATTGAGCTCGATCATCTTTCTCTTTAAAATTCCGTTCCGGCTCAGAAAATGCATTAGGTTTGTGAAGCTGAAGCCTTTGACGATTCTGATCTTGGGGACGTGTCTATAGCACAGCTTCCGCTAATTTTTCGCTCGCTCAAACAAACCAATCATCTCTGAGGGTGACACAAAACAGTTCTTTCCAGAAATCTCTCCCTGTTTCCCCGTCTTCCAACATTGTTTGTATCCACCCGGTTGTTTTCCGCCGTCTCATATTTCCCACTTAGCAACAGGAAAAACTTGATTTACCTCATAGCGTGACTTTTCCCACGGATTCAGTCCTCTGCCTTTTTCTCTGAAATAAGTCCCTCTTGGATTAATTAATTCGGCCAAAGAATAAAAGAAACCTCTTCTATGGAAATTCGAGCGGGCGGCTAAATTTGAAGTTGCCCACATTTTTCTTCCTCAGATCTTGTTAACTGTTCTTTGTGTTTTGTGGAAAAAAAAATACAGCCTATGTGGATTATCTCCGTAATGCTTATGGCTCATCCTTTGTTTTTTCTTTGGCTTCAGATGTCTTTTGGCCGAAATCCGGTGTTTCTGTTATTTAGGGCTTAACTCTTCGTTGTAGACAATAGCAGAACACATTTTGGAGCCTTTCCCAAAATGCGAGAATATCAAGAAAGTCAGGAAAGTGTGCTAAGTTTTGAAATCTGTCTCAAAAAAGTTGTAATTCGAATATCCTTGAGCGGTATTCATAGTATTGCGATTCCTGAAACAACTCTGTTCTCCTATTTCCGTCCTTTAGTTTCTAGCAACTGTGGTCTCTAATTGCTGTCTTCTTTGGTGTCTGCTTTATTAAGCCGCTGAGTTTCTATTTCTACTATGTTGTTAAGTCCTAAACTGAACATTAAACTAGATATTCGAGCCTCGTACCATGTTTTTGTTCCAGTTTTAAGATAGTCGTTCCTGTAAATTCCCCAACTTTCAAAGAACTTTCCTGAGACGATCTCCAGATCTGTCTCAATTAGGCCCCAATTCACGAATTACTTGATCTCTGAGAGTGGGAAGGAGGGTGGACGTGGGATCATTGCCATCTAATTCTGACCATGAGAGCTTGTACTCTTCCCCTACCACGTCCCATAAACATTTTCAAATTTTCAGCGTGATGTCCAACATGACAACTCAAGTCTGCCAAGTTGATCCCATAGAAATCAACAACTTTTGGAAGAATAGTAAGGATTCTAACTTTTTTTTACGTTATGTAAATTTCAGCCCTGGGAATCCTATACTCCCTCGTCGGTATCTCTGCCCTCACTGGAAACGTGGTAGTCATCCTAATTGTTCTGTGTAGGCGTCCGATGCAGACTGTTCCAAATCTTTTCATATGCAGCCTCAGCCTTGCAGATATTGTGAGTAGATGAAGCAGCTCCGGAAAGACGACCAATTTCAGATAATTGCGCTTAGTTCCCTGTGGGCGACGCCGATGTACTTCTACTTGAAAACATGGCTTTGGGGACAGTCTATGTGCTATCTTGTTTATGCTGTACAGGTGAGGAAATGGGAAAAACGTGGGAGACAACGGAACTAATAACAATCATGGAACTGGATCTAGAGGAAACTTTCAGGGAGCCTCCCTGATGTGGGTGTCATACACTCTGACGGCATTGGCTATCGACCGATATCGTATGGTTGTCTCTCCATTCTGTAGAAGCATTTCAATTTCGTCCTGCTTCCTGATTATTCTTGGAACATGGATGTTTTCACTCTTCATTCTCAGTCCAATGCTCTACCATGTGATCTATGTGGAGTTACCGTGCCATAAGGTTAGTCTGGTTACTCGTATTCAGCATCTGCTCGGTTCCTCCCTTTTGCTTTTTGGATCTTTTAAAAGTGATAATTCACGACAATGTCTTTATTTGTGATGTACTTGAGTACTTAACTGATTTTTAGTTCTGCTTCGAAGACTGGCGACCACACGATGAGTTTCGACTCTACTACGGAATTATGGTCCTCGTTGTCAGGAGTGTCATTCCTCTTTTAGTCATCGGATGGTGCAACTGGAAGATTGCCAGGAAGCTTAATGACCAGAGAAAGAGGTTTAGCGGCACTAACAGGTAATTGACCTTCGTGTTTGTTCATAAAACTTTTCTTGCAGACTCCGACACACTGAAGTATGTCGAAAGCAACGTCTGCAGAACATTCTCAAAGGAATGGTGGTTATTTTTGCCGTTTCCAGTGTCCCTCTAGATGCCTTCAATGTCATTCAAGACTTTTCTATTGTTTGGAGGGTATGCCTCTTCAAACACTTTGAGCTTCCTGATCTTATAGACGAAAATAATCGACGATGAGTATGGTAATCTCGTTTTCCTCTTTTCTCACTGGTCAGCCATGTCTGGAACGCTGTTGAACCCGCTGATTTATGCCTATTGGAATGAGAATTTCCGCAGACAGGCTGCTCTCTTCTTTGGAAGACAGAAGGCGTCATTTACTGGAATCTTTGAGAGCATCGTCTCGCATTCTGTGGTTCATAAGTGAGTTAGGCTACATGATATTTAATGCTGGTACAGATCTTCCAGACAGAATAGTGTCATCCTCCACGAGGCCGTTGCGCTATGACTTTTTACAATTGTCCTGTGATGTGTTTTGTGATAATAAAGCATTTTTCCGTGATAAATGTCAAATGTCAAATGTTACTGCCCCTTTAAAATGTTTCCAAAGTCGTTTTCTGCTCGAAATATTTAGCAAAAAGTTGTCTGGTTCGAGTGGCGACTCTTAAAAGCACACTAACTTTAAGGCGCAAGCGCAGCGACGTGAAACTGATGCCTAGTAGGTAACTTTTTACGCTGAGTCCGATGGTATAGGACACAAACCCACAAAACGTTACTGCACGTGAAAAGCAGTTGAAAGCACTTTGCGCTAGTGGAATGCAAAGCCAAATCATCCCACGCGGTAGCGCAGGATGCGACATAGGGATGGATCACTGGTAAATCTTCGCTGTGGTGCCCTTAAATGCAACGCTGCCTATGAAGTTAATTGGACAATTTCTCTACCATCTTGTTTTAGGGATTTGTTGTCCGGGTTTCCGTCATCGGAGGTGATCGGTGCACCGTAATTGAAAAGAACGTATGATAGAAATTGCCAGCTCTGAAGAAGCCGAAGCTGTGAAATTGGTTTCGAAATAAAGCCTTGTACCATCTCTGACCCCTTTCCAAGAAATCTGAGTATACATTTAAGTATGACAACACGCTGTACGAAAGAAAAAAAATCATATGAAAGCATTCCCCTCTTTTGATCATATGAAACGCTCCCAAATCCACTGCCCTCCTGCTGATCTCCCAATCACTTTGACCGATCAACCTCTATCACAGCGATTTCCTATTGTCCTCTATACGTACTTTAACTGTATTCTCCACCAAAGATCGTCCTAATTGTGTCTCCCTTTCCGACTACCACCTGGGGAGCCTTGGAATTACCATACTGACCTGAAAAGGAGAGTGTCCTTTTAAGACCCACAGAACGCTGCATCTTTTTCCACAGACGGTTTTTGTGATTCAGTAATTTATGCTTCTTCGGATACAAGGTCTCCGTGGCATTGCCATCATAGCTGTCCTTCTATTCCATCTCTGGCCGAACTTTTTTCCAAACGGCTATGCTGGGGTGGATATGTAGGAGTACCTATTTGAAATGTAAAATGAATTTCCAGGTTCTTTGTCATTTCCGGCTTCCTTATGGCGTTGATATTTAGCAAGCACCCTGTTATAAATTATCAACATGTATTGGATTTCTACTACAGCCGGTAACACTCCCCAAATAGATCCATTATAAATCGTCTCAGAATAAAGAGAATCTTTCCTCTGTACTATCTAGTAGTACCATGTACTTTGTTGGCAGGGCATTTATTCTTGAGCAAGGTCTGGATTACTTCTACTAATGAACTGGCACTGTTCTCTCTTGCTTTTTTGAAGAACATGAAGACTATTTGGGATGGACAGAATTATTTCCTCGCTGTAAATCTTTCAGTTTCACCAAAATTTCTGGCTCAGTTTCAAACTTCATCCGAACAAAAGGACATTTTCCTTCATTTGTGGTCTCTTGCTGTGGAAGTACAGTTCTACCTCCTTGCTCCTTTCATCTTCCTGGTTCTGAGCTTTTTGAAAAGGAACACCTGGAAAGTTATCGTTTTGGGTGTACTCAGTGCAATCTCTTGTGCTCATTACTACCACAGCAGGCCCACATTTTCGTTCAACTACTGTATCAGCCGAATGTGGCAGTTTGGAGCAGGAATGATTGGATTCTTCATGAGCCAGCAGAGAGAGAGTGGACTGGAGCCCAAGAGTAAGTAATAACAATGATAAAAGAGTCCTTCTTTTCCAGAAAAATCAGATGAAATTGAATTAATGGCCAAAAAGCTAGAACATGCTGCCATTTACATAAGCTACATTCCTCTCTTGATCATGATGACCCCAAATGTTATAAATCCGGTCATTTTTCGACCACTGGCAACTGCTTCCTGCTTTGCATTGATCGTTTTGGAAAACCAGATCTCAAGAAATGTTAGTTTTCATTACTTAACAAGCTTTGATCTAGCGTGAAAACATACGTTGATATGATCCTGCCAGAGGAAACTAGAAATTTCTGAAACGTTTCCAATGAAAAAATCCAAAGTTGCGAGAGACATCCTAAACTATTACATATATCATTTTTTTGCAGACTTTCGGTGCGACGTAGCACAGTTCTTTCCGAACTCTTGCACGCTTTCTCCAGAGATGCTCTCAATCCCACTTTTAAGGTGCTCACTGGCGGCTTGATAACACACATTGGGGATCTTTCCTACGCTCTCTATCTCGTACACTGGCCGGTTATTGTTCTATCCGGTAAAAATCACACCGTTCAGTTTACACTAGGTGAGTTAAAATGGCTCTCATGCCTTTGAGGACAAATTTTAGGTCTGATTGCTGTCTTAACCATTGTTATGAATCAGTACGAAGCTTGGTACAGAAAATTCGATGTGAGGAAAACACTACTCCTCGTTGGAGCGTTGCTCCTATTTAATGCGCTCGTCTTCTCTTCGCTTTTTACCTGTCCGTTTATCAAAAGAGGATTTGAGAAGCTGGGAGAAGGAAATGGTAAGTTATTCTTTTAAACATAAAGTTTATGAACCTGTTTTAAAACATAGTACCGGAGAGATCACATTGTGTTATTTTCAGTCACTGTGGCCCGTCAAGAGGCCATCGAGAAAAATATCGAATTTGCAAAGATTTTTGTTGGGGATATTGTGAAAGTTCCTCGCAACAATACAGCATCAGCTCGTGTATCGACATTGACCAAGTATTGGGGAGTCTACGACTTTTCCAAAGGCAATGGAATTGAAAAGGTCATGGTTATCGGCAACAGCTATGCATTGAACGAGGCCAACATTATTCAGGAAGAGTTCAGAGGAAATTACAGCGAGTTCAGGCTGCTTGGAGCTTTAGGTTTATCTTTTCACACAACGGAATCAAATGAGCTCTCCAGGCTTTCAAGTTTTGTACGATGAATGGTTCCTACCCACGCAGGAACTTCACGGTCAGCACGACAAGCTTTTCAATATTATTGAGGAGTTCCAGCCGGACTATCTTTTCATAGTCACAAGGTAGATCAAATATTCATTCAAAGATGGAAATAATGCTTGATCATCTGAATAGTCATATATTGCTGCAGAATCTGTAGCCGAGAAAATGGTGAAAAATAGCGTACAAGATGAAATCCAGCGTGTTGTCAGTTTACTCCATTTTCCTCGGTTTTCTTTTCTAACAAACTAAATAATTCTAGGGTTGAGTTTGACGGCAAATCTATTAAAAACACATAGAAACTAAGAAAATTAGTGTAGAGCATCGAAAAAAGCAAAAATCAAGAATTTCTGACTTCCCACCGCTAAACTCAAATTCAAAAAATCGCACGGTTCACCCGTCCAACCATAAGTGAAGTGTCCTTTTAAGCGACGATGTGCAATTCCAGATACCAAATTCACCAGAAGCGCATGCTGAGAGGCGACGATATGTCCAGAGATATCTTGGTCCAACAGTACAACAAAAATCTAGCTCGACTGGAAATATTCACAGAGAAGAAAATATTTATTCATGGCCCCACTCCAAACTTTCCTTTTGTCCAACTGAATCACTTGATCGATGCCTTGAGTACTGGAGGGGCCTTGGACAAGTTTCATCTCAACAAGACGGTTCAAATGATTTGAGAATCTTTTCCAAGAAATTATTCAGGAAGCCGATGACGAAATGTACTCCGGACTGAAGCGAGTGGAAGCAGTAACTTGTCAAAAATGTCAACTCTACAGTATCCTTCCTGCTTTCGAAGACGGGGAGCGTTACTTGGGGTTCGATCCCAAAACATTTTTCTCATTCGTTGACAACGATATGCACCTAACACTTCCTTTGCAAGAGAGATTAAGACCAATTTACAGGGATCTTATTGATAAGTTACGCTGAGATCTTTCAAAATTTAATAAGCCCGACAAATATTTATTTGAGAAGAACGCAAATGCATAAATACGAAATGAGGACTTTGTAGTTGCTTGATACTTCAAAAACAGAGTGGCGATCACTTGTTGATAGTGACTCCGGTATTAGTAACGGCGGTACTCGTCGCAAAAATTGTGGTGGCAGCAAAAGTCTTCTTCTTGTTTTTCAGAATTTCCTTGTTCATGATGATTTGACAGAAACTGTGGACACAGCCTGAAAATGTAAAAGAAACATCTTTTGAGCAGAATTTATGCAGAGTACAAGAGTGAGCAATGGCCTGCTGCTGGGAGATCATTCTGAGCGCTACCGAGAGGATACGGGTTAGTTCTTCGCATGGACTCGAATTCACTTTGTTTCACTTCACAACAATAAACCGTTAAAACCTACCAGCAGCTGAGAGACCAAAAATGTAAAGAGGAGGTAAAGTGAGGAAGGTCCAGATGCCAGTGATTTGTACAAAGCCGTTGATGATGCTTGCCGAGATGCAGATGAGCGAGCAGGTCAGAGTACAGATAGCAGAGCGATTCGCCTTTTTTTCTGCGTAAGTTTTAACGGCTGAGGCTAAAAACCTTGTTAAATTTGAGTTGCTCGCGTGAATTGCCCATCATCAGTTGCTTGTTGCGGGAGATCATTCGCAGTTTTGTGTCGATGACGATGATTAAGATGATGATGATGGCGGCAACAGTCTGAACAGTTTCTTGTTTAAAGTACGAGTTCTAAGTTTACAGCGTTACTGAGCTGCCAATAGGCTTTGAACCTCTTATCCACAAAGCATCCGATAGTCGAGCAATTGGCCACGTAGCCATTGTAGTATTTATCCGAATGTTCCCAGTCGTTAAGATCAGTAAAGTAGAAAAGTAGCAAATTGTCCAGAAGACCCCATAACACTCCAATAAGAACAAAACAAACGACGTAGACGGTGTTGTTCTTTTTGCGGTAGATCAGTGGGAAGAAAAGAGCCTGCAAATTTTTTAGGTGAACAGATATATTATATTGGTTTTGAGCTTCCATTTACATGACAGTTTGACAAACCTTAGATCTTGCGATTCTGGTATACAACCCTGATAACTTTTGGTTGAAACTTCATTAGAATAACTCATAACTTTCGGGTTCAAGTTAACTTGTTATAACAAGGAAGTGGCTCCGCTATTTATTTTTAATTTTTTGATGCGTAGATCGGTGTTTTTCTCTAATCTCATTACTTCGCGTGCAAATAATATAAAATAGCTAACCATTAATCTGTCGCAGGCAATTCCAGTCACCGTTACAAGGTTGACCTTGAGCTGCCAAACAAGTGGAATGGCTGTAATCATAACCCATAATGGGGTGGCAAAGATGGTGACGCTGTTCCATTGCGAAGTGAGGTAGACTGTATAGCCGTGATCTGGAATCCGACAGCTTTTGCATATATGTTATTCAGTATGAGAAATAAACACTTGTGCCACTGATTATTATGCCTGTTAAACATGAAAAGCTTGCAGGCACGCAGATTCTATGCTGCTAAGTATTGCAGATTAGATGAGTCAAGATAAATCTGTGTACTTGGTATTCGTATTCTCCCAGCCATGCATACGCGGGTATTCCCAGAAATTTTTAAAGTTTGTCAATGATCTACGGATCTAAGAGACGACTGAAAAATTGAGTTTTTATCCTGCGAGATTTATTGAGTGTTACAATGATAGTATACAGTGACGCGAACAGTTTAGAAGAGAACTACATAAATGTGCTTCGTAGAATCAACCTTTGAGTTTGATCACTATAAATTAACTTTTGCTTACTAGCACTCCGGCATGCGATACAATAAGCTCACTCAGTATAATGGAGACCAAGTCCGATATGATGAGGAAGTGTATCAAGTAAAGGTGCTGGTTCTTGATCAGCCCGTTTCGCCTGAAAATACCATCGGTTTGTGTTTCAATTTAAAAAAACGCACCAAGACAGGTACAAAAACGTGCTGCATCCGATGATTCCACCGATTTGAAGCAGATGGGCAAGAATGTCGAAGCACAGGATGTACTCCAGAGGCATACCTGCAGGAATTGCTGAGTATATCGTCGAGGTTTCAATCGGATAGATTCCCGCGGCACTCATTATTAGTTAACCCTTTCCCGCTAAACTTTTTTCGATTAGATCGAGGAAATGAGAGCACATAAGATGGTCTACAGAAAAAAAAATGGAAATCACCCAACCAATACAATGTGTGGTTGGTTACCGTTATCCAAAGCTACGGGCATTAAAGATGTAGGAGCCTAGATTGAGCTGAACATTTGAAGCAAACAACGGAGTTTTTAAAGGATTTCAATTATTATTTACTAGTTATTTTTTATCGAAAACATACATAGAAAAAGTTGTGTACGGGCTCTTACTGAAGGACTTCCTCCCGAATAATGTTCCAAAACATGTCTGAACTCTCGTAGGAGTTTAGTGTGCAAACTGTAAGAGGGCTCTGCAAAACCTAAAGAAGATTCAGAGGATCAGTTTGTATTCTTGAAACACTCTCATAAACGGAGTGCTACCTATCAGGCTTTTTTGTTATACCGAAGTTATACCTCAACAATTAACGTTTTTACAGTTTGCTCTTTTGGTTCTCACAGAATACATCGCACCTTTTCTGTTTAAAATGAAAAAGTGCATCAATTGAAACAGGAAATTTGAACAGTTTGAGTTCTCGACTACGTTAGACGGAACATTAAATGTGCCTGCACGTTCGTCAAGAAAAATGATATGCGATAAACAATTTACTGGGTATGTTTTATGGCTGTGTAGTGAGGCGATCTACATAGCTGGAGATCATCAAAACGTATAACCTAGCTTCCAATAGACCAAAGCAACAAAGAAACATTAAAGACAAAAGTTGTATTTCTTTCTATCTAAAGCGCGATGGCTTCTGTGGCGGACTCTGTATGTCTGTTTGTATGTTTGTCCGTGGCCACAAACCAGAAGCGAAAAATTGTTGTCAATTAGTTTCTGCCAGAAGTTTGCAAGTCAAGTTTGAAGATTGAGTTAGAACGTGTTGCTCTCAAAGTCAAAAAGTAGAACAAGAGTAGTTGGCGGCGAAGCTACCTTTTTTTTGCCGTTACAAGCTAAAGCGAATGTTTTAAATTCTGCTTTTCATTTTGGGTTGCTTAACGAAGCTCTTGATACTAAAAATTTAAAAAAACCTACCATAGGTATTGATGATCAGGTACGTGCGCCCATCTACCATCGTAGTCATCTCGGTAAAAAAAGTAAAGTGTAGCACTGAGGATGGATGCTAGACTCTCGGAGAAAATTATCACGACCGGCTGCGTATTACTGGGAAGCGTTAGTCATCGTTCCCGATCAAGCTCATTCAGACCTTCAGACAATAATGGATGGGTGCGTAAGCTCTTTACGGAACCAGTCTTCCGTCTGGTAATTAACAGGCTTCTCTGGTTTCTGAGTATCTGTCTATCACCTTGTTTTTGCCCATGAGTAAGATTTCTGTACTCTACAGCTATCAGAGCATTGAGATTTCTCGCCTGGGAAGTCAGACGTGAGGGAGGTATTCCTAGCGGGAAAACAGAACTGACTCAGATTACAATAAAAAGGTGGTCAGTTTGAAACGGAGAAGGTAGGCGAAATTATTGCATGGAGCCCGCTGAACTTTCTTACTATGCGGTTTTTCAGAGCAACTGGTAGCCATGGGCTATTTAAAATTGCTTTGATTCTGTTAAGTGGATTATGGAAAAGGAGTATTGTGGTCTAATAGTTTGGAATCGTAAACTGGAAGTTATGTAACAGCATTACGTTGAAGATTGACAGTATCAGATCAAGTAGTCTAACCAACAGCTTCAAAGGTATCTTCAAAACTTTCCATACTAGAGGTGAATACGGGTTCACTCTGAGGACAATTAC
This sequence comes from Oscheius tipulae, assembly GCA_037178975.1. Classification (NCBI taxonomy): domain Eukaryota; kingdom Metazoa; phylum Nematoda; class Chromadorea; order Rhabditida; family Rhabditidae; genus Oscheius; species Oscheius tipulae. Next base: position 8,492,459 of record JASJZH010000004.1, on the reverse strand, counting down.
AATTATAACCAACAGAACGTCTCTTGAGACATTTCCAAAAAATAAAGGTTATTCGTCATCTGCAAAGGAAAGTGGCCCAAATCTTCGGGTCTATTATTCAAATTTGCAGACTTCACAGTACTTATTACATGGAATAAGGTGACATTACAGATGTAACAATCAACACGTCGTTTCCCAAAGTTTATGAAAACGTTCACACTCACTTTATGTGCTATTAGTCAGTTATTCTTAGGGACGCTATTCGTGGAGAAGTGGATTAATCCCAAGAGGCAATCGCGAGGATAATGAACTTGTTCCTGTTACTGGCTTTAGTAAAACAGTAAATAACATCCACTTCAGAGCTTGTTGATACATAACCGGCAAAACAAATGGCAACTTTCATTGAAACCCTTTCGCCTTTTTTTTTTATCCCCATTTACAATTTTCACACTTTTCACATATCCAAACCTTAAGCCGATTTTTTCTCGCCCGATCACAATTGAAATGGACCGGTCGCTGCAACCCTTGAATCAGCTTTTTTTTGCGCGTGCAGCTGATCAAAATAGCGGAAAGGTTGATCGTGTTTCCCCCACGAGATACAGCAATGCTATAACTCAAGTGCCAGCGATTCTTCGGGATTACAATATGTAACAATATGGAATATTGACAGGCGATTCAGCTGTGTTTAGCAGTCTTTGTGAAAAGAAAAGATAAAACCAACCTGCTCCGACAGTTACAAGCGATTATTGTTAGTTTGCACATTAATACGCTTCCATTGCCTTTGATTCATTAATATGTTGCTCGCGTAATATGTCTTGAACAGCATGCTAAACACAAGGAGCGTGATAGAATAGGATTGACGCAGACCATGGAAATAGCTATTAACTGTATGCACAAACCTATCAGATGTCTTTTTCTTAAACCTATGTTCCCAATTTGTAGGTTTGAAGCACAGACAGCACAGCAAACTGATCGTGGCCTTGTATAAAAACCGACCAGTAAAAGCACTTTTCAAAGTCGATATGTTCCGCAATTATCCGGCTTTTTAAGCAAGTTTTATTGAATCTTCTTGGTAAATATTGGAGTTATTAGCTGCTTAAAAAACTCGTCATTTGATGTTGCGACTCAGGTCGTCGAGAGAGAGAGAGAGAACGAAAATCTTATTGTGTCCGCATCCAGTTTAGAGCGGGCAAAATTTTGCGCAGCCACAAAAGGATATGGGCGTGATTTTTCCAGCTGCATAGCTTACCCTTCCTCCAAATCCCCTACCTGTTCAGACATGCTCCTAGAAATACAAGGTCTCCGAGGATTTGCCATCATCGGAGTCTTGTTGTTCCACCTCTGGCCAAAATCTTTTCCTAATGGCTATGTCGGCGTAGATATGTAAGTTCAGTCATTAAACTGGTCTTATTCAAATAAACAGGTTCTTTGTGATCTCTGGCTACCTCATGGCCATGATCTTTTCCAAATACACAACCGTAGATATCAGGAATGTCACTGATCTTTTTGTAAGATTTCCAGTGATCTCTATCAGGACGTTGATGGACTTTTATTACAAAAGGTACGCCTGTTGCTTGCTCGATCACGGTCTTTTGTACTTAGAGCCAAACGTATTCTTCCTCTGTACTACCTAGCTGTCCCTCTAATTTTGTCAGCAGGCCACATATGGCTGGCAGCGGGATGGATTGAGACTCACAATGTATTCGCCTACTATTCCATGATTCTCTTGAAGAATATGAAGACCATCTGGGATGGGAGTAACTATTTCCTATCGGTTTATCTCTAACTTTTTCTGACAAATAGATAGCTTGTTTCAGTTTCAATCAGCAGGACATCAGAAAGATTTGTTTCTCCATCTTTGGTCACTCGCTGTAGAAATACAGTTCTACTTAATCGTGCCCTTCATCTTATTTGGATGTCAATTGTTGAAAAAAAAGGTCCTCAAAATGATCTTTCTACTAATTTTGTCGGCTGGCACCTGTTATCTGTACTACTACAGTAACCCTATCTTTTCATTCAACTTTGCATTTTCCCGGTTGTGGCAGTTTGGACTCGGAATGCTCGCATTCATTTCAAAGGAAGGTGAGAGCAACTTGGGGGAGAAAGGTTTGATTTGGTTGCTGTAACAGTCAAATCAGTTTTCAGAAAAAGTGAAATCCGCAGTTGTTAGTTTTCTGGAAGAAGTCTTGATATTCAGTGGTTTCGTTCCTTTAATCGCTATGCTCTATTGGCAGGCAATACCGCCAAATTATATGAGACCGTTGGGTACACTTTCCTGTTTTCTGTTTTTGTCTTTTGGCAACGAAGTATCGAATAAGGTGAGTTTGTGGGGTCCTCGGAATGAATTTACTTTATTCGAACTTCCAGATCTTTACCAAAAAGGTTCTTACCTACACTGGAGATATTTCTTACAGCTTGTATCTCATTCACTGGCCAGTGATTGTTCTCTCTAATCAGCACTACCCCATCCAGTATGTTCTCGGTGCTTCATGTGCTTCGACTCAAAAAACATTTGTGATTACAGGGATTATGGTCATCCTTTCCATGCTCTCTTATCATTTCTACGAAAACACCTATCGAAAGTTTTCCGTACCTAAAATATTCGCTCTTCTGATCGCATTGGTTGTTCTAAACGTTGTAGCTTATCAAACTCTTACGAAGTGCTCCTATGCCATAGGAAAACTGGAAGAGTTCCGATACAACCGAAGTAAGATGGTGTTTGAGTAACAAACAAGCTAATTCAGTTGACAAGGCACACCTGGCTGCAGTCCTGGAAAATGCCAAGTTCTTGAAAGAACGACGTGCTATGCAACCAGCTGGAGTCTACAATTTGTCAAGTACCACAACTCATGCCGCGTTCACGTGGCCATGGGGCATTTGGGACTTCCCGGTAGATTTCAAGCTCGCGTCAGCTTATTTATTAAATCTGCAGAAAGGAAATGGTACTCGTAAAGTCATGGTAGTTGGAAACAGTTACACGATTAATGAAGCTAGGATTATTCATGAGGCCTTGGATGGGAACTACAGCGAGTTTAAACGAGTTGCAGGACTTGGTAAGTAGAATTTATCTGTTTACACCCATTTCTCAGGATTCCAAGTCGTTGTGGATATCTGGGGTCCTGGAAACAAACAGACCGGACAACATGAAGCGGCAATGCAATTGATTGAACAGTTTAATCCTGATGTTTTGTTCATTGTTACACGGTCAGCTAGTAAAAGACAGAGGGACAAAGAAGCAGAAAACATAGAGCTAACAGAATAATTCTGTTTTAGATGGGGTTCTGAACAACTATATCCCCTAACAACTGATCCAAAAGATGATCTCTTTGTCCAAGCTTACAATAAAAATCTGGCAAGATTGGAGAAGAGCTGTGGGAAGATTCTTATTCATGGTTCGTATAAGCTGATTTACAAACTAAAAAAACTGTTTTAGGAGCATCTCTCCCAGTCGCTATGGTCCATCTGAACAGTTTCACCGATGCATTGTCTAGTAATGAAGACTTGGATGGATTCCATCTAAACAAGGAGACAGTAGACCAGGAGTTGGTACCTGGATTCGCCAGGTTCAATAATATTACATGTTCAAAGTGTCAAGTCTACGATATTTTAAAAGTTTTCGTCGATAGGAGGAGGTACTTGACTTTTGATCCAGAGACGTATCTGTCGTTTTTCGATGACGATGTACATTTTACATTAGCAGGTTTAGATAGGTTGCGACCTGTTTACAGAGGACTCATTGCTCAATTGTAGTCACTTTGTTCAGTCATCATAAATGATTTACTAGCTTTCGTACTTACTTTGCTCCAAACAACTGAATGATAAAAGTACAGTTACAGTTCTAAACGGACAAGCAAATGATACTTTTCTGAGGGAGGCGCGTTTCAAAAACTAGGCACTTCGCATCAAGTTTCCATGGATCTGTTTGATGGACATTAGATTGGCCGCAGAAAAAACTTGCGAAAACCGGCATTTGACAAAAAAGAAACCTTTATGTTCTACAGCCAGCTTTTCGCGCGGGCAAAATGTTGTGCAGGTGGATTTCGACCGTTGTCAACGTCACCTTCATGCTGTACTGCTTCTCTTCTTACCATACAATACGTAGTGCAACTCAAAATATTCGGCCATGTTGCTTGAAATACAAGGTCTCCGTGGAATTGCCATCTTTGAAGTCTTGCTGTGTCATCTCTGGTCTACAAACTTCCCGAATGGATATGTTGGGATGGATATGTGCGTTATGTTCAAGACCTTCAAACGCAAAGTTCTTCGTGATCCCTGGCTTGGGCTAGCCTAAGCTACTACCTAGCAGTCCCTCTTATCTTGTTAGCAGGTCATGTTTGGTTAGCTGCGGGATGTATAAAAAACTCACAATAGCCTGCTATTCAAAAATGCTCTTGAAGAACATGAAAACGCAACTGAGCAACTACTTTTTATCGGTAAATTTTCAGTTTGCTCAGTTCCAATCATCAGGGCATCAAAAAGGCTTATTCCTCTATCTCTGGTCTGTGGCTGTAGAAATTCAGCTTTATCTACTTTTTTTTCATTCTTTTTGGATGTCAGCTACTTAAGAATAAGACACTCAAGCTGGCATTTCTAATGATTTTGTCCGCTGGCACTTGCTATTTGTACTACTACAGCAATCCGATATTCTCTTTCAACTTTGCATTTTCCCGTTTGTGGCTTCTCGGGGTCTAGGAATGATTGCATTTATTTCCAAGGAAAATGACAACAATTTGGTAGAGAAAGGTTAGAACTCATTGCATAAGGTCGTAGAATACGTTTTTTTTCACATATATTTAGAGAAGTAAAAATCAAAATTAAGTAGTCGGAGGAGGTTTTGATTTCCTGTGGCTTTGTTCCCTTGATCGCCGTGCTTACCTACCGAGCCATACTGCCAGCGTATATGAGACCTCTAGGTATCCTGTCGTGCTTCCTGTTTTTGTTTGTTGAGAATGAGGTATCCAAGAAGGTATAGATAGGGTACATGTTGTATTCCTGTTCAGTTGGGGATAGTTCTCATATTGGACAACTTCTGTGTCTCGCATGACAATGTTCAAACACCACAAACTTTTAGATCCTAACCAACTAAACAATTTTCTGATCTGTGCTGGAAACATATCTTACAGTCTGTACCTTGTCCATTAGCCAGTGATTGTTCTCTTCAATCAGCACTATCCCACATAAAAATTTGAAGAGTTCCGATACATCCGGAGTAAGTAAGACTTTTTGAAAGGGAAACAGGGTGATTAATTTGACGCAGCGCACCTTGCTGCCGTTCTGGAAAATGTGAAGTTCACAAAAGAAAGACGAGCAATGCAACCAGCTGGGATTTACAATTCGTCCAGTACAAACTTTCATCAAGCATTCACGTGGGCTTGTTGAATTTGGGATTTTCCAGTAGGTCTTCATTTCACTTAAGCTTATGAAATCTGCAGAAGCGCAATGGTAATCACAAAATCATGGTAATTGGAAATAGTTATGTTATTAACGAGGTCGGAATGATTTATGAGGCATTTGAAGAAAAATACAGCGAGTTCAAATGGCTTGCAGGACTTGGTATGAAGATTCTTTAATATGCATTGTAGAAAGTTCAGGATTCCAAGTTGTTATCGACACTTGGCGACCGGGAACAAAACTAACTGGCAACATGAGGTAGCACTGTAGTTGGTGGAACAGTTCAAGCCAGATGTTCTGTTTGTATATCCCTAACAATTGATCCAGAAGATGATCTCTTTGTCCGAGCTTACAATCGAAATCTGGCAAGGCTGGAGAAGAGCTGTGTTTCTCATTCATGCTTCGTATAAACTGAGTTACAAACTAAAAAAACTGTTTTAGGACCATTTCTCCCAATCGCTATGGTCCATATGAACAGTTTCACGATGCATTGTCTAGTAATGAAGAGCTGGATGGGTTTCATCTAAAAAAAAGGAGACAGTACACCGGGAGCTGTTTCCTGGAGTTTCCGGGTTAAACGCTATTAGCTGTTGATAATATGTTCAAGTAATTCGCCGTCAAGTGATTTGCATGCATAAAAACCTGGTTGATCCTCGTTCCATTTTAAGTGGACCGCGTCTGGTTGACAATTCCAAAACATCGGATTAGAGCGAGGAAATCTTATTGTGACTTTTAACATTCTACAATCTGGATTTAACCCATAATATATTCTCTGACAACTTCTAGTCTATTGTGGTATTGCGAAAAAATGTTTGTTTCCATCAGCAAACTCTGTGAAAAAATCCACTGCCTTTTGGTCATGTTTTTCGTTCGTGATCACTGACACTGGCATGATTAGGCCGAAAAAACTGTAATAAACCCGCCAAACAATGCAACATGGGCGGTGGCACAACTGCTAGAAACCTGTCTATTCCACGAATGCATATCCAGTTTTCATCCCTTCATGCTACAGTTTTGCGCAGAGTCACAAGTGGTCTTCAGCCGCGGTGTTATCTATTTTAATTGTGGTCCGATTTGAGGAGGTCGCAAGAATTCTGGTCGCACTTTTCCATTTGCATATCAAATACATCCAGGCTTAGCAATGCTCCTCGAAATACAAGGACTCCGTGGAGTTGCCATAATCGGAGTTCTGTTGTTTCACCTATGGCCTACGAGTTTCCCCAATGGTTACGCTGGCGTGGATATGTGAGTCTCAAACTAGCCTGTTGTCAAATCAAAACCCCAGGTTCTTTGTGATATCTGGCTATCTAATGGCATTGGTCTTCTCCAAGTATGCTACAGGCGAAGAAAGTAATCCATTCGAACGCTATTTTAAAATTCCATTCAAGACTGTGGTGGATTTTTATTACAAAAGGTAGGCCTCTTCATTCTTTGGCTGAGTGACAGGTTATAGTCAGTTGGTTTGTTTCCAAAAGCAAACTTTGTACCGATGAGGTTACTCACTGTACAGTAACCTCCTCTTGCAGAGCCAAGCGAATTCTCCCTTTGTACTACCTAGCTGTTCCCTTGATTTTTACTGCTGGCCACTTATGGTTAGCAGCAGGATGGATCCGCTCCCACAATATATTCGCCCTGTATTCCATGGCCTTCTTGAAGAACATGAGGACTATTTGGGATGGGAGCGACTACTTTCTATCAGTCTGTATCCACACTTTTCTGGATACGTAAACATTCAGTTCCAAACATCGGGACACCAAAAAGACTTGTTCCTCCACCTTTGGTCACTGGCTGTAGAAGTTCAGTTCTACCTAATAGCCCCGTTAATCTTTTTTGGATGTCAGTTTTTTCAAAAGAAGGCGTTGAAACTGATCTTTCTACTGATATTGTCAGTGGTCACATGCTGCCTATACTACTACAGTGATCCCATCTTCTCCTTCAACTATCCATTTTCCCGACTATGGCAGTTTGGACTTGGAAGCATTGCTTTTCTTGCCAAGGATTGTGAAGTTCCCTTGGGAGAAAAAGGTTGGATCCTATTGGATTAGACATTACAGTTTCCAGAAAAAGTAAGAACAAAATCTGCTGCTCGCACCTTTCTGGAAGAATTTTTGATATTCTGTGGTTTCGTACCTTTGTTCATTATGCTCATCCCTCGAACCATTTCACCGGAATACATGCGGCCATTGGGAACACTATCATGTTTTGCGTTTTTGTATTTTCGTAACGATGTATCAAAAAGGGTAAGCTTGTGGCACAGATTTATACAGTATTCAAACAAAAAATCTCCAATCGCCCGCAAACGGTAACTCAACAGCGTTGATCGACTTCCTTGACTCAAAACAAGGCTGAGTTAATGCTTACTCAAAAATTTGACGAGGTCCACGTTCGTCAAAACAAGTAAACTTGTTATTTCTTGACCCGTTTTACCAAACCCAGTAAAGAATAGGTTTCAGATCCTGACTAACAAGTTCCTCACCTATACTGGAGACATTTCTTACAGTCTGTACCTTATCCACTGGCCGGTCATTGTACTCTTCAAGCAATTCTATGCCATCCAGTTTGTGCTCGGTTGGGGACTATCATCCTTTGAAAAACAAAATTCAGGCACCACCGTTATCCTTTCCATGTTCTCCTACCATTCCTACGAAAACACCTACAAAAAGTTCACTATTTCAAAAACTATTACTCTTTTAATTGGATTGGCAGCTCTCAACGTTGTGGTCTATCAGACTTTCACGAAGTGCCCGTATGTCACAGGAAAACTTAATGAGTTCAGATACAAACAAAGTAAGTCACAGTAGTAGCTCTCGACAAATAACAACCTTCCGTTCAAAAATCGCATCAGACGTCTCTAATCGAAAATGTCGATTTTATAACGAAAAGAACGGCTATGCAGCCACATGGAGTGTATAATTCGTCGAATACTCAGATCCATCGGGCCTTTGAATGGCCTTGGGGAATTTGGGACCTTCCGGTTTGTTATCTCTTTTTTTAGTATCTCAAATTTTTAGAAAGGAAACGGTTCTCGTAAGATTATGATTGTGGGTAATAGTTACACAATTAATGAAGTCGGATTGATTCACGAAACTTTCAAGGGGAATTACAGCGAGTTCAAATACGTTGCAGGATTGGGTAAGTCCTATTTCTTGCAGTTTTTAACAGAATGTTTAGGGTTACAAATTCTTGCGGATACGTGGGCACCTGATACCCGCTACGCAGGTCAACACGAGGTGGCAATGCAGCTGGTTGGAGAGTTCAAGCCGGATATACTTTTTATTGTTTCTAGGTAAGACGGGTTTGGAAATGCTGAAGGATATCCAATACCTGAACATTAACGTGCCCTTGGGTCCAGATAGGAACAGTAATGCGAAAAAAACAAAGTTATATCCGCTATTCGAGTTTTTCAGATTGAGTGTTGAGCAACTTTCTCCTCTGAACTCCGATCCAAAAGAGGATCTCTTTGTACAAGCGTATAATCGAAATATGGCTAGGTTAGAAGAGAGCTGTGAGAAGATTCTCATTCATGGTTTGTTCTTTCTCCTTTTCCAATAGTTTCTGATTTTGCAGGACCATCACTTTCGGTCCCTCTCCTCCATCTCAGCACATTCATTGATGCTTTGATAAGTAACGTAGACTTGAGAGACTTTCATATGAAGAAAAAAGCAGTGGATATGGAGCTACTGCCCGGAAAAACTCGATTTGAGAGATTGACTTGCTCGAGGTGTCAATTCTTTGATGTCTTGAAAGTCTTTGAGGACGGAAGGCAATACTTGACATTTGATCCTGACACAAATTTGTCATTTTTTGATGATGATGTACATTTTACAATGACTGGCTTAGATATGCTACGGCCTGTCTATATTGATATTATCGCTCGAGTGTAAATGTCATGGTACAAGATATGAATAAATATTTCTGTTTCTTATAGTTGAGTGCATTGAACAAAAACTGTACTAGACTTTCCATCATTATTAATATTTATCTGCAGACCATAAATTACTGTCTTTCCTATCGAATACTGGGGTTTATGATGACTATTGTGCTTCTCTCCTTTTTCTGTTTCTTTTTGAGCCAATTCCCGTGCACCCAACTATGATACGTGGGATTCATTATGATCAGGACGGCGGCTCCAATCAGACTGAACAATGATACTGAGCAGACTGTTAGATCAGCGAGCCCTATAAATTTTGGAATCATTCAATTTGAGTACTCACATTGGAACCCATAGACTTCGAAGGCAACAAAGGTGACGAGAGGCACTCCAGGCAGAACAACTATTAACATGGGCAAGAAGGCTTGTATGGAAAGTTGAAGAAGAAAGAGTCTTTGCATCTTTCGGAGGTTTTCGGAAGCAACGTCGTGTTGAATAGCCTTATAAGCGGCGATAATATAGTACACTACAGCTCCAACAAAAATGAACACGTCAAGAAGAAGCGGGAAAATGGCATAATGTGCCAAAGCATTTCTATCGTAGGCAAGAGCATCGGGGGAATCGATTAGGTCGTCCGTTATGCAAATATATGTCTGAAATCTCATCGTGGCAGAAAAAAAAATGGTGGCACCTCTTTTAAACCAGCGAAAACTTCCTTTATATCTTTGGATGCCAGAGCAACACCCAAGCATGGAGGTAGAAGAGCAATAATTATGATAAAAATAAACCAGGCAATGACTAGATTTGATAAACGGCGTTTCCCTTGAACCGTTGATAGCCGATATCCGAAAAGATGCGCTACTGTAGCCATGTTAAGCGTGATTAAGCTGACAGCCCACGATAGATAATATTCTCTTGGGACGAAGTTTTTTGCCAGACCAAAGATTTTTCCGGCAGGAAAAGGAATGATAATAATAGGTTTCAAGAGGAAGCTGAGCTAAAAATAACTACTGAGACAGTTTAAATAATGTACAATCAAGATGTAAGCAAATCAAAGCGGAACAACGAACTATGATAGTTTATGGGATTATTGCTTCAATTATTCGCGTCAGGAGTGTTTATTCTTATAAAATTCAAAGCAGATGTTATACCGCGGAACTTTCTTGTATCTCTCGCTTTGTTCATCCGGAGCGAATTCTTAGTCTTTTGCTCCTATCCCATCGTGTATTTAAAATGTATCGTTGGAGTCTTGACAATATGGATTCAGCGGTAATATTGGTACAAGTAGTTAGATACTCACCGTAATGTCCGAGGCGAAACCAATAACTTGATGGTACAGGAGATACCATCTGTACGTTTTCATATATTTGGTCGACCGAAATATTATGCAGAACATTGCGTATGGACTAATAATGAAGTTGACTGTTGAGAAAATGTCCAGTAGTAGAAAATATCCGTTTTGTCCCCCAGTCTGGTTGTAATCGACAGAACATGGAATACGTACTGTAGAGAGCGATGTCATAAGCACTAGTGAGTGGTCGACTAACGCATTTCAGCTACTTTCACCTGCCATCAAGTCGGAACAGGTGTAATAGTTATAGGAAAAAGTCAGCTCATGTGAAGCTTTGATGAGAAAGGGCTATTTAAAAGGAAAGATACAGAATAGAACGTAATTTCCCGTCTAAAGATCGGTCCGTTTGGACAAGCTTCAAATGTTCTTCCAGAATATCAGTTCCAATTGAATAACATGTGAATAGAATTTGTTCAGATACAAGTCAAACAAGTTCATAATATTAAGGCTGTTCTTATCGAATACTGGGACTAACAACTGCTATAGTTCTTTGAAACGTCTTCTTGATCTTCATTAACCAGTTCTTATGCAACCAGCTGTAATATGTCGAGTACATTACTACCTACACGGCTGTTCTCATCAGTCAGAACAAAGATACCAAGCACATTGTGAGATCAGGCTGTCCTGTAAGCTTTACCAGAGCTCAAATTGTTTTCTTACATTGGTGTCCATAAATTTGAAAAAAAAGTGACTACGCTAAGTGGTTGACTGGAGAGTTGTAGAAATTGGTTAGGCCTAGTCTCAATAATATATCTTAGGGTAATCATTACAACAAATCCCTCGATAATCTGCATACTAATCATTTGGCGTCTGTTTGTCCATCGACCCATCTCGGCATCCGCTTCAAACGGGGTCACGGGCTTCATCAGCATTCTGAGGAAGCATCAAGGTGCATGTGGCTCACGCTAACCCATAGTTAAAAAAGTTTAAGGCATACTCTTTCATTTTGCGTTACTTGCCCTAAGCTGTTTGTCACAAGAAAACTTTGGATAAATAAGAAATCTTCTCATTTGTATTCTGTCTGGAACAAATGACCGATATAAGCTGGGAAACGCCTCGTAGCTATCAATCGAGATGAAAACCTTCCTTATTTTCGGCATTTTTCTGGCATCCTTTGCCACTAATGTTACTCACACTTACTTGTTCCGATTCTCCCTTTGGGGCCGAAGTTTGGTTGATGGAAGGTTGCTGTTTTTCGCTCGAATTTTGCTAGATGTTTTCTAGACTGACAAGGTTTTATCTTCGGATAGACAAATTGCCATTATTAAATGGAAAAACTTCACCTCTGGCAAACGCGTGCGGCTTTGCGGACGAGACAATATTGATGCTGACGAGAAATTTGAGTCCGAATTACAAAATTGCAAAGGAGCTGCTAATTTGTCGGTTTGCGTCTTTTTTGCGTTGAAACTTTAGCTTTCAGCATCATGTCCAGTTCGCTGAGCGTATTCCCGAGGGAGCGAAGACTTTGTGCAACGAGAAGGATAAAGCTTGCCACTACAATGTTGCTGTCAACTTGAATTCTAAAAATTAAAGGCTTGTTTGACTAGTGTATTGTTTATACACCAGCTGACTTCTTCCCTTGTCTCTTGACATGAAATGACTTGTCAGCTTGTTTGGAAATTAATGTTGACGGCAATTGTGCGAACACCACTGCGCTTTAGTAAAGAATGATAGCTAACTGAAAAGACAAAATAAACAAGATATCACATACTCCTAACACCGTCAACTTCGTTTTTACTTAGTTTAATTCGTTTCGGTAGACAGAAAAGGTTGGTTGACATGACAATTAAGCGGGTCAAACCCTCATTTGTTGTCTTCTGCTCAACATCTGCGGTATGCTGTAGTGCTAAAAAAATTTCGAGAGCGAACCTTTGTGGAGGAGCTAAGTGTTTTTTAAGTTGCTTTTTACACCTATCGAGGAAGACAACACCTTTAATCAGTACAGTTGTTTCAGATAGTGGTATTCTCGGATCTCAGAAGTTGCTTGAAGTTGACAGCTACCCAATCGTCGCGGAATATTTCTGACGCAAATTACTTACTGACCAGTATTCCGTTTGATACCAAAATCAGATAAAACAACAAAAACAACACTAAACTTCCATTCGTGCTGAAGTTCTTTCTTCTTTTCGTCTTTGCTTTCAGCGTCTACTCTGTCGATGTGACTGCAGACGTCACGCTTATTTGTCCTTTTGTTGACACTTTTCAAGTCAGAGTTATTATTGAGGTGGTATGTTAAGATAACTTTAATGCAGATGTCGGTTATGCAATATGGCTGGTTCTCTCTGGACACTAGTGTGACTATTCAAAACAAGGACTGTAGGACAGCGTAATTATTTTGAGAGCAGTTGTGGATTTGGCTTTTCTTTATTGTTCCCTTTCGATTTTAGCGCATTTGAAATTGACATAATATTGCTCTCTTTTTGTTGAGTTACAAGTTCTTCAAAACACAAGAAATCCTTCAAACAAACAAAAAACAAATCGCCTTTCTTTAAAGATACCACTTTTTCGCAAAACTAGACATTAGCGTCTAGCATTAACATTCAATAAAATTAGTGAAACTCCGCCAAGTTTCAGTTCGAGATGAAAATCTACATGCTTTTCTTCTTTGTTCTGCGAATTCGCTACTGAAGTTTTTGTGGACGTTGATTTGCTATGGCAGCTCCATATTTTACGTCGATGTTATGTTGATGGAGGTAATTTTTTTTTTGCAGTTTCAGAAATACAATGTTTAAGAATGATTCGTGGTACAGTGCAGACAAACTTGTTGCCAGGGGTACCTGGCGCAACTTGACGTATGGTGATCATGTCAAGTTCTCCGGACGTGACGAAAGTGATGCTGGCGGACATCTCGAATTTTTCCTTCACTTTCTGGACGCCTGTACTGAGGCGCCATCGAAGGGTTTGTTGCCTCTTTTGCGATCACATACTAGATGTTTTTAGCTCAGCCTCGGTTTGACTTTGAGAACGCCCGACGGAAAATGGATGAGATGCCACGAAGACGATGCAATTTGCTACTACACTCTAATAGTTGGTCGGAGTACTCGCGATTAAACATTTTCTTATTTTTGGGGTGTAAACTGAAGACTTGCTAGGAGGGTCAGGTCCCGAACTCGCTGATGTGTCATTGCAGCAGGCTCCTATTATAACAGGAAGTCCAGCAAATCTCCGATCATCTGAGATCTGAAAAAAAAACTAGCTCATTAGTCTGTCACAGGAAGCCAATAAGTATCTTAAATCTACACCAAGACATCATTCGAAAAGAAAATATTTTTTATTTTTTTCCTTGTTATCGGAATTTTTACACCTGATGTTATTGTGGGCCTCACGCTGACCTTTGCTCCCCTTTCTAACACCTTTAAAAGGAAAATTGTTTTAATGTAGGTATGCTTCCCAATTTCCTTTACCAACATTTTCTGGAAAGACGGCATCTTCAACCCGAACGACGAAAAAGCCAAAATCGAATGGAAGAATCTAAAACCGGGTGATCAGTTGTAACTCATCGACACGAGGATACTGACGCACTCGAGTTCTATCTGTACATTCGATACACTTGTAAAGCATACAAATATCAAGCTTTTTTTGCGATTCGAATGTAAAAGCAAAAGAAGTTGGGAATCCCATTGGACTGGCGCAGAGATGCAATGAGAACGACGAGGTCTGTCACTACCGCTTCAATATTGATTTATAGTAATCGCAAATAAAAATTTTGCTTCTTAAACTCCGACAATGTTTTTCTATTACAAGAGAAGAGTTTTGCTTGATCGACTAGCTGTATTCAGTTTTATGTTGTCCCTCTTATCAGGAAGGCGATAAAAGATTCTCCATGCAACTGCTTCCAACGCAACCATGCTTTTCTTTCTGATCTTTGTCGTCGGTATCTTCTTTCTTCTGTGTCTTTAACATTAAAAAAAGGTTCCAATGCACTCTGCATGAATGGCTATGTTGATCAAAATGGTCTCTGCTTTAACACCAAATATCCTGCCAATGCTATCGACAACACTTATGGAATCTGCGATCAAGATTATGCTAACAGCATGTACGACATCACTAATGCCTTTGTTATTGATGTCTTGGCATGCATGAGCTACTTTTTAGGCTAACAGACTAGTACAAGTGATTGGTGGAAGTAACAACTTCATTTGGATCGGTAGTATTATGTGCCGACAACTGGCTAGTGACTGTTATTGGATAGACACTGGTTCACCGCTTCTTTACATGAATTGGGCTACTAATCGTGACTTTATACACAGAGTTCATAAACTTCATTTCATCCAGAGTTCCGTCAAAAAATCGGCCCATCGAACTTGGCTATGCACGTGCCGACTGGAATGTGGTACAGCAACAATACTGGTTCCGAAAAGTACAATTTTTTCTGCCAGTACACTCCGCAGCCTTGTAACAGTCAAGTTTTTACTGGTAGTGGAACGGTTAGTTTTCAATATCACCAAAACGCTAACTTTTCAGGCAGTTCTGAAGTGTCAAGATCCCACTACATGTTGTCCATATGTTTTCAGCACTTCTGGTTCAACCGGACCGTAAGGTCCCTTCAGACCATTGTTATAGTTCACATTCAGAATGTGCATTCAGTTCATTTCTGAATCCGTTTCCGGATCATACAAACTGCTGATCCAAGAGACAAATGCCAGCACAAACGACTCTATAGTAGCACGGTACATTTCCCTTAAGAGTACCACTGGTTTAGTGAATTCTACCAGCCGAAGGTCGGTACCACATTCTGCAGCTCATCTGCTACAATGCTCTCCGTTCAGTTGTCAGCTCCAGCAAACCCCACAGCATCTATTACGTTCAAATACATGGGTGATTTAATATATAAGCTACAAAAGCTTTTTGACTGTTCATCGCGGTTAAAAACTTGGATTGCAAAGTAGTCTACGATGAACCTATGTGCCCTTTATGCGCATTCGAGATCTTTATCTCATTTTATTGTCCTTGTTGAACGAGGCCGCCATTTTACGGAATGCTAGCTGTCAAAAACTGCACTTGATTAAAAGATCAGATTGTAGTGCCGGACAGCCTGGTGCTTAGATTGACCGCACAGCGCTTAGAAAGTCTTAAGGATCAGATAGAGACATTTTCAGATGGTTCGTCAGTTTTTCCGCTGAAATCCTGGAATGCTACTGAAAAACCGCCAGTCAACGGGTGCTACTATGTATTCTACGGCTCCGGAGTGGTAAGACCCTGTTTTGGCTTCAAAGGGTTTTTGAGTTCTCAAGTAACAAGATGGACCATTTCAACACAAATGCAAATTGTGTTATTGAAATTCACTCGTCGGCGATGTCAGTAGATCTTCAGTTCCTCAGTTTTTCTGCACCTTCTGACGGCTCATCCTTCTTCGACATTTTCGAGATGTACGAGGACGATAATGTCTACATCGGCTACAAGTAAGCCGTATTGCAGTATAGTTCAAATGTATCATTTTAGATTGTACGGGAAAGATCTAAAAGGACGAACAGGTCACTGGATATCTCAGAGCCCTCGGCTCACTATCAAATACACAAGCAGTGGAAGAAGTGATCCGGTTTCATTCTCTGTCGTTTACAACTCGTTTTAAATTAAACAAATTTTCATATTTTCATTGGAAAGATATCTCCTAGAACATCGAAGCGCGTCGCCAAATTCGTCCAGGAATTTTCGGCATAAATGAAATGTTCTTGACCGCCAAGGAACTGCTCGCAGCCCCTGTAACAAATTTTAAGAAAGCTATTTGTCACCGAACCTAACAGATCTGCATTGTGTCAGTCCTCCTCTAACTATTTTTCGGTACTTCGATCTCGTGACTCGACGACAATCATGCAACGTCATCAATGTCGTCCGGTAATCAGCCAGCCAAGGACTCATTTGGATATCTGAATTGAGGAGAAAAGAGTTGGTTTCGGGTGCAATTACTTGGAAAGTTTGTATTCTCTATCCTTTTCTTGTAGTTTTCATTAATCTCGGCTATATGTTTTGCCAAAAGATTCTTCTTGTCGTCTTGAAGTTTGGCAGCGTCGAAAATTCTTCTAAAACTTGTTTTGTTGACCCATCGACAGAGGTTGTCGAAAAATTGAACACATCAAGCATGGTCATGTAACAACACCCACCTTGACTACTTTCTTTTTGAACCAGCTGCCGACGGCAGCTTCGCAGCTCTTTAATTTTGACTTAGAATTGATAACAGCGGCTTCTCTACTAGCATTTTTCTCCATAGCTGACTTGTCCTCACGTTTGAAATGACATGTCAGCTTTTTGGGTGTTCGTATTAACAGAAAACTGTGCGAACACAATGACAGACGGATAAATAGACACCATTGCGCTTTAGTAAAGAAAGAACCCACTTCCCTTTCACTCTATGAACCCATTTCCCATCCCTCGACCCAACTTCTTATCCAAGTAATGCTATCGCCCCTAGAGGGATTCAATGACAATTATCACCTGATTACATCGAACTTTGCTCGGTTTCTATTCCCTTGTGTCGACTTGCCTCATCCTTCCCGTCCTTCCCTCTCACTTCGCCCTGTTCGCATGTTCCCCGTCAGTCGAGCTACCCTGACAAGAGCAACATTCTCCCAAAGAAGCTATCTCCCAAGTAGTACTTACTTGCCAACAATTAGTGTGAGAAGTACAAAGTAGTGCACACTAATTGCAATAATGGCTTCAGATAGACAGACAGAGATGCGAGGACAATTTAAAATAGACAAGTTTGGCTAATGCCCCGTTGGCGATCGTGACACGTGAGTCGAGCTATCCTGACAGAATCTCTAAAACTGATTCTACTTTGACTTGACTTGCAAACAATTAAAGTAGGGCACACTATTTACAATAATGACCAGACACACAGAGACTTTTGGGCGTTTTGAACTAGATTTTCTAACCTGATATGCCAACATGCAGCTCTCCCACTGTCAACCATGATCGTTTCGTACTTCTCGCTCTCGTTTCTAAAGTAGTTCTTCAAAGTGTTGTGCGTGTCCAATATCTCCACCTACAAACTTTTTTACGTACAAAACTTAGCATCTTACCCTGTCCGGCATATGTATCACTTTCCTGCTCGTAAAGTAAATTGTATCTAGGGAGTCATTCGTAACCGGCTTTACTGTATGTAAGTAATCAAAGTTGATATCGGAAGGTTTGTTTAAACTTGCTAGAGAGATCTGAACAAGGGTCGAGGCACAATGCGAGAAAGGCAACCTGGGCTCCGGCATGAATCCATTCAAAACTGAATTGAGCAGCATCTGGACTTTCCTCGTCCAATTGACGAAGTAAAGGAATAAGTTGGTGTCCCCCTCCTACATACATCATCTCATCAAGATCCATCATGGCTATGAATTTTACTGTTCCTCTACAAAGTAGTTAGAAGTTTAGAAAACAAATAAAAGTAACTCACTTCGCCCTGTAAAGCGCATTGTTCATTGCGGCTTCCGAGACCAAGTTGAACATGCGTGTGTTTGCATCCACACTAAATCGTCCCTTGTCAACCTGAATGACAAGTTTCTTCGAAATCTTGAAACCCGAACCTCTCTGACAGGGAACGAAGACCATGGAAGGATCTCCAAGCCATCTCCTAGTTTCTCTTTGTAAAAATTGACAACATCTTGAACCTGTCGCGTCCAGGAATAGTGGTAAACATAGAACTTGGTCGCTCCATGTGTCAACCATGACTCAAAGTACTGTATCAGATTCTGCCAGTCAGCTAGGTAATAGGCAGGCTGAAGCACAACTGCCAGTTGGTGGGTGTAGGGACCGTTGCGACGGACGTCTCTAAAATAGTAGTACTGGTCATAACGGGCTGTTATGTTCTGGTAAGCTGTTTGTACACATAATATAACTGACCAACAATCCGCAAAATTTTCATAATGAAAACATCTTCTAACTTTTTCTCCTCGAAAAAAATGGAACTTACAGTACGTTAAAGCTGTGTTCAAGTGTAAACTCCGAAATTTTAATAGAAACAGTGTTATCTATCATCTCAGAGGAGTTGAACTTCAACGTTCCGTAAAAATCTGAAACGGTAGAAAATGTTGCATGTCAATTTACCTTGATATGTACACTCGTCAAAAGTTCCTTGACACTGTGGATAGTAGCAATCGTAGGTCATGGGCTGATACGTCTCTCCTATTCTCACCTCGACATTTATTCTGGAGTTGGTTGAGTTTGGGAAAGTGGGGAAAACACTTACGCGTTTCTATAATCTTTTAGGAAAAACACGACAATTTCGTCTTCTTTAGTTCTGAAGACATCACGCACGTAAACGCCGTCTAATATAGTAGGTTTGAACCAAAATGGCTCATTTCCGATTACCACTTCTGCTGTTGGGTCCTGTAATATGCTCATTGGTAATGTCTCAGGGCCTCCATGCAGTGGATGGCACAGCCTGATCTTGCGCTCGCGATACCGTGAACATGCTTGAAATTTGATTTTACAGGAATTACGCGAAAAGCCTATTATGCGGCCAGATAGCGCATACGGATTTTTCAAAACACGTCGTCTGGAAGGCAAGACAGATTTAAGTGTGTCCATGATTACACGCATGAAATAATCTAGGTTTCATGACTTCTCAATGAATAAAGCAGTAACGGTGAACGCATTAACTAATGGACGAAACCAAATGTTCCGTTAACTTTAGCACTTACATGTATCTAGTTCTTTGGACTAGCAAAACTCACCCTTTGATTCGGCAGTGGCAATGAAACAATAGAAAAGATAGTTAGTAATGTCAATGAGACCGGAATAAGCCATCGGTAGCGAACAATCCTTTGAATAGTTTTTGACATTTTATTATAGGAGCGAGGCAGTCGGCTCAATTGCCGAGTAACCCGTAGTAAATGACTTGAAATCAGGCTTAACAACAGGGAAAAGCAGTGAAAATGCCTGGAAGAAGCTGCCTAGCTTGGACGAAGAAGCAGGTGCGATGTTATCGGAAGACGCACGGGTATCCTGAACAAAATCGCCGCCGGTTAGCCGTTGTGGGACTAGCGAGTGTGGATCCGCCAACGGCAGACAGGCTAATGCAGAAAAATCACGGTTTTTCGATTGGCAAGTGCCAATATTTCTACTGTTTGCTCTTTGATCTTCTCTATCTTTTGAATCTTCAAAGAAGTTGAGCGAAAGAAGACTAGCTGCAGAGAGACTCCTTTTACATATGGCTTGATTACCATAATAACTGCCCATCTAGACAAACGTAGTGGCAGCTCATCCGACCGGTTGAATCATAAGTCCACAGTTGACAGTTAACCTTTTTTCGCTCACCGAAAAGAAGACATCGTTTATCAGTGGAACTTTTTGGCAGAAAAAACGGTCTACATTCTTTGGCAGAAAAGACTCTTTGTCCTGAAAAACGGACTACACAAAATATAAATTAGGTATACTACAACTGGAAAAGGTAAACTTTATTTAGAAAGAAATCTTCTCTCCTTTTCTGTTCCAAAACTTTCCAGTGTATTCCATCGTCATCTTGTCCACCGTTGTCAGCAACGTTGGGGCTGTTTCTGACGGCTCCTTCAATCCACCATCTCCGCCCATACTTGTCTTGTTCCACCCAGGACACATCGATACTGTCAAGATGCTAGGATAGAGAAGTGATACTTGCTTGGTGAGCATGTTAACTGCAGTCTAAAAGTAAACTGCTACACAGAAAAAAATGACCACCTTGCTACACATGTAAGCCAGGTTTCCGTGAACTGCAGCAAAATTACCACTGAAACTTTCGATTGAGCCTTTGAGGCCAGAAATGTTAACAATTGTGGCGGTGTCTCCATCGGAGACGGACTTTTCGAGGAGAGGTAGCATTTCCTACAAAAAGACTGATTAACGACGAAAGAGATAGAGAGCCGCTTACCTGAATCATGAGTGCGTGTGACACAGTGTTTACATCAAAATGACGGAGCCATGCTGTTCTCTCTCCATTTGGAATGCCAGCCAGATGATCCTAAACAGTTTTTAACTTAGCAGTATTTAGGCCCCTCACAGTTTCCAGAATAGCAGAATTGTTAATTAGCACATTCAGCTTGCCCGTTTCTCTTCTCACGGCCTCAAAAGCATCGCGGATGCTCCAGTCTTTTGAGATATCCAGCTGAATGAGCTTTAGTTTTTCGTCGGGATCGGGTAGACCTTGCAGAGCCTTGAAATTTTATTCGTACTGGACTGTCAATTAAAGTTTACCTCAATTTGATCAAGGTTACGGCTGCCAGCATAGACACGAAGTACATTTGGATTCTTTAAAAGTGACCTTGTAATCTCTAAGCCAATTCCGCGATTCGCTCCGGAGATTAGGACAGCGCCGTGAATGCGCATTTCTAAACTCTTGTATTTAACAGTCCTTCGGCGGTTTTTGAAGCAGAATCGGGTCGAGCTTACAGGGGGTGCCTTTTAGGATTACCAATTCCAACAGCTAACTTTCCAGCAGCTTGTTTCATCGTTCTATCAGATTAGTTTTCACCGAAGTTGTCAGGTTTTGATAATCGTGTTATTGTTCTGTACTAAGGAAACTAATGTTTTTGCTTCGGTTGGCCCATCTCAAGCTGAATTTGCTTTTATCAGCCTTCCACTTCAAAATCTTTAAAACACTTCTTTTGTTTCTATCAACTCACACTTTATTTTGTCTCAACTTTCAACTCTCATTCTAGTTCTTTGTCTCTGTGTGTCTATATTACTCTCTTCCTCTTTTCGGCTTCTGCCTGTCTGTTATATCATCAAATGGGTTTAAATTGTTTCTGTGTCTGTGTCTGTCTGTCTGAAGTCATAATTGCAGACTAGTGAGTTACTTTATGCGCACACTAATTGTTGACAACTCAAGTCAAATCAATTCAGTTTAGGAGCTAGTGTCTGTGGGAGACAGTTGCTCCTGTCACGATAATCGCCTGGTGGTGAACATGCTAACGGGTTGTAGCGAGAAGAGGGAAGGCCGGAGCAGAAGGGAATAGGAGCCGGGCAAGGTTTAAAGGAATGGGGTTATAAGAGAGAGAGATATATTGGGTTGGCAGCTAAGTCTTTTCGCTTTTTCAAATGCAAAAATTTATTGACTTCCAAACAAATTTTTCATTCGTTGTAATTACCATTATGATGTACCACGTCTGCCCTTTTCACGGGTAGCTTACGGATGCCACGCTCGTAGAACACCTTGGGTTTCGACGCGAAGAAGTTTGTCAACCAGGTTTTGAGTGCGCCGTCGGAATCGAACTGTTGTCCTCCAATCTCGTTGTTGAGAGTTTGGAACAGATAATAGTCGGAAGGGGCAAGGTCCGGGCTATAAGGAGGATGGGGTAAAATTTCCCAACCCAGGTCGTGGATCTTGGAGCGAGTGAGTTTTGCAACATGGAGGCGCGCGTTGTCCATCTGCAGGATGACCTTCGACTTCAGCGGCCGTTTCTGACGAAGTGCAACGGCAACCTTCTCATGTTGCTGGCTGTATATGGCGGCCGTAAGGATAGTTCCAGCATCCAGCAGTTCCCAGCGCACCACTCTTTCGATATCCCAGAAAACACAGGGCATAACCTTCTTTAATGAGTGTCGGGTTTCACATCAGGACTTGGTGTCTGCCCTGGACCCACTCATTGACGCTTCCTTTGGAAGTTTACCTACGTTACCCACTTCTCATTCCCCATCACCAGGCGTGGTAAAAAGGATTTCCTCTCATACCTGGACAGGAGAGAATGGGCGACGGACATGCGCTGCCACTTCTGGGTGTCACTGAGGTCATGCGACAACCAAGTGCCCAGTTTCTTCATAAATCTCAATTGCTTCAAATGATGTTCCACTGCAGCATGACTGACAGACAGTGCCTCTGCTAGTTCACGGGTAGTCTGGCGATTGTTCTCGTTCACGAGCTGCAGCAGCTTCGACTCATCGAAAGTTGACCTTGGCTCATCTTCGACACTTTTGTCCCCAGTCCGAAAGCGATAGAGCCACAACTGGCATACCCTCGTAGACGCCATCCCTTGGCCATAAACATCGTTGATATCAGCCGCCGTTTGGGCTTCATTCGTGCCTTTGAGGAACTCATGTTGCAGATCGTAAGGTGGCCGGTCATCAAAAGTCCGGATCAAAACGAACAGAGAATGGAGAACAAGAAGAAAAGAAGTGATGTCTTGCATGGTGGTTGTAGAGGACTGAGTGAGCTACACAAGGTGCTGTATCAACAGCTCGGTCATTGTTGCAAACAAGACAAAGGACATGTTTACAAAAAGCGAAAAGACTTATATGCCAACCCAATATATATATATGTTGCAGTTCATATTGAACGGCCGTTTATATTGAACGGAACTAGTTCATATTGAACGTTCAATATAAACTAGTTCATATTGAACGGAACTAGTTCATATTGAACGTTCAATATAAACTAGTTCATATTGAACGGAACTAGTTTGTATTGAACGTTCAATTTGAACTAGTTCATATTGAACGGTTTCACTCGATTTTTTTTTAGAAATCAAAGCAGCCAAGCGAGCGCGTTTTGTTAGGGTTTTTTTTCTCTCACATTTCCCCGTTTTCCCCCTGCAACTGTGGTTGTGAGTAGTGTTTATTGAGCAAATGACAATCACACAAGGAAAAGAGAAAGAAAGCTACTTGTTTTTACAAGCTGAATTGAATTTATGACAACGGCTGTTGCATTGAACATTATGGGCCTTACAGGAGCAACGATTAGTGTCACATTTGCCATTGCAATTACAATGCTGGTGTCCTTGGCCTCCTGAAATGGAGTCTTGGGCAACTGCAGATCGGAACGACTGCAGTTCGATATCGGGCACGTCTGAAGCAGTAAGGAACGATTCTTGAAGTGGATCTAGTTGATTCCTGGCGTACCATTGTGTGAGACGTCCCTTGGACGTACCTAGCCTGAAATAATAACTAAATCCGCCATCATTTCAAGAGTTACCGATAGAATCCATCCTTCTGCTCGAGAACAACTGCCATTAGATTTCGAGCTCCTATTTTGGGTCGATCTACGTCGAGGATCGCCACCAATACGCTAACTCCAACATCTACGGTACCAAATCTTAAAAAAAATCTTTTTTATAATTGAAACTGACTGCGTATTTGATGCTCGAAGCATTTTTTCGGCTTGTCGTTCGAGCGATTGGCTGGCTTCTTCCCTCTCCTTTTCAATTGCTCTCTGCTGCTCGATCCAAAATTTCTCGGCTTCTTCCTCTTCTTCAACGTACTCGTCTTCAACGTATTCTTCTTTCTCGTCAGCTGCAGCTTCTTCAATGGATTCGATTTGAAGAAAGTCTTCTAGCTTATCGTCGATTGGAACCTCCTGATTATGGGCTATGCTCAGAGTGTCGTTTGTGAGTCTATAATCATATCCTGACGGTTTGAAATGTAGGAGAAAAAAGAAAACTAACCAAACATAGCTTTATACGGTGTCCTCCCGATTCCTCGATGATATCTAGTGTTTTTTACGAACTGAACGTAGTCCAACAGTTTAGCCCAGTGAGGAGTTTGTCGTCGCAGCATCTCAGCAAACATTATGTCCTCCACATCACGGTTGCATCGTTCGACGGAGCCTTGGGATTGGCTGTGGCGGGGTTTTCCGTGTATGATCCTGCATCCTGGCCACAAGGCGATGAGTGATTCCAAGGTGCTATTTGCAAATTCCCGCCCATTATCCGTTTGCAGTATTTCAGGGGTCCTAATTATAATATTTTTAGTAAAATAGAAAAAATCCTCACCGAAAAGAGCGAAGATTGTGCTGACCTGTGCAGCTACTTCAGAAGCCGTTTTTGTCTTTAGCGCTCTCAGTATGACGTATTTGGTAAGATGGTCTTGGTAAACGGCGATGAATTTCCATTCTCCGTCTGGCTTCGACTGCATGTCTATGAGGTCGAGCTAAATACGATGAATTTGTTATTTGTAATGAAAAAATACTCGCCTGGCAACGCTGATTTCTTCGGCTGCTCAGCAAAGGCTTGACAACGATTCCTTTCCTCGATTTTCCTTTTTTTAGGGGGCAAATAGAGCAGCAGGAAATGAATTCGGTTACGAGCTTCCTGAATTATTCCAGTTTTTGAGTGATAGGAAAGCTAACTGTGTTATTCCATAGAACCCTTTCACTTTCGGCCACATCAGATCGCGCCCACAGCATCCACCAGTCAAATGGGCGACATAGAGAAGTTCGAAAGCTCGTGTCGGCGTCAACACGATCTGTCCATTGTGTAGAAGTTCCGTTTTTCCATTTATGATGCTAGTCTCGAACCTAGAAAAAGCTGCAGATTACAAAAATGACTAACCTTGTAGCGTAGTTTCTCCTGACCTGATCGTTAAGGAATTTCTCCCCTTCTTGACGTTGCTGAACGGCTCCAAGAATCTTCTTGTAATTTTCAACGGGTTTGATTTGAGTATCTTTCCTCTGGCTTATATAGTCTTCCAGTTTAGCGATAAATCGTCTCTTATGCTCGAGTTTCAGCTGCTCTTGAGGCGTAATTTGTGAGCCCATCGCTGAAACACGGCTATTTATACTGTCAAATTTTTATGGAGAGAAAATAACAAAGAAAGGATAAAAATTGTGTACACAGGGAAAAACGGGGAAATGTGAGAAAAAAAACACTAGCAAAACGCGCGCGCTCGCTTGGCTGCTTTGATTTCTAAAAAAAAATCGAGTGAAACCGTTCAATATGAACTAGTTCAAATTGAACGTTCAATACAAACTAGTTCCGTTCAATATGAACTAGTTTATATTGAACGTTCAATATGAACTAGTTCCGTTCAATATAAACGGCCGTTCAATATGAACTGCAACATATATATATATATATATATATATATATATATATATATATATATATAGATAGTCATGGGTATGCATCAGTTGAAGAAGAAATAGGGAAGTGCGGATGAAGAAATCCAGAGCCAGACAAGCAGTTATAGAGTTTATATTTCAACTATTCCAGACAGTATGCATGGGATCAGGGTCAGATATTGAGAGTCTATTGCTTAATACATATTTGTTCCATCTGTTCAGACCGTTTTAGTATCTTTTTCTCAGTCATTGCGCCGCCAAAAAAATGTCTCTTACTTCCTCTCCTGATTCCAGCTTCCTTATCAACCTTTCAGCTGTGGCACAGGATATATGAACGGGTACGTATCAACCCTATTATACTGAAAATTGTCTGAGAGACCGGAGAAGAAAAAAATGATAATGAGACAGCATTTTCGTGATACAGGTGTAGTTCGTGCTAATAAGAATAGAGCTATCTACAGCTTTGAATTGTTGGAGTGATAGAGAGATAGGAAGTCCAATGAAAACAAGATCAGAGAGGGTCTGGTACATTGTGCGAAGTGGCAGGGTTAACAAGACAGATTGATGACAGCTGGGAAAGAATGTTGTTGCCTAGAGTAATAAAAAGTTGCTAAATATGCTGGGAGGTGGTTAGTAAAGATACTGGAATTAAAATATCTTTACCATAGAGAAGACCGTCTGTTACACATGTAAAGTTTTCCTGGATAATGCTTGAGAAAGTATCTTTGGTCTTTTGGTCACAAAGATAGCCAAAAGGTAATCCTAAGAGGCACCCACGGTAAGTTAGACCCGATTCTGCTTCAAAAATCACCGAAGGGCTGTCAAATACAAGAGCAAGATCTTACACCCCCGCCAACTTGAAAAGTGAGACATTACACCCACGGAAAGCGAAACTGTTTGTGGGTATAACATCTCGCTACCCTAAATAACAAATTTAAATGGAACAGTTTAAGAATCTGTAGTTCTCTTTCTTGGGCATCGAAAAAGTCAAAAACGGCGGGAAAGTGTGATAAGGCACTGTCTTGAGAGCCATTGACAGCAATGACGTTTCTTTGGATTGACAGTGTTCGAAGAAAAGTGTAGGTGCGGATCTTTAAGTTGTATGACATTGGAAAAAAAAATTGCCAAATAGATTAATGTCAACAGAAAGGCCACAATCTGTAAAAGGTGACAATCGGAGATTGATTATCACACGGCTGCAGTCTCTTCTCGCATATTGTTGACGTGGCGGCGGGAACCTAGCGTAGTTTATCTTATCGCCTGTACACGTTGACGAAAAGTTTATCAACATATGGCAGTATAGTGCTTTTCAGCGTCATCCAGCACTCAAAATGACAATCAAAATGTGTTGATCAAAAATAAATGAAGACAAATCGAACGGATATTTGTTCACAGTGGTCTCTTGCATACGTAGACAAATGAATTCGATATGCAGTATTCGTCAGAAAATGCTTTTGTATTCAGATAGTTGAGCTGCAAAAACTTTTTGATAAGGAGTTTTGCAAACAACTTACGCTTATACATCCTTGCTGGGATCCCTGCGTTCTGTCTCCATCAGGCTCTACACCGATGGAGAATGGCATGTAGTCAAACTAGAAAATGTCCAGCGCAAAATGCTAATCACTTTCAATACTCACCGCTGAGCCATCTTGCCATTGCCAGCAATCAGCTCCCCGGCCAGCAGTAGACTTCAAGTCACAAGTGCGGATAGCTCCAAGCCAGGAACGGGTTGCACCGGTAAGTCCTACAAAGATGCGTCTCTTTAAGGAACACTGGCATTAAAGGTGCATAGGTGAGCGGCGAAACGCGTTTTCAAATTGGGTCCTGTCACGAACTTCCCTCTAATTTTTTTTTGCATTTTTCGATCCTTTACGCACTTTATTATCACTTCTAAGTATGTTTAATCGGCTCAGCGCCAAAAACTACCCTAGTAACGTCTACTTCGACGTCAGAAATGTCGAAAGTAATGAAGAAAACTGAGGAAACGCTGTTTTTCACCCCTTTTTTATTTTTACATTTTTTTCTAATCGTTTTTGACGTCGCAGGAGACATTCCTAGGGTACTAGGGTGCTATGAGTCGATTAAACACACTTAAAAGTATGTGTAAAGCTTAGAAAAATACAAAATATGAACTTTTAGAGACGTTCGTGGCAGGACCGACTTGAAAACGCGTTCCCCCATGCACCCATAACATCACTGTTCATTTAAAGTGAGCGTGCAGTTGCTGTGCTCGTGTGCCGAAGTTTGTTCGTAGCGAGTTCTTTTGTTACTTCATGTTCTCTCATGCTGTTTATCGTAAATAACATTAAAAAAAGTTATAACGAACAAAGAATGCAAGTTTAATTAGCCGAAATAACTTAGATTTTACCTTATTCGCTTTGCAAGCGCATTATAACTGCTCAGTTCATCTTCTTTTGCATTCGCCTTATATGTTATCGTTTCATGTTTGTCTGCTGTGTATTTCAAAGCAAATGAGCGAACACTTAGTTTTTGCAGCAGCACGCGCGCTTTAACGATACAACTCACCAATTACGAAATCAGCTTCAGCTGCGTTATGAACCGAGCTAATGTAAGCACCCAAGCCTTGACAGGTTACCATGGCTGAAGTAATCGGTCCTGCGGTCGGTATGAAGCAGTAATTGTACCTGTGCCTGCCAGCCACTCGCACAGGCAGCTAAACGCGAAAGTTTTATACTGCACTCAAAAACTTACGCGGACGGGCAGTAGTTGTTGTAGCTGGTGCAGCAGTTGTGCTGGAGGAAGTGGAGCCTCTTTCTGACGCACAAACTTTACATTTGTTTGAATACTTACGGGGTGGACACGATGGAGCACAAGCGTCCGCGAGATGATGATGGCTCAAGAGTGCTACTAGAAGGACGAAAGTGATGGCCATGACGGAAGAGCGACATGAAATGCAAAGAAAAAGATTTCTTTTAAACCCTCATTGGATCTGGATGACCATCCGCTTAGCCCGTTCTTTCGATCGCTGTGCGGAACACTACCTGAAGTTGGAAGCTATCTATCATTGGCAAGCTTCCGTTTTGCACGCACATGCAGTTTGATATCAATTTGATTCAAGGAAGTGTAATCACTAATATAAGCAACTGGAATACGATTGATCGAGGATCCACCGTTTTAAGGACCTAAATGTGCAAGTATTTGTTCTTGGCATCTGGTCTCCAGCTTTATGTTTGCATTTTTCTGCCAGCCACACAATCTGCTAGTTTTACAGCTATTCGAACTAAAAAATGATTTTTGTGTACAGTTTGAACTCCACAGTCAGCAATCCGCGCACCCAGTGCAGGCATGCCGAAATCAAGTTTTGATCCCCAGCGTCAGAAACGGTGTAAGGAGCGAGAAGCTTATTCTTGACAAGAGCAAAAGATTATCAAAGCAGGTTCAAATCACAATTCATTTCAAGAGAAGACACTTTAGAATATCACAGAAGAGTATTTTGTGCTGATTGTCCCGTTAGAAGCTTTAGACCAGATCGGAGTCACTTCTTATTGCTGATGACGGATCGTGAGCATGTACCGTACAAACTAAGGCTGGAATGACAAAGTAAGAGATGTGTCTTACCTTTTCCATTCGAACAAGAAAGTATATAGGTTCGATTTTTGCTGATAATCGCCAACGAATAGTAATGGATCAGGAGACACACTACATCAAGGAAGTGTATAAGGAAAAAGAGCTCGTCAAACCAACTGCCAAATTTATCTGAAGCTGTAGGAATTTAAGAACAAAACAGTGGGGTGACTTACCACTTACTTCATCTTTGTAGAAGATTGTAACAAAGAAGTAATAGCCTCCAAGATACAGCAGAAGAAATATTGTAAAAATCTGAAAGCTTGTAATGAAACGATGGAAGGTGGAATTCCTGGCTGCTGTTTTCAAGTTCTTTCGAGGGGATTCCAAGCATGTAAGATAGACAAAAGTCTACGCATTTTGTGAGTACGTACTACGCGCCACTGTGACGATACGAAACGGGAGAGACCCGAGCGTTCGGGTGGTAGCAAACGCTTTATGCAATTGTTTTGTAACGATCACTATAAAACTTGAATACCTCACCGCATAATAGAAGAAGACAGATATCAAGTTGGCATTTTTGGTAAAAATCCCCACAATGGCCAGGATGCTTGCTATCAGTCCGGCGATTCCAAAATAGAAATTGAGAAATGGCATCGGAGTTAAGGCCAAGATTGTGCTCCAGAGCATGTAGTAGCCAATGATAACTTTGAACGCCATCTGAAATAGTACATTTTGAGTTAAACTTGAGCAAACAAACGGTGGACTCCCACTGCTAAAACAATTAATGAACTCACTGAAGTGTGAAGAAAGCCGCAACAAGAGCGGAAATCTCGGTGATCCTCATCAGTATACATTTTTTGCTTTTGAAGTAATTTGTGTCTAGTAAAGCATTCGAGTTGTGATCTTCTCAGCAAAGATCTGAACATGAGAATTGTGTACTGTTCTGAAGAAAATGGTAAAGGATATTGAAGTATTTAACTGATGTTCGTACTCACAAAATGTCTTATTTGGTAATTTGTTTGGACACAAGAGACCGTACACGGTTTATGACAAGTGGTTGAAAGCAGAAATGCAAGAAGCAAAAAAGTGTAGTAGAATCATAAATGTGTTTGTCAAACAAACTTGGTACCAGTCTGTCTTTTATTTTGTTTTGACCAAGGTAAGCTCCTAATGAAAGAAGATTTGCAAAACGGTTTTGAATAAGGAACAGCTGTTTTCCGCTAAATGCTAAACTCATAAAAGAAACTTGAAAATAACAAATCCAGGATTCAGGTGCGCAACCATTTGCACCTCATTGCTCAAAGTAATCCCATTTATTCCTCTTTTGAAGATTATCTTCCGCCGTATGTATTCCAAAAATAAGGGAAGAGAATCGCCCGCAAATATGGAATTCCTGCCTCTAAATAAGTTCAGATCAAAAGAGGAAGAGACTCGACAAAATTGCTTTGACCTTGATCATTTTCAGAACGAAAACGAATGCAAAGGCAGGCCTTAAAAACAAGGTCTTTAAGAGCCAGTAAATCTTCAAAATGCATGCTATGGCACAGCAGGGAGAGGTCGCTATGGGATAGCCCATCATTTGTCCTCCCGTCGGGAGCGACCAAAACGGGCAGAAGACGAGCCGAAAATCGCTCGCCCACAAAAAACCAGGAAAGAGATTAATGCCGACCTTTTTGCAGCTCCACCGAATGAAAATAGAGAAATCCCGGGGATTATGTCCCGACAATGGGCTTTAGCTTTTTGTTCTCCCGTTAACAGAATGATGGAAGATTCAGGAATTCGGCATGGATTTGGCCACCTCCTCTCTAGACAAAGAAACGTGGGTAAATTGGACGGGCATTGTGGTGCGATAATGAGAACTTTTTGAGGGAGGAGATCGCAAATCGCTCCTGGAAATTAAGAAGTGTTATGGAGAAGACGAGAAAACGCTCTGACCAATAGGAAATAAACAATCAAAAATCTATTATTGGCTGAACAGGCACAGGAGAGTTGTTTATTTAGCTAGTACTCGCCGGAGGCTAATGATCCTTGATCGCCGTATCCAATTGCAATAAAGTAATAGACGTTTGAAACAATTTTTGTGTAACAACCGTTAAATCACTACCCCGCGAGCATTTTACTTTTACAAGAGTCCACAACTACGAGCGCTTGTTCCTTATAGTAAGGTAAATTTTTAGGCATAGTAATAAAAACAAATCACAGCGAATGACAATCCCTTATATTAGAGCAAAGCAACAGAACCTTTAACTCAAAATGGAACACCTGGTAAACAGGATCTGACAAAAGTGGCTAACGAAGGCAGCTTTAGTTCCCATGAGGAAATCACGTGTTCCCACAGTAAGAACATGTTAACCCCAAATCAATTAGGATGTTTTGACCATCGAAAAGAGTTCCTCTTATCCCAGACCGGATGTTAAAAGACGTATCTAAAACTCGCCTCTGAAAAGAAGACAGCTGCTATTGTCGCTTGTCTACCTACGACATTCAGGTTCTTTTTGACTGGTCAAACTGGAAAAATACGTCATTTGATACTTCCGGCGCAAAAATACTGTTAATCTAGAGAAATAGCGGAAAAACAAGACCAACTACTGGAAAAGAACAAAATAATTGGCTGGCTGACTGAATGATAAATGGAAAAAACATTTGATACTCCGAGCTCCCGACATGAATAAATAGGTCTCAAGCTTTCGGGGAGCCCTGGGGCTATTATTAAGGGCGAAGACGGGTATTTTGTCTTTAGGAGATTGAAATTGGGCGATAATTTTAGCGAGGAGGTTAAGAGATCATTGCCGTTAAGGTGGATTAATTAGGGGCATAAAAATAAGGGCAACGCGATACGAGAGAGAAGATTGTTATTCTGCTACTGGTGAGCAGAGAATAATATTTGATCGGAGAGATTTCTGAGTAAATAAGATAAGGTTTACGAAGGAAAGTAAAGCCCTGTGCTTTTGCCTTTTCTAAACCGCTCTATCTGCAAATAATAACTACAAACTATTCATAACTGACCTCCCTGTTACTCAGTTAAATGGAAACATACAAAATTTGAGACAAGGCTTTCTGTCTTAGTATTCCCTTCTGCGACATTTTTAGAACCATTCATTCTTGTCAGAAAAACACTCGAATATACCGTAAAGGAAAACGTAATCCTAGTCTTTTTCACTTATCAGCGAGTTGGTTGGACCTCCTAACGCTATCTAAGAATATCTAGACGATGTATCACTAGATCAAAAGTACCAAAAGGGAAGAAATGAACTTTCTGAATGGGCGGACTCTATTCACTCAAATCCTCCACCCTTTCCGTGTCCTCCCCTAATTAGAAGTCACCCGAGATTTATTTTCAGCTCAGACTGAAAAACATGAAAATCTACGAGAGAGTGCTTGAAAAGTGTAGAAAGTCTGGGCTGAGATTGGCTCCTACAAACTTCCCTTTCTGCAAAATGAAGGCTGTAAAAGTGCATGAGTCGAGGTTGCACACTTTATATGCAAGAATCCAGGAAATTGAATTCTGGCGGAGAAACATCCCCACTTAGAGCTCTAAATAAGGTTTTAAGCAAAAGCGTTCAGACCTTTGACTGAGAAATTGCTGTAGACGTTCATTATTGGAAGATAAAATTGGACAGGAAACGGTTAAGAGAGTCTAGACTTTAAGGAAAAGCTTTAGGTTGCCAATAAGATGATTGGTAACGAACAAAGACCAAACCAATCGAGGTGACAAAGTTATGGACATACATCGTGGTTCGGCGGAGGCAACTAGCCGCACAGGTCATCAATAAGTGAGATGGTACGGGTGTGAAATAGTATCAAGTTTTCTATTTGTCCGTAGAGCGAGCTCCAAGTACGGGCTATAACTGACAAAAGACTCCGAGATAGCATGGGTGCGTAACAACAAAGGTCATCTTCAACTTGAACCGATATAATGCGCGAAGAACCAAATAAAAATGAGGCAGAATAATGCTATATGAAAAGAAACAAAGTCATTATCTCCCCCATTCATCTGTTGTTGAACAAGCGAAGATTAGAGAACAAGGAGTTGGCAAGAGATCTCTCTAGCTCTTGATTTATCTGCTATGTTCGTCGAGCAAAAGTGCCAGAGATAAAAATAGTTCGCATGGAGGAACAAACGACGTCGATAAATGTGAGCCACGGGATCAGATCTCTCTCGGACAGCTGTTCGTCTCAGGGCCTCTCATCTCCTTACCGCACTGGCCAAGGGACGCTCTCGAACACCCCTTAAATGCAGACGTTGAACCTATTATCCAGAACTGACGTTCTTTGGAATAACCTCCAACAGAAAACGAGCTAGACAGGTTATTATAAGCTTTACTCATTAGGAAAAAAAGCAAACAAAGAACGAAGGAGGGCCTACCGCCTACTCACTAGTGTGTAAATGGAATTCCGGAGTGGCCTTCCCCTGCTTCCAATATGAGAGTAAAGCCCCAGAAATAAGGGGTTATTAATGAATAGAGAAGGAGCAAAAAGGGAGGGTGTGAAGAAGGAGGGGACAGTGGGAAATCTTGTTTTTCAGTCTTTCAGTTGGCGGTGATCCCCAGTCAGTTGGAGCACTGAAAGTCGTAGAGCAAAGTTGGTTCTGAAAACATTCTTTGGAAGATTACCCTGTTTCAACAGCGGTAGGTAAATTGTCCAAAGTTATCTTGTTTTCTGACCACTGGAAAGAATCGATGAGCCAAATATTCAATCAACCCCTTTGCCCTAGAAGTAATCATACCTACTTCTTCTCCCCATTTCGTCTGTTTCGCGCAGACTCGTTGATCGGCTGGAAGACAAGCGGATGGTATCACGTTCAACCGTTCCGCCGCCGCGACCGCTTACAGACAATTTCTCATGTTGTCGAAGAGAAAGAGACAGGAGAGGTCAGCTAGTAAGGGGTTTGGACAACCAGGAATAGTGCTACGAACCTCTAGAGTCTTTACTATCTCGCAACCGAAACTGAAAAATTCGATTTCATCCTGCAACTTTCAGTCTGCTAGAGAGAGAAAAAAAAAACTACAGGATTCTCTCCTGTCCTTTGACTCGCTCTCAACAATCTACTTGCCTATTTGTTATAAGGTCACTAATTCGAAAACGAAATCTGTGACTGACTCGAGAGACTCCCCTTGTAATAAACCTCTGGTCCAGTTTGCTGTCTCCCTTAGGGCGGGGCGCCTGCCAGTCATATAAGGACGATCAAACTGATTCCAGCTGATCCCCGATCTGACTATGTCCGCTCGTGTTGCTGCCTATGCGGCCATGGGCTGCTCTGGAGCAGCTCTCGTCCTCGTCGCTCTTTTCCTTCCAGCACTCTATACCAAAATAACCATGATCACTGAAGATGTAGCCAAGGTTTGTGTCTTTGTGGATTTCAAGTAGTCTAGTTTTTAGGACATGAGCGAATTCCGCGATCTTCACAACGAAGCTTGGAGAGGCATGAGAGGGGAAAAGTTCGGAGCTTCGATCATTCCTTTTGCCAGAAAGAAGAGACAGACCACTGAGCCTGGAGTGTGTCGTCCGTTTTTCTCTGTTTCCTATGAAATTTCTTATTTTTCAGAATGCAACGCCAACAGTGACTGTCCCGCTGGACCTAAAGGAGCACCCGGAACTCCCGGCCAAGATGGTACTAATGGTGTTGCCGGTACTCCCGGACAACCTGGTCTACCTGGAAACTACCCGTCCATCAACATGGATGCTCATCAGCAGTGTCGTATGTGTCCTAATGGCCCACCTGGTTATCCTGGTCCTCCTGGTCCTCCCGGCCCAACTGGAGATGCTGGAGCTGATGGTCAGATGGGGCATCCAGTAAGTTCTCCGTTTGCTACCGAAAACAACAGTATCTTAGGGCCCTGACGGTCATCCTGGCCATCCTGGAAACCCAGGCTTCGCCGGAGAGCCTGGAGCACCAGGAAACAATGGACAGCCTGGAGAGCCTGGTCGTGATGGAACCAAGGGAAGTAAAGGCGCTCCAGGACCTCAGGGAGAGCGTGGGCCACCTGGTCAACCTGGATACATGGGACAGGCTGGAAACAATGGAAACCAAGGGGCTCCGGGAGCACAAGGGCCTACTGGTCCTAACGGAGAAGACGGACCACCCGGTGCCTCTGGATTCGAAGGATCAGCTGGTCAGGCTGGATCTCCTGGTACAGACGCCAGCTACTGTCACTGTCCTGCTAGAAGCTCTAAGACTAAGAGAATCTAATAAAGTTCTGTTGCCCCGAATTGTCAGTCTTCTGCCATATCTGTTTAAAGACGTTCACCTTAATAATAAGGTATTTGGCTGGTTAAATAAATGTTAAAGAATTGTTTCTTTTATCAAATAGAAGTCAATCAGCAGTTTTATTACGGTTTATTAGTTGTCAATGATAGGTCTGCTGCAAAGCTGAGGCGATCATAGCGTTCCAAATAATGAGGAAAACTCTCTATCTGCTATTGCGGTTGCGCAAGCTGAATCTGATTGAGTTTGACACCAAGTTTTTGCTCAAGTAACATATTCGTTTTTCCTGAGTTTATCCAGTACCTCGAAATCAAACCATTTTTCCTGCCGATTCTGAATAAAACAAAATCAAGTTTCTTTTGCTTCCTAATTCAAATCAGCCTGATATTCGAATTGCTTTTGGCGAGTTTGGCATTTTGGGGAGTATCGTACGAGTGAAACTGTTATACCTCTGCACAAATCTATTTTTGAAACAAGTCTTATCCCTAACTGTGTGCCGAAGTGCTTATCTTTATGAAAGCTATGACTACTCCTCTTTTTGTCAACAAGTGATTCACATAGCTGTTCCATTCTTCATTTCAACTTCTCTTTGCTTTTTATTTCTCGTAGACTCAGTTTTTGCTTATAAATTTTCTATTTTAGAATGTTTGAATTCGAAAAATGCTTCAACCGATGTCGACTTTGCGTCATCTTAATTATATTCATCACAGCAATCATCTGCACCGCGCTCGGATGGAAAAACGAATGGACTTCGCCATCAGATCCATTTGAGAACTCACCTCCAGTTTCTGGCTTTGTTAAAAAGACAGTTTAAAGCGACAATGATTTTCTTTTACACCAAGAAAAATCCAAAGCAAGAATTTAGGTTCGAAGTTTTATACCTTCAAAAATGACCTCTAAAACAATCCTTCTTGATGTCATCTCTGCACTTCAACATGATCCATTCTAAGCTTGTCATTCGCTGTTTCATGTCGTTGCTGTACTCCTGAACATCACCAGTGCAGCAAAAAAGGTATGACTTACAGTGAATTCCCCGTATCTTGTATCCAACTGCAATTCCATCCCGTTGACCATGTCTTGAAGCTGGAGAAGTTGTTCATCAATGTTGTAGACGGCTGTCGAATCCATATTCAGTTCTTCTCCCTCCTCGAGCATTTCGTTCACTTGGAGCCAGTGTCTTGCTGAAAGTTAGTATTAGAAAATAACTATTGCAAAAAGATCTTGCGCAAAATTTCCCAATGAGAACTATCGTAAACTGGCAAATCGTGCAAGATAACGCTTTATTGAATACTGACTGTGCCAAAAACGCTGGGGAAAACAATATCTTACCGTTTTCTGACAGCCTCTCTCTCTCGTCGGGATATTCCGACAATAGCGGCAGAACATCATCTTGGTTCAAAATATACACGTCCGAGTACCCAACAGATAGCAATCCTGTTTGTCTCTTATCTCCAAATGCATTACCCTTCATCTGTATAATCGACATTTCTCCGTAAGTACACCCGTCGGAAATTTCCTGCAAGCTCCTGTTTCTAGCGGAAGTTTCCATCAAAACCTGTATCATGATGCCTGCATCATCGATAACATGAAGTCTTCCACTTTTCACTATAAACATCTCTTTAGCTTTGTCTCCAACTTTGCAAAGAACATCATTTGGCATGAAAACTTGTTGCCTCATCCGTAGGACAATGTCCACAAGGAAGCCTTTCGCACATCCCTAAATAACTGGCTCCGATTAGAAACATCCGTTACATGAAAAAGGGAGACTCCTTCTACTGTAGCCATATGCAAATCGGAGGCGATGTTACCCTGCATTCTTGGTGGGAGACACTCGAGAATATCCTGAAAGTGCATTGCTTATTAAACAAAAGCAGATCTACCTTCTCATCGGTCAGCTGATGTCTTGCATGAAGGAACATGAAGCATTTGAGGACACGGTCTTGGATTTCGTCGCGGACGTTTCTGCAAATATTCATATTGTATAAGATGAAAATTTTCACAACAGTTCGAAGTTCTAAGGCATGGCATAAGCGCTAAAAAGAGTCGTGCTTGCTGTGGACCAACATTTAATAACTGACACTACCTGTACTTCATGTAGAACTTGATAGCATCCATTTGTAACCGATAGTCGTTTAAGTACTGGTTCATCAAGTAGACAACCCCACCAACACTTCCGATGATTGTAGCAAACACTAACACTCCTGGACTTGAGTTTTCGACTGAAAAGAAAAGGCTTACCTATCAAAGTATCCACCACTTCTAGCATGTTCTGAGCTGACGTGGACGGATAAGGCTGTTGACCACAAGTAGTAATGGTCAGTGAAGACCAGTACATACTCATCGAATACTCTCGGGAAAAGTTGCCCATTACAAAGATTATAGACCTATCAAAAATTGTATCAGCATACAAATTCAGCTTACTTGTTCTCCCAGAACTCATAGGCCTGCAGCATGTATTTGGGACGTTCATCGTCCAGATCCATGGAAGAATAGTTTTCTGTCATAAGACAGCCATCTTCGAAGGCCTAGAGAGTGTAAAGTGAATGAATTGTAGTAGAAGAAACTCACAGAACATAGAGGAAATCGAGGGTCAAAGACTTTGTAATAAGAGAAACCGAAGGCATTCGTGTCCTCTTCTGAAAGACATTAAATCGTATTGCTACAGCATGAATTCAAGCTCGATAAACTCGAAAAGATTGTCTGACCTCGGCTGTCAACTCTGAACAAACTAACCTGACAATCCTTCAGATAAGCTGAACAGGAAGTAGACTGTCGCATTCCAGTGGAACAAAATGAGACAATAGAGCATCAAGAAGGCAATTTTTGTGGCATGCGGAATGGAAGACCTCTGTTTTGTGATCTCGATAAAGTCGATGAAGCGGTGAACTGAAATGGTTTGTATTGAAGACAAAGATTTCTACTCTTGAGTATCCTGATTGTACGCAGAAGTGAGATGTAGTCAGCAAGCACCAGAGCAGCATCTAATGGCATTAGACACACAAGATCTAGAAGAATTCTACCACCAATCTGAAAGACTCAGTTAAGAAAAAGAAGTAATTTTACTTCTCTAGTTCCGACCAACACCGTTCCAACCCCCGGTGCCGGATCTGTTTTGTAGTTCCGGAACATCAACCGTGGATTTCGAACTTCCATTCCATCCAGCATGTAAACTGAAATCATTAACATTCACAAAAATACGAAATTCACCTTTACGAGAGTTGAAAAATATATCGAGAATGTAAACGAAATCGGAGACCCAATTTATAGTACACCAGTGCCAAAAGTAGTTGCGATACACGTCGTCGAAGATGAATATGACCATGGCCAGCATGTTGTAGAGAATAGCTGAACGTTCTTATCGCAAAGCAGCAGAGAATGTTCGAAGGCATATAAAAAACTGGTCGAGTGGCCTAAGGCGCTGCTTTCAGGCCGCAGTCCTCTTCGGAGGGCACTAATTCCTACGAATTGCAAAAACTTTTTGTTTTTTTTTAGAAGTGGTTATAGATATTTTTAGCTTTGGTTTTTGTCAGTTTCAAACCTTGATTTTAATCCCTTTCCATCGAAAAGCGGCAGCAAAAAACTCACACATGAAAACTATGAAGCACCACCAATAGTAGAAAACACCCGAGGGATTAATGGACAAGTGTCTAAGCTGCCTGAAAAACTGTTAACTCTAATAGAATATAAAACCAACATGTAATAGTCAACAATATGTGATTTGATAACTTTGAAACCGCTAGGACTCAGAGGACTGATCTCCCTGGGCTCGTCCAGAATGGGAGCATCATCAGGTGCCAAAGAGGGCTATAATTGAACAGAAATTATCGAGGACTAAGCAAATAAGTTACCGGATCAAAAACATTGTTGCTGAAACTGTTGTCTGAACGATCCACGTAGACCTGCTGGTTGTTGCTCATCCAATTGCGCACGAGCTTGAGAAATTCCATTTTAAGAGGGAGGCAGTAAAGGGATGGTAAGGAAGTCAGACCGAATGATTTGTCTTTTGATATGAAGAAGAAGCGTCGCGCGGGGCAACCGAACAGGGGATTCTAGGCTCTTATTATCCGGCTTCTGGCATTGATTCTGGGGCTTTTATCCTGTCTGTCCGTGATGGAAGAAATATCTTTCTCATCAAAGGTTACAGCAGTTTTCCTATATGCATGAAAAAGCTGCTTTTATTTCTTGATTCCTTTGCTTGTATGATTCATATGGCACCTACTGTCAAGTTTCGGCAGTTTTGCTTTTCGCTTTTCTTCGTCTAGTAGAAGATTGTTCCGGATCGCATTTTACCAGGAGGGAAGCGAGCTACCAGGAGATAAGAATACCAAGTCAGAAGCAGCCTACTCTTGACTGTGAAACACTGAGCCGCCGGGCCACTTACCAACCGCAACTGGAAGAAGTAAGCAAGGACTCTTCTGAGGGATACCTGGGCAATACAGACGTACCCTGCTCATTCAATCTGAAGTCTGCTATGACTGCTACGTTCGACTGCGACACGGACGAAGTGCAACAGATGATGCTAGAATCCTATTCCCCGAACCTTTTAACTGCAAAGCATCAATAGTGAAAAGACAAAGCGAGACTGTCTCGTCTTATACTTTTCCGAAAAAAAAGCTAAAAATTGACAAGAGACAAACTCTTTTCTTCAAGCTTCTTCTTCCACAGAAACTTGACAATTTGTGGGACTGGTTGCCAGCGAATTTGAACATTTTTCAAAATAAAAGAAAAAACTTTACCATAGCAGTTTTGACAACATCCCTGAAGTCCTTATGACTGTTGCAGGAGCCTTCAGCATGAGAAACTGATGCGTTCTTTTTGATCTTGTTGATGTCCAAGCGCATTCGTTTGCCCTTAAACTGAATTCAAAGACGAATGTACAAACTCTTACAGTTATGGAAGATTTGTGTGTAGCTGAAGAGGAGATTTGTGAATCTTTCCTGTGAATGATCTCTTCGGATGAGATTTCTTGTTCTGTGGATGGCGGTTCCCCTTTTATGCGTTTTACTGCCATTTTCTGAAATCTTTTCCATCTAAAGTCGATTTGATTAATACCAAAGCTTTAGTCTCCTTTTCAGCGTCCACGATCTTCTGAGCTAGGTCCCGAAAGCTGCGCTTGGAGAGTGAGTGTGTTAGTGTCTCTTCCATCATCAAAAAACTATCTGTTTATAAAATATGAAACAGAGAAGAGACAGGACATTGAGAAGAGCCGTTGCTCAGCGACACGCTTTGCTTCAGTGACAATAGGCGGTAATCCGGCTAATCAGAGTGGCCGGTAATGAATAGTCACCGAATAAAAGTAGGAGGTACTTTAGTGCTAGCCAATACCAACAATCTCTTCTGCTTGCGGGTTGAAGCCAACCGGAAACCAAAACCGAATGCTTGCTACTCTTTACTTCCAACACACAAACCTCAACCTCTCTGTATCCGAAAATCAAAACAGAAACCGCACAAATTCTGAATTCTTCACCCAAGGGGACACAAAAAGCCCCCTACTCTAACAGTACTTTATAGACATAGTTTTTTGCTTTTTTGCTGCTGATCCATTCGTAGTCTTTTAAAAAATTTAGTCTGATGTTTTGAAAAATAGTTTATCTTCTTCAAACAACAAATACATCCAGAAATATTGAGCTGATAGTTACATAAGTCTGCTCGCCAGCTTTGTGCTACGACTACAACGTCAATTGTTCCTACAGTGAGAAGTATCACTGAGCTCATAGATAAGGCCCAAGGCCGACATTAATTCCAAGTGTTGTCTCTTTGTGGCTTTTGACATCTGTGATAGGTTTTCCTTTAGTATTTTCTGAACAGTCATCCACGAGTAAAACATAAAAAAAAGACACGAACAGGCGATCAGGCGGTAGCATTGAATCCATCTTGTAGTAGAAAAGGGATCCAACGACAGAAATTTGCTGTAAGAAGGGGGGTTTGGCATAACTTTTTGTTTTCAAGAACTGTACTTTGTAAAGGTACACGTAAAAAAGATGAGAACTCCTGTTAGTTGGAATTGTATCAGTTGTGAAACGTCTGTCAGAAGTCGGCACCATGATAAGCTATATACGGCAGTAGAACTAGAGGGTTCGATAGCCAGATAAAGTGACCAGTTGCACTAACTCTTCACTAACAACATAGAATACAATACTATCAGCTTTTTATATGTGGCCGATAGTACCTTCGTCACGTGAAGTATCTGGAAATGGAAACCTACAACCAGTAGCAGAAAGATCACATATCCTAGTATCTTGAATGGCTTGTCAGTATAAAAGTTGTAGTTCCACTGACTTTAGGGAGAGGACCAAGAAGGATATATCTTTAGTCTTTAAAATAAGGTTTGATGAAATTCAGCGAGTTAGAAACACAATTCTGACCAATTTTGTCATAATTTTTAAACCACCAGATGTTTTAGCGACAGTTGACGAAAGAGGAAATGGAAAAAGTAAAAAGTAAAAACGTGCACCATACAGATGTTTCGAGAAAGTAGACAAATTTAGCTCAAAGCTCGATGGTAACAGAAGAATGCTACGTGCGGAGCAAGTATATCATTTCTAGAAAAGAAATGTTTCACGAAAACATTAACCTTACATCACATCAAGAAGCTTCGAAAACCCTTTGTCAGCTGTGGAGATTTGAACTCGAACACAAGTAGAAATGAA
This sequence comes from Oscheius tipulae, assembly GCA_037178975.1. Taxonomy (NCBI): domain Eukaryota; kingdom Metazoa; phylum Nematoda; class Chromadorea; order Rhabditida; family Rhabditidae; genus Oscheius; species Oscheius tipulae. The sequence continues at coordinate 8,450,750 of JASJZH010000004.1, read as the reverse complement.
GACTTGTAATGAAAATTTATAGGAGTGCAATGATCTTGAGTGGAATATTAGGTAAGAAGGGATCATTACTGTAGTAAGGGTTGGTCATGTTCATGGAATTCAATATGTAGAAAACAGCAAGAGAAGTAACTTCTACTCGTTAACATGAACAGGAACATCATCAAGCTGAATTGAACCGTTAACTCTGAAGAGCCTGTTCTTTCTTCCTGAAGAAGGTGTTCAAAATCTTCATTTATCGACTAACAACAACGCTTTGTTCTGGTGAGCTTCTGGGCTGCCTTATTCTCAAAACATCCGATACTTTCTCATTTATGAATCTCCTATAAGGTGCTATTAATGTCATTGTCAAGAGGCTGTTGAATAGGGGTAGAATATTAACGGAGCAATGACGGCGTAGATAATGTACTGATTAATAACATCCGCACTTTCGCGAACATTCGAAGAGATGACAATCATTAACGAAAACAGAATGAAGGGAATTACAGCGGAAATAAGTGGCAGTGTAGTCTGAAAGTGGATTAAATACAGATGGACCAAACTGATAGCTCACATGAGAAACCAGCAAAATGGTCAAACTTTTCTGCAGTTATCGATTATCGCTTGACATGCTGGCAGTATCTTTGAAAATTTTCCTATGGGTCAAAAAGGTCAGGATGTAAATAAACATGCTGTAGATTATGAGAAAGCAACACGTCAAAGACACTTGAGCATAGAGTTTTTCAGTATAAATTGTGTTTCTACCTGTTAGACGATCTTCAATTGAGTGACTATCAACCAGAATCCATTCGTTTTCGGTCAACATAAGTGTGCTCAACATGGCAGTTGCATTGTCTATCTTAGCCAATTCCGGAGCCATCTTACATTTCTTGCAATCAAAAAGAGTGTAGACTTACACTAATAGGTCGTATAACAAGATATGAGTCGACGATCATTAAGATCACTATAAATAGGAGCATGAACGCTTCGTTGACAATAAATCTGGAATCATAATTTACCCGAAGGCTACTTCAAAGTAGCAAGTTTCATGCATTCATAGCATGCAAAAAAAAGACGAAGCGCGCAGAAAGAGAACAGCTTTTAGTCGATTTGGGTGTTAAGGTGTTACGAGTGACCGTCGTTTCAATCCTTATTTTATGTTTCACAACTCTCGTGGTTTTGTTCCCTGTTGATTCTGAATCTTACTTTAGAACTGGCCTCTTGAGAGCAGACGAGCACTACAAAGTACACAGGAAAGTTTCTCTAACAAGTTTTTCAAAATACCCCGTTGAGGCTAGTGACAGGTACTGCTCTAGTCAAACTACCGTGGCAGAAGCAACTTTCTTCCAGACGCATCTCCCAAACTGACTTGACTTACAACAAATAATTGCTGTGTAACTGTGACAGCAATTAGGGCTTTAGACAGACAGACAGACACACATACAGACTTGTGGGCATTTAGAACTAGATAAGATTACATAGATTGTTTTCCACCTAGATTTGATTCCAATCGTCAGATTGAACTCGATAACACGAATCTATTCAATTTTCTTTTTCCCGGGGCAACGATTATAAAAACATTTACTTGGTTCCCGACATCAGCTTCAGTATCCAGTTGAACTTGTAAGCAATAGCCATTCTCACGATTGCGATCTGTCCCACGGCACTCACAGAAGATCCAAATGTTCCGAAAGTTACAATGTACTGAGTTTGATTTTTTCTTAGAACACTGAACTTACAGCCACATGACCTGACCACTTCCCAAAGTTTTGAAAGAAGCCGTTCATTTTGATCAGAGCCATTGGAAAGTAAAAGTCGGGAAGTAGACCTAGACATGCGCAGTGGACAATAAACGTATCCATTATCTGAAAACTAAAGGATTTAGCTTGTTGTCTTCCTACAGCCATTTTGGCCAATATTGGCTTAATGTTCTTGATGGTTTGGGGAGATTTGGCCAAAACCACGTAGATGAACACAATGGAAATTAGGTCAGAGAGTGGAGGAACGATGACGAAACAGGCCAGCCGGATCAGGTGGTGCATTCAGAAAAAAACTGTTGAGGAAAGGGGAACTGATGTCTGCGAGTTAATGTGTTCGTTTGAGTCAATTTTCTTCGTAAACTCGTAGAAGGAAGAAAGGGACTGTCTCACGTAGCTGAAAGTGCAGAAAGATTCCTCGTTGGAAGTGGTGAATTCAGACTAATGAGGGAGTTCTATTAGAAACGTTCACTATAATTATTTTTAGCATTGCTTGTACGAGTACATTAGTTTGATTTATTTCTGCGTGCACTCATTTTAATCGCAGAAGAACCAGGTGCCATTCAATTGAAAACGTTCACACTATCGAATTGAGGTTATATTTGCGACAAACTAGATTGCAGAATGAAGAGAAAACCTGCATAAATTTCTAGCAATGAGGATACGAGAGCATTAATTTGAATTTTTCATCTTGCAGTTTTATAATCTCAGGAGAGCTAGATGTCGTTCAATGTCAACAGTCAATTTCAACTAAAATCCTAAGAGGAAGGATAAAAACCAAAACAAAGTGTTAGATCCTCAATAAATGCTCAAGTCACACGACCACATTTCGACCCTACTCGGCTCTTCACATCATCGAAACGATAGGGATGAAAATTGATGAATCAAACATTTATCTCGGTTCAACAACAATAGAAATTTGAGAAACTTGTTGGCTTCCGGGCAAGATTCTTTTCATGCCGTTAAAAATAATTTTTCTGTATGGTCGGTAAGTGATAATTAACAAAAAAACAGCAACGTTTATTCCTATAGCCAGGTAAAATGTGGCATAGTCACCGACGTCAGCTCTTCATGTTGTTATCTTGCCACTTTGACGATACATTTGCAACTACATTCGGAATGAAAATTTATCGCTCTATTCTCCGAAATTAAAGAATCAACCTGCTTTTCGTAGAACCACTTCTTTTCTCCGCAGACTGAAACGAGTCAAAGTCACCTGGCAGCTATTTTCATTTCTGCTGGCACAACGTCTATCAGCCAACATGTCTCTCTTAAATGACACAGACAATAACGAATACATAATTCTGACAAACTGCCCCCCGCCATGGTCTATTACCTCTTATCTAGTCAACTTTGGTCCTTTACTATATGGTCTACCTACTATAGCAATAACATGTTTTTTGATCTACACAATCCTGCATGACAGTAACTTCCACGCCGTCTTTTTCTTCCAGTTCGCCTTGTTCAGTTTCGGGAACTGTCTCTATTGGGCTGCGACTCAGTTGTTCAGTAGAGTTCTGTTATATCCTGAGATGTGTCCTTTCTTTGTAAAACATTACATGAAGCCGTCATTTTTAATGCAACTTCTTTACTATATTTACGGCTACGGTGTCTGTAGTTATTTCTTCTGCACTCTATCCATTACTGTCTGGCGCGCTTGGGTCATCTTTCGTGCTTCGTACGATGAACAGGTTAGTTATAAAATAAAACGTTCATAAAAAAATATTTAGTTCGTGAACAAATTTCACCCTTTTTCATTCTTTTTTCCAGGGTAAGAAGCTGAAAATGTTGTTTGCTGTTCATCCATTTCTTCCCCATCTTCTATTATTATTTACATACGGTGATGCACAATACAGTTTTCTAGTGCCGAAGATTCCAGTCTTCATTTTTCTCGGTGCCGAACAACGATGGCCTTATGTGACTTTGTTTTATTGTTAGCAGCTTAGTTTTAGGTAACAGCACCGCAAGTCCTTTGAATTTTGTTTTGCATCCTCACCATTATTATTATTGTGATGGGCGCATACATGCTTCACAGAGTCATGAAAATCCGCAAACGAGCCAATCTTCAACCTGAGAGGAACCTGATAATCACCACTCTGGGCTTTTCTGTTTCAGCTATTTTGCTTTCGTCGTTCTTTTTCTTTGTCTTCCTTTTCACATTGACCGGGAACACTAGAGCAAATTCGATTGTCCACTCTTTGAGAGGTTTGTTTGGGAATACTACCCGAACCTTTTCATTGTACTCAACGTTTCAGTCTGGGTCGTCGATTTTGCAACACTGTTTCCTGCGTGGTGTCTCCTATTTACCAGTGCTGATCTCAGGAGCAAGGTTTTTGGAAGACTATTCACGACCTCTAGTGTAGCATCTTCAGTGTCGTTACAAAATCCTTGAAATAAACAGGTCCCCAAAAAACGTGGTTCAGTCGGTTCATAGTGAATTTTTTATGCATACATTGACAAATTTTTACATTATAGGCTAGACCATCTTCATGACACACTTTTGTAGAAACGCCAGACATATTTTTTCACCTGTCTAGTTCGTACAGGGACTTCATATCTCATTATGTCTACAGTATGCCTAAAATTAACTTTCAGCTGCTTTATTAAAAGCGCAGGTGCTTGCTAAACTTGCTCTAGAAATTCCTGTTTTAGACACGTAGACCTTGCAGGAAATTGCTATACTTATCCTGAACAGACTCTGAAGAAAAGTTGTATGATTGAAAGGATGAATCTGACCCCTCTTTTTGAAATGTCATTGAAACGAATCAATTGACTATTACCGCCATGACGGTGTCAGTTTAAGTGGTTTTTGATGCCGATATAGGTGATTGACATGTGGTTATGATCACTGATCGTGGTGTCATTTTGTAGAGATACCAGTTGCATCAGAATCATTAACTGTTTGAATGATAACTGATTGATTGTGTTGTAAAATGTGGATTCAAGCGGAGAGCGGCATTCCTAAATGTGCAAACTTTGGATTCACCAATCCTCACAAAACCTTTATCTATTTGCGGCACAAACTGAAGCATTCTACTGTTAAAAAGTGTTCCTCATTATAACAATAGTTATGTTTTTCCCACAATTCCCAACTTTTTTCCTCTATGATTGCCTATCCCCAGGATTGACAACTTGGCGCAATGACCGAGATAATTGAGGATAATAACGGCTGCCCCAACCTTCCAGTTTTGATAATAGATGTTGGGGTGACACCCCGTAACCTCTCTCGGGAACACTCATTCTCTTTTGCTAAATTTTTACTGTTTAGTTTACTGCACATTTTAGTATTCAGTTTCTTGATGAGAGAAACAGCGTTCTTCCTAACAATCATCTTATTTTGGGGAAATGTTGCCAGTAAGCCGACGTCCCCGCTTCAAAATGGTATTTTTCTTAGAGTTTCCAAGACATTGGGAGTTTAGATAATGACCACAGTGATCAAAATTCAGCTCTACAAGGCGGAACACATCCCGCTGTTCACGAAGTGGATGCCGAGGAGAAGAGGGACGACGGGGAGACTGCTATGAACAAGGAAAACTTTCTGGGAGGGCCGGATCCGGATATACAAGACGAAGAGGAAGGAGTAGAAACGTTGGAGGAAGACGAACTAACTGCAGAGAAGCGAGGCGGAGGTGGTTCGCTTCATCGTACCCACAACAGACGAAACCACACTGTTGGGCCGAGAAAAAAGAGATCGGACAAGAGCAGCGAAGAGGACAAACTGGAACTGTTGTCTGCTGATCATGGCAAGTGTGTTTCTAGACAGGGTAAAATGAAGTTTAGTGGCTCACAAGAGGGCAACTCACGACGTAGCAAACCATGACCATGAACACGAAATGAGGGAAAGAGCTGCCAATGTAGAGGTGAGTTTTTCCAAACATTGTTGAAAGTACTTTATAAAAGGAAGTATCCGGAAACCGAGTAAAATGCCCTACAATTACAATTTATTGTCGGAATCAAGGGGTTGCTATTATGTCAGGGCTTCCTTGCCGCTCACTTTGCGCGAACCCACTCTTCGTCTCCCTCTATTGTCTATCGCATCCACGTGATCAGGCTTTCTTCAGCTCATCTTCCCATCTCCCTAGAGCTTGTCGCTGATCTTCTTTGATCTCGGCCACTTTTCTCGCCCATTTCATCTTCCTCGTCCATGCCAAGCCCAGAATATTCGGTAGTTTTGTCCTTCTTCTCATCTCCTCATTCCTCCAACAGACGTTAAGTTGGCCTCGCACCATGGGTGTTGACGTGACGATCCCTCTGTGTCGCAGTGCTGGGACCGGAATTCCTTCTTTCCACAAACGGCGACGGCGATGGTAGGCCACTAGAATGTGCTTGAAGAAGCTAGCGCACAGTTTGTGCAGTGTTACTCACTTATTAACGTGTTACTACTTGAACGAAAACTGTTAATCAAACCCGGCTATTTCAAAATTTAAACTTCAGTCTAACTTCATACTTGGTAACACCCTCGATCCCTTTTTTCCCAACCAAACACTGAAACAATTGCGTACGCTAGACCGACGATCCGAGACCCAGATTTTTCCCACAAAGCGTTTCCACACTTCGTCACCCGATATGATCTCTACTCTAAATCCGATTGACCGTAATTTGACTATCTCTCTATCTGTCTGCTGCCCGTTATCTGATGGTCCCGATTTTCAGGCTCTCCCCGACGACGAGGACTCGGACGGAAGTTTCGACGGCCTAGAGTATCTTGGAGATGGCGAGGATAAGGAGAATGCTGAGAGAATGAAAAGGAATCATGTGGGATACCAGAAAGATTTTGCAATTGGGCATTTTCAGCACCACGAGGTGGAAGATCCAGAAATGGACACACCTCCGACCCATCCCTACGACATGTCACAACACGAGCATGTACAGTCTGTAGGTAGTAGGTGACTGATTTAGTAATACTCGCTGGATTGCAGTCCCTACACGCGTAAAACGCGTTAACAAGGCTGGCAGCAGTCATCGCAACCGTCTCATTAATAAAAACAAGGGCAATAGCAGAGCTGGACAAGCAGCGGAAGAGCAACCTCCGGCAGCCATCATCGCTTCCGTCTAGATTCTTTTGTAATATTTTGTGCCTTGGTTGCTTGTTCTCACTTTCGTTGTTTCCTCAGCTCTCTGCTCTTTGAATAAAGCGTGTGCCCTGCAACATAAACAGTTTGTTTAAATCCAAGGCCTTTTAATAATGATCGGAAGAATGGGACTTCACAACCAGTCGAGCACAAGACACATTCATGTTTTTGTTGCCAATCAAGGTTAGCCAGCCGCTCAAAACTGACCATTTCAATGGGATGACAAAAGTTATGGTACCGACTTTTAATACTTTCCTATTGTTTGGCGTTAACATCTTGCCAGTGCTCAAAGAAGTAAAGTACAGTTTTCCAGCTATCATTCCGTAAACTATCCTTCCTAAACATTCTCAAGAAGTCATACTTCGGTTGCAAGCAGTCCCCTCTCTGTTTGACTCTCTGAATATGAGTGGTGGGGCACGGAAGATTGCAGGACTCTCAATAGATCAGCAATGATCGTTACCTGTAAATACGCTATAACGTTATGGAAGAGTCTGTTCTTAATCCCTCTATCTCAAAACTGCCTCTCTTTCTTACTTCGAAGATAGATATCTCTATCCCGAGCGACGCCCATCCTGCCCTTCAGTCTCTCTTGTCTCTATCCACAAACTCCCTTCCAGCTTCTCACTTTCTCTTCTCTTTGTTTCAGCTTTGGGCAACATCTCTTAGGATGGCGACGTATTCGGTGTCTCTCTCACTATCCCCCGACTTGTGTGTTTCTGGGTCAGACCCCGGCGCCCCTCTCGATTTCTTCCACCCTGCTATCATCTCGAGATCCAGCCTTTGCACTTTCGCTATCGTTCACAACCGCAGAAATCTTTCTTTTCGCCTGATCTCTACGTTTTAATCTAACCGACTGAATTTAGGGAATGGTCAGGATTGTGTGTATCGGAGCCGCTCCAACGGGTTTGGGTGCCGCTTTTCGTCTTCATGAGCTCCACAGTGAGAAGAATGGGCTGGCTGAGGACGTGGAAATGATCATTCTCGAGCAGGTAACACATATTTTATTCCAGGCTTTCCCCTTGCAAGAATTTTTGTCAGCGGTATCCTATAACTATCCTATAGCTAAACCTGTTTTCATGAAGAAAATCGCATTTCTGAAAAAAAACACAATCTTAAAGTGAGCAGATTTCTAGTATCAGAAGGTCTTCAATAGTTTTTCGGACTGAACTATCGGGTCTTTAGTTTTGAGCATCTTAAGCGCTAGCAGCTCAAACGTTAAGGGCGGCAATGATTAACTAAAAGCATCTGATTGTTTCACCTCATTTCACCCAGATTCTTTTCAGGAAGCCTTCGCCGGTGGTCTCTCCTGTACTGTCAAGGATGAGAAAGGTTTCCTCTGGGACATGGGTGGTCACATCACCTTCAACCACAACTACCCCTACTACGAAAAAGCCACCAAGTGGGCCGTTGACGAATGGAACAGTCTGGCTCGCAACTGTATGGTCGATATGAACACCGTTTTTGGAGAGAAAGGAATCCATCTTGTTCCCTACCCAGCCCAATTCGCCGTTCCTCTCTTCCCCGAGGACATTAAGAACTCCTGCCTGAAGGATCTGAAAGAGCGATATGAAAAGGAGCCTGAAGGCAATCCGGACAACTTCGAGGACTGGGTTCTGAAGCATTTCGGACCTACTATCTTGGAGCATTTCTTCAAGCCCTACACCAAGAAGGTACGGAAGAGACGGCAAAAATAGAACTAAAACATTTCAGGTCTGGACCGTTGAACCCCTGAAGATGTCTCCCAACTGGGTTGGAACCCGTGTGGCTAAGTTGCCTCAGGAGAAACTGGAGGAGCTCTGCTCTATGGACCCTGAAACTTTGGCTGTGAGCTTAGATCTGTCTTTCACTTTGTCTTTTTGTTTTACTGTTCTTCATTTTACACTTTCAGAACGCAGACTTTGGCTGGGGACCCAACAGCTATTTCACTTTTCCCAAGTACGGAGGAACTGGTAATGTCTGGAACTCCATGGCCAAGAAGCTCCCTAACAACTGGTTCAAGTTCAACTCCAAGGTTTTATTTTTTCTTTCTTTTTAAACCGAAGTTTTAGGTCACTGAGATAGTTCCCCAAGAAAAAAAACTGAAATACGTCGTTAAAGAAACCGATGAGGTCAAGGAGCTCAGCTACGACATTCTTCTGAACGCCGCTCCCATTGACATCTTGGTCAATGAGACCAAGATCACGAGGGAACTCGATATCCTTCACAATAAGGTATGGCTTCACATGTCTTTAAATGTGAACACTATTCCAGGTGTTTATTGTCGGAGTTGGTCTTCGCAAGCCCATGACTGAATTCCTTGAAAAGTTCACTTGGCTCTACTTCCCCGATCCCAATGTGCCCTTCTTCCGCGTCACCATTCTTTCCAGATACGGAGAGGTAATTTTCAGTATTGTTTTATGAAAACGTTGCATGTTTAGGTCACCCCTGACGGTAAGAAGTACTGGTCAGTGATGTGCGAATGCGCCAGACCGATCGACGATCCCGTCACGGAAGAGGAAATCGTTAAGCAGGCTGTTGATGGTCTTGTTCAGAAGAGCATGATCAAGAGAGAAGCCATCGAGAGCGTCTATTCAACTACTCTTCATTACGGATACCCAATTCCTACTCCCAGCGTAAGTTTTTAACTCTTTCAAAACTTTTTGATAACTTGGAAACGAACTTAACAGGAGCGTGTCCCGCATCTATGACTTTCTAAAACCTTTCAGAGAGATCCTGAACTGGCTCGTGCTCACCGTGAGCTCGAGAAGCACTCTATCTTTTCCCGTGGACGTTTCGGTGGCTGGAAGTACGAGGCATCGAACCAGGATCATTGCTTTATCCAGGGCAAGGAGTTCATCGATCGGGTAGTTCTTAACGAGCCGGAAAAGCTCTACAAAACTGGAGTCGTCGACACCAAGCAGGGATAAATTGTCCTGGGTTCATTCATTTCAAGAAAAAGTGCAACTCCTTTTATGTCTTTCAACAAAATTTGTTGTCCAACTTCTCTAATAAACGTTTATATAGTATTCTGTAGCTACAAAATTTATCGAAAGAACTTAACAACCATCCTTGATAAATGTTTCTGATTCAAGCGCCATCTGTGCCCATTGCCATTTTCAGTGGCGTTAAGCCAATCTTGTAAACACCGCAGTTGCGTGAAAATCCAAATCTAAATGTCGCATTTATTTGTGCTAAAGTAATACAGCTAGAAACTGGTCAATGAGAATGACAGGCTAACTAAAAAATAGTTAAAACTACAGACATTGGCGATCAGAATAATGGGTACCACTGGGCAATCTGCTCAAAACATTCGGTAAAGATGGGAGAACAATCAGAGGAATCTGTACGAAGTATTTTCTCATATAAACAGGAAAAATCGTAGGAAACCTTCTTTAAAGTAGTATCTTAAAAGTTTCTTTCCAAATCTGATTTTCTGTCAGAATCTCAAGAATTAGGCTGTCTAAACCCGATGGAATGACTCTCAATTTTCTGCTCACTGCGCATGCTAGAAGCAGGATAGATTTCTCGAAAGGAAGAAAGTAGATATTTGATTTCTTACCCCCATCGTGAGTGAGTGTAAAGTTTTGTTGCCAATCCACTCGGTAGTTGCTCGTCGAAAACTGTAAGTTGTAGCGTCACATTTAGTCTTTCAAGACACCCAGTGCCGCATGCCGCAAGACGCTGAACAAAATAGGAATCAAACTGGAAACGTCCCTTGATGTAACAATCAAAATGCTCTTGGATTTCAAGATTAACACCCTCATCGTCGTAATAGATATTTGCGGATTGAAAGCTGTGGAGCACACGCAGATCGGGGACGATTTACAAAAATAAATGGATTAATGTAGTGACCTCATATGTTTCAGCAAACCATAATAGGAAAACTTCGCACCTTGGGAATGAGCGTAAATGTTTCCAAGCATCACCCTGGTATATGAATGCTGCCGCATGAAGCAATTTGTGATGCGAAAAGAGACCACAAGCTTTGAGAAAAGTAACGACCATTCCATTCTACAATGAAGCTTCATTTCCCGACGCATGCTGTTGAGCTCGATGCCCTCTTCGCGGGTTTCGATGCTGTTGTGGGAATAAAAAATTGGTCACTCATTTCCTCACCGCCACAATCTTAGTGTATTAGGCACATTGCAGCTCACAAGTTGGATCCTCACAGATGTGAATTTGCTCAAGTCCAAAAGTACGACGGCCTCTGTCAATCCTGAGAATTTGAAAAAACATTTTTCGCCCAATTGAAGAAAGAAACCATCTTTTCCCAAAAAAAGTGTCACATAAAATTGCTAAGTAGCATCGAAGAAAAACACCTTATTGAGGATAGAGAAATGATCTTTAGTGGGAACCAAAAAGAGAGGAAACATTTGAAGGCGATATGTGTAGGCTGAACTTCTGAGAGAATGTGGTGGATAAACACCTTAATGAACACAGAGAGACGATCTTTTTGTGGGGATTGTGAACAGAGGAAAGAGAATATCCGAATATTGCGATCTTCAAATAGAACATAGAATCATGTATAGACGAGATGGTATTGTGTTGTAGGTCCGCAATTGCGTACAAAAACAACAATTTTTGCATGAATGAGGTCAATTGGCAGAAACTCATATTGAAAACGATTCATTTAAGGCAGAAGTAGCTCATATTTCTAATGTATATGAAGCTGATACCCGAGCAATATTAGAGTGTACACAGAACGGCTACACACTGAGACTCTTTCAGTGATGGTGTCCAGTTCTCTTGTGACCATCACCATGTGAGGCAATCTGTCGCTTGATGATCTCTTCTCCAACAAACTTTCTGTCGTAGACGAGACCAACAGCAGCCAGAGTATCAATAAAGAGTCTTGTCCAGTTCAGTTTCAGAGAGTACTCTGAGGTGCGGTAGTCCTGAGGGAAAGTGTGGTGATAGTTGTGTCCACCTTCTCCAATAGCAGTGACAGTCGTCCACAGAGACTCGACTGGGCTGATTCTGGCGTCATAGGGCTTATAGCCGAAGCTGAAAACAGAACAATGAGTCCAATTTTTCTAACAGGAAACTCACTAGTGAGCGGCAGAGTTGATGAACCAGGTAGCATGAAGGAGGAGACTGTATCTGAGGAGTCCGCAGGTGTAAAAGGCGACGAATGCCGACTCTCCCCACATTTTCATGGGAAGGAGAGTAGGGATCAGGAAGCAGAAGATGGCAACGAGGGGAAGGTAGTAACGGCGTTGGAAGGTGCAGACGGGGTCGGCGAAGAGATCGGAGAGATCGAGCTTTCCTCCCTGCTTCTTGACCTGCAAATGGAAGGTCACAGATAGGTTTTCCAGTTTTTGGAATGTCTAACGAGGCAAAAAATTAATTCTGAGACCAACCTGAGGGTGCTTCTTGACCAACAGCCATCCCATGTGAGCGAAAAAGAATCCACGGGTGGTGCTGTGCGGGTCGGCATCAGTATCGGTCCACTTGTGATGGCAGCGATGGTCACGGGCCCATTCGATGATGTCGTTTTGGAAGGCTGAGCTCTGCATGAACATCAGAAGAACACGAGCGGGGAGGGTGGCCTTGTAGCTCCTGTGAGCCCAGAGTCTGTGGGCTCCGGCCGTGATTCCGAGACCGGAGAAGACATGCATGAAGAACACTAAAAGTGGGGATTAAAAAACGTAGGTTTCATAAGACTTACTGAAGGCAAGGGTTTGCCATTTGGCCTCGAAGAAGACCTGGTAGAGACCGAGAAGAGCTCCAAGGTGAAGAGCAACAAAGAGGGCGACATTTCTCCAGACTATTTGGGTCTCGAAGGTGAACTGAAAAGGCGAAATGAACTATTGTCCATGAACAAACGATAGCTTTTCACAGGATAGGGTCAATAGTTTCTCTATCTAACTCTTTCTATCACTCGTGTTTCAAAATCAAAATTAGCCTAGACTTCGATACTGCCTCAGAAAGAATATGTCCAACAAATAAAGTGCTGAAAGTACCAACCTGTTTGCTTTCCTCCATCAGCTCCTCCATGACATCCAGCTCGGCTGCCAGGAACTGCTCGGCGATCGGCTTCTCCTGCTTCGTGTGTTTCATTGAAGTGACGACTGTCATGGTTGTTGACTATGTGTTAACCCTAAAATGAAAATTCAGCACTCGAGATAAGGAGAAAGAGAGAGACCTGTCTTGGTCCCTATCGGAAACTCCAGGGTCTAGTGGAAGATTTATTTGGAAAAAGTCCTAGAGAACAGGAAATGAGAGCAGTTGGGAGACAATGAGGGGCAATAATCTAATAACTTGACATGCCCTTCCTACCCTGCGTGACCAGAGTGTCTCGTCCGATCACGCCACATCACTTGCGACCGCCGCGACGGCACTGATCGCTTTTTGAGCTAGAGGCCGTCCACCCCGGCGAGGGTGGAAACAGTGTATGCTCAAGGTTTTTGTTCTTGGGGGAACGACAACATTAAAAGGGTCGAAGTGTCTGAGTGAGAAACTAAACTCTGTCTTTACTTGTGCACTACAACATCTGAGTATTGGCAGCACAGAAGAGCCGGATGATTCAAGGTTTTGAAAATCGACTCAACATTTCAAAGAGAAAACATTGAAATACGCAACAATAATACTGTAGCTTGAAACCCGTCACTGCGAAAGAAAAGAGGGTCATCGAGAAATGTTGGTCTGAACACAAAAGTGTTGAGAAACTCATACTTTTCAAACGAACTGCCTTCTTTTTGCATTGTTACTTACAGTTAGTGCGAAGTGAAAGACCCATTTTGATAAATGAAGAGAGAAAAGCATTTTGAAAGCAAAGTGAACTTGCAGAAGATTACTGTGTAAACCACAGTTAGAATAGTGAAAAGTCGTTTCCAAAAGGAATATTTGCAGGAAATCAGTTAAAAGATATGAAGCCAAAGAAAGAAGGCAAGAAGTTTCCAGAAGAGCATATTGTCTGAGCCGACGTGCTATCAAACAACGCTGCTGACAGAATGGCACCATGCCCTGTTCTTATATCGCTTCCTGGAAACGCTAAGGGGCGGCGCAACACTCTCTACCCGAAGCCTGATCACACATAATTTGAACTTGCGCCTGGTCACTCCACTCTGTAGTGAGACGGGAGAAAGAAATGGGGTGATAACGCAGTTATGAAATAACCAGGAGGAAGACAACATGTTTTGTAGTCTAGATTGGGTCTAAAGGATCAGGATAGTACAGTAGCTCGGAGCAAAGGAACAGTATCTGTCTCTCTGTCTCATGCCATTGGTATTTTCTGATCTCCGCCCCGTACTTTGTCCACCTGTTTACGACCCGTTCCCCTATGCCTTCAGAGAACCGTCAATGTGCTAAAAATCGCTGCAATCTGACCTTCTGGTTGTAGTCGAGCAGTTCGCCCCGAAACGACCAGCTGGAATGAGGACAAAGTTCCTTCCGCCGGCCATGCGTCACCCCCTTTTGGAACCTTGAACCTCTCTGTGTGTTTGCAAGCATGATAACAAATAACGTTCATTCTAGAGTCTATGATATAAAAATTCTAGTTTTTCTTCATTGAACGGATTTTCTCGAGCCAACTTCGTGCAGGCTTGATGGCAGACCGAGTCGGATCTTCAACTGGATGAGAAGATTCCGGTCGTTGCTGGGAAACAGGATTCTGAATTGTTATTCATGAAATTTAGACGATAAATTACCGGTCGTAGATGAGAAGACATCTGAGTCGGAGGTCTAATTCTGGAAACCTGTACCGGCACGGCGCGTTGAATTCTTCCGGAGCTGGCCAAGCTCATACTCTTTCGTTTTTCCTCGATGTGGATACTCTGAAGACAAGTTTCAATCACTGTCACTTGGCTTACTCTCTGATATTCCTGTCTCAGCTTCATCTCCTCCACGTTAACATCAACTTGTCCACTATCGGTACTGAAGCCTCTCTCGACTTTTCTTGGTCTCGGGATACCTTCTCCTCTCGAACTCATTCTCTCTTGGACCAGAACTCGCCTGGCCATGACCGGTGTTGCTGTCGGGCTACTGAGTTTATGGATCTCTTGAGTGGAAGAGACAACTACTGCCCGAAGACTTGGTCTTCTTGCCCTGAAACCACTTTTTTCTCGAAGAGTAAGAGACAAGTACAAGTCTGAGGTCTGTCTATTACAGTTTCTTCGGTCCTCGTAGATTCTCTGCTTCATTTCCTCCTCGATCTCTGCCATACTGATCGGACGGTTTCGACGGTCGGACTCTTTTTTCTCCAGGACAGGAGAGTAAGGTTTCGGCTTTCGGGTCCCCATCTCCCTCATCATGTATTCGATTCGGGATTCTGGACGATGATTAGAGTCTTGTCGATGTACCACCGTCTCCATGGTACGCTTAGGGATTCCAGATTCTGAAAGAGTATGGTTATCTCTTACACTGTCCCTGATTTTTAAGTTTCGAGGTGAGAGATGGGGCACTAGGTAAAAACTGTCTGTTCTGAAACAACAAGCACTTTCCCTGTTCCCAAACTGTTTGGCTCTCGTTTGACTCTTGTCACAAGTTTTTCTTAGTCCAACGGCTCTTACGTAGCAATGTTTGCAAGACAAACTAGCTCACCAAGTTATCTATTTCTATCAGCTCTTACCTCTCTCCTCCTTCCCATGGCCAATAATACTGTAGTACTCCTTCTCAATGGCTTGTATTTGATTGTCGATCGACTTCATCTTGGCCATCTTTCGCATCCTGTCGACAGTATGGACTCGGTATTGTTCCAGATGGAGAGACTCAATCTCCGGTGTATTCTGAACAGTTGTTTTCGAAACTATTCAATAATTTTGTATTTCACTTTGAAAGAATTTGCTTCGCCATGAAAAGAGTTTGGTCGTCTTGGCTTTTTCCATTCCGACTTCAATTTGAGACGGAGTTTTTCACTGTGGACCTGTCCCAGCATCATATTTGCTTTCGATTGAATGAGAGATATTTCGGCCTTCCCTAGGTCGGCGGTTTTCTCCATTAGGCTCCATCTTAATTTTTTTAACGGGAAATCATGGTCCTCAACCTCAGTTCGCTGATTTTTTGGACTGCCCTTGTTGTCAGCGAGTAAAGTGCCTCGTACGACGGCAACAATTCCAATTTCCTTCGAAGAGCCGGCTCCAGGCCACTTTCGTCTGTATATTGTTTGGTGTCAACAAGCCAAGAAATTGACAGCCAAACGAACCTAGATAATGACTCTTCATCAGGGTGAAGTTCTCCCTCTGTAGTCTGTCCAACTGCTCTAAGCATGCCTGATAAGCGATGCGTTCTTGTGCATTTGTGTTGAGTGCCTGGAAAAGGGGCTTTGGGAAAATGATTGCTGATTGCAAGATCCGGACGGTCAAGTTCAGCGATCAGAGTTCGGCAATAGATTCTGAGAGAGGATATCGAGAGAAGTGGAAATATTGATTAAGGCTAAAGCCGATCGGGTACTTTTTTCTGACATTATAGTTTTGACAGAATGATGCTAAGATGAACAGGGTGAAAACTTAGTTCGTCATTGAGAAATTAACAAAAACAGAAGCTTGCAATAGACAGTAGGTCTAACATAAAGAACAGATAGTTCAACGAGCATTTGGGAAGGCTAGTGATCGCCTAGAAGGTATCGTTGTCTCGTATCTATTAGCGGAAGCTGTTACAAGTCAGGGTTCAAGAAATCGAAAGATATAGAGATTGCGCTTAAATCAAAACTTAGGCCCCATGGACAGTGCTCAATGTTTTTGATAAAGGCGTCTTTTTTAGAGAGCTATCGGGATAAGAGAATCTCTACGATTGATCTTCCAGAAATGGCTTACAGACATACAAGTACAAAGGCTAAAACAAGGCGACACATTCAATTCGACACGCAATAGAAACTGTCCATCTCCATAGCCCACCAATATCTTGCGTCATCTGACATCGAAAAACTGCTACGTGCACCTAGGCCCCTCAGGCATGGTTTCGTTATCGAAGAATCGTCCGATAGAGTTCACTTGTATTGTGTCCGGCCAACGATAAGGCAACGGTTCGTAGCTGCAAGAAGCGGAACAGTGGAACGGAACGATTCGAAAATCACGGACTTAGGGAACCTACCTTCTGGCAGTTGATATTCACTTCATTCCGACAAGTTCTGGCAGCAGAGTCGAATTGTCGAAGTCGATCTTCGACGTTCTCCAAAATGGCTTCAGGAACTTTGACAATTTTTTGGTCGAGAAGCATCATATCCACTTTCTCATTGAAGGACTGTTTCTTGAGACAGCGATCGAGCTGAACAGTAATTGATCTAAAAATAGCAAAGGTACCTGTTCCTCCATTCTGTTTGTGTGCACCTGTAGCTTGCTGAACTGGGAGCTTTTCTCACGGAGCTGCTCGACTAGACGCTGATTTCGAAGCTTCATCTCCTCGATCTGAGCCATCAGATTATCTTTCTCGTGGCGATGTCGGGTCTCCCAGTCAACACGAGCGGGAATGCTGCCTGAATGAATATTACATATTTTTAAGAGGGTTCGGGGTTGAGATCAAAAGGTCTGAAAACCTTGCCCACAGCGAAGAGACAGTGAGACAGAAAAATTAGGACGGAGAACAGATAACACTAATATCTTGAACTCACTATTTGGTCCTCTGTTACTATGAATATCCAGGAATGAAGTGGCTTTCCTGGCTCTCATATTATCAGAATCCTCAGAATCCTCCCTCGGATAGTAAGAAGCTGGTCTCGGTGGCTGGAGTACTCAACTTCTATAGCGAAAAAAAAAATCAAACCTTCGTAACTAGGGGTCTCCTCGAACCTGGATGAAACATCTCACTGGAAGCATAGTGAAGAGTGTTCTCTTCTTGAGACATGCGTCGCTTTTTCTTTTTTAGAATCGGCTTGGTTGGGGGCAATGGAGAGGTGGCAGCTTCTACTCCTCTTCGACGACGAAAACCGAAGATTTCGAAGAAAGATGATCTGCTGGTAGTCATGGCTTCACTAGGCTCTCGGCTAGAAGATGCTGAGGAAGGTGAAGTACATTCGCTGAGAGACATTTCGCATCGCCGGACTGCTCCTCGTCGAGAGCGGCGAGAGTAGTCTTGCTGATCCTAAAGAAGAAGTTATCTGACAGACAACGTAAGAGAAAGAAGTAAGATAGAGAGACAGAGAAACCCACCTCTGAAAACACGTTCTCGTCAATATCACTGTCGCTCATTTCCGGCTCCACCAGTGGCGGAGCCCGGTTCCTATTGTCTGAGAAGTCGGTCGAGATTGAAGAAGTAGTTAGGCAATCCTTCCTTGGCGGGGTTGAAAGCCTCTCCCGGGCTCCTGTCCTTATTTCTGCATGAGCTGGTCGCCTAAGTTTTGGAATGATGCTAGCTGCTGAGGCTCTCCCATCAAAAATTGCTGACATTCTCTGGACCATGTTCTGAAAATCATTATTATTGTTTTCGTTCTCAAGATTCGACCTTTGTCCTGCTTGGAGAAGGAGCTAGGCGTGTTTTCAAATGTCGGTTTTCGGATCGGAGAGATCCGATCTCGTCGACAAGGCTGCAGAGGACGCCTGGAAACATTGAGGTCAGCAGGAAAGAATAGTGCCCAACGCCGAGAGACAAGGCAATCTGTTCCTCTTTAGCAACTTTACGGCTGCCTGGAAAATCTGGAAGCAAAAATGTAAAGACCTACTGAGAATGGGAGCAGGATCCTGGGGAATCTCTTCTTCCTTTCCTTGAAGATTCCGTCGCATCTCTTCCAGCTCCCGGACAAACTCATCTTCTTCGGATTCGTATCTGAAAAACACAGAATATGTCGGACATAAAAGTAAAGTAGATCCGGACTATCTAGGTGCTTGTTTTTGAGAAGTTACACAGAGTTAGAGTCTTAACCATGATTTCTGTCTCTCTGTCTCTTTGTCACTATGCCTCTGTTTTTTTTTCTATCTACCAATGGCATATCTCCAAAGTCACAGACGGCCCTTTGTATTAAAGATACCTGTCAAACTGCCTGTCATTGCATCTTTCACAACATTTCATTGAAGACATAACATCAGCAGACGGTCCCCACTACATACCTCACATCTTTCAACCAAAACACTTGTTTTTTTTCATCTAAACTCAAGGATGAGAGGTCGCCAAGTCAGAAGACTGCTGCTTCCTCTTTTCCAAGAGTCTCTCTAAATTAAAAACATCCGCCCGACAGAGAACTTGGTTCTAGCCAAATGGAGTGAGTCATTTGATTCTCCCCAAAAAGTGAAAAGAAAACCAACCTGTCAATGATGTCCCTGGCAGAATAGGGTGCTGCCGGGTTGCTCATCTCGCGCACGAGAAATGTTGCTGTGACCCCGGAAAGCTGACCAGAGGGGGACCAGCTAGCTGTAATGTGACAGCCGGGGGTCCCTTTGGATGACCACCAAAACATCTCACGATGACACTGTGTAATTTGGATTGGGTCCCTCTACTACTCTTTGATCCACGAGATCTTTTTGGGATTCCTGGGTGGGAAGAACAGCTGTCCCGGGTTTAAGAGCGCCAGCGGCGACGAACAAAACACATCATAACAGCTAATCTTTACACGCTCATTCTTCATTTTATGACAACCAACATGCTTTTGTGGTTTATAAGATCTTGTTAACTGCGAATAGAAATCCTACCCAGAACGATCAATGACTCCATACTTGCAATCTTGCTGCAATTTATACTTCAGCTTCGAACCTTGGTCTAGACGTCACATATGTTGGATCTTGCTAGCCGGATATAGGTGTAGTGAAAAAACATTAAACACATTGGAATACCAGTTTTGGGAGCACGAATCATGCAGAAGAGTTTTTCATTGGGAAACATTGGGTTTTTGAATTCCTGATGATTTTTCGAAAAACTGGTCTTTGTTATGAAAAACAATAAAAACTACCAGTTTTTGAATCGTGATAGCGGTACACATCCATAGCATATCTTTGGCTACGAGAATTTAACGACTTTTTCGTGTTGTCTCCCTCGTACCATCTCGGTTTGTCAAACTCTTTCACCGGTGTTTCAAAATGACATTTCTATTGTGAAATAAAGCGATCCGTTTCTTACCCGAGTCAATAGTTACAGTGGGAAAATAAGAAAATTCTGTCTTATTTAACAATTCTTGTTCCCTGTCCCAAAAAGCATGCACCGACAAGAAGCTCCATACCAATACTTTCTCATTGCGGAAATGGCTCTCTCATAGTCGACTGCACCGAACCATTAGACGTCCATCGGTCTGGAAAATCCACGGAAACCGACATAGTCTGTGGGGTCGGACTGGCTGACAACTTCCCCTCATCTTTTGTTACTTTCCCCCCCTTCCAAAATCCTCTCTTTCTTCAAAGTAAGCTGTTTTTGCGATAAAAGTTCAGAGGCAAGTTCTCATATTATCAGCTGTCAGTTTAGAGTTCGCGCAGAGGATGCCACATCGCATTAAGAAAAGAGATATCATTCGCTACCACATTGTTTTGCCTCCGAGTTTTAAACTAGGACAATTTGTTATGCAGGCGGAAACAATGAGTTGTTTTGGCAGAAGCGAGAGACACGACAGGCTTCTGACCAAGGGGAGTAGGAAGAAGCATCTTGTCAAAGTTGACTTACTCATGTATGGGCATTACTACCTTATTTGTTTTCTGTTTTTCCTTCTCACAGTCCTTATTTGCTGTTTGGGCTCGCGCAAATCCTTTGGCCAGATACGGTAGTGTGAAAATAGCAGCTCATTCTGGGAAGCAACTCTTACTACTTTTTGCGGCTAAATTCGGCGTTTTTCTTTGCTCCCAAATCACTTCTTGCTCTTCTCTCTCTCTCTCACTCTCTTCTCGTTATTAATGCAAAATAATGACGTTCTCACACTAAATACATGCACGTTCTTTTTTTGTCCTTAAATCCATTATAGCCTCACATTTTTGCACGTGTGCACGTGGGTGTACCCATTGGATCACAACTTCTTTTATCAGCGACATTCCCTTCTGTTCTACTTCGTTCGGATACACCAACTAGGTCATTCTCAACGATCATTCAATTATGGAGAGGGAGAGAGAGAATGAATCTGGAGGTTAACAAAAACAAGCTGTTCTCTTTTCTCTATTCTAAGAGGTGGAGCATCTATCTATCTATCTGTCTCTGTACCTCTATCACTCTGATTCTCTTCGGTATCTGTCTTTCTATGTCTCGGTCTACGCTTTTGTAATAGCATCTACCGGCCTATATTTGCTCAACCACTCTCTCAGAATGTTTCCTTTTTGAGCCAGGACAGAGATCTGTTTTTGGAGTCTAAAAACGGCGGGAACTTTATTCATACGGACTCATATGAAGTAATTTTCCATCCAATGGCTTGAAACATTCATACGAGCTTCCGACTTTGGCTTTTATCGTATTGAAGAGCTGAAAAAAAAAAGTTTCTTTTCCACTCATCTCTACCCTCCTCTCACCTTTTGGACCATGTTGTGCGTCATTTTGGGACATGCGAAGCGGCCAATTGTGTCAAAGAGCTCCGGGTCACTGCATTTTCCTTTATAGGGAGCTGCCACTTTAATCGCCTAAGTGATTGTTTTTGGGAAAGGAGTGGAAGTTGATTCGGTAGCCGACAAGTGATGAGACAGAGGAGATTAGGGTAAACACGTCAACTATAGACTTGGTCATTTGAGCTTGTCTGCTCGAATTGTTTAATTACTTTATTGAACGACTTACAAAAAAAACTATCAGTTGGAAAGCAATAGACGTGTTTTTTTCCGCGATAGTTGTAAGCGTCAAAATCACTTTCCACAGAACAGTCAATACCCTGGCACAAGCTTTATACAATGCCTTCCAAAAATGGTTTTTTTGCCAAATTACTTGTGCCTTTGTAGGTACCACCCTTTTCTTGAAACTTGAAACATACTCCTTGACTGTCCGAATTAGACTGGAGAAGGTCGAAAACATCTTAATGATTTGGCCATTCAGTATTTCCTTCTACAATATGATCCTTTTTGAACTACGTATCATTCCTTCCCTATCAATTAAATCTCTAACATTCATCATAAAGAATACAGAATACCTTTTAAGTCCTATGCTGTTTATTGTTTTGTTCTCGTACACACGTTTCTTGAACTACTTATCTTAACCAGCTCATTAACTGTTCGAGCAGCTGATATTCTAGTTTACGAAGCGTCAAAATAGCCTAGTGTTTTTTGACGCCTAGAGACGGTCAAATTATAGCTTATGCTCTCGTGCCTGTCACCAAGAAATGAGCCCAAAATACTCATTATTTCAATTTTATCTGATCCGCACTTTAGAGATGGCGCGAAATAGAGTCTCTTCTGGGAATTTGCCCACTTCCCCCTCTCCCTCTTCCTCTCAAAATGTTGGTTGCCTCACCTCGTCAAAGATGTCTTTAAACGCTGTTTTGACGGCTCTTCCTACTGAATTAATTACTGTCGTTACGTCTGTGCCGTGATCCTGGATGCATTTCTCAAACGGGACAAATAGCGCCATTCCCGTGCTCATTAGACCAATGTCTCCGCTTGCCATTAGCGTTGTTTCCATGCCTAAAAATATGAAGCACTTCGATGGGAGGTAGGTCCACACTCACGTGATCCTATCTGGTCCAGTGTTTTCCCATTGCAGTACTGGGTTACGAGTGACTTGAAGACCTGAAATAGAAAGTGCAGAAAGTACCACGAAATGCTACATAGTCCGATCCAAATTGTAGCATTAGTTTGTGTTTTTCAGTAATTCTTCTATAAATGCGGCAGTTTACCCATTCTTTAGAACCGGTATTTTCAAAAGGGAGATTAATAAAACAGTATCTCCAAGATTCCACAAGCTTGCCCCTGACCTCTGACTGCATATAATGTCATATGAGATGTTGACCCAACCAAAATGGGCAAGATTGTGTAGCGACAATTGAGCGTAATACGCGTCTAACAGTTTCAAGGGAACACTCCCTTGAAACTGTTTGTTGTTATATTGGAGCGGTTGATCCGGTTTTTTCTCTAATGCCTAAACTCCAAAACTAGCCGTCTAAACTAAAATAATGGTTGTCAGTTGCACCTATTTTTCCATTCACTCAAAACAATCTGTGGCAACTTATTTTAAGACATACTTTGATATACTTGGCACGCTCTAGGTAATTGGTCCCCCAATTTCACTAGCCTCTGCTCCTTCTAACATGTTCTTGTGGACGCTCAAAATTTAACTGGAGTGGCGATAGCCATTGTGAACAGTTCAAATGAATCCGACTTACCTTCTCCAAAGAGTTTGACCTCATTGCATCAGAAATCCTGCACACAGTCAGGTCCCTGAGGTTTCTGAAGGGGTCTGTGCACTGTTCCGCAAGACCGCAGCTTTTATCACAAGAAGTATTATAGACTATTGCGAAAAGGATAGTCAAGAATAGTTGAAGTTGAGCCATTTCTGAGAATCGCAGAAATTTGTCGGTAGTTTGGAGCCAAAGAGTGCGAGTATCGTTGCGCTTATCCAGGGGCGAAAACGTTGTTTGCAGTCCAGTCTGTTGCTCAAACAGTACTTAATGTGGAGTGAGTCGTTCTGCACGAGACAAAGACCGAGGCTAAAGAAGAAACTTTTCGAGTGGAACTAGGAAGCTCTCTAAATGCCATGTTCAAAACTCTTGGTGTACACAGTTTTATTTCCGGCTAGATCTCATATTTAGAAGTCGCGCTGTTCTCAAATCTGCTTTTCTGATGATAATCCTCAAAATTGCTGAGTACAACCCATAGTCCACAAATCACAGCTTACCTACCTATTCTCTCACAAATAGAACTGATGTCCAGACTTGCCTTTCTCTGAAAATGATTGTTTACGAATCCCCCTCTCTACCAATGACCACACGGATGAACAAAGACAAATGAGACTACCTTTCTGCGCCTCACTTAGCCTCTCTTCAGCTCTTGTTCACGTGTGCTTTACTTTTTACGCTACAAGATGTCAGCCCGGGCCAGTCTCATTACCTCTGACGAATTAGAGTTGGGGAAGTTCGAGAAAGGATGCACAAGTGAAGAAAGCTATTATATGAGCCATCTCTTCTTTGCACACTGTGCTGTCTTTACTGGTGGTAAATCAACATCCATTCAATAGTTTTGAAGCATAATATTAATAATATTAAGCACAGCGAAAGTTGGTGTTTGGATCCTCATTTACTGCAACTTTATGACTCAACAGCCTGCAAGGCATACATTGTTAGTGTCTGGTCCTACAAATATCGTTTATGTCATTTTTTGTGAATTTAACGATGAAATTGAAAAGTCCCGGGCGACCAGTAGCAAATTGAGCGAAAGCTTCCAATTGCGTAACCAAGTGCTACCATTTTCTAAGGAGTCATGGTTTGTTGGAGAACTTAGGACTTTCCCAAAGTCTTGGGTAACCACAGTGGACATTTTTCAATCCTCCTTGTTCAATAATGTCCGTACTTCACTTTCTCAATGTAACCATGCCTATGTTACTCTGTTTAATTGGGTTCTCACGTTCGTGAACATTCAACCTCAGCCGCCAATTTGCACCTAATTGCACAAACTTTGTGTTGCATGCAGTTGACAGAAACTAACAATATTCTAAAAGCGTTGGTCTCATAACATTGTAAGTAATCCGCTGACACATGGCGTTCTTAAGATAGCTGTTTTACGAGATTAGAGGGGATAAAATGCATCTGTTAACAAAAGATTTTCTGCTCGAAATCATTCCTTTTATCAGACCTCAGATCAGAAACCTCCAGCTACTTTGAAACATTAACGTGTTTTTAAAGGGCAAGCATGTCCGGAGATCCGCTAAGTGCCTGAAATATACGCGTACATCACCTAGACGTGTTTTCCTCGGTGTCATCAAGATATGCTCACTAGCACTCTCATATGACTTCTGTTCGAATGACATGCGAATACTTGAGATTCAAAACCAAAAAACTCCAAGTGAAGTGATCCATGTATGGTGATGTCAATACCTTTTACCTTGTGAACTAAGGAGGCTTCCGGTGGAGGTATGTTTTGATTTTGTGTACTCACAAAACGAGGGTAGCAGGTTCTGTTCTCTGTCTTGAAGTTTTTTGTTTTTGACCAGTCAGACTGACTCTCCGTCTCTCTGTCTTTTTATATCTGGTATCCTTTAGGGTCTGAACCCTAAGATCTGTCACCTCCCTCTCCTGGACATGTGTCACTTCTCAAGCCCGTTTTATTGCGCCTCCTGGCTTCGATCAAACAGCCGAAAAGTCAAGAGGCGGTAGCCAGATGTTCGTTTTATCTAAACCCTTCTCCACGCTTAGCGCCTCTCTTCCTGGTTTGGGCGGGAAACTAAAAAGCAGCTCGTCTCCCCGACCGAACGTTTAAAATGACGCGAGGAACAAATTTAGTAGGCCCACAGATGGCAGATTCTGATTGGAACATCTCTCTCCGTGTACACACGCTCTGTCAGCGTCATTCTCAGTGTTTCTTCCACTGGCACACTTCCTTTGAAAACAGGTCTAATTGGATATTTTGCAAAAGTTGTCTTCCATCCCTCTCTCAGTTCTTGAAACCCGTCATGCATCCAAGAAATCGCAGCAGCAGCTCACGCAGGCTCTCAAATTGGAGCTAGTCCAGAAGTCCATAGAATGCAGCGGCGTCTTCTTTTCGACTCCACCTTCGCAGTTTGTTAGGTTCCTGATCAAAAACCATTGCTTATTTCACCCACTACCTTTCATGCTCTATACTTTTTGTTCTTGTCTTGGTAAGAACATAAATGACAGGTTGACAAGTTGAGAAAGACAGTACACTAGGTTGTAAAAAGAGAAAATAAATTGAAATCTTCCAGTTTACCCACATATTTTGACGTCAAATCCTCACACAAGATCTAATCATATGGGCAACCATGTGCTACTCGAGAGCGCCCTTGAAGCATTACTTCTTCTATAACAAACCTGGGAATGCCCCAGAGTACACCTCCAGCTGTTAGACAATCGCATTCTTCTCCCCTATCTACTCAAGCAAGTCTCTTCTCCCTTGAAAATTCACCTCGAGACAAAGATCCGCCAGACTGACCACTCGCATCACTTTTTGAACACTAATGTATCTGCCAAGACGGTTATTAACCGCCTTCGCGATTACAGGCCTTTCTCATGGTTAGTACACGAAAGTGTGTGAACTTTAAACTACTAACAGTCATTTTTACGATACAGAATCAGACAAGGTATAGCTCTCTTGACTCTATCCGCTTCCCCCTATATCAGATCCCCCAGGGTGTCGTTGCTCACAAGGGCGTCGTTTTTCCTGAACCTTACGGCACGCATTCTCACTCCTTCTCCCGTGACAGATTCTCTGATTTCGCTCACTTTTTCAACCAGATCATGCCGGTTAAACTCTAGCGTAAACACTGAGTAGGTGTTGCACTAATTGAGCTTTCTGATACACCCTAGACCATGTTCTTTGAAATTCACCCTAGAATTTTAATTACAGTCTTCCTTCTTTGCATCCATCAGGTTTTACTTCCTTGCAGATCTTTAAGCAATGAACTCTTAATTTTACTCTTGGGAGAAAAAACACAAACCCGAGATTGACTGACTGGTCTCAACTTGAAAAACTGCCAGCAGATGTTTGGCACCTTCTCTTCTAAAGTAATCATTTGGGAGAGACAGAAAGTTCTAAGCTCTCGATTCCAATTTAAAGTGACACACACATGTTTTGATTAGATAGTGGTGGTTGACATAGCTCAACAATTAACAATAGCATAGAGTTAGAATGATGGAAACAATAGTCAGGTTTAGTGTCAAGAATTTCTAGAAAAGGTAGAGTCGTTTATAAATCTTGGAAGAATACAGTTCCTGAAAAACTTAAAAGCTTGCAAAACGAATGGTGATCTCGAAAAGTTAGATCTTCGGCTCTGAATCTGCATTACGCCTTCACCACACCAGTGCTGATTGACCTATCTCCTGAATAATGTTAACAGGTCTCGAGGGCTCTGGTAGGCATAAATATTCTCGAAAAGCAAACATTCTGAGTCATCTTTCGACATGATTTCTGTTGCTGTCTATGAAAGTTTCATCCCTTCTCTGTTGAAAATTTGAAATTCAAACAGTTTTTTGAAGTGATGACCCTTTTCGGGTGACTGTCTCTATTTAATTAGAACATCTAAATAGATGTCATCTAATTCCTGACCTGCTCCTCACGAGCTGATTCCTTTTCTCTCCCTAAAAGGTCTGCCCTTCCTGACATCAAAGGCCCGTAAAACTCCGGATACTCTACACATTCGTGTTCTCTGGTTTCTTCCCCCCTTCTTGTGTCTCTCTCTCTCTCTTAATGCACTATTTAGCCCTCCTCCTGTTTACTCTGCCATTCTCAGTCAACCATCTCCTTGATTATTTCTGTTCTAGCCACTTGATGCATTATACCCACTAAGTTTAGAGGCCCGTCGACAAAACATGTCCAACGGGAGCATACCGCTTTCGGAGAAATGCTTCCCAGAAAGCCAGCTGATTTTGATGAGCGACTTGGAGAAGAACATCAATCGCGTAAGCATTTCTTCTGTATCTACAGTAACAAAAAATGTGTAGGCTATCTTCCCCTTCCAGTTCTTCATAACCGTCTTTGGAAATCTGCTTACAATGTCCGTACTGGTCAGCCGCCACATGAAGAATCGGTGAGTGTTTCTGCCCCTCGAGAGCAATTTTGATCGCTGCCTCATCACGTCCTTCGTAATGAAAACCTAGGTGTCAAAAAAGAGCAGTGACAACAGCCAGAGACCTAAAGATTGCCGAAAGTTTTTAGGGCTAACCATCTCTTGGCCTTCTTAGCTCTCTGCGACATCTTGGTGTTCATCATGATGCTCCCCCACTTCTTCTCAGCAACGGACACCTTGGGAAACAATGTCGGCTTCCGATACTTTCTCTTCTCGACAAAGGTTCACTTTGGAGCTCTGACCAATTGGTTTTCGGCTGCAGCTATCTGGTAAAAAGTCATTGAACATGGGGGATATCCAAACTTTTAGGTTTGTCTTGGCTATCTCTCTTGAGAGACTGCTGGTCATCAAGTATCCTTTCAGATCGCTGGACGATTACAATGTAAAAACAGAGAGTACCTGAATTGCTATGGTTTTCAGATCAAGCAGATCTGTCTGATTGCTGGTGGGATCTTTACTGGAACGTTCGTCTTGACTAGGTAAGCATTTACAATTCACCAGTGTGACCAGCCATATCCGCTGTCACCTGCCAACCTTTGCACTTAGTTCAATCTGAATAGATAAATAGTGTACCAAGGAGTCTATTATTATTCCTATCCATATTATTTCCTGCATCATTTTCTCACGCTTTACTTGCGCACTTCCTTGAGAAACAGGCTATGACTTGAGGGGGACACCGACTTCATGTAGTCTGAACAAAATTAAATTCTTTCAGCTACCACCACTTCTCGTACACATGCTTCAACTATCTCGTCTGCTCCGGTCAACAACTTGTCGGCATGTGCTACAACAACGTGCTGGATTCATTCGGCCGCCGCCTCAATCCAACTTCTCGCTTCACGAAAAGATGGATTGCGCTATCCGTCTACTCGAACGCCGTTTTTGCCGTTCTCTTCCCGATTTGTGCAGTGGCACTACTAAATGTGTCGTTGATAAGACTGGTAAAGCAGAGAAATAGCCAGGTACTACTTGAGACAAAATGAGGTAATGCTTGATTATAGGATCTCCTAGTACAGCGGTCAGTCAGCTCTGTTGGTTGTGCTCGTCAGGAACAGGAGAGAAAGATGACCCATACTGTCCTGGCTATAGTCAGCTGTTTCTCATTAACTCAAGGACCGTCGGCGGTGGTCTACTGCTTGACTCATATGTTCCCGCAACTCCCGTAAGTTTGATAAAACACGCACACACAACAAACAAACACAACCAAATCGTTGGCTATATCATGTGGACGGCAACACTAGATAGTACAGGTGGGAAACATGAAGGACTGGCGCAGTCTCACCCATAATATCGCTCGCTCCTGTCAAAACTATTATAGCGTTTTTCTTTTCGTCCAGATATGTATTTCCAATAAACAGACTTCCCCTATTTCAGATACCTCCGTGAGGCATCAGTCATGGCCAACCAACTCGTCCTGACCGGGAAGATGCTCAATGTTGTGCTCTTCTGCCTGACATCCCAGACATTCCGGCGCAAAATGTTTCACACATGTAACAACTGGGTGTACGTTGTCTTCTGCGGTGCCAAACTTGACAGGTAGCCACGGCCCCAATTGATCAACATGGTACAGATTGCAGCTCGCGGATTAACCGAGAGAAGTCCTTTCTTACACAGAAAACCTCGCTCGTCTACTCGCCGTCGACCAGAAACACCAGACGCATTTCAGATGCAGATTCTATCGCTATGAAGTCGCTCAATGCTGAGACAGGAATTCAAGATTGATGTTTTTGCCAAATCTACACAAATGATCTCTCAATGTTTACAAGTTGTCTTTGATCTCACGTAAAGTCTGTACCCGTATACCGATAGTTAGGGAATCAAGTAGAAAAAAACGATTATTCATTTTCATTATGCTTAAATTAAACGGCGACATTAGCCAGCTGTTTGATTCCATCTTGGTCAAGTCGAAACCATTTCCATCCCTCCTTCTCAGTTCTGTCCTCACAGGGCATCTGAAACAGTATTAAAAAAATTACAGAGAACCTACAGTTTGATAGAACTTGATGGCCGGCTCATTCCAGTCCAAAACATTCCAAAGCAAGTTCCTGCAGCCTCTTTCCGCTGCAATCTAGGAAGTCTCTATATTCTGTTCTTAGTAGATAACAAACCTTAGCCAGCTCCTTCCAAAGAACCATCCCGTATCCTTTCCTTCTGTGAGTCTCTCTCACGTACAGATCTTCCATATGGATCAGTTCTCCGTCCCATGTACTGTAGGTATAACAATACACTACCATTCCAGCCGGATGGTCGTCCTCGTATAGTATCAGAGCCTGGACAGAACCCTTCTCCAGAGCGGAAGAGAATTCTTTGGCTGTAACTAAGACATCTTCCAGTCTTCTCTCATAGAGGGCCAACTCCTAGTATTGAACACTTGCTAAAAATGTGAAGGAACTAACCTGGATGAGGATCATGACAATCTCAGCATCTTCTGGTCTAGCTTGACGGACTTCAACTCGCGACATTTTCGGAGGGAAGTCTGTGCAAAAGGAGAGCTTATCTATAGACTTGCAAGGTCTTTAAAAGATGACGGGTGATTCGAGGAGAGATAATGATGGGGGGAGGGGTATGAAAAAGGAAACAGAAGGCTACGCTCATTGCCCAGCGATAAGGCACCGGAGGACGGTGGCTTCATTTCATGGAAATAAAAAAGCTTATCTGTTTTTGTCTGGAAGTCAGAAGCTTGTTAGCTCTAACGGGAGTCAGGGGATTGCACAGTGACTGATGCAAACGGTGTTTTTTTAACGGGAATTGTTCTAAATCGATAAATTGGTGGGGCGGGTTAACTTCCCTCCCCCCGGCTTCATCATAGTATCGTTTTAAGTTACGCGTGGAAAGCACCGTGTAAAACTCTCCAAAACTGACTTGAATTTACCGATCTAACTAAAGTAAACAAACATTTGTGATACCGTATCTGTTTTTCATGAAAAAGCTGCTGACTCTGTACTTTTTACTGCTTATCAATAAGTGGGAGATGATATATGGGATGTCTAAAAAGGCCGGACAACAGAACCTCGAAAAACAAAACCTCTATGGGGAACTACGAGGACAGATGCACAAACTTTTCTTTGCCATCTTCAGAAAACGTTCATGGTAACGTTCTTGTTTATTTTAACTTTTTCTGGTTCAGAAAAGGGAAAATGTTACGAAAAGTGCAAAAAAAAAAAAGTAACGACAACAGTTTTATTGCCGAAATATCAGCATTTCCAATCTCGATGTTCCCTGTCCAGCCAGCGCTATCTCCCTCCAGATCGACCCTTTCTATCAGTTTTTCTCTTCCGTTCCGAGTCGAACCATGCGGACTGATATACAGATCAATGATACTGAAGTACGCTGTAAATAATGTTAATATCGACTCATTTATTTACACTGAAAACCACAAAAAGACGATAAGGAAGACAAAAGAAGAAGGCACAAAAATTTTGAATAACAGTTTTTCCCCGCAGTATCATCTATTGGCGAGGCGATCCATCTCCACGTCTGCTCATCTCGGCCTTGAAGCGTCCGTTCTCAATGGAAAGTCGATGCGAACCTTGACGCCGTCGATGACAGCATCTCTCCGAGCTTTCTTGGCACGGACTGCCTCAGCCGTGTGACGATAGTAGACAAAACCATACGTTCTGCTCTGTCCTGTCTTGAACTCACGAATGACTGTGACCTAAAAAACAGATTGTAAAGTCGAAACGAAGATGAACTAACGTGGTTGATGAAACCGAACTTTTTGAAGATGCGTAAGAGATCTCTCTCTACCGTGTAACCTGACATGCCAAAGATTTCGAGACAGGGAGAGGGCTCGGTATTCTTACGACCGTCATCCTTGAAGTCGGGCTCGTGACGGCGCTTCAAAGATTCTTGAGCTTGACGGTATCCATCAGAGTAGGACTCAACTAGGGTGACAGTTCTGAAACTGAAACGGCTGCTTTTGACTCGGTGTTCATTTGTAACCGGATTGATCATTCCTCCAGTATTATTGTGACTTTTCGGTTTTCTCCTTAGTCTGTTTTGTGTTTTTATGGTGAGTATCTTCATATATTGTTTCCAGGACGCGGGTGTTTGCTTTTGTAGTCCATTTGCTTCAACACATGACATTACATTCTTAGATACTCTCGAACTTCAACTACGTCTTTCGAATGAGCAGTCTTAGAAGAAGGCATTCAAAATCATGGTCATTACACTTGTCAGTTTGTTTGGAACTGTTTTGTTCTGTCCTGGTATTGCTGTACAGTATAAAATTATCCCTTTGCATATTGCTTTTGATATTTAAACATCCCAGAATAAGATTCCTACTTCAGAAGAATCCCAACTAACCTTTCGCCTCGAGTTCTAACGCCGAGAAATCCATGACCACTTCTGAAGTTACCACGGGGATTCGAGATTCACGATAGGTGACACGTGCTGAGAATCCGGCAGAATGGTAGTTACGGGCATGGGGCGGTGTTTCAGATCCCGACTTGGTTGATGGACTGCGGATGGGAGGCTACGACTACAGAACTCTCTGAAATCGAATTACTATGAATGTTCCCCTACTGCAGACGATTGCTATGTGATTTCTTTCCTCCTGTTGTTTCTTATAATGTCTCCGTTTCGCTGCATATTAGTTCATAAAAACGCGTAACTTTCGATCGCTTTGTAAATGAAACGCGAAGAATTTTGTAAGGAAATTGTGGCGCTATGGAAAAACTGGAGAAACTATTTGATGAGTGGGTTCGCTATGCTTCTGGCATCACAATATTAGTTTCGGAAAATGTCTAAAACATGGTTTTAAAACGTTCCTTTTATTTATGTGCAACATGGTATTTGACAAACAAAATTGTCCATCTGATCGGTACAGAAAGCATCACTCCATTGGTACTTCAGACATCCTAATAATGGATTTGGATTATCTTGGTGAAGCTGAAATGACCTAGATATTGTTCCTCTTCAAAACAATTACAAAGATGCAACTGGTCGCAAATATTCCGTCATCAAAACCACAGTATCTGTTATAGTCGCCATTGGCCGGAATCACCCGGACTCCATTGTCACTCCAAGCATAAGGGAAGTTCCCGACACGTCTGAGCCCAATCCAAGTGTTCTGCGTATAGCCTGTTGTATCAGTTCCCGTTGAAGCAAGATCTAAAAAAAAAATAGTTTCTGTTGCTCTCAACCAACCTGTGATAAAAGTATTCGTAACATCATCGCGAATAGCTGCTAAATGCCCATTAGCACCGAATGCCGCGCACATGCTCTCAGCTCCGTTCCAATTGGTCCGTGTTCTGCCAACAAAATAGCAAAATGTAGTGTGAGCAAAGTAAGTGAAACCCATAGGGCATTGTACTGAATTATCCAACGTTATTGTCACTTTAAAGCATACGAGTGGTCGTTGTAGTCGTAGTAGTAGAAGTTGTTGTTGTTGTTGTTGTTGTTGTTGTTGATGTCGTTGTAGTAGGGGCTGTAGTGGACGTTGTTGTGGTTTCTGAAAAAAAAACATTTTTCAATCAAGCCTGGCCCTAGGTTTCAAAATGCCGAGCCCCATTGAAAATTTCTGAAAAGAGATAAATGAATGAACACGGCTTGGAGAACTTTCTAGAAAGCCAGATTTAAAAGTAGTCAAAAATAAACAAGATCAAAACTCGAATACCTGGAAAGACGGGATTTGAAGTAGGAATACAACTTTGTGCTTTAGTGAAAAGCAAATATCCAATAAAAAGTTGAATCATTTTGCGAGAATGTGTCCCATGCGAATTCCGCTTTTAGAACGAGATCGACAAGTTTCCGTTCTCTCTCTCGCGAATCCCGCTTTCGACCAACCTTGATAGACCATAAGTCGCAGATAAGCAGCAATGCTTTTTTGGCATAGACGCAATGTTCTCTCAGCTCAAATTTCCATTATTTCCAGCCTAACGGAACAGCTCATTACAAACAGTTGTTAAACATCATTAAAAAAGCAACCCGCGAAAAGAAGTGTGGTTTGGACTCTACAAAAACTGGACAATAGAATTCTGTAGGCAAACTGGGAAAGCCTAAACCGCGTCTGACTTAATCATTGCGCGAAAGAGTAGTGCGTGTTACGTTTTCTAAAACTCGAGCAGAAAGTCGAATTGCGCGATAACCAGAAATAAGACAGACGTGGTTTGGGCTTTCCCAACTTGTCTACAGAATTCTATTGCCCAGTTCTTTTCGCGGGTCACATTTTTAATAATAATTGTCCCCTTTTTGTCAAATATTCAAAGAATATTTAATGATCAACGCTTATTAGTAGCAAAAAATGCTTTACAACAATTTTTTATACTGTAGGAACGCTTCTACATGCCATGTTTTAGTGCTGACGCGCAAAGTTCATTGCGCGGACTTTCCTATGGATTTCATGTGCTCAGTTGCACGTTTTGACGTGTCTGAAGGCTCAAAACACTCTAAAAAAACACATTTTAACATATTCTATCCATTTGACCCCAAAACAAAATTACCCAAAAAACCCATCTAGAGTTATCGTATCGGTCTAAAAATTTGCGCCGCGGGAATCCGACGGTTTCTGAACCTATAGACAACGTTTGGTGGCAATCAGCTTGGTAGTTTTTTTATTTCCAGCCTGGGTTACGAATATCGGATGACACGTTTTTGAAAAGTCTTTTATGTTTGAAATTTTTATTTTCTAACCTATTGACACTAAACTTTTTTTCTAGGTTATTCTAGGTGGTTAAAACTATGGGACAAAGTTTGAGAGCAATTGAATAGACCGGAGCCGAGAAATAGCGATTTTCAGTTTTTAAGTGTGCGCACTAAGTCATAATCAAACCACAGCGTAGCGCTATGCGCAAATTATGAGATTCATGTTACTAATCAAAATATATTTTGAGTAGAGACCAAATACAATAAGTTCAGAGATGTTTGTGCTCGATCGGAATGCTTCTCTGAGTAGGAGAGCCAGACTTCGGAGCATCGATGAACAGGTGACCGTCACGGTTGATCGAAGAGTGAATAGCACTGAGCACCTTTTTTCCTAATATAGACAGTTAACTAACGTGAGATCGACGTCCTCTGGCAGAGTCCACTTGCGGGTAAAGGAACTGAAAGACTGTTTACAGATTGTATCGGCAATAACTCACCGCTCCATAAACGTATCGCGGTCTCTCAACTGGTGGTGACCCTCGATTGTAAGCATGTGACCGTCTACGTGGACCTATAAGTTGGCTTTATCAATAAACTCTATTGTCTCGAGCCTACCTTGAGTTCCTCCGGACGGAAATGAGAAACGTCAAGCTCTACGCCGAACTTGTTGTCATTGTTGACTACCTAATACGTTTTCTGTACTCTCCACAAAAGTAACACGACTCACATCACAAGCGGTGGTGGCAAAAGCCAGCGAGTCGTTCGGACGACCCCAATAGGAAGGGGTCATCTGGTGCTGCAGGCCCTGCATGTCGCGGATGGCATCGTCAAAGAATGAGCGGTAAGGAAGAAGAGACATCGTAGTTGTTCACTCGATTGCACCGGCGCGGATGCCTATAAATGCCGCCAGGGACACTTCTCGAAGCTTTGCGGACGGAAGTAAATAGCATGTGATGTTGCATGCCGCAAGCACAAAACAAGCCCTGTGTCAACACTGAGGGCTATTTTCGTCTCTGCAAGAGAAATCGGTTACGAAATTTGTTTCTGTTTCAATTTTAATGTCCTCGTGATTGTCATGGGTATTCGAAAGATCAGAGCAAAAAATGAGTAGCACAAAACAGCGTTTCGTCAATATCCAAAAGAAGGATATTGACGAAACGCTGTTTTGACCTTGTACGGCCATTTTCTCCCTTTTTCTTGGTAAATTTTCTGCGAAAGTAGACAATTCTAGGGTGAAATTTGACGGCGAAACGATTAAACACACATAGAAACCGAGAAAATGAGTGAAGTACCGAAAAAGGCAAGAAATTAAAATTCCAGGGAAGTTTGTTGCGGGACCCATTTGAAAAAAAAGCGCACGGTTCACCCGTCCAACCATAACTGGGCTGTCCCTTTAAAGTCCACAAAAATGTTGCCACCGTGCTTTTCAGTTGTAGTCGATGTCACGTATTTCATGATTTGGAGTCAACCACATAATCAGACGAGCGCGTGTTTTAGAAGAATCAGGATCTTGTGTGATTGCCCCTAGTTGTTAAAAAAAACCCGGAAATTTTATGTACCCGCTCAGCACTCAGAATATGCCCGAAAAGGACGAGAATGAGTTTATGGGCAGTTTGGACACCCTGGACAGATATCTTTTTGATTGAATCCGCGCGTCGCACGATTCCAATGTGTCGCTGAATTTTCGAATCGGATATCAGGAACAAAAAGGAACAAATATCAAAAGGCGAAGTCAAAAGTGAGAAGTGTTTTGATTTTTGAAAAACGAACATAATCTGCTTATTTATGTTCTTTCTATACACTGCTTAGCACTATCCAATCATTTATTCAAACGCTATTTGCGATGCTGACAACCTTATGATTATCGTTTGGACTGATTCTGATGGTATCGGCCAATCTCACAAATCCTTACTTTGAATACAGCTCTGCCATTTGTAACTATCCTGTGAAGGTAAAACTTTTATAACAAACTTCAAGTTCTTTCCAGATTCTTGCCGTAGTCTCTTTGATTATCAGTAGCGGCGGAGAGTACATGATTATGACACAGTCACCAAAATACATGGCCAAGTCTTTTAAGTGCCTCATTGTCTACCATATTGGAGCGTGAGAACACTGTCCTTCATGAAGAGTTTTCTTTTAGAGCTGGCCTCATAGCTCCTTACTTTGCCTGGTTCTCGTTCCCGAAACTATTATTGCCCTATATTGCCTTCCATGCAGATGGCCTCTTCACAGAATGGGGCATTCATCAACGAGTACAAGCCGAGCTTGTTCTCTGCTTGCTCTTAGGTACGTTTGCAGGAATAACGAGTTCTTTTGCGTAGCCTATTGTTAGAGTATCCGTGTGTTTTGAGTCTCACTATCTGTACCATAGGTTCTCAGAAACAGAATGTTTGCGCGCATTTGCACCTGGGGTTTTTCACATGCAGACTTGAATGTTCTTTCTTAAAAGTCTGAACCCGATTGAATTTGGCAAAACTTGAAAAATATATTATCGATAGACAAAATGTAGGGTTATATAAGATGCCTAGCTGTCACTCTGTACAGTATTGTGACAACAGTCTTTTCCCAGGAAATCTCTCCGCTGTGGGATCTATCTTCTACTATCGAATGGACATTCTTCTACCACGACGTCATATCTTGAACAACAAGATAGCTCGTTTTACAGCCTATTTCCTGACCTATCCTGCTCTGAGCCTCTTCTCTGCACCAATAATCCACTTGGTGACTCAAGAGGACCAAGATAAAGTCAAAATCGAGTTATTTGAAGAGTATCGCTACATCCATCCGGATATTTTCAAGACTCCTGTTGTTTGCGGTCATTTTGGGGACCAAAATCCTACAACTTACATAGCTGTGGTAGTTTATCCACTCGCTGCGTCCTACGGGCTGTTTGTGATCTTCTTTTGCTGCACTAACATTTTCTTGATATTGAGGAAAGAAGCCAAAACGATGTCTAAAGCCACGAGGAAACATCACATTGAAGTCTTCAAAGCTTTGATAGGATTGGTATCATTTTTACTCAATTTTTCAACAAATTTAGCTTGTAGGTTATTACTCTTGGGCTCATAGTCATTCTTTCTGTTTTTCCACTCATCATTTTACTTTTTACTCAAAGTTTGAGAGCCGATCTTTTTAATTACTGCAACTTCTTGATCACACTCTTGGCACCGGCTTCTATGTTAGCCTGGATTTTTTCGTACAAGCCATACAGAACGTATATTTACAGAATGACCAAAAAGATTAGTCGGCAAAAAGTGGAACATTCGCAAGTTGTAGTAATTGTTTCCGTACATGATAGCAATCTTCGCTAAAGAGAGTAATAAACGATTCGACACTATCAGCTCAATAGATACAATTGACTCGTGATCTCGAACGACCAAACTCAGGTCAGCTGATTGGATGGGTTCTGGACGTTTGTGAGTGTCAGAGTCAAAGTATACGGCGAGGAAAACTGCCAAAAATCCATCATGTGGGTTGAACCAGCTATCAGGCATATTTTTCAAAGAAGCCAGTAAGCATGACCTTCTCAATGTGTGTCAAGGTGCTCTTCCCGCAAGTAGTGTTTCCTGTGTTGAGAGCACATCAAAACTCGGACACTAAACAACATTGCGATATAACTCTGCCCCTCAAAGAAGTCACCTGTCAAATTCTCATTCATTGAAAATTCTTCAAAACTTTATTTGTTGACTCATTAGTTTCGTAGAAATATCGCCGACTGTGAAACAGAGATAACAGGTGTTTTTCTCCCACTTATCAGCTTTAAAAAATAATTCTTGTAAGGCGTTGTGAGGAAAATCACACAGAAATCGTGAACCGGGGCGAAAAGGGATGGCATTACCAAAAGGAGGGCCGTCATGTATTCTCCCAGTTCATTCGTCCATTCGATTTTAGCAGCTATAAATGTTATCATGCTGATATTTTGAGGAAGGATACTTACAGTTGATTGGCTTCAGTATGAACATCGCCGTCGCAACTCCTAACATAATGCTTGGTACACCGATGAGTATAAGAGGTATCAGTCCCTTGAAACGAAGTTTAGAATAAGAAAACTCTGCCTACCTGCCAAATCAGAGATCTCATAAGCATTCTGTGCAGACTTATCGTCTGACGGCTCAAGTGCTGTTTCTTATCGTTCAACATGACAGTCACCTGTACATGTGAAGTTTCAAAAAGGATAGTTCTTACTGTATGAATAGATTTGGCAACCATAGCTGTCACATAGCTAACCAGGATAACCGCCCACATTACCTCCACATACATTATCTGCATTTTCGCAGGCAGTATTAGGTAGACTCCAAAACTGTGATCGTAAGTGATGTTATTCTACAAGAATTCAAATTCTGAACAAGCGAAACTTACAGTTTGGATATAGCTTAAAAGGGTTACATAGTCAGGCTGTGTCAAAAATTGGGTGACCATGTGACAAACCACAAGAAGTGTAGCCAGCATCATCTCCAGAACAAATTTATTCCTTGCATTAGGAACGTTTTTCATCAAAGTGTTTTCTCGATATACGAAGCCGAGGACAATCGATAGCAATACATTAAACAGACTGGCTGTGGCCAGAACTACCCAAAAGCGAGAATATTGTGGGAAAAGCTCGCCGAGAAAGCCTTTTACTTGGCAGCCAAATGCTTTTGGAATGGGGGTAAGCAAGACAAAAAGCCCGTACAGAAAGTCAAACTGGTAGACTGCTACCTAAGCAGTCTTTATTTGGATTTTGCCCTTCACTTACAGCCATGATAATTAGTATTTTCTTGTAAGACTTCATGGGGTTTGGTGTGTGAAAGACGATGACGTACAAA
Source organism: Oscheius tipulae (assembly GCA_037178975.1). Lineage (NCBI taxonomy): Eukaryota > Metazoa > Nematoda > Chromadorea > Rhabditida > Rhabditidae > Oscheius > Oscheius tipulae. Next base: position 8,412,026 of record JASJZH010000004.1, on the reverse strand, counting down.
AGAAATCCAGTGACAATTGTCGAAGGAATTGCCATGATTCGAGGAATCGTCTCAATCACATTCATTTTGAGATGGCTATGAGTCTCGGTGAACCAATCAGTCTCAGCTTTGCACCTGTCTTACCCCTTGAACGGTACATGTCATCTATTACCCAGCTGCGGTAACTAAGTGACTATTACAACCCATGTTCAAGAACATTGCGATACCGTCCTCATCATATGGAACGCTGTAACCCAAGAAAGAGCGGTTTGAAATATAGAAAATATTCAACACTTTATCGAGACGCAAAGCTTGATCTGATCACCGAAGAAGGCGATACAATAGAAATTACTGGCATCTTGCCGCTCTTCTTAAGCAATTTCCGGAAGGCATTTTTATAAGGCGTCGTGAGGAAAATCACACAGAAGTCGTGGATAGGAGAGAAAAAAGATGGAACGACCAGAACAATAGCTGTTGCATACTCTCCAAGTAGCCACCAGTCACTCTCAGCTGAAAACTTTTAGCGTGTTAGAGCACTTGGTGCACTTACAATCAAGCGATATGGGTAAAACAGAAAAGCCGATTGTAACACAGCCCAACATTATACTAGGAATGCCTATAAGAATGAGCGGTGCGAGACCCTTAAACGGAATAAAGTGGAAATAATCTTTTATACAAACCTGCCAAATGAGGGATCGCATGAGCATTTTATGTAGATTCACGGTCTGGGGACTCATGTGTCGTCTTTCGTCGTTTAACATCACTTTCACCTGAAAGTACAAGTTCCGAAAATGGCAAATATATACAGTATGGATAGATTTGGCAACTATTATCGCCACAGTAGTGAACAGGACGGTAGCCAATATTGCCTCAATGTACATATTGGTCATCTTTATCGGTAGCATTATGTAAACTCCGAAATTGTGATCGTACGTGATATTGTTCTAGAAGACTCTTTTACTGTAAACATTAGAAGCGTACAGTATTCAAGTAGTTCAAAATGATAAAATAGTCCGGCTGTGTTGTGTACTGAGCAACCAACTGAATTATGGCAAGAAAAGTGGCCAGGAGCATTTCCAAAACGGAAGTGTTTCTTGCTTTGGGATTGTGTTTGATCAAGGTATTCTCCCGATATACAAAGCCGAGAATGATCGACAGCATTTGAATAGACAAGCTAGCAACAGCCATGACTACCCAGAGGCAAGAATATTGTGGATAATATTCGCCAAGAAAGCCTTTCACTTGGCAGCCGAGAACTTTTGGAAACGGGACTAACATGGTTAGAATCCCGTACAGGAGGTCAAACTGGTAGACGGATACCTAAACAGAATGCCACTGCTAAAGTTTAGATTGCTCACCGCCATGATAGTCAGTATTTTCTTGTAGTACTTCATGGAACTTGGAGTGAAAAAGATGATCAGATAGAGCAGGAAACCCGTGATGATAGTTGAAGGGACAGCCATGATTCGAGGAATTACCTCGGCTAGATTCATTTGGAGTGGCTACGAGGGATTCCTCGTTTTCCTATTCAATAATGCACTTCACCTGTTCTATTTATTGGCCAGACACGGTTACAGAGCATAATGCTCTTTGGAACGACAACCATTTTAAATTAACTCTCTCGCAGGTTATGCACAAAAAGCATCTTTTTGCCATTCGAATTAGTAGAAACGACGCTGATGCTATCTCTCTACTACTAAAGTGCAATGGTGTCCGTCCATGCGTCACCGCGAGAAAAAAGCTGGCAAGTCATGGCACGTCAAGAGTTTAGTTGGATGGCAATTAAGAAATGAAAAGTGCAAAGTCATGTTCTATCCAAAGTGTTTGAGCTTGATGTGAACTCAGAAGCGGGGAAGATCCTGATACAAACAATGTTGAGCCCACATAAAAAAACCGGTACGGCATGAAAACTACACTCTGTAGCCCCGACACCTTTCATTAAGTATTTCCAGTTACTGTAACATGAAATACTAGTCATTTACGCTCAGGACGGAGCGCATCAGAGAACTTTTTACATTTTGAACAGTTTTGCTTCCTTCAAACTGGTATTGTCAGCTCGAATCTGGGATAACACTTGACAAAAAAGTCCATACACATTTGTCAAGTGTCATCCAGACATGTGCGACAGACGCCTCTTGCAAATAGTAAAGGTAGGATGTCTGATTTCACTGCTGAGAAATTGTACCACATGAAGTTGTTATTGATTCGAGATTCTTGTCCCTTGGCTAGTTACCTCATTTTTTTAACAACGACACAATAAGCTTTCTGTAGAGGTAGTGAAGTAAAACACAGTAGTGAAAAGAACAACAGAAAGTAAATACGGCTAGTGTTGAATACCCGCGGATTGTAGCAAGAAGTAGTGAAAAATAGTGTTATATCCAAGAAAGGCCTATGTTGTGCTAACAAATATAAACAGTGACCGCTTTTCCACAGCTAATTGTAGGAAGAACGAAATTACAAAACAAAACGGCTGTGCAGCTACTTCATTGGTTTCAAAATATGACACCAAATGAAAGTTAAGCAATGCAATTTTGTTACAGGAACACAAAAAATAATAAACTTGGGTTGATGGGGGAATCATAAGACAGAGTACGGCATCTCAGCTCCAATACCGTTCGACTTCATCAAATGCTCATTCGAGATCTCATTTGTTAAGTTGGGTTCACTGGGAACGTATTTCACATTCTCATGCTATAGAAACCGGAAGCTGATCATGTTGGACGGAGCGAGAATAGTCAAGTTTTCAAACTGAGTTCAAATAATCATGATGTTGTACGAGTGAGAATATTTCGTTGAAATTCACTGCTGTGATATTGTTCCTCTTCTGGCTTCAAGATCTTTGAATCTCCTTGCCACCTGTCTTGTTCCTTCTTTTTGAAATAGCGACACGATGAACTTTCTGTAAGGTGTTGTAAAGTATAAAACAGTAGTGAAATGGATGAAGGAAAAGAAGGACGGCATAGTAAAATTAATAGCCGCGAGTTGTAGTAAAAAGTAGTGTACTGTAAATTGTATGCCACAAATTCCTTGAAAGGTTTACTTTGTTCCGGGTTACCAAAGGTGTATAGAGACCGCAGTTCCACTGCTAACGCTTGTATGACGAAAGGGATGACAAAACACAATGCTTGTGCGGTCACCTGAGTACTTGGAAAATGCACTGAGATGGCAATCTACCTGCCAAATTAGAGCTCGAATAAGCATCTGGTGTAGGCGGACAGTGTTGGAGCTGAGATGTTCTCTATGACAGTACAGTGTCCAGTAGATCTAAACTTATCTCGATCTCGTTTTAAACTCAAGTCCACGGAATTGGAACAGCGTATACGGACTAGACCGACTGCCTAATTTAGTAAGCCCAGGCAAGTGTATACATAGATGAGAAGGCGCGACCGTGACTGTTACTGTGAGCAAGGGAGAGGACCTACTCTTAGCACAGACTTAAACATGTAGCTTCCGGCAACTCCGACATTTAGCGCTATGTAAATCAACATCCTGCGATTTTCTACCAATTTCCGCTCAACAATGGCGTAGGTGGCAAAACTGCGATCGTAGGACGACTTTACCTGAAGAATTAAATTTTGATAATGATTTGAATTCGTTCAAACTTTCTCCAAAAACGTTGAAACTTCTTCGGGCGAGACGGCAAGATCTAGGAAAAAGTACCACCACACCAGTTGCACAGCAAAGAAAACAATGAATTGGATCGAGTGTAGAAAGAGGCGCATTGGACTCCTTGTAAACTCGATTAAAGAGTACTCTCTATAGACAAAGTTAAATATTAGTGAGTAGATGAGAAGCATTTGAATTTGGTACTCGAGAGCCTGAACAACATGTAAACATAGACAAAGATTACCGCAAGAGCGTTTCCATAGGACGGGAACATCATTCCGAGAGGTCCACTGTATTGCATCCCTAACGCGTTTGGTAGTACTACAGGGCAAAGAAGAAAACTACGGATGATATCGAACAAATAGACGATTATCTGTAAGTCTTGCTTGTAAACAAAGAAACGGTCGCAGTATTCAACAATGTTTAGCTTTACTGTACAACATTTTTGGGCGTCAAACACTTACATATTCATTTGTGTTTTAATATACTAGTTACACGTTTTCTAGCTTGACCAGACAGTGATCAACACATGTTTTTGTCATATTACTGGTTTGTCATCTGGTCAGTTAGGAAATCTTATATACGGAATCATTTAATAGCCCGCAATTACTTTATTTCTGACCCTCCAACTCACTCACATTTATTTTATCCCAGTTTATGTTAGAAACTGCTCAGCTGAGTCTTAAATTCTGAAACGAACAGTCGATGTAACCGTGTGTGTGTTTGTACGTGGCCTGTTGTAGGTTTGGACACCCGATAACGCAAATTTTTGTTGTTGTAAAATACCATTTTGTAGAGAATTTTGTGGCTAGTGAAGCGGCATTTTTAAGTTGAGCAAGCATATGCAGTAATCAGCTTAAACTTGCAGTAAAATGCGAGTAGGCCCCGTTTTGATCGGAAATCCAGTTTCAGCGCAAAAGTTTGAGTACTGCTAAGAGACGCTACTCGAACTAGGCAAGCAGGGTTTAATGATTGTAGGCAGTACACTTTTTGTCAAGTTGTTTTCAGCTGTAAAAAGACATAGAGCCCAGAAAGAGATGGAGAGACAGAGAGAGATAGGAAGATAGAGAGACATGAAAACAGAGAAACAGAGAGAGGGACGGAGAGACAGAGGTACCGAAAGGCAGAGTCAAGTAGAGACACGCAGACATAAAAGGGGAGAAGAGCTGGCCGTGTGTCTGCGGCAAGGAGAAAACGGTTATCGAGAAATCATGGTTATAGTTTGGCAGTTCAGGAAGACAAAGAGAACTTGGATAAAAGAAGATAACAAGGCGATGACAGAGAGATTGAGAGGCGTCCAGTAGAGAGACACGGTGAAAATGACTGAGGCGTAGTCGAGGACGACATATTATAGAAAATAGGGCCACGCAGACAGACAAGTTGGAAACAACAAAAGAAATTCCACCGGTAGTAGGAATAAAATGACGAGATGTGAAAGTGACCATGAGACAGATTGCCAAACAATAATGGAGTAGGCGAAAACGGAATAGTATATTTTCTGAGCGCTGTCTGTTGGAGACCACAAACCGACACAACGTTATGTTTTGCCAAAAAGGTGTGAGAAATCCCCGAAAACAGAATAGCTGTAGATAATGAATGCGTAAGATCCAGTAGATTGAAGCAGCGCGGTATGCGGACTTCGATACCGAGTCGGACTTGACTCGATTCAGCTCGACTCGACATGAGCCTCGAGTTCGACTTGGGCAAGGTTGTTCCAAGACTATTAAGTTTCGAAAGAACGCCATAAAGAAAGTCCATAAAACTCACATTAACGTAGAATAGGACGTACTTATATCTCCTCATACAGTTTGGGCTCTTTTTGAGTACAACATAGCTGAGAAGAAATGTGAAAATGGTCGATGGAATGCACATTCCCATGTTCAAAAAACGTAAGCTAATCATGTTGGACTGAGGAACCGAGATAAAATTACAGAGAGTTTCAGTCAGAACTGAGAGGTCATATCAGTTCCGCAAATGACCAATTAGTAAGTGGCCACGAAGTTACACGCCCACTGGTCTCCGATCACGAAGGTGCTCTTTATTGTACGAATAAAAGTTAAAAGAATTAAAGCCCAGTGCGGTACGGACAAGTAGCCGTGACGGAATGACCTAAATAGTTTTGACACCAAATAAACTTTTTTGCTTCCTTTTCTTATTTGCTGCTCTTCTTTGCGTGACGTTGAGTGGAATATATGCTATGGAAGTGGCAAAGGTACATCTAGTTGCAAACACTGACACCCACAAACCGCAAAGTTTTCAATAAATGTTAGGCATATATCAAAATCTGAGTAGCTTCTTCCAGCTTGTTCAGGCTCTTTTTAAGGGACGCTGACATTACGGGAGACCGAGAGACCAGCGAGCGCTTTTTAAATTTAAATTTTGCGCGGGAATCTAAAAATACATTAGTTTCGATTACTATATCAAGGTAAAACTGTTCCACAGTGAAAACGAGACAACCGCTTTCCATAAGAGTAACTTTAGAAATTATTTTGGGTGCAAAACTCTAGTCTAGGCAGTACAAACTGTGGGGAAGATTACCGAACGCCCTAAAAAAGGAACAAAGCTTATATTTCGGTGGTAATCGATAACAAAACAAAAAAGAAGAGCACTTCCGTAATCAGCGTGTTTTTCTGTACAGTGCCCATATCTGAACTCATGGTCGAAAAAAAGGTCCGGACACTCGTTTTTATAATCGCTTTTTATCACTTCGAGTTGGTCAGAGTTACCGTCTCCGAATGTGCTGAGGAAGTGTTACAATTCTTCGGTCCAACTGAGTACATTTGGAAACAAAGTGATCATCAAATTGAAAGAATTGTGCAGGATATTGCGAAAGTTTGAAGGTGCGCTAGTCTTGTAGGACAGGGTTTAACTGATCCCAATACTGATTTGTAAAATCGATGAATTACTTTGCAGTATCACAAACAGTCTGGTTGTGACCGGAAAGACGATCAACTTTATCCTGTTCTGCCTGTCATCTGAGCACTTCCGTCGGCGCTGCTTCGTTTTCGTTCTACGGAAGTTCCCGCACCACTCAATATCTGCGTTATCATCTGGCCCTCTACTCTTAGGATGTTGTCTACCTTGTTTGTGTGGTTTCAACAACGAGAGTATAACATGCTCGCTGTACAGTTATGAAGATCAGCTTGCACAAACTAGAAAATGTATACAGTTTATGCAAAACAAGAAAGGCAGCTTGAAATAGAATAAAAATTAGGTACAACTCGTAGATACAGTCAGTAGTTCAGATCGAATCCTTAGTCAGAGTGGAATGTTCTTGCGGAGGAAAGACGTCTAGCCTGGGGAAGAGAAGCGATGTCTTCGTCTTGAGAGAAGCTGGTAGCAGGGGACAATCTTGCGCTGGCATCCTGCCAGAAGCAGGCTTTCATGTTCTCGAAGCGGTCATAGCAGGAGAGGTAGGTCAGATCAAGCTGAGTGATGTTTCCTGGTCTCTGATCGCAAAAAGTTAGACATTTGGATCCGGCCAGCGTGGTAGCGACACCATTTCTGACACAGCAGTCACGATGATCGCGACCCTGAGCGGCGCAGAATTGAATATCGGCGGCGGCCTGAAAACTTTCGTTCCTAACAGAAAATTACAAGCTTAACCTGCATGGGACAGGTGTCTTGTTTGAAGTACATGGCCTGAAGTGCAGCTCGGGAATAAGTACGGTAGCTGCATTTGCTCAAACAAGAATCAGGAAGGTTTCTCTCCTGGCAACATTCCATGAATTTCTCGTCAGGAGTGCGAGCCTGGCTCTGGAATTCACATTATCAAAAGTATACGATGTCAAACTCACGGCTGCTCCAGGAACAAGAGACAGAGTCTTGGCAGAGCGAGCTCTGGCTCTCATTTTGTAGCAACCATACCCTCCACAAGCGTATCCGCCTCCACATCCTCCACCACAGCTTGGAGCAGGCATCGGCGGAGCACATCCGCCTCCACAGACTCCGGAAGCGAAGCAGGCATAAGAGACTGGGACTAGAGCCAGAAGCAAGACGAGTAACGAGTTCATACTGAAAAGTAAAGAATGAATGGAAGAGGGACACCGGAAAATAGGATTTAAAAACCAGCTTCTGTACTAGTAGCTGGAGGACAAGGAAGGTATTAGCTGACTACTGGGCCGAGTTCTTTTATAGAGAGGAGGAGAGGGCGGTGCGATGTAATGCGCAATGAGTCAGAGAGAAGAAGAAGTAGAGAAAGGATAGACCCGTTGGCAAGGTCGTCTCTTGCCTATGACTCAGGACACACAGAGGTCGTTGTACAAATGGGAGACTGCTTGGAGGTGGTCAGTTAATATCTGTGGCTTTTTGTACAATCAAAATTATGCTGCTAACAACGTTGTAAGGATGAAAGTAAGATTACAACGTCGTTGATCGAGATTATAGAAGAGTTTTCCCTCATAATCTCAACTATCAGGAGAATTTCCGTATAATCTCCCCAGACGTAAAAATTCCATTTTATATTGGCTTGGAAAGCTGCCCTCTTTGAATGAAGATCAGGAGATTCTTTTTAGTGATTGGGCAATATGAAAAATTCTATCACGTATTTTCTCGGCAGACGACAAGTTACTCTTTTTACTGCATCAATGAATTAGATTACAGATAATTTACCTTCTTCTAGCCCCTTAAACTTCTTTTTAGCAGCCACATCTTGACCCAACGTCTTGCTTATTCACTGCCGGCAAACTGTGACCGCTCAGTCTACAACAACAATAAGAGCAAATTGCGTCACACAGCTATTGTCTCTTGTTTCTAAGCCAGTAGACTCCCAAAAAAATCTTGTTTGAACTTCTCTCTACGAAAAAACGACGCACTTCCTCAATCCGAAAATCGAGGCTTACAGCTACCGGTAGGCTCTTGCCTCGAGGTTGGGGCGAACCGGTCCAGATCGTGTTGTCCTCAAGGTCGGGACATGCCAACGGTTGCATCGCAAAACAATGAAAACAGCCTCATATGAATCTCGAAATGACCTTATCTGCTTTCTTTTCGAGAAAGGAGAAAGCTATTGAGCGAAAGACCGTTGAGAGATCAATCACACGTCATTTGTTTGACGGCGACTGCTATAAAGGCTCTGTCGATAGCTACTCACGCACCCAAAAGATGAACTGTTCTCTCGTACTTATTTTCCTATCCTCGCTGATTGCTCTCACCTCGGCCTCAATTACCTGTGCCAATGTTCGCTGTGCTGGACCTTGTGTGGACACTCCAAAAGGACCGAAATGTAGTCCTCGACCTACGAGAATGTCGCCGCGTGAGTACATTTCATATCTTTAAGCCACGGAACATGTTTCAGCTCATCCCTGTGCTTTTACCACCTGCCAAACAGCAACACAGTGCGTAGCCGTCGATGGGAAAGCTCGTTGTGTTGCATTTGAAAAATAAAGGGGATTTCTTATAAAATCAAGCCTTTTATAAAGCGAGTGTCGGGACCCTTTTCTAGTTCGCAAAAGATAAAATTCTTTGATTTGACAAGTCGTAGCATGTCCATAGCAGTCGTAAACAAACAATAAATGGCTTCAGCTAATGGTGCAACAGGAATCCCACTATTCTATTACCGGATGGTCATCCTCTTCCCTCCCCACAGCTTTGTCTTCAAGTCGTTTGCAATCTTTCAAATACATTTTCAGCCTTTCAAATGGATCAATACCTTACTTTGCGTCCTTATTCAACCCGCAAGCAGTGCTATTCCCTTGCCTATGTTTCTATTCATCCACTTTTTCAGTGATGACGTAGCGGTCAAGTTGACGGCCTTCCAAAATATTCAAATATACTATCCACAAATGTTTACCGATGAAACCGTGACTTTCGACGTTAGCGGTGCCAACCTGTTTGCTACTCTAGGGTTCTGGATAATGCTCTTACTAGGGAAGGATTTTAGTTGCCCGCGGGATATCGAAACGAGGTAGGTGTCATTCGAAAGGGCATCGAAAATGATGGTGTTTCCCAAATTTTCAGCTGCGGAATGGATGTCTGCTGTCCTCTGGAGCTTTTCCCGTTTGCAGATTTTGAGCTGAATTTGCGCTCTTAGACTTGGATATCCAGTGCTTCTTTCAGCGCAAGTGACCAAGTGGTGCAGTGCCTAAGCGCTCCGCTGAAAGACTTTTGGTTTTTGGTTCGAATCATTGCTTTTTCTTACTGCTAAAAGCTAGAAAATCTTTATAGTCGACCCTTTCACTTACTGAATACAAAAATCCCTTTTTCGGATAGCACTGTGACGACCAGTATCGCACAATTTCACAGCCACTTTGACTAAAGAAAAAGTTTTTTTCACAATGTACTGCAAAGTTGTAGCCCTTGATCTGTTCTACAACTTTGCAAAGCATAGCCAGGCCGGAAAAGTATTTCTTCGTCCCCAAAAACGAATTTGAACGCGCGAACTATATCAGAAAAACTTAGGAAATAAGAAGGTCGACTATAAAGATTTTCTAGCTTTTAGCAGTAAAAAAATGCAATAATAGAACTAAATACTCTTGAAATGAGTAAATAAAAATGTTTTTCGAAGAGAGAATTCGAACCAAAAACCAAAAGTCTTTCAGCGGAGCGCTTAGGCACTGCACCACTTGGCCACTTGCGCTGAAAGAAGCACTGGATATCCAAGTACAAGAGCGCAAGTTCAGCTCAAAATCTGCAAACGGGTAAAGCTCCAGAGGACAGCAGACATCCATTCCGCAGCTGAAAATTTGGGAAACACCATCATTTTCGATGCCCTTTCGAATGACACCTACCTCGTTTCGATATCCCGCGGGCAACTAAAACCCTTCCCTAGTTAGATGTCGTAGTGTTGATTTTCATGGTCGCGATAAGCTGCTTTTACATTTCTCATACGCTGAACAAGTCGTCGAAATTATCAAGTACAAACAGAAAACAGCATCGTATGGTTTTTCATTCCCTACTGGGTCTAGTGAGTGTCTTACCTTTTTTTACAATTACGGTTTGGTTGTTTACATGTAAATTTCTATTGACAGGGATCTGGTTTAAGTTTCGCTTATGCACTGCTTGTGTTGCTTATTTTGATGCCGGTTGCTTTGGCGTTTATTCCGTTTGGACAAGTCTTGTACATGATCAGCTATACACCTTACAGAAACTTTATTGTGAAGTCGTTCGCATCTGTAAGTCCGACTAGCGCCAATAATGAGCGCACTATGTGAAGAGAGTGGTACCGAACTCGGCAGCAGTCTCTGTTATTATTATCCAGACAGCAAAGAGAAGTGTTCCAAGGCTACTCTGACTACTGTCATCGTTTTTTTTAGTTTGACCAGATAAAGTTTTAACGGTTTCGGAACTAATGTTCGAACAGAATCGAATGCAATAAACAGTAACTGCAAAATGACACGTACATTACTTCCCGAGCTTCAGCCTTTCGTGAGACTCTTTTCAAAAATCGATAAGATCTATCGTTCGAGATCAGCTTCATTTTGTCCCTCATGGTCCTTTCAAGAGCTCAAGCAACTGGCGGCAGCGGTGTCCGTTACGAATGTGGATGGAAAAGCTCGTTGTGTTGCATTTGGAAAATAAAGGGGGTTTCTTTTAAAATTAAGCCTTTTTTTAAGAGACACTGATATTACGAGAGAAGGGGAGACCAGCCAGCGCTTTTTTGAATTCAAGTTTTGGTCCAGAGTTTCAAAAATACTGGATTTTAGCTTCTTTCTGTATTTTTGATGCTTCACACTTATTTTCTTAGTTTTTAAGCGTGTTTTTTTTTAGCGTGCACATATGCTTGGGAAGGCGAAACCGCCGGAGACGGCTGGTTCCTTTAAGGTATTATTGTCTTAGGAAGTTGAATGAACCGAATTCAGGACAACAATGTTCGGAACCTGATAAACTTGTTTTTTCTAATCTCCATCCTTTGGGTCCATAACATCGACAACGGTCAGAAGGCAACAGCAGGAGCTTGACTAACTCTCCCAGCTACTCTGCCATTGATTCGTATAGAAACTTTACATTTACCATATTTTTTGGTCAAGTTGGCCAAGCTGATGCCAGAATGGGAACTGGGATGTTACAGCTGCACAAAGTTGATTTCTCAAAAATTAATTACAGGTTTAGCACCTGTCGAATCAATATGAAACACTCCTGTCAAACTAGAAACTGAAGGGAATTCAAAGCGCTCAGAAGTAGCGAAAAGTAAAAGATTTATTGACCCGAAGTATAATATTCCGCTCTGTTCAGTCTCTGCGATCTATTACTCTCTATGTTAAAGATTCTTGCCGTTCGCAACTCCGATGAGAGTTTTGTCGCTCACGGTCACGTCGTTCTGTCAACAAGGCGCTTTCACGCTGCGCACTGCCTCTTCTTGATCTCAAAGTTCGCAAAGAGGCACCCCGTTGGTCGAGCGACGTCTGTCGATTATAATCTACGGTGACGCCGAAGCGCTGACAGAGTCCTGTTCCTTGTAACTGAAAAAGTTTTAATGAACTGATTTCTGAAAAAAGAAATCACCTGCGGGAACTTCCGTAGAACGAAAACGAAGCAGCGCCGGCGGAAGTGCTCAGATGACAGGCAGAACAGGATAAAGTTGATCGTCTTTCCGGTCACAACCAGACTGTTTGTGATACTGCAAAGTAATTCATCGATTTTACAAATCAGTATTGGGATCAGTTAAACCCTGTCCTACAAGACTAGCGCACCTTCAAAATATCCTGCACAATTCTTTCAATTTGATGATCACTTTGTTTCCAAATGTACTCAGTTGGACCGAAAAATTGTAACACTTCCTCAGCACATTCGGAGACGGTAACTCTGAGCAACTCGAAGTGGTAAAAAGCGATTATAAAACGAGTGTCCGGACCTTTTTTTCGACCATGAGTAATTCGAAACTAATGTTACGTCCCACTTCAGACTCGAAAAGGCTCACCCCAGCTCGAATAAGTTGCGGATACTGGAAGCCAGGATAATCTCGACATTATACGACTTGTCAAATCAAAGAATTTTAACTTTTGCGATCTAGAAAAGGATCCGGACACTCGCTTTAAAGGAACACCAGTCGGGTATCGGACCATACTGGTTCTTTTTAAGCAGCAGAAACTTTTTTTACTCACCTAAAGATATTGTAGAACACTGGTCCGAAGTGGGAGCTGAATCTGAACTGCTCCATGATCACCATTATTGAAGAAGGTCCCTGGGTGAGGGAAAAGCATAGTCCAATGGCAATGACTGTCACTGTTACACGCTTCCTTGACTTCTGAAGTACAAGGACTAGGGCTGAGTTTTCTAAAACTACCTGCTGGTTCCTGGCTAGACTCTCCCTAGCGGCATCCAGTTGCAACAATTCCTTGCCACACCTTTGTAGTTCCCGGATCATGAGCATGTTCAGAATAATGACGACTACAATTGGCAGGAAGACGACAAAAAGAACGTTGAAGATAGTTGACCCTTTCAAATAGGCCATCTTACTTTCACTTGGTCTGATCTAAACATTTTTGCTTTCTGCTTTAAAATTGACCAATTACCTGTTCTTTCTTCATGTAGGTTCTCCAATGAATCTCTCCAGCATAGTAGCAATTCCCATAAATCTGGGTCCCATTGCACAGGATAGCAACTTCACAATCGTATTCAAAGTGGTGGTATAGCGTTACGATTCCTGAAGTTTCTGAGCTTTAACGTCGTTGCTGTCTTTCAGTTTCTGTCTTAAGTCAAACATACCAGTAACGAAAAAAATGGAGCTCAAAACCAGTACCATCCTTCCTCGTTGCCAGTACAATTTAGATCTCAGGGGCTGGCGGACTATTAAAAATCGTTCTATTGACACTGCTAGGATAAGCCTGAAGCGAAAGTTGAGGAAATCCCAAAATAGATTTACCAAATAGCTGCTGCACTCATCCAGTTAGCTACAGCTACAATATGCTGTCTGGTTTTGATATAATAGCTGCGGAATGTGTAGTTGATGGCTAGAGATTCGAAGGAGGAAAGAGCATGAGGGACCATGGCAAGAAGGAAGGCTAAGTCGCAAAAAGAGACAGCTGCTAACTGAAAACCTCTTCAATGCCGAGTACGTAATGTAACATACCAAATCACTAGCTATATTCGACACCTCATCACTAGATAGAACCCATAGATTTAGGCAATTACCCAGCACTCCAAGAGTAAATTGAGCCGGGAAGAGATACTGCCACAACCATCTGAATATCATAATTGATCGAGACCCATCCCTAATCTCTGACCTGGCTATCGGCTCTCTAACAAAAAGTAGATCGACATGTTTCAGGCAGTTCATGCACGGCAGACTGACTCTGCGTTAAGCCGATCGAATAATCACATGAGAGTTATGAAGAGACGAGGTATGACCACATTGATTGACTCCCGGAAAAAGACTCTCAATGGAAACAGTTGACAGGCGGTACTTTGATCTGAAAAAAGTGAAAATAGCGGAAGGAGCCCCTGGAGAAATGAATGAAACGTATAATTGTGGTCACTAATGTCTAGCGGCCATTATTTGTTCAGACAGACTGGACACCCAGAAGCATCAAAACAAGGTCCGTATGGATCTAGAAACATAGATCACCCCGTCGTAGTCAGAATTCTCGAAGCTAGTTATTCAGGCAGGTTTTTAACAGTAGAACAACAATTTATAAATTTGACTTACAACTGGATCTCAAACCCGGGACCGTATTATCGCAAACGGAAGATGTCACAAAGAGTAGAGAGCTGTTTGCCCCGGTTGCGACTACTTGTTTTGAGACAGCAACAGGTCTGAATAAAGGAAAGAAAACTAAACTGACTCCGCTTAACATCCTATTTCCTTATTGTGATTGCTTAGAGATGACGTAAGTCTTCCGGAATTCTCTAAGCTTGAGTGTTCACTAACATCAGATCAAATTTCCACTTCACAGATCGTGATGATCTTTAGATGCACAGAGGACAGACAAACCCGTTTGGTCACCTATTATACAGAGGTGTTTAAGTGAGAAAGATAAAAAAAATCTTCTCGGTTTTTTTCACGGATTAACTGTTTGGGGAAAGAGAAATTAAGCGTCGTTATAAATTGATGCCACAGGAGACTGAGGAAGGTACAAACAGACTTAAGTGATCAAGGGCAGATGCCTCTTTTGAACACTTCAAATGGAAGCGCGTCAAAGATTAGAGGCAATCATTTATGCGAGAGGGAATGGGAAGACCCGATTGTGGAAAAGTGGTAGACAAAGATAGAGAGAAATAGGGATAAGGAAATGGATAGCGACTATAATTGGATCGCTGCACTGTTTTCTTCGTCAAAAATCTCTTCTGCAAACAGAATTGGCGCCAATTTGGGACAACAGTCGTACTAGGATCTGCTCGCGTCTTTGTCCATGGAAGTGAGAAACTTAAGGAGTGGTCTCAGCTGAAATATTCAACGAGTTTGTCATGCGAGTACGGGCGAAAGAGAGCCAGTTAAGAGAAGGCGATTATAATTTATGAAAATTGTCGACTAGGAGCTGCGACTAATTGGTGGCGGTATATTTACCGCAAACGATGAAGGTGGGAGTTGTTCGTGCTCAGCTTTGAAAACTGGAAAGATGGAAAGGATCTCAGACGTAGATTACACACTCTGGAAGTCGTTGTAGTTATGGGAAGTCGTCAAATGGTGTTGCGCGCTGGAGAATCGGGGAAAAGACAGGTTGATTTGGAGCAGGTTTCAAAACATCAGATATTTGTATTGGGCTTTATGTTATTTCATGGCCCTTCTTTCACAGCTTCAGATTCTACTATGAATATATCGGTCATCCCGCTTGCCATTCTTATCGATCAAAAGACCCTTTCGTCCGGCAGCGCGAAAAAGTATATTTACCCAGCCACAAGAATTGCGCACTCAAACAACCCAAACACCACTTCATGAAATCGCCTGAAACGTCAGTTTCGACAAGCTTATTTTCAATTGAATCCTGTCGGAACGACAAAGTGTTCTTATAGGGTCATTTGTATGTTTACCATGCGTCTGAAAAGCGACAGCGACTATTCAGTTGGTTGGAAATCTTCACAATGTCTCAGATTAATCAAGAACATGCCGGTTCACATTTTTTTCTTTAGTGCAAACATAAAGTAGTAGATCTATAACAATTTAAACACGTACTAGTAGTTGAACCCTGCGGTCATATATCCAGAGAAACTCCACTTTTTTATCCAGCCGCTTACATGATTCAGTAATGTCATCCTTTCGCGCTCGATTGCCGTTCTTTTGATCCTGAACATCATAGCAAGTTCAGCTTTCGAAATACCTCGTCAGTTCTTCCAGAAAGTCCTAGCCTGCCCTTTCCACACATATGCCTCATTTTTCGTAAACATGTGCGCGTGGCTCTCATAATATGCAGCTGGTTAGTCGGGGAAGACCTTTAGGGGCCAATGACCACTTCGATGCATATATCATGCGACTCTAATGACTAGTGTCGGCCTCTTGACTCACAGACGTTAGCGTAACCTTTCAACTTATTGACTTATCTTTATTCACTATTCGTCTGTTTACGCGTCTGGAAAGCATCCGATAATTCTAGAGGGCAGAAGAAGGGCTCTGGCACTCTATTTATAACTTGTTGTCATGTTCGTAATAGCGGTCCATTTTGCTCCTCACAATGTGCTCTTTTTGAGAGGGTAGATGCATCTATAAATAGTGGATAGGAGAGTCAACAGAGTTGGAATAAGGATGAGGCTTCTGTTTTCATTGTGATGGCCGACAAAGAACCAGTGTCTTTGAATTCTTTTCAGGATCGTGCTATGAATAGGAACATTTGAATTATAAACCGCATTCGAAAACTATGCTTTCAGCATTTTACATAATGCGTTTCCTCACTGTCGCGAATAAATTCTCTAAACATTTTCCAACATAATTTCATGTGTTATAGTCATTGCCGTCTTCCAAGAACCTCATTAGAATCAAGTAGCTACACTTGCTATTGCTCTGAATAGTGGCTGATAACCGTGCACATCGTCTACCAAGAGTTCAAAGTCCATCGCGGTCACTTCTAACTCTATGAGCCCCAGCCTGAGTCATACATCCGAGCTGTTCATGACTGTCTGATCTTGATCATGAATCTACGCAATTTCCTCCCACTTTTATAAGTGAGCATCGAGGAAATCTCTTCAAATCCCGCCTTATCCCTCACTCCGTAATGTTACCCGCATATTCCGTCGTCAATGTTTTCGGAAAAGTGCGCAGACCTTTCCGAGACAGATGTAAGCACAAACATGTTGATGTTGGTGCTTCTCGTTCCTTCTAGACAATGAGACATCGTGGCTCGATGTCAGTTTGGGAAACCCTCCCTTCGGATCCAAAAGATCAATTCCGAGGTTATATAAGCTCACAGCTGGGCATAGCTTCATGTTTTCGACAATTTTCCGCTCCAGGCTTCAAATTACCTCCCTCACTATGTTTACGTCTTTTACATACGCTCGTTGGACCTCAGACTGTCTATTTCCACCGTTTACCTTGACACTTGAGCTCATAAACACGGGACTCCTGTGATCTATGGAAAGAACTTATGGATTTGTACAGTGTACAAGGGGGCTTGAATTTTGGCGGCTGCTACTAGATTCGTGTGAGGGAATGCCCCGTCGGCAAAACAACAATTAAGAGGGTTTCCACCACACACATGCGACGGGATCGATCCAGCCGTTCTTTATTCGCAATTTTATGGCTATGAAGCTGGCTGAAACAAACAAGGTGCTAGGGTGAGAGCAGTCTTTAAAGTACACTGCTTTAACTCTTAACGTTTCGCCCTTTTTCTTTGTCTTGTCATGTGCCTAGAGCCTCGTTTTTCGGACTCTGCGAAAAGTTTACAGTCTCAAAAACTAATTTTGTACTGTTTCATTGTGGCTCCCTGCTCTTCTTCATGAGTGACAAATAAAGTGACCGCAACAGTTTCACTGATAAAATCTTCACTATTATGTCAGTTTATCTCTAAGGGAGTCCAAAAAAAGTACAAGACTCCTTAAATTAGTTCCAGTTCTCCTTATCACTCATCCCAAAGCATAACAACAGTTGTCGGCTAGTGTTCTTCAAATTTTCGAAGCTACAGCTGTTATCTTCTATAGATCATCGCACGCTTTTACGCTTCCCAGTTCTGTTAATCTTGACAGGAACACATTGTTTTCAAGGCTTGGAAGCGCGAAATAGTAGTGTTTACAAACAGAAAACGGGGATAAAAGGGAAGAATCCGGAAGATTTCTTCGATCCCTTCTTCCTCTCCCTTTTGTTTGTGGTCGATCAGTTAAAGGGCTAGTCGATTACATGGCTAGACACCAGTTGCTTCTCTCAGTCTAAAGTCTTTTTGTTTTTTTAATCGAATTTCTGTTTATTGGATCAGTCAGCTTCTCTAAACTTATAGCCCTATTTCCCTGGAATCCTCCTTCTAAGGGGTTATCCATGATCAAAAACTAGTGAAAGTTTATTTTTCTGAGAAATATGATATTCACAGTCTGCTGGTCATCAGACATTCATGGTTATTAAGAATGACAGACTGTTTTTCTCGCATGAAATCATCCAAGGGCAGTCGAGAAGCGGAGAATGAACTTTGCGTGTTACTTCGAAGGCAGTTAGTACCAACCACTTTTCAATTCTCCTCACAGAGTTATAGTCCAAAGTTAGCAAGGAAGCTTTGATTAGAGAGAAACTACCCAAGCCATTCAATTCCAATCTTTTCCCGTTGGTTGTCACAAAAATTTGGTCTATGGGATCTACCTTAATTTTCCCCAAAAACGGTAATTCTTTAAGTAAGAGTATCCAAGTCTTAAAAAAAAATTCTTAAGTGACTATTTTGAACTCGACTTGGATCTGTCGTACTCAGTCCGTTTCTTCGCTATGCCCTATAAAGTTGAGCGGCGCGCAAAACACCTTGTGCCTGTCCTTGTTATCGAGAACTCGTTCATCTTCTCTTCCTCTTTCATATCCACGTGAAAGCGTTCTGACCTGCGGAGTACGCGACACATGTCCCCCTCCGTTCAAAATTCTTTAGAACGACGGTTGTTTGTCGTGTCATTAGCGTTCATTTGATACAACTGATGTGGTGTCCATAGCTGTTGACAGGAAGAAAACACCAAAGCGTCATGCGTTAAAAGCCCTTTTCTGAAAGAGGAAGCCAAAAAATGTCAAACACTCGTTTTCCTGAACTCTGTCACACAGCCATGGCCATAATTTTTCATAACTGCTGTCCTCGCGCGTGGAACAGTACAGCACGAACCCGTCTCGACTGTAACTTTTCGCAGTTCTTTAAAAGTCTATGAAGATCGAGGAAATTGCAGGGTCTTTCGACTTCTTTGTTCTTTTCTGTAGACGCTTGGAGGTGGAGACAAATTGGTCTTTGTCATGAGGATGATAGATGTTCAACCCAGGACAAAGATAATCTGTATTCTCCGGTTACCATAATTTGTGGTTTGTACTATCAATTTTCTTTTCGCCTTGTTACACACATAAAAAAATCCGCGGAATCGATTGAGTTTGCCATATTCCTAATACGATACAGCTTTTTATCTGAATCAAAGCTTAACGGTTTTTAATTAAGATTACCTGCCACCTTCTATATCTTCAGACCTTGAAAGAATATCAGGAATAAGAAAACCATTATCATTCTCAACACATCTTTCATCGACAAACGATTAGCAGATGTCATTACAATATTTTCAAACTTCAGAGTACTAAAAAAGCTTTTCGATAGTCGCTTTTGTGTTCAGAATACTCGCTTCACTGTTGCTCCTTCAACGCACGATTTAAATTTTCAATTATTTGTGTCCACAGCAAATAAGTGTCTCTTTATCAAATCAAAACAAAAGTCTTGAGAATTTTCCTGCCCCGTCAATATGGACTCTCTTCACTTTGTTTACTATAGCATCCAGACTTCCTAACAGATCAGACATCATGGCCTCCAGGCGTCTGTGTTAGTTCAGCTGATTCCGATAGTTGGTTGCATTACACTCCCTCTCCATCTCTCCTCTTTACCCACTAGCTGAAGGCAAGTGTCACGTGAATTAGAGAAGGGGATACCCCCGTATGCTCCTCCCCTCTCTCTTCTCTCCGGTCGGCTGTTCCCCAGTGTGGCAACTGACCCCTGCTGACTGACTGCCAGTGTCCCCTGTCCCCATCTCACTTATGGTTCTCAACTGGTACTGGTTTCTATATTCCAAGATAATCAAGACATGTCCTTCAGTTTCTCCTGAAACTCTTTATTTGTTTTCTCAGCCATAATATCCTAATGATATCATGTTTTCATAATTCCTCTTTTCTGGACAATAGAACCCCTTGTTTGTTGCTGTATAGGGAAGGTCTCATTTTTTTTGACAGACCGCAGACTATCAAAGTCACAATTATCGTGTCGCTTTGCGCCTCACTGCCTTTTTGACCAGGAAATTGCGCAATTTTCGTGGCAGTCTGACTTTGAGCATTAAAAGACTATGTTTCAAGATAATTCTTCGCTTCTGTCTTCCTGTTCTTCGCTTCTGTCTTCTGAAACAGTCAATGTTTTGATTATTTCTGCCTAACAGCTGGTAGGCTTGCTGATCCAGTTTTCTCTTATCTTTTCCACAGATTAGCCTCAATATGGTTTCGGTGGAACATGTGTTTGCGATAACAGATCGAAGCTCATATTCGGTCTTCGCTTTTTGATGAAACGTTGATTGTTTGTCACTCTCGTCTTCCTTGTTCCCATCTCCACGGAAAACAAGCTCTCTGATTTCAGCAATGGTTCTCGACAACGAAACTTTGAATGCCATTCTGTACTGCCTCAGCTGGTCGGCTCTGGTCACGACTATCACCCTCTTCTTCACCGGCATACCCATCTGCATGAACATCTACAGACTGGGCAAGACTGGCGACATTAGTGGAGTTCCGTTCCTGATGGGTCTTCTTGGGTAAATGACGCAGCCTTTAAATGACGCAAAACGTTATTTAGAGGTTCATTTTGGCTCCGATACGGTTTCCTGAAGCCGGACATTACGATGGTTCAAGTCAACGTGGTAGCTGTGACGCTGTTCTTCTCCTACTGCATCTTCTACCTGATCTACGCCGACACGAAGAGGAACTTTGCTGTCCAGTTCATCCTTGTTTTGTCTGCTATTCTGGGAATGGCTCTCTGGCAGGAGTACTCTCCCAACTTGGATCTGCTTGGAATCCTCTGCATGACTTTCAACATCCTCACCTTTGGAGCCCCGTTGGCCGGCCTGGGAGTGGTTCTGAGGAAGAAATGCGTCGAATCCCTTCCCCTCCCTATGTGCTGCTTTAATCTACTTGTCTCTTCCCAGTGGTTCCTCTACGGTACAATTCTTCAGGACAAATACATCATGGTGAGTGACTCTCCTAACCGAAAACGCCATGAGGAAAGAATTTGCCCAAGTTTTGGCGGTCAGCCGCCATAGCTCAGTCGGTTAGAGCGTGGGTCTAATAAGCCCAAGGTCGCAGGTTCGACCCCTGCTGGCGGCAAACTTCTTTTGCTTTTTTTCCTTTTTTTTCACATCCAATGCACGTTTGCAGATCCCCAATTGCACCGGTATGATTTTGGCTGTTCTGCAGCTCTCTCTCTTCATCATCTACCCACGTAAGCAGCACGGTCGCTCTCCTCTCCAGCGCATCTGCGGCACCAGCGAGGCTACCGAGCTCTCTGATTACGAAAAAGGTATCCCTAGACTTCTAGTCCCGCCTCTATCCTCGCTTTTATCTTCTCAGAACCCATGAACAAGGCCACAAAAGAGAATAACTCGCCCGTTACAGGCGAGCCGTCGATTGCCTCTACTCGCACCGGCTCCTCTGCCGATCTAGAGAAACAGAACATCGAGTAAGTTTAGCTCTCTTATCCTTCTTTTCACACTTGCACAGTCCCTTAATGTCCAATTTTCAGAGACCGACTCGAGAAGCGTTTCTCTAGCGGATTTGTCGACGGATCCGATGACGGAAAAATGCGTAGTCGTGCTGGAACCGTCCCCGACAAGCTGCCCATCGTTTGAGATTTAGATCGAGAGCCCTTACGGCTATAATTGGCATCTCACTTCAAAGAGACGGGCTCCACCACTGTACTTAGTTTATTTGTCACTTGTCTTAGTTCCTGTCAGGCCAAATTTAGTGCATACTGCCCCGATTTTTTGAGGCTCACATTTATTTTAAAATGTTGCAATATAAGGGTATGATCATACTTATAATAAACAGAATTTGTTTTAATGGCAGTTTGTTTCTGAACTGAGAGGCTTGACATTTCAAAAATTCAAATTGTGGATTGAATGGAAAGGGAAAAAGTCATAATGGGTAGTCCAACCAATGAACCAAGTTTTGTTGCTGATCACAAAGAGTTTGTCAGCTGTTTTTCTGTACCGAAAAAGCAACCTACACCAATCTAGCAGCCTCTACTCAAAACGAACCGATGATGCGACATGGAAGAAGTCCGCCGCGCTTCTTCTGTACGGTGTCGTGAAATATATGACCGTGATAACGAAAAGAAGTGAAGAAGGCCAGTATTGAGATCAATATTTTCGCAGATTGAATTGCCACGGCGAGGACTAGAATCTGATGCGTTCAAAAACCATGTGCTGAAGCTACTTGTGGCAGGGTCGAACATTTTGTAAAAGTAGCTGTTGAAAGTTTCGACAGTTACAAAAAACATTGGAATGACGAAAAGCAGCAGTAGTGCGATAGTGAAGAAGTTAGACAACGGGGCAAAGCCAGACAATCTGTGTCCCAGTATTCAAAGAGAAACCAATCATCTCGTGGACAAGAGAGAAAACCTTATTTTCTGCTATGCTTGTTTTACTAATTTGTCACGACCCGCTTGTCAGTTAGGTTGCTGTACCGAAAGTGCCACCTAAATCATTCTTTTCAGTGAAACACTACACGAAACTAGCCGTTGGTGAGACATGAACACTTCTTGTAAACAAGCTGACCACGCTCCTTCTGTAAGGCGTGGTGAAGTAAATTACTGTCGTGACGTGTACTGACGTGAAAAAGGCTGGTAGTGTGATAAGGATATTCGCAGATTGAGTCACTACGGTGAGAACTACAATCAAATCAGTTTAAAACCATGAGCAGAGACTACCTGTGGCGGGATCAAAAAACCTGTGGAGCTGTTCGTTGAAAGATACTGCGATGATGATACTCATTGGAATGACGAAAAGTGTTACCGGTCCCAAAATCTGGAATATCAGCACCTTCAAAAGCATACGGTGAAGCTGAATAGTTTTCAGACTCATGACATGGCTTGGCTGTCCAGTTTCCTTTCTTATCTGTAACTTGGAGTATGCCAGTTTGTCTTAAACGAACCCTATATACAGCTTTGATAACCAAAGAAAAGCAAAAGACTGTTGGAAGAAGACTGTACATGCAAAAATCGCTGAACTCGAGCCATTTTGCGTGCAGTACACACCATATTGCGTAGCTACAGACGTAAGGTCCGCCGTACTGTTCAACATAAACCTTAGACAATTGTCGTAGCAATTGTTTTGAATCCAATGCTCTCACCTTGTCTAGGAAATTTTTGTATAGCGTTATATCCGCTAGAGCTCTACTGAACATAGGAAATAGGCCGATACAAGCTGTTGCCCAAGACAGGTAGTGGACAGAGGTAAAAACAACATTCAACTTTGTCCACTGAAATCGGATAAGGACATGTTCTCGCCAAATGAAACTAAAGGTCACGGAAAGACCGGCTAGAAGAATGCTACCCACATACACCATCTGAATTCGGTTTCTTGTCCATGTTATTACAATTGAAGACAGAAAGTTAGAAAAATGAAGATGAGACAGAGCTACTTCGAAAACATACCATTAAAACATTGCCCGATTCCTTAAAATTGGCTCCCAACAAGCCATGAAACTCTAGAGCGGTGACAGGTCCTTCGATAACTGTTGGACAAAGAAGCACACAGTCAATGAGGTCAAATTGGAAGAATGCCAGCTGGAAATGAAGATGAGCTCTCAATATGAGTCAACTTACACTAGTAAAAATGATGACATATTTGTAGTTGTTCATGGCGGCTGGACTCTTTTTCAAAACGAGATAGATTAGAGTGACGGTGAGAACAGTGGATGGTAGAATCATTACAAAAACCAGACTGGTAAACTTGTGCATCTGGACAGAACTAGGCACTTGAAAGTGAAAGCAATATAGTCGAGAAAGTCAAATTGCAGCTAAGCTGCCATCTGGTTAACGCCCGTTTATTGACAATTTATGAACAAAGATTAGAATGATGTTCGTACAAGACCAAAGACAAAATTTCGTTATTGTAGACAGAAGCGAATGTCTAACTATACAAAAAATTCTTTATGTTCTTTATTTATTTGTCACAAGCCGTTTGTCAGTTGGGCTGCTGTACCGAAAGTGCCGTCTTAACCAATCTTTTTAGTTACAACAGACATAAAACAAACCGATGGTGAGACATGAACACGTCTTCTAAACAGACTGACCACGCTTCTTCTATACGGAGTGGTGAAATAGATTACGGTCATGACATGTACTGACGTGAAGAAGGCCGGCAGTGAGATTAATATGTTTGCTGATTGCGTTGCCACAGCATGTACTGAAATCTGACCAGTGTGAGATTTTGAAACTACAAGTTAGTCTTGCGCCCTTTCGGGGCGGCAGACTAACTTGCACGTCTCATTGGTATGTGCCTAAGTTGACGCCTAAAATTATTTCCTATTATGGGACGCCTAATATCCACCTGACTCATAAGCCGTCTAAGAGCCACCACAGCTCTAAAGCAATAGTCAAACGTTCGAGTGACGACTCTGAGCAGCACATGCTAACATTGGCTCAAAACGCGGCCAACGCCCATACAGACGGCTTCAGACAGAGAGGCAGACGGAAACGCGCGGACAATTTAAATAGATATGGGTTACCTGTTTCGAGATCGAAGATGTTGCTCAGATAATCGTTAAAAGCTGTTGCAATAATGATAACCATTGGAAATACGAAGAGTATCACCGGTCCCAAAATCTGACAAATGAGCGCCTTCAGAAGCATTCGATGCAATTGAATAGTCTTCTGGCTCATATTATGATCAGGCCGCCCAGTTTCCTTTCTTATCTGAAACTTGGAGTCTGCGAGTTTCTACCAAACGAACCCTATAAACGGCTTTGAAAACAAGAGATACACAGACCACTGCTGGAAGGAGACAGTACATGCAGAAGTCGCTGAAGGCAAACCAATTTTCATCTAATGCACACCATACTGCGGAGCTAAAGACGTAAGGCATAGCGTACTGCTTAACGTAAATCTTAAACAATCAAATTGCATTACGTTTAAAGCTAACTTTTTCTATGAAATTTCTATACAGTGTAGTATCTCCCAAAGCTCTGCTAAACATTGGAAATACCCCTACGCAAGCTGTAATACATGCCAGGTAGTGTACGGAAGTCAATACGACATTAAGCGATGTCCATTGAAATCGAATGAGAGCATGCTCTCGCCAAAGAAAGCTAAAGGTCACGGAGAGACCGGCTAGTAGAATACTGCCAGCAAACAGCATCTGAATTTTTGTTTTAACTGTACTGTGTAAGTATGTCAAAAAGGGTGACAGGAGCAAAGAAAGTGACTGAAAACATACGAGTAGAACATTACCAGAATACACAAAACTGGCTCCCAATATACCATCAAACTGAAGAGCGACCAATGGTCCTTCGATAATTGTTGGGCAAAGAAGCACACAGTCGATGCAATCAAATTGAAAAAATGCTAACTTGAAAAAAAAAATGAAAACATTAACGAACATTAACTTACACTAGTGAAAATGATGACATACTTGTAGTTGCTCATGGCGGCTGGACTCTTCTTCAAAACGAGATAGATTAGAGTGACGGTGAGAACAGTGGATGGTAGAATCATTATAAAAACCAGACCGGTAAACTTGTGCATCCAGACAGAAGTGGAGAGTAAAAATAATTTAACCGAGAAAGCCAATTTGCAGGTGCATCGTGTTAGCGTGTTAGCACTCTTTGTATCGGTAATTATGATCAAAGAACAGGAGAGCTGTTCGTGAATGAACACGTCTTCTACACAGACTGACCGTGCTTCTTCTGTACGGGGTCATGTAGTAATTACGGTGATGACACGTATTGTAGTGAAAAAGGCTGGTAGTGTAATAAAATGTTCGCAGCGTATAAAGCCACGGCGAACAGTGTGATCTTACCTGTTCGAGACAACCGAAGAGAAAGATTTACCTGTGTCAGGATCGAAAAATTTGTTAAGATAAAAATTAAAAGCTATAACTATACTGATAGTCATTGGAATGATGAAAAGTACCGTAGGACCTAAAATCTGGCAGAACAGAGCTTTCAGAAGCATGCGATGGACAGTCTTCTGCTTATGTTGTGATCGGGCCGTCCTGTTTCTTTTCCTATCTAAAACTTGCAAGTTGGCACATCGTATAAATAGCCCTATTTGATTTTGACTTTAATGACGACAGACATACAGCTCACTGTTGGTGCGAGACAATAAACGCAGAAGTCGCAGAAAATATGTATAAATACAGTCCAAACTGCGTAAGTAGAGATATAAGATACATTGTATATCTGAACAGATACCTGGAAGAAAGACCGACTTCAAATAGGTTTTTTTTACACATTTATTCTCGTTTACTGATAATTGCAGAATCAAGGTTTCATATGCTTTAAACAATAAAGGAAAAGCTAGTGTGCGATAGAAAGGGCTATTCATCCGCGCGCCTAGATGATCCCAGATGACACGTTTTTTCCGTATAATACTCCTATCTCGTAAATTAAATTTTTGTATAGCATAGTCTCTCCCAACGCTCTGCTAAACATTGGAAACAGACCAATACATGCCGTGGTACATGTCAGGTAGCGAAGAGAGGTCAGGACGATATTTAGCGGCTTCCATAGGAATTGAAGAAGAGCATGCTCTCGCCAAATAAAGCTGAAGGCCACGGAGAGACCAACTAGCAGAATACTGCCCACGTAGATCAGCTATTAGGTTAATAAAGATATGTATGAAACCACCACCGGTCCTCCGACCCGTCCAAACAACAATGACAACAACAGACTTGCAGAAACCTATCATGAGAGCAGTTTGGTAGTAGTTAAACAGGCGCCCCGGTTCGATTTTACGCGAAATTGCGTACGACGTACGCAAAACTATGGCTTGGCGCGAATTAACTTTTTTTTTTCGTTTTTCGTCGTTTTACCCATTTCTCGACTTTTTTCTTACATTTTCTGTCTGTTTATAGTGCTGTTCGACTTCTTTCAACGTACCGCACCGAAGTTTTATTAGAAATTTCCCTTTTTTTAGGCAATATTTTCATCAAATGATAGCTTTTTGTTGATTCCAAGGTGCGGTACGTTGAAAGAAGTCGAACAGCACTATAAACAGACAGAAAATGTAAGAAAAAAGTCGAGAAATGGGTAAAACGACGAAAAACGAAAAAAAAAGTTAATTCGCGCCAAGCCATAGTTTTGTGTACGTCGTACGCAATTTCGCGTAAAATCGAACCGGGGCGCCTGTTTAACTACTACCAGCAGTTTGATCAGAATGTGCCCCTAATAGACATGAAACTGGAGTGCGATGATGGGACCATCTGTAGCAGGAATCAAATAAACATGAGAAACGGATATAAAGAGATCGAGAAACGCATTATGAGTGCGATAGTCTTTGTCGTATTAGCGTCTTTTTTGTGACTCGAGGACAAAGAATTCAGGTGACGTTTGTGAAAGGCTGAGAGCAAACATCTTATTTTAGAAATTTTTTTTTTTTGGAAAACCTTAAAAGAATAACTGAAGACGCATCACATTTTTCTAAACATTTAAGATATGAGCGACTCCATCACTTTCACCACCCGCTCGAGGGTAAATGTTTCCAATCAGACAAAAATCGCCCCCGGGCGCACGGATCGGCATTCTCTTCTCGTATCTCGTCCTCTTCACTATTTCAGTTTTCCGCGCCCGTCTTTGTCCCCAAGGCATTTTCGATTCGATTTCTTCCCGACTCCGCTTTAAAAGCCGGTGGGCTGCTGTCTCATCCTCATTTTGTCACTGCTCCTTTTTCTTTCATTATCCACATTTCCTCTGGTTACACTGCAACTTTTTAGGAATGAGCGTCCAAGGGGCCACCTCGGGTGCCCTTCTCTTCTCCGGAGTCACTCTTCTCGTCTCCCTTTTTGCCTATGCTACCATCTACAGTCAAGTCAATGCTATCTGGGAGGAACTGGACCAGGAGATGGACAGCTTCAAGTCTCTGACCAACGATCTGTGGGGAGATATGGTCAAGCTGGGAGCTGGATCTGCCTCAAACCGTGTCCGTCGTCAGTATGGAGGATACGGTGCTAGTGGAGTTCAGCCTCAGCCTCCTCAGGCTCCCAACGACATCCCGGAACAGCCTGGAAAGGGACCCCGTGGGGTAAGTCATTGTATTTTTAAGGACTTGTGAGAGTCAGCTTGCCAAGCTGTCTGTCTCATCATTAATTTTTTATGAGTCGCTTTAGTAGTTTTGTCTTTCAGCCTAATTCGAATCCAGCCCCCTTCCCCGGATTCAACAACCCCGTTCCTTCTAGAGACCGCTGCCAGTGCACCACCGAACACAGCTGCCCTGCCGGACCCGCTGGAGAGGCCGGAGAGCAGGGACCCGATGGTCTTGATGGCCTTGACGGAGTAGATGGAAAAGACGGACAGGATGCCGAAGACGTTCAGAATGAGGGAACTCACGGCTGCTTCACCTGCCCTCAAGGTCCTCCTGGACCTGGAGGACCTTCTGGATCCCCCGGTATGCGCGGTATGCGTGGAGCTCGAGGACAACCCGGCCACCCCGGTCGCGATGGAAACCCCGGCATGCCCGGAGAGATGGGACCTCCAGGACCCCCTGGTGCAGATGGACATGTTGGAGAACCTGGAACCAAGGGAGACGACGCTGAGCGACCCGTCGGTCGTGCTGGATCTCGTGGACCTCCCGGAGAGAGCGGACCTGAAGGACCTCAAGGAACTCCAGGTCGCGATGCCTACCCCGGACAGAGTGGACCTGTCGGAGAGCCAGGACAGCAGGGATACCAAGGAGCTGCTGGACCGGATGGAGAGGAAGGACCTCAGGGCCCTCCTGGTGCCCCTGGAAAGGATGCTACCTACTGCCAGTGTCCTCCCAGAGAAGAGGCTCACGGTGCCTGGAGATCTCGCAGAAAGCACCGCAAGCTCTGAACCTAGCAATAAATCGTTTTCGCAATTCGTCTTATCTCACTTTTTCATTGTGGTGTAAGCTCTCCGACCAGAGATAAAGTAGCACAGCTATTGATAGTCAGCGAAATTCTGCAAACTCAAGTCAGATGAAAACTGCCACAAGACGGTCCAGGCTTACTCTAAAGTGCAACGCGACCGTTGTGCGGAAGATGGGGCAGCAAATCTGTGTGACCACCCAATGTTTTTTGGATTTCTAAAGGAACTAGACAGCGATCAAAGACGGCTGGACTAGTTTGAATTGTGCTCCCATCATTGTCCGTTTATCTGAAGACTTCAATTGACAATTAGTGTGCGCTACGTTGTGTGCGCAATTACTGCTAACGAGTCAAGGCAGTTTGAGAGTTTGCTTTTGTGTAAACGATGTTCCTATTGTGGTAGATCGACTAGAGAGAATTGTGCGGGCAAACCGTGAGAGTTCGACACTGTGCTGTCTTCTTAATCCAATTGCAAAAGGCTTATCTGATTCTGGCTTATCAGAGCCGCTGCCACTCCTGTGCCGCCTTTGGCGCTTCTAGAAAATCAGCTACCTTGTGCTTTTCCCCGTTACTCTACAATCACTAAAATAAATTTATGTTTACATTCTTAATGTTCAGAGTCTCTCTTTCTATGTTCACTGTAGGAGTAAATGAATAGCAAACCTCTGAACGGCACCTTTAATGTGTCAATAGGTGATTTTGGCTCTTGTAATGACAATATCATTTAGATGTGCACAAATACAAATGGGAGGCCTGTTCCCAACTAGCTCTTAAAGGCCAAGGTAGCTATGCTCATGTATTCCGTACTCGCTTACAACCTTTTGGGTAATTTCTCAACCAAATAATGTGACACTAATTTTTTAATAGAATAGTGGCAATAAAAGTATTTAAATACAAATATAATCCTGATGCGAAGAAAGGTGTGAAGAAAAAGCAGAAACGTACTGAAGAATTAGAGGTGCTGTTGAAGCATTCCAGGCATCCAAATATTGTACAAGTATATGGGTTGCTTGAGAACAGCAAGTCTCAAAACATTGGATACGTGATGGAGTACATGGATGCTGGGAGTTTTACCAGCGTGAGTACTATTGCTGTCGGCATTCTTTCTTTCTTTAAAGGGACGCTGTCACTATGGGGGGAATGGGCGGGCGGCCGAACGCGTTTTCAAATCGGGTCCCGCGACGAACTTCCCTGGAACGCATTTTTGCTTTTTTCGATGCTTTACACGCATTTTTATGACTTCGAAGTGTATTCAATCGATTCAGCGTCGAAAACTACCCTAGAAACCTCTACTTCGTCGTCAGAAATGATGAAAATAATGAAGAAAATAAGAAAAACGGGAGAGAAAGTTTCTCTTAGAAGTAGACGTTTCTAGGGTAGTTTTCGACGCTGAATCGATTGAATACACTTCGAAGTCATAAAAATGCGTGTAAAGCACCGAAGAAAGCAAAAATGCGTTTCAGGGAAGTTCGTCGCGGGATCCGATGTGAAAATGCGTTCGGCCGTACGTCCATCCACCCCATAGTGACAGCGTCCCTTTAAAAAAAAACAATGACATTACGGGTATGGGTGTCCCCGGCCACGCTTTTGTAGTTGGGTCGCGCGACGAACTTCCCTGAAAATCAATCTTTTGCATTTTTCGGTGCTTTACACACATCTTTATGACTTTGAAGTATATTCAATCCATTCAGCGTCAAAAGCTACTCTAGAAACGTTTACTTCGATGTTAAAAATAAACAGAAAAATGTGGAATATAAAAAAAAGGAGAATAACAGCGTTTCCTCAATTTTCTTCATTATTCTCGTCATTTCTGACGTCGAAGTAGGCCTTTTCTGGAGTAGTTTTTGACGCTGAGTCGATTAAACATACTTAGAAATCATCAAAATGTGTGTAAAGCACCAAGGAATTCCAAAGGGTGATTTTCAGGGATCGCGCGACTCAACTACAATAGCGTGGCCGGGGACACCCATATCCCCTCTGCAATGTCATTGTCCTTTTAAAGTCATTCACGACCACACTGCCGATTACGATTGGAAGGAGATCGTGTTTTGGACACAGCAAATCCTCCAAGGAATCGGCTATCTACACAATGAGGGAATAATGCACAGAGACATAAATCCGAAAAAGTAGGAATGTTTACATTTAGCTGCCAATGCATAGTTCAGTATCCTCCTGGGTCGAACACGCCACGAGCTCAAGATAACAGACTTTGGTTCCGCACGCGCTATGAAGAGACAGAGCGTGAGTAATACAAGCGGGTAGAGTTTATGTGTTCAGAAATAAGTGATTTTTAGAGTTGGTACGCCACTATATACGGCTCCCGAGGTCACAAAAAGTAAACATTACGGGTTTAAGGCCGATGTTTTCTCCTTTGCAATAACCTTCTGGGAGATTATTCATCGGAAGTAAGAACTTTTACTTTACACATTCCTGTTCAGTAAACCTTATCATGATTACAAAGACGATGTCCCATATAAGTTATTAACACGAATTCTGGGCGGACAACGACCAATAGTGGATATGCTAGCTCTCTCAAAATTGAAAGATCCGAAGTCCGTTTTGTCCTTTATAGAACGGTTAGTGCAGTAACTGTGCTGAAAAGTAGAAACTAGGGGTTGGCATCAAGATCAGAACGAGCGCCCAGCAGTTTCCGAGCTGTTAGATATTGTGAACAGATGGGAAAAGCCTACTTTGAGCCAAGAGCACGAGGAGTCAGAAGACAATAAAATTTACCCGGAACTTTTTTACTTAGACGGTTGTTTTATTTTTAATTGAAAAATATGTCAGTTTTCAGAATCAGACTCGGACGAAAATACTGATCTAATTAAAGTGTCGCTCCCAAATCAATTGGCTAACTCTCCAGCTAACAATCCAGGTTGATTTTTGAACGCGCCTAATCTTAACTGACACAGATTCATCGTTGTCCACCGCGAACGTTCCAGACGAAAACAACGCTGTCAATAGTGTGGGGAAATGTGCTGGAACTGAAAACAGAGATAAGACTTCAAACGGTCTTATTGGCAGAAGGGGAACCGACGATAGCGGCTTTGGTGAGAATGTTCTGAAAGAACGGCAGGAAAAGGAGTTGGGTGCTAACGCTGTGGAAGTCAGCGATAATGGTAAGTTAACCTGGTAACAAAGGCACAGTTATGTTCACCCAGTATTGTTTCCTGAAAAATTTGGACACAACGGAACGTTTTGTGGGAGAGTATATAGGGTAGGCATTTAGGAATGTAGTACTTTCAATCTCTTCACCAACCGTCTCAGATGGCCTTCGCCGTTGTTTGTACCTTAGCCTTGGCTGAGCGCATTGACTTGGTATTAAATATTGGCAATAACTTCTAGTCTGTGACAAGCCTTGCTCGCTTTTGTTGTAGTGACGGACGGACACCGTCAGGCTTGTTAATTTTGGGGCGCACGGTGCATCAATCCGCGCTAACAATAATGGGTGCGCTTATCTAACGCTCCAATGCCTGCTGTTCGGTATTTTTTGTATTTTCGGTGCATGTCTGCAGATAGTACATGTATGGCCACCTCTCTGCAAAAAAATACTGGGAAATGCAATAGGATTGCAGAAAACAGCCTGCCAAAAGCGCGCATCCACCGCGTGCCTCAAAATGAAGAGATGAGCATAAACGTTTAATTACTTTACAGCGCTCTCCCTATGCTCCACCGAAAGGTCATTCGATTCAGATGACGAGACAAATGATACAACGAAGACAGATGCGGAAATTCCTCGTAAGTATTCTTCACTAACCAGATTTGATCGACCACAGCTGACTCAACAAAAAAGTTATTTTTTTAGACGACCTAAGTATTGTTTTACGCAAGGGAAAATATTCGGGTATCATCGGAAAGGATTCACAACAAGGAACTTTGACTAAAGTCCTCTCAAAAATGACTCGATTACTTCCTTCAACTCAAAGCAAAGGAGAAGGTTTGAACCAACAAGGTGCTTGCAATGCAGTTTTTAGGCTATCACTTTATGGAAAGCTCGAGAAAATTGAATTTCACTCTATTATACCATAGTGACTTTCGGTTTGAGGACAATTTCATGTTTCTGACAACGAACATCTCCGAATACTTGTGGCATATGCGTATAAAAAGACCTCAACCTTTCTTCCCCGACAGAATGGGACTTCTTGAGGATACTACTTCAAAGCATTCTGGTAATCTGGTGAGAGAAATCAGTGCGAAAACACTACGGTTACAAATTATTGTTTTGTTTTACATGCTTTTTACAGAATAGCTTTAAAAAGCAGAATTCTTTACAAACCGCTCCATTCTGCCGGGGAAGAAAGGTTTTTGAAATTTCGGAAGATCACGGAAGCTCAAGTAACGAAGCAAGTTGAAGAGTAAGTTGTACTCTGGCAGCTAAAACTTCAATCAGCTTTAGGGCTAAGCATGAATCGTGCGAAGCGACATATTTGGTCGCCAGGCCAGATCGATTGCATACTTCTGAGCCAATCGGAACGTCGATCGAGGCTCCAATAACTCCCGATAATGACACAGTATCTAATGGCTTTGGAAGATCTATAAGACGAAAACGAAGTGCAAGAAGTTTGTTTTTTCTCAGACAGTTAAAAACACTTCAGATAATTGTATCGAAATTCAACCCTTCAACACCAAAACTGGCCTTCAGGAGGATTCTGGTCATGTAAATCCAGAGCCGCCCTTTGAAACAATTTCTGAAACGAACGTACAATTGGAAGAATGTGCATACGGAGATGCTCAAATGTCCGATTTAACAATTAGACAGGCAGAAGATCATCTCTTGAATGCTGAAGATCACAGAGTCTTCGAGAACACCATTGATGAAAAACAAGAAAAAGAGCCGGCGGCTGTTGACATCGTAGAAGAAATGCCAACAAAAGCGAAGGCAGCTCTTGAAGATCTGATTATTGGTGAAGAAAATACTGACTCCCCGATTTTGGAGGAAACTTTCTACAAAAATTCTGAAACTTCTCATGAATCAATTGAGCCGACAGCAAGCAATCCCCTGGACTTTGCAGACAGAAACGAGTCTGTTTCAGAGCCACCTGTTTTATTGGATTTTTTAATGGACATTTTGGACCCTAACGAAGAGACTGCGGAGAGTCCCGCTCCCGAGGAATCCGTTGGGGGTAGTTCTCAGAAGCAGATTGCTCCTACCCCGTCCAATAGGAACAAGACCGTAAAATGTCATTTCGACAAGTCTGTCAAGTTGACAGGAGGACCATACGAAGTTTCTGGAAGGCCTACACAGAAAATTAGAGCTAGCAAAACAAGGACCCTGAACTACGTAAGTATTCTATCTAAGTTTCCCTCTGTACAACCAGTATTAGCTGCTCATTTTTACGAAATGGAGCAACAGCGACTACATTTACTTTTACAACAGACTCAAGAAAACTACCCAAGTTTTTCCACTGAATACTCAATTTGCTCTCAAGGACTACTCTGTAGAGTTTGTCAACGGAGAAGTATACCTTTTCGGTGGAATAACACCTGCTGGAAAGCTTGTGAAGACTACTTACAAGCTGAACCGCGCACTGGAATGGGGCAAAGTGAAGAATATGCGGCATCCCCGAGCAAACTTTGGGTCTATCGCATTTGACGGGAAGATCTGGATATTCGGGGGATCTAATGAAAATTGTCCGATGCTTGATTTGGTGGAAAGATATGATCCCATGTTGGACGAGTGGACAAAAGTCAAGTGAGTTTTGATGAAACGGTTTGCATCTTTCTTTTGACCTCTCTTGGGTAAAGTTGAATTAGCTAGCGTGAAAGAAATCCCAATTGCGCAACTATACAAGCTGAAGGACAAAGTCGAGTAAGACTACGTTTTCAGATCAATGCACCATGCAAGATCCAACCCCGCTGTAACTGTTGTCTTTGGAAAAATCTACGTCTGCGGTGGTAATCAAACAAGAGTGGACCTGCAGGAGAATATAGAACTTTGGGATCCTGTTAACGAGTTGTGGACAGTATTCTACCGCTCTATGCCACCGACCCAAGGCGATGTTTACGCCCACTCGGCTGGCTGTCATCTTTACATCACGAGCGAGAAAAGAGAAAAGGCGACATTCTGGAAGATTGACGTCACAGCATCGTCTTCACAGTGGGAAGAAACACATGCAGAGAAGAAGAAAGACATTCTATTCATTGCAAGAACTGGGGTCAGGGAGAGCAAGGTTTTTGGAAATGTTTTCTTGCCACAAAAATGGGCTGACGGCTTAGGAGTTAGGAGTTTTGAAGGGTTCAAATCAGTTGAATTGCAAGAAGGTGAGACTTTTATATGGGGGCTTACACTACTACATACTTTAGGCCTGTTACTGGATGCCATAAAAGCGAATCCGTGGATATCCAATGTTTCGGAACCTTTCACCACTTCAAGAGTAAGCTTCTTTTGGCTTCGTTTCGAGAGAGACGGTATCGGTGAGATTTGTGAGGTCGGACTGTGTCTGAAAAAGGCTAGAGTAGAGAAAGTGTAGAAAAAAAACCTGCTGGTAAGAGGAAGTGTCAAAAAACATAAGATAGTACGGGCAAGCATTGAAAAATTACCAGAAACCTATTTTTTTTAAATTTTTTCTGAACTTTCAGATTCTCCTGCTCGGTGGAATCAGTGGCAGTGAGCGTTGCGACAAAATTTATCTCTTGAACAAGGAATGTACATCGTGGCGCAGGCTGCCGTTTCACCTTCCATCGGCATTATCCTATCATAGTGCTGTTTATCTCGAAGACAAGCTCTACGTCTTTACCGGCGATGTCCATGGATTCGCTGAAGACCTCTTTTGCTTGGACAACAAAAACTGGGAAAAGAAGACAAGTTTGCTACAGAAGCGTCGTGGAATTTCCAACAGTAGTGTTGTGTTTGAAAAAACTATTGTCGTCATTGGTGGAGAGGACAAGAGTGGAAATGCGCTGTCAACTGTGGAGCGATACGATCCGAGCAACAACAACTGTATGTGGATAGATATGCCGTGAGTTTTTAGTAGTTTTGTGTTTGCTTTATATCCGGATCCGTTTTAATGGAAGACACATATTAGCCCTCGTAATTATAACTCAGAAATGGCGAGCTGACCAAGCAAAAATATTTTCAGAAAGCTTAACATTGCCCGCAAAGAAGCAGCCGCAACTGTCGTGTTGGGCAAGATTATGGTTTGCGGAGGAAAAACAAGTGAAGGAGAACTTTTGAGTTCTGTTGAATTATACGAGCCATCCTCATCATCCTGGGCTCTCATTCGATGCCTTTCGATGCCCCCTCCGACAAGCTCATATTCCTTGTCTTCTATCGGATCTACTGTGATTGCAATTGGTGGTGACTCCTCTACCAAAGTCTGGACATTGAATATGAATAGCCGACCGCAAGAGACTTGGAGAAGTGTTGCTCCCTTGGAGATGCCGAGTTGGAATGGCTGCGCAATAAAATTTGACCGCTTCAAAATCCTTGCAGCTGGATATGGCACAAAGATAACCAAAGTTTTCAACGGACATAATTGGACAAAAGGACCTAAACTACCAGAAGAATTCTATGGAATGGCGGTTACAATCTCCGAAGACCTGGCTACAGTCTTGTCTACTTTAATAATCTTCCCAATCACTTGAAACGTACAAATTTCCTTTCAATACAATTGTATCGAACAACTATTGGAGTCTATGTTCTTATCAAAATTGTTTTTCCTTTCGGTCCTGTCACAGTAATAGAGGGAGTGATTTTGAGACCAGAAAAATCTTTGCACGATATCTTTCTTCAGAAGATAATCCAAACAAAGCGATGCCGAAAGTCTCGACGGAAATAGAGGTAGGTTGGAAGGCTGAGAGCTGAGTGCATAGCGTAGAGATAGTAGGCAATCTCTGAAGTGATCTTCATAGAAAACCTTGAGGCTGTGCTTACCGACAATCAGAGTATTCATTTCGGGTAGCTTCCATTCATTCAAAATGATAATAATGTTAGGAATTGAGATCAGAACTACCAATATTCCTGTGATCCATTGAAGTAAAAGTTCTCGCTTTCTCTCATTTTGCGTTGGTTCCAAATTGAGTATGTAATTTCGCTTGCATTAATAAACAGCTGTCGAACAGTGGCATTATTTCAAAAGTTCTTATGATCCCAAGACTCACTTTTCTGGCATCGATCTTGCAGAAAATGACCAAAAGCATGATGGAGCATAAAGCGTAAACGAGCGCTATTGTAGAGTAGTGAATTGTTTTGCAAACAACCCTTGTTGAGTTCAGAGCAGAGCAAAATCGTTCTGTGTTTGAGACTTTATGTAGCTTGTCCAGTAGTAATACAAAATCGAGACTGATCTTAATGGTTTTACGGTCTTTGGAGAAGTTATAACACTCTCAGTCAGTCCAAAACACGCTGTCACCAAGTAGTGCTTATAGGACTCGCCTCAGACTCTTCGGTACCATGAGCTGAATTCCAATGCCATGACTCTTTCCATTGACAGGCAAAAGTTAAGTAAAGCTGGAAGTTGACCTGAATTATATCCGCTTTCTTCAGTTCTTCCATTCACTCACTCGTCACGATCATCAAAACAGACCACGGAGTTTTCGAAACACACTGGGAATTGCTCGTCGGGACAAAATATGTTCCCTGACGCATGTACCGACTTCGGTAAGCCCCGGCCACAACAAACGAGAGTCCATTTATCTGGGACCAAGATCTCATTTTGATTACGGTCTGCAGCCTAATCTGTCCGTCGAACACAAAACAAATAAGTCTTTTTGTCTCAAAGGTTACATGCTTCATAGTCCATGTCTTTTTCGTTCAAAAAGCCTTGAACAAAAACTTACAAAGTCAGCTACATTGAAAAGAGCGTATTTTGTACGAAAATCTCTCGTCGAGGTAAAAACGATAGAGAGTCCGCTGCTGATGACGACAATGATTCCGCAGACAGTGTATAGTAGGAACCGAATTTCTAGGTCTTCGTCTATCTGGATATCCAAGCCTAAGCACCAAGTTTTGGTTTGGAGATTATCGTTGAAAAAATTGGCTACTGAAAAGAGTTTACTTGAGGTAGATCACTTACTCATATAGAATACAGAAAAATGAATAAAAGGAAATGAGAAGAGACATGTGTACAATTGATTCAGACTGCAATTTAGATCCGTCACCGATTGAACGTTTACTTCTTTGGATATGTCTATATTTGCGAGGGGTAGAAGACTTAAAGGAACAAACAAAGGAAGAACATTGATCCAGCAATCTATCTATCTTCAAAAGAACATTTTTGATTCGCTGTTTTTAGATCAGCTTAGTTCTCATTTACACCCTCACTCAACTTTCTGGCTCTTTCTTTCCTTTTTTGAGTTTGGATCTTTGGGAGAGTCCTATACGGAACATATACTTAATAAGATTTTTGTTTATCGCATAGTCCCCTCTTCCGGCACCCCAGATAAGGACAATGTCTAGTATGATATTGCTCATCACAAGATATCGTATCCGTACGATCTTACCGTGTACCGACACCTTTCCATCAAGCACGGATAATCTGGTTCTAGGAGTTACCACCTCCTAAACCTTAGAATTACTACAACTCTAATCATAAACTCTAGACTACAATTTGAAGTTTCGTAAGAAAACGTGGGGTTGCAGAAACTGGAACTATTGAAATCTATGACACATATGGTCCAGGCTTTAGAGACACATTAACAATTATGATTTACAGCCCAACTCCAACCCCGCTCCCTTCCCCGGATTCAATAACCCCGTTCCTCCTAGAGATCGTTGCCAGTGCACCACCGAGCACAGCTGCCCTGCCGGACCCGCTGGAGAGGCCGGAGAGCAGGGACCCGATGGTCTTGATGGCCTTGACGGAGTAGATGGAAAAGACGGTCAGGATGCCGAAGACGTCCAGAACGAGGGAACTCACGGCTGCTTCACCTGTCCTCAGGGTCCTCCCGGACCTGGAGGACCTTCTGGATCCCCCGGTATGCGCGGAATGCGTGGAGCTCGCGGACAGCCTGGCCATCCTGGACGCGATGGAAACCCCGGGATGCCCGGAGAGATGGGACCTCCAGGACCCCCAGGTGCCGACGGACATGTTGGAGAGCCTGGAACCAAGGGAGACGACGCTGAGCGACCCGTCGGTCGTGCTGGATCTCGTGGACCTCCCGGAGAGAGCGGACCTGAAGGACCTCAGGGAACTCCCGGTCGCGATGCCTACCCCGGACAGAGCGGGCCTGTCGGAGAGCAGCAGGAATACCAAGGAGCTGCTGGACCGGATGGAGAGGAAGGACCTCAGGGCCCTCCTGAAGCTCCTGGAAAAGACGCCACCTACTGCCAGTGCCCTCCCAGAGAGGAGATTCACGATCCCTGGAGATCTCGCACAAAGCACCGAAAGCCCTTAAATTTTCTTATCTTCTTCGCGCTGCAGATTAGTCACGGCACAACGAAACAACTATGGTTTTCGCCTGCAACAAAATTGTGATGTTCGAGGTATCAATAGACACCAAAATTAGATTATTTCCGGTGATAGGATCCTGCATATATTATGAAAATCAGGAAAAAGTTGTGATTTTGCTAGCAACAAGCCACGGGGTACTGCTATTTTTAAGGTAGTCTCTGGTAACAGGATCAATTTTAATTGTAGTTCAAACAATATTTTAACGCAGCGCTCTCTTCTTACTTCAGTAACGAAAGGCTTATCTTTTTTTAGCGACTGAAGGCTTATCAGAACTTCACCGCTGTCGGACCGCTTTTGGCACATTTAAGCAATCCGCTTGGCACAGCTTTTTTCAATCTGTTTAATCTTCAACTCTCTTATCATTTAGAGTTTGACACGTGGTTCGTGACAAAGGAATGGGTGATGAATCGCCAAAAGACACTTTCCCCGTGTCTATGGGTAGCCTTGATATGTTAAAAATTATAACATTTTTTCAGTTGTGCGCAAGTTCACATGGAATGACTTTACAGAAGTACTTTCTAATGAGGAGGGTAGGTTTGCAGACGTCTACATTGTTAGATCACGAGAATTCGGGTACTTCCACTATGCTCTGATAAGGCAGGGACTGTTTCAGAACAGTAGCAGTGAAGTTGTTCAAACAAAATCCCCAAGATGTTTCTCAGAAGACCCGAGACGATGAAGTGGAAGTTCTACTGAAACACTCTAAGCATCCAAATATTGTCCAAGTTTTTGGCTTGCTGGTCGATGAACCCACTCGAAGTTTTGGATACGTAATGGAGAGCATGAAAATGGGAACTCTTTGCAAAAGTGAGTGATATCTGTTATAACCGATCTAAAGATAGAAGCGTGGTATTCACAACAAACGGTCGAAATTCAAGCGTTTCACATTTTCTTTGGTGTTCCCTATAGGTTGTTTCGTCTACAATTCTAATGTTTCTTTTAGTTATACACGACCAAAAAACTCACTACGATTGGAAGCAAATTGTTTCCTGGATACTGAAGATCTTAAGAGCACTCAATTATCTGCACAGCAAAGGAATAATGCACAGAGATATCAAGCCGAAAAAGTACGCATACTAAATTTCTAACATTCTGTTCAGCATTCTCCTGGGTCGAACATTACAATTTACAATTTACAATTTATTGTCGGAATCAAGGGGTTGCTATCATGTCAGGGCTCCCTTGCCGCTCCCATAGCGCGAACCCATTCTTCGCCTCCCTCTCTTGCCTGTCGCATCCACGTGGTTGGAGTTCGTCCGAGGCGACCACAGGCTTTCTTCAGCTCATCTTCCCATCTCATGCACGGTCTCCCTAGAGCTCGTCGCTGATCTAGAGGAACCCATTCCGTCATCGCTTTCGACCATCTTCCTCCTTCCATCTCGGCCACTTTTCTCGCCCATTTCAGCTTCCTCGTCCATGCCAGGTCCAGAACATTCGGTAGTTCTGTTCTTCTTCTCACCTCCTCATTCCTCACACGATCCCGAAGTGTGATACTGAGCATGGCCCTTTCCTGCCGTCGTTGTAGGGCTGCAAGTTTGGCTCGATCTTCTGTGCGAAGACTCCAGATTTCGCATCCATACAGCAAACTTGGGACGACGCAGGTCAGGTACACTCGTCGTTTCATCTTCATCGGGACATTTCTCTTGGTGAGGAAGAGACGGTGGCGATTGAAGGCTGCCCAAGACGCTCCGATCCGACGGGACAGCTCCTGATTTTCCGAGGTGCAGGTTACCGAACATCCAAGGTAAACGAAATGCCGGACAAACTGTATAGCTTGTCCTGTTAAGCGTAGATCTCCCTCGTAGGCATTGGTCATCGCGAAAGTTTTGCGATGATTGATTTCGAGCCCAATCCTACGGCTTCCTTGTTCCAGTTCAGTCACCATCCGCTGTACAGATCTCAGACTCTTTCCGATAAGAACGACATCATCGGCGTAGCGAAGATGAGTTAGCTTACGGCCGTTGATGTTGAAACCGATGCCGTCCCAATTGAGTTGGCGGAAGACGTCTTCGAGTACAGCATTGAAGAGCAGTGGAGAAAGTACGCATCCTTGACGAACTCCACGTTTGATGTTGACATCCACTAACTCTTCTTGCACTTTGATCTTGCAACCAGCATCTCTGTAGACCCTTCGCAGCATCTCGATATAGAGTTGGTCCGAACCGTGTCTTTGAAGTGAGTTCCAGACAGCTTCCCACTCAATGGTGTCGTAGGCTTTCCGGAAATCGACGAACACAAGATAGAGGTGACTTCGGTAACCGGAGGCCTTGTCGATTAGCTGTCTGATGGTATGAAGGTGTTCTACTGTTGAGTAGCTTCGGCGGAATCCTGCTTGTTCGATTGGCTGGTTGAATTCCAGATTTCCTTGCATCCTGGCCAGCATCACTCGTGTGAAGAGTTTGTAGGGAGCTGGTAGCACGGAGATTGGACGGAAGTTAGTCAGGTCTGTGTGATCACCTTTCTTCGGGATGAGGGTGGTAATCGAATCACCGAATCCATGAGGAACCACACGATGTTGGAGCATCCGAGTGAAGAGACGTGCGAGAAGAGGCACAATCTCCGCTTCCACAACTCGAAGCTGCATGGTCGTGATGGAGTCATGTCCAGGGGCTGTCCGCAGTCGAACATTAAATAATCTTAAAATCTCAGACTTTGGAACTGCTAGGCCTGTTGAGAATCCAAGACTAAGTTTAACTGCCGGGTTAAGCTTTGATTTTTCACAAAACCTTATTGCACATTGTTCAGAATTGGCACACCTTGCTATACGGCACCGGAGAATTTGACTTCAACACATTACAACTACAAGACCGATGTCTATTCCTTTACAATAACATTCTGGGAGATCATTCATCGGAAGTAATTTTTATTTGGATACTCCTATCCTCTTCAGAAAACCATATTATCATATCGAGGGCAGTGTCTGGGCAAAAATGGGGCATATATTAAATAATGGATACAGGCCGTTATTGGACAGGGAACACTGTCCAGAGTTTGTTGTTCCTCTTTTGAAGCTGTTAGTTCCTTTAACCTCCAAACTCATAAAGAATAGAGGGTGGCATCCAAACCCATATGAGCGACCTACAGTTTCTGAGCTTCTGGATATCGTAACTGGCTGGGCGGAGCAAATTTCGTACGACGAGCACGTTCGAGCATTAGAAGCCTTTACGCCTGGCAATCGTGATTGCACCGTTGAGCACAATATTGAAATGAAAAGCAACATCAGCGACGATGGTAGGTCACGACAAAAGATTTTTCTTCATTCAACTTCGTTAGATGTTAGCTTAAAAGTTTCGTCAGTACAGCCACTGAGATCAGTCCGAAACAGTTTACTGATACGCAAAGGCCCAGATAGAAACAAGAGGACAGAATGTTCCGCAACAAATGTTCATATCTTGAATTTGACAAAGCATTTTTCAACAGAGACGGTAGCACAAGAAAGACTAATGGACAACTGTATTTCACTAATGGAATACGATCCATAAAAGCGCTATAGTGTCTATGGTCGACTTTGTTTGTTTGTTTGTTTGTCCGAGGCCATGCAATCAAAAGAGAAACAAAAAGCTGTACATTGCTGTCGTAGATTGTTGCCAACAAATTGATTTGGACAAATACTCAGAAAAAGAAAGGACGATGAACTGTAGAGAGGGAAGGAAACGGTCCAGACAAAGAAACCCGGGCAAAGAGACGAGAGACAGTGTGATAGTGAGAAAGAAGAGTCCTGAGTTCAAAATATGACAAACCCAATGGTTCCTTCAATTCTTGAGTTTACCGACACCACATCAATTTGAAGAACTAGATGCATTCTGGCCGGCTATCCAA
Source organism: Oscheius tipulae (assembly GCA_037178975.1). Taxonomy (NCBI): domain Eukaryota; kingdom Metazoa; phylum Nematoda; class Chromadorea; order Rhabditida; family Rhabditidae; genus Oscheius; species Oscheius tipulae. The sequence goes on along the minus strand of JASJZH010000004.1, from coordinate 8,369,139 downwards.
GTATTCCCTAAAGTTTTGATGTCATTAAGCCTAGAAGTATGACAAGATAGAGAGGATTCTGATGCACTAAAGCCGTCTGTGATGCTTGCTGTGTCGCAGCGTCCATAATCATCTAACTAAAAGATAACGTCTATAACAAAAAAAGCAACAAAGCGATTGTCACTTTTTCTCTCTTTTACAAAGCTATATAAAGCTAGCATTTTTCTCTAAATATGCAAGCTCTTATAACCTTCGGGAGCTATACAGGGTATACTTGTAAAGAAGTGAGAAAACAAGCCGTTTTTAACAAACATATATATTTGCAGAAGGACACACACTACTCGCATCAAAAGAAACGTCTTCTGACCTATCCACATTTTCGGAAAAAGCTGCAGAGATTATGCAGCTTCAGGTGGAAAATCAAAGCATTTTTCAACCTCAATCTAATCTGGTCTTTCAGACAATTATTCAAATGCTATTTATGTGAGTTTTATGATTGCGAGGAATCACCAGCAATTTAGATTGGCAAAAAAGACCTTTCTGGTGCCGTCATACGAGGTGCTTCCTGCTGTTTCGCTTGAGCAAACAACTATTCAAACCATAGTAAAAGCCTACGATGAAGGCCAGAACATATGGACTGTTCCAACATCAGTACCAAAGGGACAATATTCGAAGTATGTGAGGAAGGACAGTTCGCAAGAACGTGTGGTGACGGATAAATCTCTTCGCGTCTCTGCTTACAGCTACAGCAAAGAAGGTTCGAGGTATTAACAAGTTTTGAAATTAAATACTTTAAGCTGCTGATCTGTTCCATGGATCTGCACACAGCTTGCACTTTGTCATGCTCTACTACAATAGCCTGTCAATAGAAGAGTGGTTCCCAAAAGTGAATTCATTTGATCAAACGTTCGAAAAAGTATGGCATACCGGAGGACAAATGCAAGGACTAGTTTTTGTGAACGGTCCTAGACAACAAAAGGCTTTGGTAGCTCGAGCCAGCAGAATAGCTTTTAAACCGCTTCTTTGTCACCTCAACGTCAACTTTTTCAATCGTTCCCAATATAGCATGAATGGTAGACAGAAGATATATACCGAAAGGTGAGCTCAATCTATTTTTTGTTTAACATGGATGTTGAGACGCACGAACGAGGAAAAACTTTGCGAAAGAATAGTTCTATCCCTACCAGAATGTGCACAAATTTCTGAAATGACCAGAATTATCCCCAAAATTCGAGTTCCAGATGAGATAAAGCCTCTCTCTGAACAAGATGAAAGACCAAGACAAAAACGAAAAGCGCGAGCAAGAAGTTTGTGTCTCTTCCGTTTAAAAACACGAGAAGCGTTCAGGACATTGCCAAAACAACAAACGCGTGGAACCTAGTACTGTGAAGCCAGCTCAGCAGAAACCTGAATCTCTTCCTCTCAGTTCATGCCTACCTTCGGAGGATTCGGCGGAAATGACTGTCGTACGAATAGATAACCATTCTACGGCTGATAACAAGGAGCACTCAAAAGAACTTTCCATCGGAACTGCTAAGGCCGATGATGCAGAAAAAACCGACGGCTGTTTCCTAAATATTGACGATGCTGTGGATTCTTGCAATGTAACACGTGCTTTTCGATGAGTGCCATGAGCATGGAGTCAGCTCACTGGTCGAGGACAAGAGACAAGCTATTTTTGCCGAAAACGAAGAGAGAAGAGTTCATATGCTCTCTGATTCAATTGTACCTCTACACAACAACTCACTATTCCTAAATGAACCAAAGGTTTCGTTGGACAACGCATTACAGGCCAACAAAGCCTTGAAAACGATTTCAAGCAAGGTGAAAGACTTGGACGCCATAGAGGACAGAAAAGATTTAGTCTTATTATATTTATTATTTCAGGCCAATGAACCATGCAAGAGTAGCTCCTGCTGTCACTATCATCCATGATAAAATTTTTGTCTGCGGAGGAAATGTTGGACGAGAAGAGGACCTAAAGCAAAACATTGAAATTCTGGACCCAAAGAGTCAAGTTTGGACGACTTTCTGCCGTCAAATGCCGCCGATACAAGGCGATTTTTACGCTCATTCGGCTGGTATTTATCTGTACATAACAAGTCGCAACGAAGAAGAGCACAAAATCTGGAAGATAGACAAAAACGGGTCGTCTCAAAAGTGGGAAGAAACTCATGGTGACAAGAATAACAGCATGCCGTTTATTGCCAGAAGGAGCTTTGGATACGTCTTTCTGCCACACATGTTTGCAGACTTCATTGGGCTGGAGACCTCAGTCGGAATCAAAGCTGTTGAACCCCAGAAAAGTAAACTTTCTGTGTGAGCTTTTAACTTCTCGCCATTTAGGCTCCCTATTGGATTCTATAAAAGCCAACTCGTGGTTAACGGACGTTTCACAAGATTTCAGTATCCCAAGGGTGAGAACTTTTTTTTCACTATTTTTTATCCAAAAGAACCCACTCGGAACTGAGAAAATAAGCATTTTAAAAGGTAGTAGAGTACAAAACAATACGGATTCAAACTGGGAAGTTGTACGCCATAATCAGCTAAAGGATTTTAGGTCATGCTCCTCGGTGGAGTGGCTAGCAAAGAGCAATCTTCCAAGATATATCTATTGAACAAGGAACGTAAATCATGGCTGAAATTATCAGTTACTCTTCCTACTCCACTATATCATCATGGAGCCGTTTGCGTGGAAGACAAACTATATGTTTTTGCGGGAGAACAAGGCGGAGCGACGGGCGAGCTTTTTTGGCTGGAGAAGAAGACATGGAAAAGAAAGTCCAGTATGTTAGAGAAGCGCCGTGGGATCTCTAACAGCAGCGTTGTGTTCCAAAAGACGATTTGCGTAATTGGTGGAGAGGACAAGAATGGAAATGCACTGAAAACAGTAGAGCGATACAATCCAAACAATAGAAACAGTGTATGGAACTATGTGTCGTGAGTTGTTTTTGATTCGCTCGCTATCAGCACTTCGACAGCTTCAACAAAAGAGAGGTATTAGTTTTTTTGGTCTTTGCCGGAACTTAGTGAAAGAGCTGTAAATTTCTTACAAAGCTCTCTTAAAAGGCGGAAAAAACATGCATACAATCCGCTGACTCTCCACCCTTGTGAATCAGCAATGTCAAGATGGTACGGGCGAGACATGTCAGGTTGCGCTCACTTAAGACATTGACTAAAGTATGCGCAAATACGATATACCGAGCACGTTCTATAATGTATAGTAACCCTCTTAATAGAACTATTCAACATTCGTTTTCAGAGAACTACATATTCCCCGAACAGAAGCCGCTGCAACTGTGGTGATGGGCAAAATTGTAGTTTGCGGTGGCAAAGGGAGCGATGGAGTGTTCCTAAACTCAGTGGAGTCGTACGATCCGTCCTCATCAAGCTGGATCTTCGTTAATCCAATGCCGTCACCGCAAGCTTCTCATTCATTGTCTTCTTTCGGATCCAGTGTGATTGCCATAGGTGGAGAAGACTCTTCGGAAGTCTGGACACTGAATATGAGTCGAATGAGTAACGATTGGAAGAGTGTTCCTCCCTTGAAAAAACCGAGATGGGACGGATGTGCAGTAAAGTTTGATCGCTTCAAAATTCTAGCAGCTGGAGGATATGGCACAAAGAAAACCGAAGTTTTCGACGGACATAGTTGGACAAAGGGACCTGAACTACCAGAAGAAATTCATGGAATGGCAGCTGTTACCATCTCTGAAGAGCTGGCTACGTTCTTAATAGATTAATATCTACCCAACTCGTTAAATTGTATATACATAATAAAATTTTATTTTATTTAACTATCGGAGTTTCATTTCGTACCAAAAAAGTGTTTCCTTTCGGTCCTGTGACAATAGTTCGAGGGGTGGTTTTAAGTCTTCGCACGATCTTTTTCTTCGGAAGAAAATCCAAACAAAGCGTTGTCGGAAATTTCGACGGAAACAGAGGTAGATTGGTAGACTGAGGGCTGAGTGAAGAGTGAAGAACTTGAAAATAATATTGTTATGTGCTTACAACTATGGATTAACTTCCGGTGCTTTCCACTCGTTCAAAATTAATACAAAATTGGAAATAGAGACGAGAACTACGGTGATCCCGGTGATCCGTTGCAGTAAGAGTTGCTGCCGTTTTCTCTCACTTTGTGTTCGTTTCTGGAATGGTAGAGTTGTTTGCAAACTTTTGTATGGAGAAGATATTATTATTTCCGACATTCGAACTCATTTTCCTAGCATTTATTTTGCTGAATATTACTAGCAGCATGACGAAACAAACCAGGAAAACGAGGGCTATTGTTGAGTAGTGGATCATTCCATAGACAATCCCAGCCGAGTTCAGAACAGAACATAATCTGTCACTGTGTGTAAGTTTATGTAGCCTGTTCAGTAGTAATACAAAAGCGAGGCTGATCTATATTCAGTTTAGTACCGAGGGAGAAACGCTTACCCCAGACCAAAACATGCTGTCACAAAATAGTGCTTGTAGGACTCGTCCCATACACTCTCGTACCGTAAGCTGCATTCCAATGCCGCAGCTCTTTCCATTGAAACTTTTGCGCTTTTGATGAGTAACCTGGCCTGGCTGGTCAGATTTGCGATTCTGAATACACCATGTCAAGAGGGTATATGACATTTCTTTTTAAGGTTCATGTCGGTCTCAACTCATCATATTCTGACTACTGGCTACTGTCAGTGCATTGAACAGAGCGTACTTTGTTCACTTTTGTAAAAGTGAAGACGACAAAGGTGAGCCGACTGCTAAAAAGAGCAATGATACCTCAAGCAATGTACAGTAGAAACTGAGTTTCGAGGTCCTCATCGTTTTTTTTACTTCTTGAGATTTGTCCTTGTTTGTTTGCAATTAACCTTTTGAGGGCTAAAAGCTTGCAAGAGACAAATATATAAAACGGCCTTAATTCAGCAATTTATCTTTTAAAGGTAGTTTTGATCAAAAGAACAGGAGAATAATTTTAGACTAGCCTTGTCACGAATTATACCTGCCTCTGCGATGATCAGCCACTACAACAGGTTCTTTGAATGGACTGGTCAGTCTAGTGAAATCAGAAACTTAGGATGATGTGGCATTAAAACTGGGACTAATGAAATCTCTGACACATCAATGTTCCCAGTTTCACTACTCCTTAGTTCAACTTTTGCTCCGTTCCCTTTCAATCAGTACGTCATAGCCTTACTCACAGCTAGAAGTGAGAACGGAGATCACTCTCGTGGTCTATTTGTTCATCTCACGTGCTTTGTGTGTGTGTTCGAGGTCCGCCGTCATTTTTATAGGCCGTTTTCTAGGCTAGCAGCTGACTCACTTGGCCATTCATTCTGCTTTTCAACTTCCTGCGCTTCTATCAAAACTTCCCTCATTTTTTGTGTTTCCTTCCTATCAAAATCTATTTTGTAGGGAAAGAATGGCTTTTCCTCAGGGATCCCAACAGTATTCTTCACAAAATCCCCCTATGGGACCACCTCCTGGCTACTATGACCTACCACCACCTTACACACAGCCAGTTTCTGGACAAACCCCTTCTCAACATATGGTCCAGGAAGTACAAGGTGTCCCAATGCCCCAAGCAGTTCCTCCTCAGCCCCTATCAGCAGCCGATAGGGAAGAGGCAGAAAGAAGAGCAAAAAGAGCACGACGAGGAATGAGTTTGGGAATGCATGTGGCCGGAGTCCCACACGTATGTTTTGCCTTTTGACCAAAATATTTTCCTCGAGTCTGGATTCTCACGATTGAATTATTTTCAGGCTTTCCTAGTTAGTCGATTGGTGAGCAGAGCCATGAGCAGCGGGGATGAAGGGCATGGGGAGCCAAGCAGGAGAGAGGTCAGACGAGAGGAGCGGAGGGAGAGAAGAGAATGCAGAAGAGAAGCGAAGGAAACGCGACGAGAAGCTCGGAGAGAAGATAGAAACTGCCAATAAAAAGGTACTGGAGTTCCTAACGATAGGTTTAGAAAGTTCTGGCTTCAATCATAGAAGAAACATCCTGTTTCTGGCTTTTTCTGACAACTCACTAGGGATGGGTTTTAGTTCGAAACGAGCCATTCGAAATGGCATAGGAAATGATGGTGTTTCCTAGATTTCCTGCTGCGGAATGGATGTCCCCTCGCCTCTGAAGCGCCATCATATTTGCGATTTTAGCAGCTTAGGCGCCCTGGAACACTTGGTTCTCGGGCGCAATCAGCGCAGCATGCGACCAGAGCCTCGATTTGAACGCCCGAAACTCGGCGATTGCGCGTGAAGAAGAAGAATTTGCCATTTTTCACCATTTTTCCAGCATCTTTCTACTTTTCTGTTAGTGTTGCTGTATTCTAGGCATGCAAAAACCTACTTGTCACCAAAACTACATGAAAAGCCCAAGATTTAGACGAACTGAGCTTCTAACGGCTATTTTCCAGCCGAAGACGTTCCTGCGCTTTGTAAACAATGACTTTTCACCAATTTTTGGCGTCATGCAGGTGTTTAGGAAAGAAGAGCCACCCCATTTACACACGCAGAATTGGAAAATGAGGTCAGAACTACGAAAATCCAATTTTTAATTTGAGAATGAGAAAAACGGGCGTTTTGTCGGCGCGCAAATCGTGGCGGGATCCAAATTTTCGTTTTCGAAAAACCTTTGAAGAATTGCTTCACTGCCGCTATTCGTTGGAAATGTACTATAGTCGCATGCTGCTCAAAATTTGGATAACACCATCATTTTCGATGCTCTTTCAAATGGCACCTAGCTCGTTTCGAAATCCCGCGGCCAACTAAAACCCTGTCAGATGATCTTTGTTGAGGACCAAAGTGCAACTTAAATACAAATAACAATGTGGAAGGTTTTTACTGAGCCCATTGCTTCTAATCAAATCCGGAATAAAACTTTAAGTTGTCAAAGGTCACTTTCAATAGCCCTACACTATCTGCGTCAATATTGGTTTCTTTTTATGTATTTCCGCACATTGGAAGCTCAATCGGTATCGATCAATCAGTTTATTTTAAGAGCGCCCTGTTACTCAGCCGTAGTCAAGCTTTTCAAAAGTTATCCCTGGATGCTACTTGAGAGACCGAACCAAGCCGACAAGCTTGAGAATTAAAACTTCTTGGATAATGCTAGTGCGGCCGAAAAGGTTACCAAGATTTCTGACAATTTGGATTGTAGTCGTCGTTTACACTACTTTACTTTATTCGAAGCGACAATACTAATGAGTAAATCTGACGTAGGACCTGCTTTTTTCGCAAGAAAAAGAAACTAATCTTACCATTACCTCCTTTCTTCTTTTGCATTTAAAAGAGGAGGTTCGCATTCATTTACCCCTTCTCATGGCAGCAGAAGCTGCTCAAAGAGTCCGCATATCTGCCACAATAGTAGCATCACTGTACTGCTTCCTAAACAGCCTTGTTACATGGTTTCCTACAGAACTCCCAAAGAGTATCGGAACTTGTCATTGCTTGTCGGAACTTCCGCCTGAATCTATTTGATATGCGGGATTATTGGCTGGACCGTAAAGTTGTTCCAGATCACCGAGAAGATATTGTAATTTTGTAAGGACTATTGTATTTGAAAAATAGGAATTACGTCACGTCACGTCAGTCATTCATGTCGTCGTTCTCGCTGATACAGGAATAGTAGCAGCTCCGTTGAAATGGCGACAGAAGACCACTCGACTGAGGGATCAGCGTATCGTCTTAACAAAAGATCATCAGGCTGTCTTTCACGCAATGGAGTTAGTCTCATCAGTACAAATCGAGTGACAAATGACAAAGGAGGCTCGACACGAAGGTTGTCCCGCCTAAGTGAAATAACGTTGAATCGTCTTTCTAATCAGAAGACACCTGGTCGTCCCAAAACTAGCAGTAACAACCGTATCAATCAAGATTAAGAAACGAAACGCGAAGAAACCTGAATACAGGAATCAGTGCATGTTACTAGGAACCGCAGCAAGAATGGACGAGAGGAGATCAATGCTCTTTGAAAACTCGGAACTTGGTTTAGGTCGACAGGAGATTTCTGATCGTTGTACAGTGCAAGAGGACAATGAAGTAAAAGTCGACATCTTCTTGACTCAGGGATCAGTGCTTCGTCGAAGTGAAAGACCGAAAAAGGAACTGTCCAAATACATTTCATTCTTTCAAGAAATGAACGTTATTACGTGTCTAAAACTCTTGAACCTTCTTGATGTCATCCCCACCCAATGTTCCCAAATAGACACCGTCTCCGCGCAGGAAGAATCCGAACAATGTTCCGGGCTCGCAGTCCTGGGCAACAGTGAAAGTAGCGTGTTTGTCATTGCTGGCATCAGTTGTACATTTCACAGTTGTCTCGCAACCGGCGGCTGTAAATACAATATTATCTGAACTTTTGGGGGGCTCACTGATATCAAATTGAATATCTTGTCCGTCTTTCAGGGGATCCACACTGCCAGCCAGGAAATTATCGGGTCCGTTGAACTCGGAAATTGTGCAGCGAACTTTGACAGTTACGTCACCTCCCATTGTGTTTGCGACTTTGACAGTGACGCAAGAAACAGTTACAAGCAGAATAGAAAGATAGACGAGGGAATGGTTCATCTTTAATTGGGATCAAATTGTTATTACCGATTTTATATGCGGAAAATGTTATGGGAAAACAGGTACCATTGTTGCATAATCTGAAAGTCTGATTATGGTGATCCTGTTCTGTTGGTTGTTATTTTCACATGTACTAAAAACGATCGAATAGAACACAAATGTAGCTTGAAACAGTTTGTTGCACAACAGGATAAAGTCTTGTACCAGAATAACATCACCGGTATGAATGAGAAAAAGACAACCAAAAGAAATCTAGACAACACTTATTCCATAACTTCCACCGAAGACAGACGGATCAGGGACACCATGCTTGGAGGTACACGGTTTCTGGGTCGTCAATGACTCTCCAGGAAGTGTTGGTTGAATATCAGTCGAGCTTTTGCTCAACTGACAACCACGTAGACGAATCTCATCCCTGGACATCAGATTATCCAGGGGGTGCAGAGGGAACACGGAAAACTCACAAATGAGAGTTCTCTCAGAAGCTGGCTGCCATGCCTAAGCCCTAATAGCCACTGGTTAACGTAGCATCGACCGATAGGAGCAGTGTTTTGTGCAGCCGGTGGCAAATCATTGAGCGCGTCTTGAGTTATAAACAATATCGAAAAACGAGAGCGTGAAAAGATGCCAAGTTTTATCTTCGTTTACAACACTTTTTTTCTGGATAAATATTTATTAATTCTTCTGGTCAACAACAGGAAGAGGATAACCAAAGGCAATGTAATCGTAATAGTACATCTTGAGCAGCAATTTAATTAAAGCCGCATTGGTTTCTACCTCTGTCCCGTACTCATTTCTTGAGCTGGAGCCTTTTGTGGAGTGATACGTCTTTCCTTCTAAAACCTAGTCATTATCAACTTTGAATTTCTTGACAAACCCATAAGTTGTGTCTTGATAAGCTTCAACAACCGCGGTTCTACACAGCTGTCTTCCAAAATTGACATAATCTCGCCCACCATCAGTTCCAGGTTTTCACTAGCTTCTGAAAAGGAATGTTTAAAAAATGTGATTAAATTACCGTATTTGATACGCCTCCAGTCATAGAAAGTTTCATTTAGGCGACAGAACCTGAAAGTTTAGCTAAGGCTAGACAGTCGCTCCCGTACCACGTCTGCGGAGCAAAATGAAAGTCTTCCATGCCATGATCCTTGTCAATTGGAACATCATTACTGAACAAGACCAGGCGCTTATACTGCTCCTCAGCGAAACATGTTATGTTTCGTGCACAGTGGAAGCAGTAGTTGTTGCTGAATAAAAGGCTTGCAAGTAGGAATAAAAATATCGAACTTGACACATTTGTCCACGTAGCCGCTGATGAAACGTTCGACTGGATGTCGGTGGACCATGAACATTGTGAAGCCGAGATTCAGCTCGTTTTGTAAGGACGAGTACAACCATCTGGCACTGTCGAGGTGTTGGAACCTATGAAACAAGGAGGTTTTGATTGTGTGTGCGAAGAGTTCAAACGACAAAATGTTCAAAAGGTTCAAAAGGTCAAACAACTAAAGTTTCGCAGTCTAGCGCTCTTTAAGGATCTTCCTGATGCTCTCGCCAGATAAGAGATCAAGCGAACGGTCAAGAGATCTTTAAAAGACGCCGGAAGAGATGTTCGACAAATAGAACTAGAAACTTTGAAAATAAAGTTTAGTACTCACAGCACATCCCAGTCCACCGTATTCAAGGAAACATTGTGTTTGCGGAAGCTCTGCTCATCGTAAAGCAACCAGAAGAGCGCAGTTTTCACTGTAGACAATATTTTGGGTATATTGCAAGTAGCCAGGCTGTATTTTGGAGCTATCTGAGGTTGTTTCATAGGGGATACAAAGAAATCAATCACATTGTAGTTTTCTGAGTAGCCCACAAAGGCTCGAACTACTTCTTCCTTCTTGAAAGGTATGTTCTTCAAATAGTGATGCTGCAGAAGAAAGTCTACTGTTGCATTTCGATTTGCTAAAAAATGGATCAAAGCTTTAGGAATACCATGCACTTACAATAAAAGTTCGTTTTCCTTTGACAAAGGATAGTCGTTGGTAGTTTTGACACCAAAGTTTTCTGACTGTCAGTTTCGAATAATGTACAGAGCACAGATAGAACTATCAGAAGACAAATAATGAGAAGAATAAGCTGAAAATACGTTAATTCCTTTTACGTAGAGACCTACCTGTGCACTGCCTCGAAGATGGAAGAGTTCCCGTGTTTTGGTGGAAGGGATAGATAGCATCGCGTATGCCAACAGCGTTTCAAAAGAGTTGCTGACACTGTAATTGCCTCCTAGATGATGGCAAATGATTTAGGGAGGGTCTACCGCCGGGCACAATTTAACACAAGTCCGCGGGCAAGCTTAGATAGTCGCGAAGAACCTGGACAGACATCTGCATCGCAGATCGTCTGGATCAAAGCGGCGAGAACTCTATGAAAAGCAGCTTTGCAAAAAACTGAACCCGCCAACCTTGGCATGAATTCTGTCTGTATTTGAATTTTCGAGCAATACTTCCGGCCAGTCTTAGCTCGTAATCGGTTGAAAGTAGTTAGATAAAATTGATCAAAACCCGGTAATCGCACTGGACCTGCTTTAACAGGTTACCAGTTATTGTCTCATGCGTTTATAACTAAAGGTCATATTTGCTTACATCTAAGGGAGTACTTCATTAGAAGTATTTTTTTTCCTACGCACTGCGATCAGATTGCCTTAGACACATCAAGCAAGCGTTTTTGTATGTAGTATACTTAGACGCTGTAAAGCTCTCGACTTTGTCCGGATACCTCCGGTCTGTTGCGTAAAACGGTCTCTATCATCCCAACAAAAAGATACAGAACAGGTTGTCTTCCACTGCGATTTCGAACGCAGATAATTCTGATCTTAAAGCCCTTATTGAAACGGTTTGAACACTGTCCAACTTTCTTCCCGCAGGCAGCTTTTGAAGCAACGAGACTCACAGTTGTTTTCCGTTTTTTAAGCTATAAATTTACAATCGGGATACTCATTACAGAACTCATTACACTTAACGGAAAAAGACGATCAAGAGCAAGCAGCTATGCAAGCGGGGAACTGCAGAATGCAAAAGGTGTGCAACAGTGTGCGATGTAAGCGGCAACTTAGCTTTCTAAATGCAAAAGGCAAGAACTTACTAACGCCTTTGCCATCTCAACTTTGCTGAATACAAACGTCTTGCACGCATCTTTATTGGTACAGCAGTTGATCAGGTCAGCGCTACGGCGCTGGAAATTAGGAGAACGAGAAGTAGATGAGTCATGTTGGACCAAGTTGGTGTGAGGAACTGCGATTTCTCAGCCTTTTATAGATAACCAGCCGTCTCCGACGGTTTCGCCGTCCTTTTGCCATCAGTTTACATTGGCGGCTGCGTCGCTTCGTAGCAACAGAAGACTCCCAGTGGCTTCACTGTGAAAAAAGCCAAGTTCTAAGCGCACCCAAAGTTGACTTGTCAACCAATCTAGGCAATAACTGTTCCCGAACAACAAAATTTCTGGACAACATAATTGGCTCGCTTCTGTTTTGTGGCCACGGACAAACAACAAACAAAGAAACAGAGTCCGCCACAGAAATCATCGCGCTTTAGATAGTAGAGATGTTTTTCAACCTTCTGGGATCCGGTATCGTGTTATCAGCGGAATCTTCATTCGAAGCACAGTCATTAGCACACAGTGTGCGCTGATAAATCATATATCTGAGTTGTCTGAGTTGCAGAAATCTAGTTTAAAATGTCCTCGCGTCTCTGTCTGTCTGTCTGAAACCAATATTGCCAATTAGTGTGCACTATTTTGTGCGCACACTAATTGTTTGCAAGTCAAGCCAAATCGAGTCAGTTTGGGCACGCGCGTCTTTGGGAGGACGTTGCTCCTGTCACGGTACCTCGATTGGAGGGAATGCGGACAGGTTGAAGTATGAGGAAAGGGTCACGACAGTTGGACAGAAGGAAGTAGAAATCGAGCAGTTTTGGAAGGATCAGGGAATTACTGGCATTAAACCCCAAGGAGCAATAGCATTACTTGGACAGGGAGTTTGGTTGAGGAATGGGAAATCGGTTCAAAGAGTGAAAGGGAAGTGGACTTGAGGGATAGAAAGTGGGGTCAAAGAGTGGAAAGTGAGTTTCACTTATTAGAAATGACATCAGCAATCGTTTTTGCTGGGGAAAGGACAAGGTAGATATGCCTCAAGGGGCCCAACAAGTTAGGCTACCTAGCTTGTGTATGAAAACTTAACAAAAAAGTTTTCCAAAGTTTGTAAAGACAATTGATAAGTAACTAGGAGTGTAGCTTGCTAATGTGTGCTAGCTCCTCCTTTTTTCGAACGTTTAGGAAACATGGAATCCATACCAAAACCGGCAATGTAGAATAAAATGCATCTAGTCAATAGAGCTTTCTTTTCTACAAACATCGTGTCAGTGCCATGTCGTGTTTTTACAAAAACAACAAAGGACGCTGACTGTACCCTGTAGACAGGACAGTCAGGACAGTCTACAGCTACTATAAAAGAGCAAAAGATATCCCACTATCAAGCGAACATGCATCTTCTTTTTGTTTTGCTTCTTGTCTTCAACATTCCTGCTGCGTTCCCTCAAGAAACCGAGAGTATAAAGATATCTAACGACTTCGGAGAGTGTGACCCACTAAGTTGCTCTTCGACTTGCGCTCTGAAGGTGAGTAAAATAACATTATTAAAGTATTGCTGTTTTCAGAACTGTATGTCAGGAATGTGTTTTCTGAATCAATGCAACTGCAACAACTGCCGTCAGGGCTGAACAAATTGTCGCAATTTATTTGAAAAACTAATTATATATTCGTAAAACATATCTTTTAGTTGCTCATGAATATTTTTGGTTTTCAACATACTGTAGCTGTTTATTTGTACAGTGACAAGTAAACTCTGCAAAACGATGACTGTCTCTTATTACCTTAGGTTGTTTTCAATTGTCGAAATAATCAAAATGAATAGCCGAGGACTATAAAAGTGACACGCTTTTCACTACAGTCAGAACTCAAAATGCGTCTACTCATTCTTCTATTTCTGCTTCTAACTGCCTTAGTTGCTATTTCTCAAGTCGATGATGTATCGAAGACCAGCAAATACTGTAATCCGATAACCTGCTTTGCCGGCTGCATACAAATGGTATAGTCTCTTTGTCCTTCTAATTGTTTTCAGAGGCGCACTGCTGGTTATTGCATTCAGGACACCTGCGTATGTGTTTGAAGCTGACTTACCCTAACCATGTTGATATCGATAAATCGGATGGTGCACCAGGAAAGCCCTTCTTAATCTGGGCTACAAATTTGTAGTAACAACAAAAAAGTCATAATGGAAAATTTTCGAGAAACGCGCCTTTGAACGACGGTGGTTTCGGCGCGGCCGACGCATGAGGTGAATATCATGGGTCAAAAAAAAAAAACTTTCCACATTATGTATTCTTTTATGCTGTCTGCTCTTATTAGACTCTTTTAAGACGTTTTCAATCGATTAGAGTTGGCTGCTCTTACCATCTTTGACTTCCGTATTACCTTAAAATCGCACCCTCTTACGTTGCAAATACGCACCTACATATACGCGGTCAAGACGATTTTTCTGTCTTTCCGATGTTCGATGAAAGTTGTAGAGCAGGTCATGGTCAGCTACAACTTTGCAGATACTCTTGATGCCGAAAAACGCGAATACGCGTAACTGCGTATTTTTTTCTTACGTGAGATGGTGCTTATATTATGTATGTAGAAGAAATACGATATTTCTTCGGCTGGTTATTTGAGATGTATCTCCTAAAGTTAGAGCTGCAACCAATTGAAAACGCCTAGTTTTGATGAACTTTCCGGTCAATCCAACTGCAACACATACATATACAATTTCAACTATTTTTTTTGCTTTAAACAGCAAGCATTGGGGTTTCTGCAAAGCAACGACTAAATGTTTTTGCTAGCCACTGCGAGGACCTGATTCTACCGTTGTTTTTAAGGATTACTAAGCACGCAGTGATGAGTCGACGACTACGGTCGACGAGTATAAAAGTGAGTAACGCTTCCCTTCGGCAGGAACACAAAATGCGTCAACTTTCTCTCCTGTTTCTATTTTTGATTATTTCAATTGTGGTCTCTCAAAAAGAGAGTGTTAGCAATCTTCAATTCAGTAGGAATCAAACTTGCTACGACCAATGCATCCCCCAGCTCCGGATTAAATCTGGAATGTAAGTGTCTTTGACTGTTTGATACGGTTTTCAGGCAGGCCATGCTGGTAGTTACATAGAGGGATTGAAGCTGACTTATTGCACTTTTATTGACAAAAATGTTTGTTAAAATTGATAAAGCCTGAATATCTGCCGGAGATCGTATGTACACAAGATTATTAGAGGGAACTGGATAGCTCGAACAGGCTTAGTGGAGAAGGGCTCCCTTGGAGTAGCTGCCATAAAGACGACGGTAGTCCTCACGGTCGCGAAGATACATGTAGCAACGCTTGGTGACCATGAAGAACCAGAGATCGATGAGGGTGAAGAAGGCCATAATGCAGGCAACTAGTCCGAAAGCCAGGCGACGGGCGACTTCTTCGTCATGGGTCTTCTGGAAAGTGCGTTCGTAGCCGAAGATGTCCTAAAAGAGGCTTGTACTTTCGTCCAAAACAACATGTTTACCGTTGCGAATGTAGCCACTGGGGAGAAGGGAGCAAAACAACCGACAAGGGAAGCCGCAGTGACGACGAGAGAGAAGACCGTGAACATGGCCCACATAATAACAAAGGGCAGAACAAAACGACAGTTGTGCTTCTTAATCCCGACAAATAGAAGAATGGTACAGAGCATCTCGAAAAGCAAGACGCTCATCTGAAAAACCGACATTTTAGATAATGTTTGAGAACTAACAGCAGGGTAGTCAACACGGTAGCGTCCAAAGGCACGATAGATAGAGATTCCGAAGACAATGAGCATCAGCCAGCCAATTCTCTTGGCTCCTTTCTGAAGTCATCCCTTGAAAGCAGAAGTAAAAAACTCCCACCTTGGCGTGGACCGTTCCACAGCAACAATGCTCGCACATGTACTTTTTGTCATTATGGGGGAAGTTGTCTTCGGTTACGGGGTGGGTCATTTCTGAAAGCTATGCGTTTGAAAGACGCAACATACCAACAAGGAGAAGAGTGAAACAAGATGATAAATGAGAGGTGGACTGTAGTGGGATCTCGATGCCCCACCCATGCTTTCGAGCCAAGACAAACAAGGTCTGGGATAAACAAAAGTGCAAAAGGTCGTCAGACTGTTTTCGTGACAAGGTCTAGACTCCATTCAGTCTTGAGAAAGAATAACTTCAACAATATCGAAGGGCCTAGTGATAATGGTTCTAATTACTTTTTATGAGAAGAACCATCTGAGGACTGAAAAACTGTATTCCTGTAAATGATAGTAGTATGACTGGCATTGTGATTGTACAAAATGAGCGCCTGAGGAACAGAATGGCAAAAAGATGTGAAGATGGTTTATAGACAGCCTAATAAATAGGGTCAGGCGGTCGAGGGCAAATTCAAAAGGACTTGTTTGCCAGACTCTCCGCTTGTTTTTGAGCTCCGCCTTGAACACTCCCATAAACACGAGCTAAGATAAACAAGAGTTCAAAGGAACTCTGAGCTTCATCTGAACCTATTCAAAGCTAAACGATTATTGAAGAACAATCTGAGACATATACATGTCTGTAAACGACGTAAACAACACGAAACTGACAGCCGTAAACTATACAATGAACAGGAGATCATGACGCTCTGCTTTTTTAAGTTGCGCATGCGTTTTCTCTGTTAGAGGATATGCAAGAAAGTTACCATTTAAAATAACTGCAACGTTCATGAACTTATTCTGGTTGAAAACTACCTCTTCGACTCAAAAGTGTTGCAAGTAGTTAGGCATGTACTTAGGCTTGTAGAGCCGGTCAGTGGATTGTAGACAAGAAAGTTTTCTCTTTGATAATGCTAGTGTCAAAAGTGAAGAAAAAGAAATACCAGCTGAGGACTCGACGCCATTATACGCTAACTGGCAAAACATTCAATAGTCGAGACCTGTTTACGTCCTCCCCGAGTCCACGTGCCCAACGCGACCAAAACAACACGCATATAGTAAACAGACGGAGTTCAAAAGATGCACATCTCTTCCTCAAATAACGACCACATGTTCTCAATATTCTTATTATTTGTTCATTTTGAAGGCAAGCGTGTGTTGTGTAGAAATCCGAAGCATATGAAGCGTAAAATAGAGCAATACATAAGTGAAATCAAGATCCACGAAAAACTTTCTAATAAAAATCTAGAAAACCGGGGTGGGAGAATCTCAAAAGCGGGTTCTAAAACATCAAAAAGCAACTTTCTAGAAAGACGGTACAAAAAAGAAGGCAGAGGCTGTGTGTTCACGTAAGAATTGTTCACAACGGGGATATAAGGTAGAGTATGAGGGTAGACAAAAGAGGAGAATTTGGTAAGAAAAGAACTTAAGGCTATTTGAAAAATGAAAACACTTTGGACCCGGCACCTTCGACCAGAGAGGAGACGTTGGAGACGGCGGCTGACGCATTTCCAAGAGAGGTGGGGAACGAGGAACTGCCTGCGGACCCATTCCCTGAAATTTTTCATCGTAAAGGCTTGAAATAGAACTACCATGGTCATGCAGAGCCACGTTAGTCTCCTCTAGCTGCATACGCTTGGTAATGGACTGGTAGACCCGTCCATTCAGCTTGTCATCGTCAATACCATGGAGCTCGAAGTCAGAATGGACTTTCTGAAAAGAGGAGAGTTGAGGAATTTAGGTGTTTGGAATGATGTTTAACTTAGGGGAGCCTGGCACAAAAGATCACGACAAATAGTAATCGAACATGGCAGTGTAAGATTATACGTCTTCTGAATCACATTAGGTTTCTTTAAATGTTTGCACGAGCTGTGTGTCACCCAGTACACCGGCAGAATATTTGTAATAAAAAACCAATGTGTCAACTTTGTGTCAATAATTTCTTTGCATATTTTTTTTCTCTCTCTCTCTTTGTACACTATTTTCGAATAATTGAAATCATTAACTCGGAATCCTTTGAGATGCTCGACAGGGAAAAAGCTGAAGTTGACGAGGGGGAAAACACAAATTGGGCGTAGAATATCGAAAATGGTCGGTCAATTGATTTCAAGCTTTTCGAGATTGGACCACTCTGGTTGTGGTCCCTCGAAATGGTTTTTTGTTAAAAAGAGCGTATTCTGCAAGTGGATGAAGAGTAAATCTGCCAAACACGTCTCTTCACGATAATTACCTTGACAATGAAGCTTAGACTTTGAAATTGATAGAGACTGAGAGACTGTTGCAGGCGTTCGGTTAGCCACTCGTTGATCATCTTCATCTGCGTCTCGTACCATTTCTAAGAGGTAATGTTGGTGCAAGACAATATGTTTACCTCAAAAGCTTTGTTGACCCAGATCTCGTCAACAACAATCTGCCGGAGCTGCTCTGTGCAGGCACGCATAAAGGTGACGTACTGGTTGCCAACATGTCCAGTTGATTGCTGTTGCGTGACTGGAGTTTTCTGAATTGAAACTCTTTTTTGTGACAAGTTATACTCACCGAAGCTGGTGAACCAGCTGCACCGCCAGGAATGTTAATTCCCTGCTCGCCAACCATTGTCTTCATTTTGTTGAATAACGACGTCGTCTTTGGCTGAATAAACCCATTACTTGTAGCAAAACAGCTTCACTCACCGCCATGGATAAAATAGTGCCGAGTGGATTTCCTTCGTCGTAGCGAGCCAACTTCTGCAGGACACCCTCCAACACACCGATTAGTTTGTCTTGGATGATGGCCTCCATGTCGCGCAGCATCGTGTCGAGCGTCTCATCGAGTTTGTTGTGATATTGTCGAGACTGTAATGAATCCTCCTCAGTAGAATATGGCTTTTTTACGTCTGTAGTGTCATTGGCTAATCGGGCAGCCCTGACTTTGCTGCTGAATATCACGTTGATCATAACACAAATCTCCGTGGGTAGGATGTAATCTGTCGATTTGCGAGCTCTCTGCATCCAGATATCAAACTGTTGATAGGTACTAAAATTCGGTACAATTGGAAATGACATTTTTCAATAGAAAAATCTCAAAGTTAAAAAGCGAAGTTACCTGTTGGCGACTTTTGAGATCATTTCTGAAGTCAGCGTCCTCATCCGAACATGGAGATACTTTCGGAATTCCTCTTCTGGCCAGTTGAGATCCATGACAAATTCGTGAAGGGCATCTAGTTTCCAGAAAATATCTTCTGATGTTGGACATCCGTCCCTAAACAATGGAAATGAGCTGTATATTGAAAAGAGGAAAGTTACTGTCTGAACTCGGCTTGCGCTAAGAAATATAGCCAAACTTTTTAAACCGCTTGCTCCGGACAGCTTCTGCCTTCTGCTGGACAGATACTGCGAGTTTAACGACATGCGCGGGCTCGATGCGATAGTAGGGGCGACCGCGCAGAGCCGTTAGTACTTTTCTCCTTATACTTACTTTCTCTGTTCCCACTTTTCTTTGGTGAAGCCTTTTTCAATAGCTTGTGCAACGGCATGTTCCATAAGATCAGTGTATCGGACGACCATTGGCTGGAACTGTTGCGTCAGTTTGTTGTGGAAGATGCCGTGTTTCAAGTGCTCTGAATAGATAATTCTCTTTTCCACTGATCTATCTGAAAACTTACGTTCAGACATTAAAAAATCGTTCAGCATTGTAAACAACTGAAAGGCGTCCCAACTGTCATGGGGTTGAACTTCTAGGGCTGCATCCAAATCGACGGAGTATAATGACCAGAAGATTTCCGAATGGTCGACAAGGAGGTCGGAGAACCAGGCGAAGGCCTAAACGGTATGGCTAAGACGGGAATAAGAGATGCTGATAACACTCTAAATCGACTTGTGGTAACTGCCACGAACTAAAGGAGAAGGTGAAAATGAGTAGGGAAAGCCACACAGCGGGGACAGTGCTGATTTCTCTCACAGAAACTTCCACAAGTACACACGAAATGGTAAATCTGCACTTCCTGTTAGAGCACACAAAGCATTAGACGGGCCTGTTCTCTCTAAAGGAGAGATATAGACCCATTACCGAGATAGGGAGGAAAGATAGAGATAGACAGATGCACATACCGATCGAAGTTGCTAAATAAGTTGGTTGAACTGATGGACACATAGATTGATAGCTACTCACCTCTCCATGATGTTCCTCGTTCTCTTTGAGGAGGTCGATACAGAGCTCGGAAACCCGAACCATATCTTCTATACGTTGGCTGGCTGAGATGTCTTGTCCCATCCGCTCTGTAAAAGGTTTCATATCATTCATTTGGAAAGCTCATTGCGGAGGAGGACATTATGGAAACATGTTTGTATAACTCACGTTCAATCTTTGCTTCATTGCAAATCCTCGTATAGTTGACAAGTGCGGCGTCTTCCAAGCACTTTCTGATCACCGCTCTCACTTCTTCCGGCGGCACCGGGCTCACAACATCCTTCATCAGAACTCGTTCCAGCAGTGACAACGTTCCTTTCAACGCTCCTTCTGGTCTTCCAAAGGGAAAGCAAAATCTGAAAGTTTATTTTCGTCCCAGATCATATTTGTTTCTTACCGAAAGTTAGTGATCTGTTTCTCAAGCAGTACTCGGAGCCTATCCTTGATCTCTTGAAACTTTTCCTTCTCTTCCTGGGTAACGGTTCCGACTCCTTCGGGCTTATAAGGGTCCTGTCCGGCAATAGCTGGGCTAGAAAAACGTAACTGTTTTAACGATACGAGCTTATGAGCACTCCACAACATTGACTTTTTTGATCTTTCCGTGATTTGGGTATTACTGGGCTCCTTGATGTGGTTTCTATTCGGGAGGCCATTGTTTTGGATATCTCTAAAGCACAACATTAGGTCAAAAACTGAGGTAATGACTAGAGCAGAGTAAAGGTCAGACAGAAGGCATTTAAACAGTTTCTGAAATGATGGCACTGGACAAACAATACCTTGGACCAACCCAAAAATTTAAAACAGGCAAAACTCACTGCTGCTCCGTCGCTGATCGATTTCCATGGACATGACTAGCGCAGAAAGCAAAGGAGTAATGCATCAGAGTTGGATCAATCAAGTGGCCTTCATCTGCCTTCTCCAACAGTGCTCGGAGGAGACTAATGTGTCGATAACATCCTCGAACCATGTATCGGGCACAGTACTCGTCCAGTGTAAAAACTTGCGAAGGCGAAAACCATCCCAGAGAACAGACATTTTCCTGCAGTCGGAAGTTCAGTACACAGTTCTGAATGTCCTCGAAGGCGTGCTGGTGATCGTTCATGATCGGATCCGACTGGATAATCTCTTCCAATCCGTACTTTGATGCCTTGTCTTGGAATCCTTGGGCTTTTGAGGCTACTGCAGAGTGTTTAGGTGGTACAGGTTTGTACGATTGCCCAGTCGCTCGACATAGTGCCTGAAGGATACATAGAGTGGGACTGAGAGTGATTACCTGAACCCACAGATGTCTCTCATTTTCGTCGTCTGTCGCAAAAACCAACTCGTCTCCTTCCTTGATGCCACTGAAGAAGTGTTTTCCTCCTTGCGCAGCCAGCTCTAAAAAAAAGTTTTATCAATCGTTTAGAGACATCAGACAAAATTCAACTCACCTTGCACTGTTGGTTTGTAATCTATAGTCTGTCCATCCAGTTGTTGAAATTCAGTTGGCTCTGACTTCTTTTCTCTGTAACTACACACGGCAAATGTATATTGTGACACCTGAAATGGCATGGTTTTGGTTAAAAAAAATTTTTTTACTTGAACTAGGACTAGAAAGCGCCTTTTCCACTTCTTCCAGACCGATTTACCCATACAAAAACAATATCCACAATATTTCAAGTTGAGCGGTTTTTCTACCCTGAAAAGTTCCAGCTTTAAACAGTCTCAGAAAGCAACTACCGTATCGCTATCCTAATTTTGAGAGTCTGGTCCTGGCTATTTTTAGGCACTGTCATAGTATACCATTCCGGGTTTCGGGAACAGTTTGGTGTAGGCTGGATGACTACCTAAAAATTTGCGTAGGAAAAAGGAGAAAATGGCGCAGACTTTTCCAAGCTCCTTGTCCTCAAAGGCGACGATACTTTTGACTTCCGAAAACAATTTAACTTTAACAACTGGAAGCACGTTTTTCGTCGTAAACTCGCCGAGGGTATCCCATCTGAATATGTCTTTCAGTAGAGGCAAAAATGCAAAAGGTGCCTAGGTTTGGAGGCTTCAGCATGATCAGTTTGAAGCTTATGACCGTCCACTTCCATGGTACAGTAGACAATCCGGTTGGGTGGGAGCGATTTTAGGCCTTGGACCTCCATGACCACTACCTGAAAAATGTGGTTACAAACGCTAAAGAGAGTGAATTCTCCCCTGTACCGTGCCTCTCCCAAACTGTCTCAGCATTTACAAACCAAAAACATACCTCCATATTCAGCGCCAAAATGACATCACTTTTGCTTAAGATGATGTCCTGATCTTCGCTCTCCGCCTTGGCCAGACTGCCCGAACTTGATCTTCTCTTCAAGCTGAAAAAGAGCAATCTAATTCTTCGAACTCGAACATGCATCGGTCCCGGGGGTGCAAAATCTCCGTTCCCGTGTGTTGCAACACCAGGCCAACGAGCTCTTAGCTCCTCCCCCACAGGGAAGGACTAAAAACTGTAAGCAGGTTAGTAGAGAGAGAAATCTGCCACATGCTTCTTCTTTCAAGACAAAGACCCAGGACAAAACACGAGAAGAGAGGAAAGATCAAGGCATTCATCATATCCTCTTTCAGATTGTTAGTAGTATCGGCCTCAAGCACATATCGCGGTTCCAAGTTAAAAAGCTCTCAGCAATTTCCGTAAGGGAAAACATGCTTTACAGGAAAGAGATGTTAGAAGTTTGTCGAAGCTCTCTACCATATCAAACCCGCAGCAGAGTTAGTAAGACTCGAAGCCAGAGCAAGAAAACGGCGCCCCACCACACCCACTGTTAATGGACAAAACAGAGGACAGTTTGGTGTTAGAAATGTTGTGAATGTACCAGGGGGTGCAGTGGGACCACCGTAAACTGAGGCTAATCTCGAAAATAAAACAAGAAAAAGTACAAAAGTCTTTTTGGCAAAAGACTGATTGGCAAACCTGTTAAAGAGGGACAGATCCTCAATGCTTCTGGATCTAAAAGTGTAACGTTCTCTAAATTAATGAAAGGCTTGGACTACACGTTTTGTTTTGCTGTCGGCAACATCACGTCTACTTGTTTTTGGATTGTTAAAAGTAGTAGAAAAAGTTCGACAACAAGATGTGGCTGGTTAGTTGCTGAACTAAGTACGATACTCTCACTCTTCTTCATTTCCATTGGGAAGGGTCAAGTTTAGGTCTTGCTATAAAAAAGGCACTCCTGGTATTTTGAAATTGAATGCAGAGAAATGGTTTCGGTACTATTTACTTTTCTTTAACTGCATAAATCTGCTTTTTCTTATCTAAGGTTTCTTTCTATTAGACAGTTTACACAATAAGTGAAATCGTATAAAGCGATAAAATTATCAAATTCTACACATCGAACGATTATCGCTTTAGTTCAACTGTAGCACATATCCAAAGTATTACTCTGTACACGGCTTTCTAACTCATCTCAACTATATAAAATCATTAAAGGTCACTATCATTCCTGAAACAGGTATAGAGGGACAGAAAGAGGAGAGGGATAGAAGAGTGGAGTGTATCTCGTGGGTGCATCGAAACCTACCGTTTTGTTTTGGTCTTAGGCGGGTTACTGAAAAGAACATAAGAATAGGGTTTTGAAAAAAAAAAGAGATCAAAACTGAACGTTTGAAGAACTGATTGATAGGTTCGAATAATAAAAAGTGAGTAAAAATGTTAAAAAGCGGGTATTCAATATGTAACTTGTTTCTTTCGAGGATACAAAGACTCACCGACTCTTTTCTTTTCTCTTTCCGGGGCCTTGAGAACCAGCCTTGACCACTGGGACAGACTCCAGATTGGCTATCAACATGCTGGTGGACTGACGGTATTCATCGACAAAGAGCGTTTCCATGTCTTTCACGACAAACTTTGGCATGAGCTTTCGTAACTGTAATTAGGGTTTTTGTACGGTCCCCATCTTTATGTCTCTGCCCCTTTTGTTTCTCTGTCATTCATTTTTTCCAGATTCCATCCCCAGAAACTCACTTTGCCATGTTCCTTTATCAGCTCTTCTCGCATGCTGACTTCCCTCCTAATCGACGCCGTCTGCTCATCCGGATTTTCCAGCTGAAAGAGCGTGTTTAGAGGCACTCTAGCGGAGACGAGAGACTTACTTGTAATGCGTTGTAGATGATCTGGTGCTCGAACTTTTTCACACCAAGAATCTGCTGGAACATGTCGTAGAGTTGCTCTTTTGACAGCACCCCATCATTGGAGGGATCCTTGTTCTGCGTTCTCCGAGTTCTGTGGCGAAATTGTCAAAATGTTTCAAGAGTACGATACCTTGTCTTTGCTGTTTCGTCTTCCGTCTTTGTTATTGCATCGTATTTCGCCATCCAAGAACTCAAAACTGTGTCTTTTGACAGGCCCTCGATTTCAGGCAGAGATCTGATCCTCTTTTCCACATTGAGCCGAAAGACTTCTCGAAAGTCGTGCATTGAAAAACCGCCAGCATTGACGACTTTGTGTACCCGTTCTGATTTGAGAAAGACCTCCATGTAGCTCTGCATTGCCTTGTTCAACGCTTCGTCAGCTGGGATCCCTGTTTCACCTCGAAGAAAAGCTTGAAATCTAGAAAACCGAAAATATAATCCAATCTCAATGCCTGATCACCTGTCTTTCAACCTATTTAGCTCCTGCTTCGTCACTTTCAGCTGCCTACGAGCCATATCCGAAGGCAGTTTGGCATTGAAGTGGTAGGCTATACAGCGCGAGATGAAGACGTAGTGTTGAAGATGTCGTTTGTGATCTTCTTCTTCCTTTTCTGCCCTATAAATTACGGTTGCTCAAGTAACATAAGTGCACACCGTATTCTTTCCTGTTCTTCTTTACTGATAGTAGCGTCACCACCACTCGCTTGCGCTGTTGATGCTCCATCTGGCTCCTCTTCTTGGTCCGAGATGTCTTGTGAAGATTGCACGACTGGTCGAGAAGGAGCATTTCGGTTCTAAAAAGAGTTATTGGACTGAGAAGAACAATTTAGAGAATTCAACACTCGCAACTAACTGTAGAAACATTTGCAACAAATCATGTGCTACTTTGCGTGGGTTAATCTGCAACCGTCAAATATAGTCTGTAGTTGATATAGCTGCAAGTGTGGGCTGCAAAAAATCTGAGCAAATAGATTGCCACTTTAAAAAGACCGTTCTGATTGAAAATAACTGACCAAGATGCGTCTACTAATCTTCACACTCCTAGTCATTGTTTGGTTAGTTCTCTCAGTACTTTTTCAAAGCAACTTTTTTAGCTTCGCACAAACGAAACTTGAAAAGGAAGTACAAGAAGCGATCATAGTTGCCCAACAGAATATTGCTAGAAAAGTGGCCAACCTCACGATTATCAAGGAAAGCGGAGCCAGAAGCCAGACCCAGAAGGCAAACAGTGATGCCCAGGAGGAGCAAGCTCGAGGAGTTCTTTTGGCAGAAGTATCCAAGATCCTGGTTCAAAAAAATGGACGAGAGATACTGAGTCAACTGTCAACTGTCGACGTCAACTCACTGATCGAGAAGGCATCCGTTACTAACAGAATAACCGTTGCCGGGAAGGGTTACGATGGCGGATCTATCAAAAGATGCTCGGGGGATGCACTCAATTGCGCTCTAATTGACAAGTGAGTTTCCGCCATCTCTCTGCTCTTGAATGGTCAACATTTAAGTACAAACTACCGTACCTTCACTGGAGTCTGTAACAACCGTCGCTCTAGCGCTTTTGGCAAAGCTGTGACACCAATCCGTCGCCTGATGGGAGATGCCAGCTATGCTGACAACATTGGTGAATTCCGAACTAAGGGTATTACCGGAGTACCTCTTCCTTCTACCCGTCTCGTCTCTAACCGTCTTCATGCCGAAGGCACCACCAATCAGATGGATCTCACTACGAGTCATATGCACATGCAGTTTGGACAGTTCATAGCCCATGATGTCATCTCCATGCCTACCGCTACCGGCAGAAAGGGAGAGACAATAGACTGCAACAATTGCAATACCATGAATCTGGACGATTGTGCTCCGATCAAGGTGCCGGCTGACGATGCTTACTTCCCGAAAAATGGTTGTCTCGGTATGACGAGATCGCTCAACGGGCAGGAGGGACTCGGACAGAGGACACAGATCAATCAGAACACTCATTTTCTCGATCTGTCCGTTGTTTACGGCTCGGACGAATGTGTTGCTGCCAGTGTCAGAACCTTCAAGGATGGCGAACTCAAAGAGTTCAATGCTGGTTTTGTACTGCCTCCTCAAGCTCCTAATGACACTAACTGTAGAACCGGAGCTCCGAATCACTGCTTTCTGGCCGGTGACTTTAGAAACTCGCTTCATCCCGGACTCATCCCTCTCCATGTCGTCTACATCAAGGAACACAACAGAATCGCGCGCCTGATTAAGAAGGCTCATGCCTCCTATCCCGACGAATCGATTTTCCAAGAAACGAGAAGACTGATGATTGCCAACTACCAGCACCATGTCTACGACGAGTACTTGCCCAAGCTTCTTGGAGCTAAGACAATGAAAGAATTTGGGTTGGCATCTCTTCCAGTTGGGTCAGGATACTATAATGGTAGTTATATTCCTTGCCTCTAAAATCAGTGTTTAGGCTACGATGAAAAAGTCAACGCCGCCCTGACTGCTGAGTTTGCTGCTGCAGCTTTCCGGTTTGGTCATTCGCAAGTCGGTAAAAAATTTGTTCGGTTGAGTAACAAGACTAATGTTCTCCTATCTAATGTTGGCCTCGGTTCTAACATCTTTTATGCCGATTCCTTATACAAACCCGAAGGGACTGAAACATTGCTCCATGGTAACCGTCTCACCCTGTCTCTCACTAATCCTCTCTAGGTCTTATCCGTTCACCAGCCGAGAAGGCCGATCGGCAGTTCAGCTTTCCTATCAGGAATCAAATGTTCGAAACTAGGGGAACCCCGGCTACTGGACTGGACCTCGTAGCTATCAACATTATGCGTGGAAGAGACGTCGGACTCCACCCATATAATGAGTACAGACGCACTGTCGGTCTCCCCAAGGCTAACAATTTTGATGGTCTTTCTGGAGAAATGACAGCAGCAAACATTGAGGCGCTGAAGAGTGTCTACGCAAACGTCAACGACATTGATCTCTACACCGGTCTCATGATGGAATCACCGGCGAACGGTGCTCTTCTTGGCCGAACCGGGGCCTACATCATCGCCGAAACATTTGCCAATCTCAAGAAGGGAGATCGTTTCTTCTATGAGAACAAGGTCTCGAACTCTCGTGGTCTCACAGAGGCTGAACTGGAAGCTGTCAAAGGCTACCCACTTTCTAAGCTGATGTGTGCCAATAGCCCTTCAGCGCTTAGTAACGTCAACCATATTGTCTTTGATCAGTGAGTTGAAAACGTTTACTGTTACCGATGTGGCATGTTCAGAACTAGCGAGATGGTGCCTTGCAGGAGACTGTTGGACTTCAACAACAACGGCTTTATTTAAAAAGACAATCTACAGAATAGTTTCGAATAGTAGTACCTAATAAACTCTTCTAATTAAAATGTCGTCTGTCAATTAGTTCTATGCTACACGCGCAAGCTTAGCCAGTCGACAGGGAGTTTATAATAGGAATGTGTTTCTGTCTTTTTAGCTTGATCTTAAGAAATACTTTTTAGAGAAATACAGTGCCTCTAAACGTCTTTTTCGTATAATTTCCGCATATATTTTAGCGCTTCTGACTACCCTCTCTTTTCACAAGGTTCATGTAGAAGCTTGCCAAGCAAAACATAAACAACTCACACTTCTGCTCGGCGTGTGCGCTTGAACCGAATCCTTCCTTCCGTAGGTACTCGAACTGTTGTTCCTCTTCAGCGAGTTTGTCTGACTGACGGAATCCGAAGGAGCTGGTGAATTGGATCGGGGAGAGTAGGTGCCACCCAGGAGCGACTTTTTCTTGCCAGGAAGAGGAATGTGTACCTGAAAAACTGCTCATAATAACTTTCAATTCCCTTTGTTCGTCTGCCTAGCTGTTAACAAGGAGGACGTTGAGTGCAAATAGGGTAACCCGATACGACACATTCCCACCGCATCGGCCACACTAACTCAATAATTTAATCGACAGGCTAATGCTATTCGAAACGAAGGGAGAAGCATCAATTGGTCGCCTGTCTCCTTTTTAGTATGTTCGGATCAAGCTACACCCAATTCCCAAAGACGAATCCCTCAAGTGTCAATAAAACGCACCTCTTCCTCATTCACATAGTCATCGTCGTCGTCTTCACTACTACTGGCACCTAGCATCTGAAAATTCGATCAATGTTTTAGGGGAAGGAGATTGAAGAGTGAGAAGTTTGCAATCATCTGCGGTCTGACGTCAGCCCAATGGTGGTAAGATTAGTACAAAGAATGAAGCTCAGTAATTAAAGTCAGGTTTTTGATAGAACAAGCTGCAAAATAGTGTACGATAGATAGAAATCACTGATTTACTCAGCAAAGATTGCTTGGATCCATGAAATGAAACCTATACTTCAGCTCAGCGAGGACAAGCGTTTTGAATCCGATCACAATCTCTGACATCTTTTATTGTTGGAAATAATCAAAAGGTAGAAAACAATAAATAACTTCAAAGGATCTCAATACACAACTGATTGTAGTGTATGTTTTGCAGTTTAATGGAATCTAAACTTTTTGTAATTTGCCTTGGAAACAAGCCAGAATTGGGGACATCTTCTTTACTTGTCTAAAGTATCCCGGATCAAATGTGTTCGAGAGAATGGTAATAAGAGAATGATCAGAAGAGAGATACACAGCCTTTGGAAAGGTAGCCTAACTATCTATTCGACTCCTCGAACAACAAACTGTTTTTGTTTATGTTCTTCGAAAAACGAGCGGGACACACGGCAGAGAAAGAGACAAAAACAAAGATGTGCATCATCAGGCATTCATAGAAAGACGATGCTTCGAAATCAAGAAAAAGGGGGATGAAATGATCAGTATTGCATTTCGACAGATCTGATGTTGCCCTTTTTCTCTCAGCCTCATTGGAACAAATATTCTGCCCCCGAACAGCTGAAAATGTATCCCAAGTCCAGTTCACACTTCACTCTGGGAAAAAAAGTCTTATGAACTGTGAGGGGGAGTGGCAGAGTTCTCTGTCGACGTCGTAATGGCTAACACACATGCACATAACTGATCGCTCATAAATATTTGAATTTTGGCTCTTTTGTCCAGTTAGCCCCAATTATGCACCAGTCATAAGGTTTCTCCAGCCAAAAACGGCCTTGCTCAGAATTTCCGAATTAGGGAGAAAAGTCAGGTTTTCCCGGAAGGATTAGAAGACCAGTATTTGAAGAATGTAGTAAGCAGGAAATGGCTGGAAAAGAAGCGATCGCATGTTTCCTGATTCGAATTTCCCAGATAAATAAAGCGGATCCTTGAAACTATAAGCAAGACAGATAATCATAGTATAAAACGGATTCGCATCGTTCCTGTACTGGCAAAGGAGTTTAAAAAAGGGATCTCAGAATGTTCTCGGCATATTTGATCCAGGAAAAAAAGCAAAATAAGATCAAAGTGGGTGACTGCACAGCTAGGTTGGAAAACAGTAGACGTTCCTACTATATATGCTCCAGACAACATTTCCCGAAATATTCTAGACGAGGCCGTCGTGGCATTCAGCTCGTAGAAATGTCAATCCAGCACATGACAGGCTTGTCATAAGCCGCAAGTGTGGCTGTAAAAATAAAATGTAAAATGTGGGTACAGTAGAGTTTCGCAAACTGTTCCGGGGATTCGTCAGGAAAACGGCTGTTTCAATGAAACAAATAGTGCATGGAGGAAGGGGTATCAGCGGTCAAAAACGATTTTAATCGAGAAACTGTCACGCTTACTACATAGGGTTAGAGTACTGGGAAGAAACTTTCTAAAAATACAGTTGCTCAATTCAAGAGCTAAACTTGCATTTAGTTACCAAAATCGACCAGGTGGCACATTTCATTCAACCAATTACAGATACAGAAAAAACAAAATACAGATAGCTAGATATTCAGTCCGAAAACTATCCACTGGCTGCAAAGAGCCCACAGTGAGATCCAGTAAATCTCACATAGAATACTACCCCAGAGTGCCAATAAAATCTCGTAAACAGCTGATTTTCACACACGTAAACGGCTTTAAAGGTCTAGCTGACTGGAATATAGCTCCAAAAGAGAAGGAAGAGGGAGAAAAGGGGGAACCAATAGACACATGAGCGCAACATGAATATGGATGAGACACGTAGCAAAGAGAATATGACGAGATTAGATTGGATCGAGAGGGGACGGCTGGCTCAAAAAATGCCTTCTGCCACCATTGGGGGGACGCAAAGGAAAGGCAGAGAGACCTGCTCTCTTGCTTTTGAATAAAACATTAGCAATTGATGCCGAGAAAGACACGGCGGCACAATTAATTTTCAAAACTCCTGCCGTCGGAATACAAAACTCGGCATCTCTGTTCATCTCTCACAGAAGAACAAATGTGTATATTTGACGTCTCTTCTGTCGACGGGCGCATCTCGCCGGCTCGAAAGCAGATTTATGACTCGAGTCAGAAGCTCGGACAGGAGCCCTTTTTGCAAAATGAAAAGGCCAGCAAAGAGACCCCATTTTCCCATGGTTGTTACGCAGTTCCCTCCAACGTTCCCAGATTATAATGAATATTCCCCAAGTGGGTGAAGATGAGAGTTTTCGTGGAAGACAGCAATTAGTTCCACTACCTCTTTCCAAAAAGGAGCTCAGGCAACGGGGGTTAAAAAAAAGTAAGCGGTCATTTAAAGGACGAACAAAACGAAGAACTATAATTGACACGGCTGGCATGAAGTGCAATTAGGGGACAATTACAGAATCCAATAGACGCCGCCAGAAACAGAAAAAGGGCAGTGAGAGAGTGTGTGCTGGTGGGTGAGAATCAATATAGACGCGTAGAGACAATCAACGAGGGCTTCGTGACTCAAAAAGGACTGATTTCGACGCGGAGAAAAGTAGAAACTGGGAGAATATCGAGAAAATTCAGTGACTAAAACCACCGAGGGCCTGAATTGAAAGAAGCGCACACACATAGCCCCCATGTCCCTTCTGGTCGCTGCCCGCCGGCTTTTTATTGGCATCTGGCCAAGAATCAATAAGCACTAGCCCCATACACAGGCAGAAGTCCGCTTTTCTAGGATGGATGTTGCAAATTTACATAATGGAAGAGGTCACCGAGAAATGGAAAAGTATTTGGTGCGGAACAGGTAATGTGCTCCACACGAAGTTCGAGGGGGGTTTCGCGGGGAGACGTCAATTAGTACCCGTGGACGGGGGCACCCAGCATATAATTGGCTTCCCCGGGAGTGATTGCAGCTTTCTGGCGAATTTTCACCTTCCCCATTGGGTGGGCTTCACGTCAGCCAAATTGGGAGGTATTGTGACAGAGTCTATAAGTGGGAGGTTGAGAACTGCTCATTTTCTTGATTTGTTTGGAGACTAAAAGGCTCTCGATCCAGTCAGGTTTTTTCGACCTCTAACTATTGAAAACCTTTCTTAACTATTTTGTCTATATTAGCTGCCGGTCTGATACTTCAAATTGTACAAGAAAGCGAAAGACAACGAAGCTAAGGGGTTTACTGAAGGACCAAATTCGTATGACAGATGTACGTGACAAATTGCTTGACAGTGTAGAAAGAATGGCTAGGCATACTGAAATTTCAAACATCCTTTAACTTAAATAACAGATGGAAACTGCGCGGCAATATTCGAAGGAACGACGCTTGGTGATAGTTGAGAGCTTCCCCTTTTTATCCCTCAATGTGTATTTGTCTTTTCTGCGTCATAAACTGACTCACACCTTTTAAAGATATTAAATGCGGTCGGGTGAAAACAGACTCATTTCTTAATCAATCCAGTGTGCGGACGAATAACCATCCCGGGGTCACTCGTCGAGAAAAAATGAAGGGCACAAGAGGGGATCAAGTCTGACAAATGAAGGGGTAATGCTCGCGACTCTTCTCCTCTCCCAGGGCCTCTGGCAACGACTAATTTGCCTTATGTCTCTGGGGAGAGGTTTCAGTGCTCGGCCTGACTGCTGTTTGAAAAAATTGACAGGCCGACTGCCAACCCAATGCCGACTCCCGTAAGGGAATAGCGTATTTCTGGAACACACGCAGGTCATGAATTCGAAAGCGAGACAGGTGGTAAGGACATCCTCCGTATGGGGTCCGTTCAAATGCTTTGTGCCTGTCGTGTGCAAAAAGTCATCCGAGGGCTCTTTCCGTAAAAAACTCGAATGTAAGTCCAAACTTTCAAACCCACTATTCGTTTCTATCAGTCCCCTATTTGTTTCCGTAGTTGCCAAAAAACACAAGCGGTTGAACTGCACGTATTGATGTGACCCTCTCAGATTATTCCGTCGGAAGTGGACATGAGCAACACCGGTGATAGAATCGAGTACCAGATGAGATTCCTCATTGCACAAGATATACATGTGTTGTAGAACCGTAGTCGAAGTATGCGGTAATGGTTGGGAACCATCTGATAGAGCCTCCCGTCGATTTTACAGAAAGACTGAAACTTCCAACTGAAGACTTTGATGTTGTTATTCTCATAGACGAGTACTGTTGGTCTCCTTCGTCTATTATGACAAACTGTGACTCATGGTCTATCCAGATGTTTGAGACCAAAGAAGTACCACACACGTCGTCTTTCCGGTGCTGATGTATCGAGTCGTAGATCGGCTTCGCAAAAGTAGATGCGTACTTCTCAGTGAACAACTTAACATCCGGTTGAAAAAGGCCCGTTTATGATCAGGATGAGCCAGGAAAGCACGTTCCGGAGCATATAAAACAGGGCATTCTAGAAAGTTACTTCATTTATGTTTCTTAGCACTATAACCAGCATAAAAGGATTCATTTTCTGACATACTTCGCAGTCGTTGGGCAAGCTACCACGAACAGCGCGATGTCCCCATGCAACTCTTTGCTCACAACTGACTTGCTACCTAGTTGTCAATAATAAACAACCACAAACAAACAGAGTCAACCACAGACACCATCGTGCTTCCATAGTTTGGATTCAATACGTTCTCTTCTTAAGTTATTATACAAAATCCTCGTGCTCTCCCGAAATACTTTAATGTCAAAATGAACGTGGTTTATGTGCTGTACAGGATTAAAGATGAAGTAGCAGAGGGTATTCTCTAGCATAATAAGTTTCTCTTTGTTAGAATTTGGACGGATAAAGTTCAACTCCAATCACGCATTTTTTGGACACGTATGTTCGTCTAGAAAACAGCGGACAGCGATATGAGTGTAGTGGACTAGAAGTGAAATTTTGATACCTGTTCTCCTCACATGTTCACTTGTTCAGCTATGCACACAGAAGGAATCACATTTAGCTCACAATAAGCCAAATAGGCTGGGCCTTATGCGCTGAGTCTGTGGCAATCAAAAGTTGTATCGGTCGTTTATGTCGTAAAAGAACAACGTCTGGTTCAATTTGTAGCGTTATCAACTTGTATATTTTGCCTCGTCTCAGTACTTTTGATGTTGATCCTAATCCGTACGAAGAAGGTGGAGGGAACCTGCTGGTGCACAATACAAAAAGACTCCGATATTGGTTGGAAACCCTGGGGCAAAACTGAAAGCTCCATATCCTCTTTTTTTCAGACAATCGTTCTTTGGATCTATCTGCTCCATTCTCAAGCTTAAACTTTGTCTTCTTGATCTCGTGAAATCATTTGTTCTCATCTGTACCAGTTCCCTCTTTATCCATTGAGGACAGTTCAAGCTTCAGTGATAGCCATAAATCTCAAAGACCAGTGATCGTCCGAATACCACCCGTAGCTTCCGTGAAAGTACTCTTTAATCTCTTTTGACATGTCCTGACGTGTTCATCGTAAATAAGAAAAGGCTATGCGTTAGAAATCGGATACATTTGTGCTACAACAACAGAGCGTCAACTTTCAGAGAACAAAAATTTGACATTTGAGATCAATGCTACTGTCATTGGGAACAGTTGGGTACACGTTATTATCAGTGCCGATCGAACTCTAATCTTCTCTACTTAGCTTTTCCTAACGTAGTTTTACCCAGTATTCTGGGATTAACCTCTATCCTACGGTGCCTATAAAGGGAAGGTGTAATCAAGCAGCCAGTCCCCTAGGCCAAGCTCACCTGGTGCTGTAGTTAGGAAAGGATATGCACTCATTCACCAATAGGAGTACTGAGATTTTGCTTCTTCTTTTTCCCATTCTCGTGTTTCCCATTGTGTCTTCAACGTTTACGCCTCTTGCTCCAAATCTAACCGAGTAGTGAGTAGAGTTTTCAGTATGCCTTTCGAAATCTATCCCCACGTCTTCTGGCGAGCTGATCCAGAAGAATACAACTGTTCTGGACACACTAAAGAAGAATGGTCTGCTACTGGACTCAAGAGAGAAGGACTTGGTCTCTATTTCATTATTAGTGGTCTTCTTCTGATGATTCTCTACATCATCGTCATCATGGCCATGTCTCATCGAAGCATTCTTCAAACAGCCTGCTTCAAGATCATGTACTTTAACTGCTTTATTGACTTGTGTAGGTCGAATTATATCCTCCAGTAACCAGAATTTCAGTCAGTATCGCATTCAACAGTGTTTTGACTGGTGTTCTTTTCTACCAAGGAGCCGTTTTCTGTACGCATCCCACAATCGGATATGTTCCAGCAGCGTTCGGTCTCGCGTTCTGGTGCTCCTCGTGCTTCAACTGCTTGGTGATTGGAATTAATCGTTGCTGTACCATGTTTAAAAGGGGAGAGTGGCTCTTTTCTGGTAACCTAGTTTTGTGTTGTTGTGAACAGATTAAGTTTAGGACAACGAACATACTTTTGGATTGGAATGTCTTGTCTCTATATGATCTTCGTCGCTACTTGTACCCGTCAGGCTTCGTTCAATTCAGCTCTGGGAGCTTGGTTCTTCTTCCCGTTCATTGAGGATCTGGCTACTGTAAGTCTTGAAAAATGACTTGCATACCCTAGCACTTTCTCTGGCTGGTGATGGTGATCCTTTCCCTTGTTTACACTTTTATGGGAGTACATCGTACCCACATCACCTCACCCTGATGTTGCCGTTTTCCAGGAAGCAGTCAAGTACAAGAACCTTGTTCACGTTGGAACCAATGTTGCCACTGCGATTGGAACAACAATTCTCTACGTCGCGCTTTGTCTGAAGCTTCTCTTCACTTCAAAAGTTCCTGGCCAAAGTCACATGAGCAGTTATCAGTACAAAGTTTGTATTTTGCTTAATGTAAACAAGTATATACTCAAGGTCTTTGTACAATGTTTCCTCGTCTGTACTCTCACAGGAATTGCAGCCTATCTCTACGCATACATGCAGTTCTTTGTGGTCCCCGTCGAGTTCATTATGATGGCAAGTTTCGCGTGGCAGTTTTGCAGTGGTAACCGTCTTAGTTTACTTTAACAAAAACGATTTAAGGTCTTCCGTGTTTGGTGTACATTATCGTTAATCAGACCATTCGCAGAAGAGTCCTCTCTCTCCTCCAGAAGGGCAGCATGAAATCGGCTGTCGTAACTACATTCTACAGCGGCAGCAAGAGTAATCAGAGTGGTGGCAGAACCTCCAAGACTCACTCGACCGACATAGGACTCGAACATTGATAACTTCCTTCTTCTTGTGTTTCTTGACTCTAATCTCATCAGCTGCAGAAATGTGCTTTCACTTTCCACACTAGTTTTGGGTTTGTTCTGATCTCACTCTTTTTCGTTAAAAGTGCAGCATTTGCAACCCATCACTTCCGAATGAAATGCACAAAGTTGCATTCCAAACAACCCACTCTTCACTATCTAATTTTGTCAGTGGATAAACTGTCAGTAATAAACGTGCACTGTATACTTATGCATCAAGCTGTCAGGCCTGATATTCTGAAATAGACAGGTACCAAATATTACTCCAAGTGTATCTTTAATTTAAGATATACAATGATTCTGTACAGACAGCTTACGCGTTTGTCTTTCTTCCCTATCAGTAGTACCAGTAATATCCTGAAAAGCTTGATCTGTTACTGATATCAGGAAAGCTCACTGGAGTAAGCTGGCAGACCACCGAAGAGTGGGTTATCGTAACGGACTTGACCGTCAGCATTCTTGAAAAGACCAAACTTTCCACCGGGATCGGCCCATCGTCGAGCGCGCAGTTCGCATCTGAAAACTGTAAAATTATGTAAAGGGTACTTACTTTGCAACAGTCACAACACAGCTGAGTAAAAACAGAAGAACGAGAAAGCGAAACATTGTTTATCTGTACAGATCGCCGCAAGGGCATGTTCTTTTATGCTGGCAGACGAGCTTAGAGGTCATGACCGCGCATGTTTACGATTTTACGATCAAAAACGGGTCACAGGTTCTATTCACACGGTTTCGAAGAAGGTGTAGATGCTGAAGAAGAACAACAAGCATATAAAAAGTTTGAAGTGCCTCAAAATAGGAAGCGTGGTGGTTTAGAAACAGTCGAAAGAGATGAGAAAAGGTTTGTCAAGATGATGGATTAGACTTCACTTTTCTGCTTTCAACATCAGGTCTGCTGGAATCCAGAAAAGTTACAATATTTTATTAGAAGAAGGTCGAATGGGTTAAACGAACAGCAGTCGTACAATTATTAGAAACGTGTTACTTCCAGTGTGGCCCCCCTTGCAAGACCTTTCACGAAAGTTTCAGTAATTTCACAATACTGACTTGGAGTGCTTGCTGACAATGCTTCATAATAGCTTGAATAATCTCTTGGAAACGGCTTTGAGAAATAATCTTTGGGCTCAAAAGTTTCCATCACTTTTAAGACGACTTGTTCCAAATCAGCGCAAACAAAACAGTGCAGTGCGAAGATGCCGTTACAGACTTTTTCAACTTTGAGTAGTAGTGACTCTTTGTCGTTGAATGGAAGCTGGTACACTCTGCCTCCTTGAAACCATCCATTGATGTACGAGCCAGAGATGAATATGTCGCGAAGTGAGGGAATGTCTACATTAGCCAAAAACCCGATGTCACCACGACAAAATAAAGAGTACTCTTCGAGATTATTGAAACTTTTAGCGGCCATACCTTCCTGTAGTCTAAATTGTTGTAAAACTATCATGTCCTCACCAAAAGAAAAGATCTAAGGTTGTCTCGGTCCATTTTAGGACTGCACCGGGAAAACAGACGAAACTTTGTAATGGCATTGAAGCTGGGCGAAATTCCGTCAAGTTGCTCAATCATTATATCGGTGTAGGTCTGAAATGTACAAATTTCAAGGTTCTGTTACATCTTGAAAGTTCACCTCAGGCAAAAAGTTAAGTAATTCAGATTCAAAACCATATATTTTTAACGTCCGACATGTTATAAGAGAAAGCACTTGAATGTCCTCTTCAGAATCGATGCCTAGTAGGATATCCAATACGTCACAGGATGGTGAGAGAGACTGTACAACCGTTTTGATGTGTTGTTTTTTTACAATTTGGTTTTCTTTTTTCTCTGATAGATCATCGTCTTCGTAGTGTGCGGACTGAAAAATTGAATATTTACATTTCTTGAAAGGGACGCACGAGGTGAACTCGTCCAAAATGTATTCGATGCAGGTCTCTAGCAATTGCTGTGAAGTCCTGCGTGATGCAATTATTTCCAAAATACTAAAATTTCAAAGCTTAAAGAAGAAAAGTGGACCATGACCATCTCCGAAACATCCTCAACATTTGCTGCCAAAACAATTCCGAGATTCAGTTCGCTTCCGAAAATCTTGAACTTCTGGGTTTCTATCAAATTGTTCAAGCCCTTGCATGATTTTCGAAGACGATAGTGTTCGAGAAAGTGAACCTGTGAAAAAACAGACGAAACATTTGCAAGCTTGTAGATTGGAAAACCTTTTTGATGGCAGAGAGAAGTAGCCTTGATGGAATATCCGCGAGGTTGAACACCATGTTGGTAGGAAACGGGTGAGGAATTAAAGCTTTTTGAAGAAGTGGTTCGCAGATAAGGGACAGAAGAAGTGCATCTGAGATGACTGGATGGAGAAAGATAGGGCTAGGGTGTCACTGAAACTTATGCAAGCGTTTCACTTGCTTCAAAAAATCTTTTAATCCTTGGGGATCGGCTTCTCTTTCGCAGTATGTATACACGGTCTAAAATTTTGAAGAGCTTTTCTTGTCCGATCCGGCGTCAAGCAACGTTGCGCCCGGTTAGTACCTGGATCGGAGACAAAATTATTAGCAATTTACACAACGAAATAGGCAGTGAAATAGTATAGTTCATCTTTATTAAAACAATAAATGACGAGTAAAATTTATGGCAGTTCTTCACCCACGACGCTTATCAGTCTGTCCGTTATTTCCCAATACTGATCCGGTGTAGATTTCACAAGCGCTTCATAGTATCCCGAATAATCTATCGGACGTCTTTCCCTGTAATATTCTGGTGCTTCGCACACTTCCTTAACCTTAAAAACAACATTATCTAAGTTGTCGTAGATAAAACAATGTAACGCGCGGTAAGGCATGTCAAGAAAAGGACGAATATGGATTGCTAGGTACTGTTTGGAGTTGATTGGTAGCAAAAACAGTTTGGAATCGTCTAGCCAATGGGGTCTCGCTGTGGGGCAACGGAACATGTCAAAAACACCAAAACGTTCCAGACCCAGATTACCAGTTACATCTGAACACTGACAAACAACACAGAACTCGTCTATTTTGCTGCTGGAAGTCGAGTTAATAAAACTCTGAAAGGGATAAAATTTCAGAGGGTACAGGACCGACCGAAATGAAACAGTGTGCGTCCTCGAGAGAAAAACATGGGTCCTCAATAGAGATCTGATGAAAACGTGAGATATCGTCAAAGCTTGGCAGTTTTCCTTCGATTGAGTCGATATGCACACGCTCATAAGTCTATGAGGTACGCATACCAATGCTGTATTACAAAATACCTTTGGCAATGAATTCCACAGATCTGCAGCAATAACATAGAAGCAAGCTGTTTGGCAAGATATTAACGCTAACGGTTCCATTTCTTTTTTGTTTTGAATTTTGATATTAAATTCCAGATTGTCGCAAGATGGAGAAAGCTTCTGCAGTAATGGGAGGAAATATTCCTTGGCTTCTTTCTTTTCAGTGTGAGTGTTTTCAGTTTCAACAGAATAGGGACAGCTAAATGTCTAAAGTGAATATAAGATCTCTTATAGGTGCACCCATACTATTTCAATATTTGCAAAATGAATAGCCTGAATGCGAGAAACGTCGTCCACTAAGGAAAGTGATGGCATACATTTTCTGTTCACAATGTAGAAACCGACATGCTTAAAGACAAGATTATGCATAGTCTTTTTTCATCACCATTTCTTCAACTGACACCTTATCATCCGCCAAATCAATGATCAAGTCCCAGTCGCTACCAAAAGTCTTAACTTTGCTCTTCTCAGTTAAACTGTTAAGTTTTTTGCAGGTCTTGCGAAGACGGTAGTGCTCATAAAACGGAATCTCCAACTGCAATGTTTCATCTGAGACTTTAATCATGCCTTTTTAATGGTTGAAAGCAATAGTTTTGCGGGAATATCATCGATATAGAAAGTCATTTTTAGAGAAGCAGAGGCTGTGGCCGGTTGGTTTTGCTGAGTGTGTCTTGTCGATAAGAGAAAGCTACAATGGGTTCGGGCAAACATGATAGGGAAGTGGAACAGTAGAGGAAGCTGTTTGGTGAATCAGCGGGACGAATGTTTAGAGTTTGTTCAATACGATAGCTGTGGGGTAGCACTTTCGTTTAAATTTACTGTGAAGCTTAAAAACATATTCCGCATACAATCGAGTCGCCATGACCACGGTCCTCCTAAAGACATCGCTACGCAGTCCGAATCGACGATTATTCCCCAACAAGTTAGCTACCACAGCAAAAGTAGTAACATCCCTGCTTTATACATCGGAACAAAACATGGGACGTCTTGGAGAGGATCCTCCGTGTGGCTGTCTGACGTAATCTTGATGTATTTTGGTTAACTGATCGTTCTTCTACAGAAAGCATTAAAGTTATGTGAAGTTATGAAGTTGAAGTTATGGTTGGACGGGTGAACCATGCGCTTTTTTTCAAATGAGTCCCGCAACGAACTTCTCTGAGAATCAATCTTTTGCCTTTTTCGGTCCAACCATAACTGCACTGCCCTTTTAAACTTTAGTAACAAACAGGTCTTAAAATAGTCTCAGTCAGACGCATTTTTTGATCGAAGCCATATACAGTTAACCAATACGTCTCGTGCTCGTGAGTATCAGTCATCTGCGTCACAGAAAACACATGCAGTCGTCAGATATATCCAAGTACACGGCCGCTATTCACTGTCCGAAATCGTCATAACAAGTCATTAGGCGGCTCTTGAGGGAGCACACGCCCTGGTTTATATAAGAGTAGCCAAAGCGAAGATCTTTGCCATACTTCTAAGGCTACTGTAGTGGAAAGACCATGATTGCTTTTCTCAATGCTTTAATGGTGTCACAACTTATTGGCACCTCTGTGGCCCTAATATTGAACAGCTTCTTGATCTACGTGATTGTCAACCATAGTGTGCAAAAATACGGCTTCTACAAGTACATCATGATCATGTATTCCATCTTTGAATCCATATTTGCCGTCGTGGTCCTTCTTGGTTTGCCTGTAAGTTTACCAGAGAAATGCGCGCAACGGGTATGAAATTTTGTAGACGATTCAGTCAAGCATGAATGTTCGGTCTGCTAACGTGGCTGTTGTTCAGCTCTTTCATTCAGTTTTTTAGAGAACGTTTGTTGGACCGGGGCTTGAAACGTAGGTTAACTACTGCAAACAAACATAGTACTTCTGATACTAAGTTCCATCCAGGCTCAGCCTCTCTGGTTATTTAGATGAATAGGGACATTTCGTTCATTGTTTTTAACTCATTCTTTAGCTGCACCTGATCGCCGATCAGGCATGGATGATCTTTACCTACGAAGGCTTTTTCGCTTCTACTTCAATGCCACGTATTGGACCCGTCCTGTATTGTTCTCTTTACCTTTGCTGGGTAGTTATTGTCTGCGTCATGTTCCTCTACCGTTACGTAGTTGTGTGCAGGTGAAAATCACGACCTGTGAAACGACACGTTCAGACCCAAACTTGCTCTAACTATTCAGTACAGTAAAATGCTTCGCTTCGTGTTGACCACAGTTTTTATTATTTCTCTGGGTTACTGCTGTTTCTGTGGGGGGTGGCTGTGCGCCCAAATGAGAATCTACCCGAAGCAGCGTGAGATATTAGCTGCCGAGTTCAACATTACCGATCTGGACAGAGACTTTGGCGAAATCATGGCTCGACTGATGGTAGCTTTTAGGCCAAAACGATGATAATGTTCAATTTCCAGACAGTGGACGGCGAGCCATTTGTGGCTGGGATCATAGCCACTCTTAACCATTACGTGCTCATTCTCATCGCCCTCCTGGTCATCGGATTCTGTAGCCACCGAATTTGGCGGAAGATTCAACATCTCCAGAATGACCAGACAAAAATCGTCGAAGTTAAGCTCCAGAGACAGATGTTTGTCTCCCTGGCAGTTCAGGTAGTTAACTAATCAATTCAAAGAAGGTATTTATTAACTTTTTTGTATGAAGGACAAATTAGGTACATGAAAGGGATGTTGATGTGAACAGGCAGGAGTTGACGATGCAGCTATAGAAGATGTTGAAGTGAGATTTAACGACCGTAGAAGCCTGAAATAGAGACAAATAAGAGGGAAGATTTCTGACTGGAAAGTTCAGTAGCAGAAACAGTGAAGTATTTATAAACTAATTTAGTGTAACTGGTTTAACAAAACGT
Organism: Oscheius tipulae; assembly: GCA_037178975.1. Taxonomy (NCBI): domain Eukaryota; kingdom Metazoa; phylum Nematoda; class Chromadorea; order Rhabditida; family Rhabditidae; genus Oscheius; species Oscheius tipulae. The sequence goes on along the minus strand of JASJZH010000004.1, from coordinate 8,327,614 downwards.
CAGTTGGGTGGTGCCCATAAAACGTACTTCAAATGTTGAAATACGCCTTACTTTTTTGAAAACTGTACTTACCCATAGGATATCCAAAGCCCATGCCCATAGGTCCCATTCCCCATGGTCCTCCATACATCATTCTTCTCCACATGCGTCTTCTCCAGCCCCAAGGGCCCCAACCTCCCCAGCGTTTCTGTCGGTCTCCATGCTCCACGTCACTAAAAGCTGTATCTCTTTGGGCAACAGAAATAGAGCTTACGCTTCTTGTGGCTCAATTTCCATCTGTTGACCTCGGTTGGAATCCAATGAAGACTGTTTTACCTCATCTGTGGCCAGAGCCAGGGTACAGAGAGCAAGAAGAACAAGGAAGGCAAAATGACGAGACATTTTTGCTTTCCTTCTGAGCAACCAGGATTCTTTTATACTCGAAATATTTGCCATCTTCTAGAGGCGAAAAGTCACGTCATTGTTTTTGGAAAACAAGGTCATAGGACCTATAAAGGTGGTCTTACCTAGACCATCTCCCTGTTTCGATAAACAATCGGTCGCAGCAGGCCGGACAGCCTAAGAAGTTCGTTTAATTGGTGTGGTCTGTCCTCTTGAAAACAAACAAACTATTTCCGAACTCTCTTCGGGGAATATACGTAATGTGTTGTATTTTTAAGACCGTCGTCCCGATCATATTCTGTCATCTTCCGGCAGTCATCTGTCTCAGTTTCCCCATCGTCAAAAACTTCTCCTTTGGACCATTTGCACCACTGTTCACATGTGCTACCACTGTCAACAAAATCTTGGATCCTATCGTACTGATGTACTTCATTAAGGACTACAGGAGAGGGGTCAGGATCATTGGACGAAGTGAGTCTGAACTATTTTGATTGAGTGGTTCAAACATCGAATCGAGTTGGAGATTTGAAGAAAAGATGTATGCTTCTCAATAGTGGCCAAATTGAAAATAGACACGTAACACAACCGACACAGATGTCGTCTAAAAACTGTATTTCAGAGCTCTGCTGCAAAGACCCGCTCTCTGGTATTCCTTCTGCAGCACAGGCTGACGTCGACTTCACCCAGGAGACCCATGCAAGCTTTGATTTGAACTCTCCCGAATCGTCAGTGGTCAAGCCAGAACGCAATTTTAACCACGAGAATACAGAAGTTCATAGCGAGGTCACCAATAATTAGAGTCGAATGGTTGACCAGCAATTTAAAAAGCTATTCTTAACTAGAGGAATGAAGTGATAAAGAACATATATTTATGCCTGTCAGTAGTTTGTACCTGTACATAAATAGATTTTTGTAAAGTTCTATCGTGATGCAAAATCCCTCAGTTAATCCTTAGAAATCACCAGCCTAAAACCTTTTCTTGCCTTCAACGAAAAATTTTATCAACATAACTTTATGTATATAACTGAACTGGACGATCATTGATTCACATAGTTCGAAGCTGGCTCCGTGTTCTGAGAAGTTGGCGCTGTCCGGCCATTGTTGGAGCTGTGGTAACTTGAGGCTGGGAGAATCGACGACACCGACTCTTGAATCTTCTTTACTGTAAATAGAACCGTGTCATAATACTAATCCTGACAAACTTACGGCCAAAGACTTTGCAAAAGGCTCGTCGGTAATCCGGCACAAGAGCCATGACAATCAGTGGATCTATGAACTTCACAGCGGTCGTAGTCCAGGTGAAGATCAAAGAGTTTTGCCCAAATGAGAAATCTGACTGAAGAAAGGGGATGGACAGAAATATCATAGACGGAATGTGACAGAAGATAAATGGCACGGCTGTCTGAAAGCCTTTGGTTGACTAAAACAACAGTTATGGTACCTGGATAAGTAACGATAACAGAATCCGGCTTTGTGTAGCCGCCTCCTTCTTTCGACGCATTGAGCCGACCTTCTTCAGTTTTCGTACTTCACGCCAGACAAAGAAGGTACAGAAAGAGATGATGAGGAAAGAGGTCGAGACAAGAGCGTAGTGATTGAGAATGGTGGTGAGGCCGATAAGAGAGATTGAGCCATCGATGTCCTGAAAATGCTGTCTAGAACGTCTATTTTGGCAAATAGCGGCTTTACAAATAGCCAGTCGGTTTTCACAATGTTGAAAGACAATTTTCGTCTATTTGGATCTATTGCAAGATCTGACTTTTCCTAGCCGTGACGATACGGTCCTCCTTTGGTCAAAAACATTCACACAAAGATTACTTTTAATTTCTTGTGAAGCCTTCTTTTTTTGTCAGTTAAACCTAATCATATCCCTAATTGACTAGGATCACTTCTAGTTGGTTTTTTGATATGTGACTAAGCAAAGCATCCTGAAGCTCTATGATGTTACAGCCAGAATTTTATTTTGCATGATAACTTTTCCATGCTATTTCCTTCAATCTTTAGCTCGTGATGTCTAACATATAGTAGCTTGCATCCAGCAAAAGTCATACCTTAGGTCTCAACAAGATGTACCCGAAAGCATGGCCGCCTTCGTGTTGTGGTATTTTATAGTCATTGACCACCGAATTGTATTCTGTCTGAAACAGCTTCATTGTTTCCATTTAGAACCTCATCGAACCTCTGATATCTTCTGGCGGGTGCAGAGGATCATTCCGCAGGTCAGTGCGAAAAACGTCATAAAGAGATAGAAGAAGAAGATTAGTTGCTTGAGTCCATTGCTTGTCTTCACCCTCGAGGACAAATTCGGTCTAAGAATGGGATTATTGTAATTGCCACAAATGTTTCCTACTTGCAGACGACAATGTACCGACAGACAAAGTGAGAAACGATAAGTATGATCCAGATTTGGTAGAAGATACAAAAAAGAGAAGGTCCAAGAAAGGAGAAGTCTGTACCGGCCAGTAGACCGAGGTTGTTGAAAACCACCCAAGTCCCTTTGGAGACAAAGTGAACCTGTAAACTTTAGGTTACGGTGCTTTTCAAATTTACCGGCATTCCGACAAAGGTAACGATCGCATAGAGAGCTTCAAACAGTGCGTAGACAATGACAATCATCGAATAAGAACTCAGTCGTGTCCGAACGATAACGGTAGCCAGGAAGATCAAGAAGAGGTTGAATCCGATGGCCAAGAGGGTGTTGACCCCTTGGATCAAGTAGAAGACTTTGAGATCGACCACCATCTCTGGAAGATGCATGTTGATGAAATGTGACAGATCATTTGTTTTTTCCACGTTTGAGTAATGTAATCCCGAAGGGGTGGGAAATGAAAATACACATGCAGAACTGGGGCAAAGGGGAGTAACATAGGAGGAATGACGGAATGAAAACATTGAACAAGCGTACAAGAAACAGAAAAGTGTATTGTTCTATGGGATTTACGATTACAGGGCTTAGAGCCTGATCACGAGTGATGCTGACGAAGAATACATTAACGGACGGAAAACCTAATAGACGTATATTCAAGAGTTACCGTAATGTTCAAAAACTAAAAATTATAACAGTCGAAAACTACTCCTGTACTTGCTTTCTTTATCTTAAGTACACGAGTAAGGTCACTTTCCCTCGCTGCTATTTTCCAGCCATATCATAGGATCACAAGAACATAGAGGGTATATTCAGAGAACAAACGCGTAATGTGAGAAACTATAGAGCAGATTATACGTATTCGAAGAATCATCTCAGATTGAAGACCAGCGTCTCGCGCAGTTCAAACTGATTCCACCATGCTGTTTTATATATACGGAATCGTCGAACCTCGAAATGCCACCGATACACGGAACTTTCAGTTATTGACATACGGAGCAGATGTATAGTTAAAACTTCGTATTTATGACAATATAAACAGCAGGTTGCGGAAATTAAAACACGTTAATACAGGAAATACTTGTGTTGAACAATGCTGAGAATATCTGAACTACAGCATGGTCACAATAGGTTAAACGCTCGGAAAAATTAAGTTTATCATTCAAACTCTACTTGAACAATAAACATACTTTTCTGTACATATAAAAATGCTCTTTTAATTCATACGATATGTGTGATAACTAGTTTTTGAACGGAATAAAAAGTGACTGAAAGTACTCAATTAATGAGGAACTTAGAAGGTGACATAAGGACAAATAACTAAGTCAGCAAATAAAATACAAGAATTGCGTTGAAATCTTTGTTGTCGTTCTCAGGCATACTAGAAATACTGTGGAACTTGGATTCGACAATCGCCATCATAACTGTACAGTCTGTCAAGATAACTCTTCCAAGATCCTTTGTTTTGTCCAGCCGCGTATGCATTTTCTCTTCCCCTCCCCCCCCCCAATCACGTAAACATCTCCTCTCTCTCAAACCTTTAGTCCCTCCCCACATGTCTCTTTACTTTCGAAACAGTGTCGGCAGAATTTGACTAAACACGCTCATTTTCTATTTTCCTCACGTTTATATTTAAAGTTTTCAATTAGAATTCGGATTACAGAATGCCCTACAGGAGCAACACGGACTTGCCTAACAGCGTTCGCAACGTTCTACCGAAGCATGCTCAGGAAATCTTCCTTGCAGCTGTAAGTGTCTTTCTTATTAGGTTGGAATTTCGTATTCTTAGTTTAACAACGCCTGGGAAGAGTACGAGGACCCGAAGGAACGCCGTGACAGTGATCAGTCTCAAGAAGAAGTCGCTTTCAAAGTAGCCTGGGCCGCCGTCAAGCACAAATACGCAAAGGGACAAGACGAAAAGTGGCATGCTTTGTAAATTGTTGGTATATTAACGTGTACATACGGATAATAACTGGATGAACTTCGTTTGTATTTATCTATAACAATTAGTTATTTAGCCTTGAGCAAAAAGCTCGTACATGATTTTTATAATGGCAAACTGATATTGATTACTTGAGAAGATAGCTAGCGTTTCTTCTCCAAAGTTAAGGTTAACTTTGACGAATGAAGAGCAGAGTAAAGGCTTTGCAGGAATGTTGTTTTAGCTTTAACCTATGCTCTGTATCTTCTATGTTGTGTGTGCGTAATTAAACGTTTTTCATAAATAATTGATCATCTCCATGCTCTCGTAAGATCAAGAGTTCAAACAGGTTTCTCCCAACCACAAAAAGAAACTATCAAGCTGCCGTCTGACCCTTCGATTTTTCAAAAAATCACGTTCGCAGCACATGTGAACCCCGCTGCCCGGCCGCGTGTTGACTGTTTGTTCTCTCGGCCGCTGGCTGCAGCCACCCTCTTCCTCAAAACAACAAATCTTCTTTATATTTTTTCAGCAATGCGATTGCTAGCCACGCGACTAACTCCTATTGGAAAAAGTATTTTTTCACGTAATGTTTGTAAAGTTCTGCTTTTTTCAAATGCATTATCTTTAAGTTCCATGTGCCTGCCGTTATCGAGCATGACTGGCTCTTCAAACATCAGGTTAGATTTATTTTATCTCGAAACAGAGCTGGTTTAGGATGGAGTAAAAATCCTGGATGCAAGTTTTGTCATGAAACCCAAGGAAAATCACGAAATGTTTCTTGCTACAAACTACGGACAGTTCGAAAAGTTGATGAAGGAACGAGTAAGTAACGTTGGCATTCGTTTGCATCATTTTCCATGATCCTTTTGTTACAAAGAGGACGTCGTTTAATTTTGTTTCAAATTAAATCTATAACTGTGGATGCGCAAGTTCGTGCAAAACTTGGCTGTAACTTGTTATGTCGAACATGTTTACAAGATACGCAAATACTCCAACTAAGAAAAAAAGGCCTAGCAGCAAAATAGAGCGCACGTTTTTAAATTTAACGTTCAATTTAAGTTCTACTGCTACTAGACCGCAATCATGTTTTACAAGTACGGAAACTTTCTGTGTTAACGCTCGAGCGGGTCGCATCCGTAATATCTAGGCATATCTTGGAATCGGCAACGTGCCCAAGCTGTTGACGTCACTCGTACCGAGGCTTCAAACAAACAGACAGACACGGCTCGCGTTTAATAGAATAAATCGAAACAATAAGAAGAAATTAGGAGGAAAAACGTGGACAGAGCTCCTCAAGCAGAGATCTCTGTCTCTGATCTCTTTATATTTTCACGTTGTTTTGTGGGAATGTCGTCGCTTCAATTTGTACTAAACCGTCAGAAAGTATTCGCACGTATTCTATAATTCCAAAAGACCAATAACCAGATAGCCTTTCAGATTGACTATGATTACATGGCCAGTCATATTCCCGGAGCTGTGCACTTTGACCTGAATGTTGGTAGTTTTCCGGGAAAGTTTGTCTAGGCCAAAAATCGGTTGATGACTGATCTTCAGATATGCCCGGTTTGGATTGTACCCTCCAAAATTGTTTGAAAAGTATATGCAACTATTGGGTCTGCACAATAGCGATCATCTGGTTATCTATGGAAGAGGGCCAGCAGCTGGAATGCTGTTCGCGGCTAGAGTTTGGTGGACATTGAGGGTGAGTGAAATTGATAAACTGGAAAGTTGGGTCCAAAAAACTGGCTCAGATAGCTATAAATGAACACATTAGCTGGGAACCTAAAGGACTCTCATTAGTTTTTGCTCTGAGGACGGACAAGGTTAATGAACACGCTAGCTAACGCTAATAGCATTCCCTGCTAGGTATTTTATGTGTTCCATCCTACTACTACACCCTCAATATTTGATTCTAGGCGTACGGCCACGAGGCTGTCAGCGTTCTCAATGGTGGGCTTGACGAATGGAAGAAAGCTGGGCGGCCCACAGATTCGAATCCTGTGGAGCAAAGGGTAACACTTTTACCAGTTTCAACACCGAAAAAATTCAAGAAAGGCACTTGGATCGCCCCCGGTCCGTTGGACACTAGCAGAATGGTTGATTTTGATCAGTTAACATCAGATGAAAACGGAAAGCCTCTTCTTGACGGACTAGACTCAGTCAACTTTTTGGATACCCGTGTTGCAGACCAATTCACTGGAAAACAGCCCTTAGGATATCCCGCCAAACGTAATTTTTTTGTTTGCATGGCTAATCCCTCTACTTTAGACGCCACCGGATCGCATATCAAAGGATCGAAGAATGTTCCCTTTGTAGCTGTGACAGGACCTTCGGGGCTAAAGTCCAAGAATGAGATTTTGGAGGGTACGTGATTGTCACTCCCTGTCCAAACTTCAATGTTTAGCCCTCAAGTCAGTTGGCTTCGACAAATCCAAAACGACTTATCTCACATGTAATCGAGCCATACAGGCGTCCTTGGTCAATCTGGCACTCGAACAAGCAGGCCTTGAAGGCAAAGTGTACAACGTAAGCTAATTGTGATTGGATTAGGACATAACGATCGTTTAGGGCAGCTATGAAGAACTCACACAACGAGCTTCACGTTTCATCAACAGCAAATAAATGACTGGTGTCTAAATAAAAATTTTAATCTGAAACCAAGAACAGAACATTTTAATCAGAACAGATGGATCGATCCCACAAACACCACATCTTTGGTAAGTTTGTGATAATGCGTTTCCCCAGTCGCTTCAAGCTTTCAGTTGCTTCGCAGTTCTGCTTTGGTCAATCGTCAGACTTTACCTCAATCGAAGATGATTACATTGAAGGGACAGCACTGATAGCATTAGTATCGACACTAACTTAATTAAGCCCCAATAAAAAGACAGTACAGACTAGAATTTATAGTACTTCATTGCATTGCATTCTCAGTGTTTGGCAGGGCATCCCTCAGACGCTATCTTCTAGAACCCAGGCCTACTTTACCTAGTGCGTCTTCGAACAAAGACAAAAAAAAAGAAAATAGTGAGTAGAATGAAAAGTTTCATTTTCTCATTTGTACACCAATCTAAGCCTTGACGACCTTGCGGACGCGCTTGACGACGCGACGGCGGTAGCCAGAAGAAGCGGGAGGAGCAGCTTCGACAGGGATGGCAGCAGAACGTGGAGGGCACGGGCAGTAGGCGGCATCGGCTCCAGGACTGAAAACACTCGTAAGACAAATTCTTATGGGAAAACTCACGCTCCAGGGCCACCAGCAGGTCCGGGCTGTCCGTCGCTTCCTGCAGATCCGGGGTTTCCAGCGGGTCCAGCAGGTCCCTGTTGTCCAGGCTGCCCATCGGCTCCGGGCTGTCCAGCCTGTCCGTTGTTTCCAGCAGGTCCAGCAGGTCCAGCGGGACCGGCGGGTCCGGGAGCTCCCTTACCTTTTTTGCCATCCTGTCCCTTCTGTCCGGGCTGTCCAGCTTGTCCAGGCTGTCCAGGGGCTCCAGCATCTCCAGCAGGTCCGGCAGGTCCCTGTTGTCCAGGGTTTCCAGCAGGTCCAGCCTGTCCGGGTTGTCCGTCGGGTCCAGCAGGTCCAGCAGGTCCGTCCGGTCCAGAGGGTCCAGGGGGTCCGGCCTCGCATTTGATGCAGTCTTGCTGGGCGTAGGGGTTCTGGGCAGAGGGAGTGCCGGCCTCTCCGTCATTTCCGGGCTGTCCAGGGGCTCCGTCCTCTCCCTTGTCTCCGGCGGCTCCAGGAGGTCCCGGGGGTCCGGCAGGGCAGTTGCTGGGCTGAGGTCCACAGTTGCAGCTGCCACCGGATCTCTTGTTTCTGCCGACGAGCTGGCTGAAGCTGCTCACACGGTTTGCGTTCTTGGTGACCATAACCATCCAGGCATCATCGGCATGGCTGCGGAACTGGCTGAGTTCTCCAAGAGCCTCGTCATAGAAGCTGTTGATCTCGTTGAAGACATAGAGACCACCGAAAAGGATCGGGAGCAGGGCGAGACCGCTAAGGGTCACAGCAATAGTCGCAACAGTACTAGTCATCTGAACCACATAGTTGAGAAAAGAAAAAAAAACGAAAGAACCTTGGGAACTGCCCGCTGTTTTGGCGAGTTGTTGCCATCTACCCTCCTCCGGTGCCTTTTATACCACTCGACATTACAAACGGAGGGCCAAAAAGGCCACAGGCAGCCGGTACAGGTTTCCTTGTTCGGCTGTTAGTTCACAGCCTCAAACCTGTCAGTTAGCTTTAGGCGCCTTTCTGTCTTACACTAATAGTGCTGATCGCGTCAGCCGATACGTCTGACCGAGAAACAAAAACTTGTCTGCGCCCCAGAGGGCAAACACGGAGAAAGCTGCAAAAAATGTCTTTTACCTTACATATCAAAGCTTTGACTCTATTTGTACCGAGTAAAGACTAAACAGAATTGTATTGCTTGGCCATTTAATTTACGAGCAGAAAAGGTCAGAGGACTGTTTGTATCCAAAAGCAATATGCGTTACTGATGAGACCCCAGTTGCTCCTGGATATTTACTCTCACTCTGTCACAATACCCTAATCGTTCAAACCAACTCCAAATTCTCGTCATCTCTCTACTACTAAAGTGTAATGGTGTCTGTCTGTGCATCACCACGAAGCAAAAGTTGGCAAGTCAAGAGTTTAGTTGACAAGTCCGCTCTGTGGTAAACTTTGGAACTTCTGCTATTGGGGAAAGCGGAACAGCCGCCTGTTGTCAATACTAAATCAAAACATCGGTCGGCGAAGCCGTCGTAGACAGTTGGTGATCACTATTCTATATCTTTGGAGTTTTGCCACTTACAATGTCTCAGTTTTTTCAAACAAGCTACTTATAGGCAAACTAGCCGCCTCCGACTCAAGCAACTGCGCTATCTCTCCGTCATTTTCTCACTGTTCTTCTACTGGGCTCGTCTCTCTACTCTTTTCGTCTACCCTTATCAATTTCTCTTTGTCTACCTGAGCTGCCCATTTATACCTGTCTTTACTCGATAGCCTTTTGTGGAGCCTGCCTAGCACTTCTCCCCTTCTCGTCTGTCGGTCTCATTGTCTCTCCTTATTTCTCTGTCCGTGTCTCTTTGTCTTTCTATCTCTCTGTCTCTTTATCTCTCTATCTTTCTATCCTTCTGTTTTTCTGTCTCCCTGTCTCTCCGTCTTTCTATCTCTCAGTAAATGTGCAAGAAGTTTAGTATAACTCCATGTTTGAATTAAACATAACTAATGTGCCAAAAGTTAGAAGTTTACGCATACCTCACTCACAACGGTCAGTGGCAGCAAAATGTAATACTACTACGTTAAAACTTTTTTTGAGACTATATATTCAAGAGTCTGGTTTAATTAACATGCCAGAACACTTTATTTGGCTCTACGATTTTGGTAGATCAGGATAAGGCATCATAGTATTCAGAAGAAGGTCAACAAGGTTATTCTCGTCATTCCATCCGAGGTCGGTTGTTTGGTAGAAGTTCTGCGTTACTGTTGACACTCCAGTTGCTCCTAAATAAGTTAATATGAATTGCTGCAAAAGATACTTACCGTTCACGCCGACTCCAAAGGTATAATCGAACTTATTGGTGGATAGCCGATTGCAGGCTTTAAAATCCTCTGCTGATCTGAAACAGCGAGTTGGAAAACAAAATAGTTTCTCGGATGATCAAGAAACCGACCGTCCTGAGAAGAAAATCAAACACGTGTGCGGATTTCCCGGTGGGAGAATTATAGGACCGAGAGAATATCCAGTTGGAATTTGATAAGAGTTGATTTGGTCAATCGCACTATAAAGTTTCTCGTTATACGATTTTGAACTCTTCCCTGCACAACGAGACTTGATCTCTACTTGTAGGTGGAATATTAAGATTTTGCCATAAATTACTATTATAATCATACTGCTCCGGCGTTAAAAAGGGAGTACTTAAATTAACATGACCGTAGATGCCGCTGTTTTGGACAGGGTAGAATTGCACTACTTTGTTGTATTGCTTATAGCCTAAACTGTTAAGAACGCCGGATGCCAGGTAATATTGCTAAAATAGTATACGGCTGATAAGCTAAATGCCTTCACCTGCATATACAAGTCAGATGCCGTATCATTGAAGAAATCGAGATAACCCCAATCTATCACAAATGATAAACTCAGTTTTCCTGAACAGTGTTCGATTTACAAAGCTTTCGATTCGCGGAACTTACTGTATCCTGAGCAAAAATGGTAAAACTATGCGAGTAGTCATCATCTCCCGGAGTGTCATATGCCAATCTAAGATAATTGGTTGGAGAGTAACTATACCATCGAGGCAGAGGATCCGAACCACTGGTGTTTACAACATGGCTAAAAAATATTGTACAGTAACAAGTGTCTTTTAATTATTCCGCAAAAATGCGTTTTTTCTTCCGCGCTCGTGCTATCAGCGTACCATGGTTACAGTAAAGCTCTGTCTAACTCCGTTGGTTCAAAAATTTCACACACGGAGACTACTCGCATTTAATAGAATGAATTCACTAACCTTTCAAATGGAGTAGTAGCGCTCGCTGAACTGTACAGTTTGAAGGTGCTGTTGTCATTGGGAGCAAAATTGCTCAGAGCAGTGCTCATGGAGAAACTGACTTGAGCTCCATCCCATGTTTCGTAGATGTATTCACAATGATTTGGAGCAGTTCCGTAGGGGTAATAGGGGAAGCCAGGCGATAAGAACGTGGCTGTTCCATTATAACCATCAGCAACGAGGGGTGTAGAGCAGACTAGGGGAGACGTTGGCGGAATGAGCGCGTCAGTCGGTGGGGAGCATACGGAGTTCAAAGCTGAACTGGCTACAAAAAAACTGAGCAAGAGAGAAAAAACCTCTTTTGCATACAAATATGTTTTCTACAAAGCTAATGTTGCATGGACCGCTGTACCAGATGTTGTTCCCAGCATGATTGTCCAGAAATGCACAGGCTCCTACTGATTGTTGTGCTGGAAAGCAATTTTGATTTGGGTGTCAAAAGAGAGACTTTTCAACATTTAATATTGTCCGCGCGTCTCTGTGTCTGTCTGGCTGTCGGAAGCCGTCTGTGCGTAGCCGATTATAGACACTGAAAGGTTGGACGCGAGGGACCGAGGGTCCGGGATTTTTGTAACGTACTATTTTGTAGAGAATGGGTCTTTACTGCATTTTGATCGGAAACCCAGATACAGCTCAAAAGTTTTTGAGAGACAGACAGAATTGGTGATTTTGGAACGGAGAAATATGTGATTTGGAAATAGAGGAGTATAAAGGATAAGTAATAGGGCCCAAGTTCACACGAATAAAACATGGGTTCAAAGGATATGAGAATAAACAGGATGACATGACATGGAAGTGGATAAGGCAAAAGGATAAGAAGTGGATTCACAGGATAGGAGAATGAATAGGGTTACAGGATTAGAGGTGGGTTCAAAGGAGCGAAGAGACGTAGGTGACTAGCCAAGATGTGCGTTCTTAGAATAAAGAAATAGAGGGATGACAGGATAGGGAGGGGGACAAGGTGACAGGTCAAGATGTGAATTCGAAAAACTCACACGTTGAAAAAAGGTTAGTTGAAAAGTAAGAGTTGAAAGCAGGTAAGACGAAAGACACGAAGTGGACAGATTGATTGGAAGTGGCTCTCAAGGATAACCAATGGACTTTTTTTTAATTAAAATAAGGAATAGTATTGATACGAGAAGTGGGCAAGTTCAGATGACAAGAGTTTTTTTCTCACTACTCGATGCAAACACTTAAAGTTATATGATAAAGCTCCGACAAAAGCCTAGATCCTATGATCGGAATCATCCTTCTAAAGCCAAAGTCTTGAATTAAGCGGACCAGAGTGTATTCCCTTTCTCTATATAACACAGATAAAACTTCTCCTGAGAAGCAGGTTTTGCACAAAATTCTTTATGCCTACTCCGGTAGAGTGGATCGAAACAAGATTCCCACACAGAGAGGAGCATATCGCTTGAGCGTCTTCAATTGACTTGGTCACGACAGGATCAGACGAAGAACCGAAAAAGTTGAAATGAGCAGGATAGTAGCAAAAATTATTGAAGGGCGTAGGCTTAGAATAATCACTTAGGTAGTGCCCTGTAGTGTTGACCTTCCCGCAAACGGAAACTAAAACGGTTTGTTGAAAAGTTAATACACTAAGTAACTTTTTTGGTCCACATGGAAATCGCATCTGGCCGAGATGAGATACTCGCCTCCATTGCAAGAATAACTCTGCCACTGTCCGGTGGTGGCGTTTATGAAAACACATGCTGAGACGGAAGCGTTTGGGAATCCTGCAACGCAGTTCTTGTAAATTTATTGCTTTGAGCGATAAGTGGCAAACAGGAAGCCAAAACAAACCAGGAGCAAAGTTATTGTAATCTGCAGCTTTCAACTGAGTTCCATTGTCCCAAAAACACGAGTCAGGAGTATTGCCTAAGCAATAGAGAGACAACCACAGATTGCGATTTTGCTGTTGAAGTGCGGTGTTCATGAAAACGTTAGTAATTTTTGGAAGCAAAGAGTCCGATTGTGCGCATTGTTGTGAATAAGTGTACCTCATTCCTGGATAACCGTCCCAAATCTGAGAACCATTTTACAACAAAATGAAAGGCTCACATTGCTAGAACAGCTGGCATCTCCTGTTCGGTTGAATGTGTAGTCGAACGTGTCCAATGGGCATACGAACGGAGTTACAGCTAAAACATGACTATTTTGAAACAGTTTCCGTTTACGTGGAAGTAGAGAGAACAAGCTTAATATGACGAGCATCGCTGATAAGCGTAGATGTAACGATTCTTTTATACTAGAGCTTCACGATAAGGAGTGTGACGTAGTAGTTTCAAAAATCATAATCTGGACAATTTTGGGCGCAGGTATCGTTTTATTTTTGAAAACATTTTAAAGTGCGAAACATTTGAACATTTGAATATTTATTTAACGGTATTGAAGACGGTTCCTAGATTGGGTCGCTTGCCGCTCCCATGGTCCAGACCCCGTTTGGCTCCATTTTTCTCCAGTACGTTCTTATCATATTTAACAATGCTGGTTATGTTACGAGTATGCTTTGTCTCTTCAAGGTTAAGCTTATCGGAATGGAGCTATTTTATAGAGGCATCATGGCGTTGAACCTGACATTGTAGACTCACAAAATATTGTTTGAGTCAAAAGTACACATTACATTAGCGCTGCCTATTACATTGTTGGTCCTGGTATCATTTTTTATTTTCCTCCCAGTTTGACATTAAGACCATTTAGGTTGGTGTTCTTGTAATGATCCAGCAAAGTCGCACCCGTACTATCTCGCGGCTTACAATGCAACATAGACAGCTGCCGGCGTCTGTCAACGAATTGAGCTGTGGGTATGTGTGGAGTCCCTTTTCTGTCCTCGCCAGGACAATAAACATGCTCATCAATTCCAATTGCCAAATCGCGTGGAAGCCTTGACAGCAGCATGTTATTTTCGGCTGAAAAAGGGCTGCCCGACTGACCGCGTACCCGCATAGACCTCTTTTTCAGTTCTTCTCAAACGCAACGCCTGACACTATAAAAGATGGCCATTAAGCAATAATGGACAGGCATCACTTCGGGCTTCTTCCCAAGAATGGTTTGACTATTCTTATTGTCTTATAGATTTTTTTAGGTTTCTGCAATGAATATAGCAGCCATCGCCGTCGCGTTGAGTACTGCTGCTCTTCTGCCTGTTCTGTTTGCTGGAGCATATCTGTACAACGACATTTTGACATTCTACGAGGACTCGTTGGGAGATTTGCACGAGTTCAAAGTAAGAGTCTCTTATAGTAAGTACCATTCGCGTCCAGAGCTATGCTAATGAGGCCTGGAATGGAATGCTGCCCACAACTGTTCAAGAGCAATCCTCGTTCAGTCAGCTGATCGGCAGAAGTAAGAGAGGGTACGACGATGACAGCAACAAATGCAACTGTGGTCCTCAACCCAATGATTGTCCTGTCGGCCCTGCTGGTCCACCTGGAGCTCCTGGAACACCTGGAGAAAATGGAAAGCCCGGAGATGCTGGAAAACCTGGTGATGGAGGAATGGTTCAGAAGTCTACCGATGGAAACAAGTGCATCACCTGTCCCGCAGGGGCTGTTGGAGCTCCCGGACCTGACGGATCTCCTGGGCCTGCTGGCTCCAATGGTAACGATGGACAGCCCGGAATGCCTGGAGCTGATGGACAGCCCGGTACACCCGGTGAAAATGGAGAAGTTGGACTTCCCGGCATGGTTGGAGCTCCCGGAGGTCGTGGACGCGATGGTATGCGTGGAAGAAAGGGTAAAGGAGCTCCAGGAGCACCCGGAGCTCCTGGACCTGTTGGCCCAGCTGGAAACCCTGGAGCACCCGGTTACGATGGGCAGCCTGGAGGAATCGGAGCTCCAGGACCCGATGGACCTGCCGGAAACAATGGTCAGAATGGAGGACCGGGTAGTCCTGGAGGAAACGGAGAGCCTGGCACTCCAGGACCAGATGCTGCCTACTGTCCCTGTCCACCCAGGACTATGCTCCGCGAGGAAGAACCTTACAGTCCACCTACACCCACCAGCCTGTCCACTCCCGTCAATCCCTCCCTACCTACTGGCCCCGCCGGACCCTCCACACCTTCGGGACCTTCAGATCCTGGTTACGACAACACGGCCAACCCTAGTGGACCTTCCGGACTTGCTTCTCATCCAAATCCCCCAGCTTCCGGCTACAATGAACCGGCCAACTCTGCTGGACCCGGATACTAAACTCAAATTATTGATCTTCTACAAGCGGCAATAAACTATTTATTTGAAGTAATCACATCTTCGTTCACTGTGAGTCTCAAAGTTCGCAGCCGTTACCTCGTTCAAATTAGTCTCGTCTATTAGGTTGCATGTGACCTGTGTCTGTGCGTACAGTCATCATCAATGTTTTATTCGACGTGGACGAATTGAACGGAATAAAACAAGATTTGTCAGGCGACAAAAATTTCTCTGCTACTGAACTCTCACGCCTATAAAGAATTCTGTAAACACAAATCCTAGGAATCGACTAACACCGTTTAAGCGGAGTATCCAACTGACAAAAATTATTCATTGAATGATTTATTCATCGTATTACACGTTTCTTCTTCTTCTCTTGTTCAAGCAATCAGTAGTTTGGCCAGAGAATGTACCAGCCAGCTCAATTGTCCCTGCATTGAATGCTTTCTGTGGGGTTGAACCAGTAGTGATGTATGAACTCGGAATTATAATTTCGACTTTCTGGTCGCAGAGCTGAAAAAAACCTGTATAGTTATTATCTCAAGGTTTTGAGTGTATTTCAGGATGTCCGAAGAACAGTTTTTCCGTAAACTTAGGCTTGGTTTATCGTGGAGATCCCTAGAGTGCATCTTTTTCTTTTACTTGTACTTAACAAAAATCATTGTGAGGAAGGTGACAGGATGGAAAGAGATTTATTAAGAAAGAGACATGTTAATCATTTTTTCAAGAGCAAGGTTTTTTTTAAAGAAATCTAAGAGTTCAGTTGTTATATTAGTTGAGGCAGTCCACAGTCTGTCCACTGAGCGTTCCAGCAAGTTCAATCTCTCCCGCATCGAGTGTCAACTTAGGATCAGAACTACTTTCCGTCACGTAGGAATGAGGAATTTTGACTGCAACTTTTTGGTAACAGGGCTGAAAATAGTTAGATGAATAGGCATGTTAGTTAGGTTATTTATGTGTCTTACCCCATTGTAATTGCACTTGTGGTAGATATTGAATTTTGGATCCATGGTCGTGATGTCCGTCTCGTGACCTGATAGAGTGAATCTTCCGTAGGCATCAGAGTATTCCTCGTCAAGAAAGTTATCCAGACTGACTTAAATGATCCTTTTAAACAAGTCACAAAACGATAATGTACAGGTGTTGACGTCGTAGAGCTTGACCTTGACAGATCCAGCAGGCTGACCATTGCAGAGCAGAGTTCCTTGAACTGCGATGGATTGCGTGGTCCCAATGATGCCCAAAAGCCCATTAGCGAGAGGAATTGAGATGAGAAGGAATAGATACATCATTTTCTAAAGTCATGACGATTTGATTTGAGAGAGTAGGCGCTCGAGAGGCGTGAGTCAAAATCAGATCAGAGTCAGAGATCATGTGGTTGGATATAAGGGGGTGCTTCCTCTCACTTACTATTATGTCGGCGTGATAAAATGAGCCCGGAAGTCGCTACAGCTTCATTTTGGTTTCGCTATTCTCGTCCCCAACCAAGTTTTGGCTCGATTAAATCCCTTTCCGGTATCCCTACAGCGCCAATTAATGGCTGGAGATCAATGGAACACCAATATCTCGCAGCCGATCAAAGTTGTTACAGCTGTTAGATAACAAATTTTCGACTACATTTCTGAGTCACTTCTCACAGATTTTTTATTCAGTTACATTTTGCTCTTCCATCGTTCTCTCAGGCGTGGTCTTCTACCTCTCTAGGCCGATTAGTGATGCGACTTGGTAGGGAAAAAGTGGTTCATGCGCTTATAACTGGGATCTTTGGGGCTCCTCTCTCCAGATATGTAGGGTAACTCTTTACAGCGGTGCCTTTTCAATCTTCGAATTTCCTGGGAAACATGCCTGTTTGGCATAAAGATTGCTCTCCAAAACTCTTCCCCAATTCCAGGATTACACGCTTTTTTCTTTCCGAAAAGCTCTTGAAATGAGGATTTCAAAATGTTTTCTAGGACTAGTCAACAATACATTTATTGTTCTTATGTGCTGAGGCTTTTTAACTTATTTTTTAAAAACAGTTTCTGCTCTTTTCCTTATTTAACAAAAGCTAAACTATGCATTAAAGATTCTTTTCGTAGTCTATAGATAACGTTACGATAGACAAAAAAGAATGAGTTTAAATGAAAGTAAAAACTGGTGTCAGGGGTTGTCGCTGATCTTTACCACCTTGCCTTGAGTTTGTTATATACCGTCCAACCGCCTCTTGAGTTCTCGGTCGGTATACACAAAGTAAAGCTGATGTTTGTCGCCAGTTCAACAATGGCACCCCCATTTGCCACCACTCACTGAGCTTCGTCATGGAGTCAACAATCGCATCATAGATTCACGTGAACGGTCTATCTCACAGTGGAAAGAACACTTTTTCGGGAGGGGAAGTGACTAATTCTGGGGTTTCCTCACAGGATGTGCGTAAACATGTTTTTCATCGTAGATTAGGAGAAGTAGAATTTTCTCTCCAGAGATATTTACTTTCTTTACTATTCAAGGGTGACAGCCGTCGCTACTGGACAATACTTGAGGCGGATGAGGGAGCGATAGAGTCCAGGGAGAGTAGAACGAGTAATCAACAAAAACTTTTTTGATGGACAGTTTTCGCATAGCCAGAGAACACTGTCTGGAGCACAGAGCACTTTTCGGAAAGAGAATGGACGTGCACGACCATACAATTCAAATCAAACCCGAGTTTTCATATGATCATTCATCTCAAAATAAGGGCCTGTTAGCTCAAAGAAGAGAGAGACCAATAACACATCTTTCTTTACTAAAGCGCAGTGGTGTCCGTCCGTCTCTGTCTATCTGTCATGATGTCCGCACAATTGCATATCAGCACTAATGCCCAAAAAAGCTGACAAGTCCTTTCATGTCAAGAAACAAAGAGACAAGTTAGATGTAATAAAAACTTCTGTTATTGAAAAAGCCTTAAAACCGCCTGTTATCAACGCTAAGTCAGGACTGAAAGACTGTGAAGCTGCCGTCGGCAGCTGGTTTCAAACACAAACTATTCTTGACAAGATCTGAAGCTTCACAGAGGCTACTGGTTACACGGAATATTTGTATTCGCTTCGTGCAGTTCATGTCTTTTCGCGTTCATGTGCTAGTAGTGATTCCAAAAACTTGTGATTGCTTCATTAGCATTTTTAACTATGTTGAACATTGAAAACTGTAGAATTCCCTTTATCTAATGACTTGCCCAATTTTTCCCTTGCCGCTAACTAGTCGTTCTGATTATGCTTTCCCATTTCGAGCACACATCGTTCTCTGCTCTCCATCCACATTCTGCTCTCACATCAGTCTAATTAAAGTCTTTTTGTCTAAACAACTTGCTTTTGCTCTGAGATCACCATTCGCATTCAATTAGGTGTCTATTATTGAAAACCTGTTAACGAGATTTCACGAGCGTGTGTGGGCATGTGTGAGTCACACTCCATCTGTTTATTTCTAGCGGGTGTCACGAACAAGTGCTCTTTGCGCTTCAATGGCAGAGATCTTCGGTGACGGATATAAAAAATTCTGAAATGTACTTCCTTTAGCACGCTCCGCCTTTTTCGTCACTGTCCGTATTTCCCACCCCCAACTTGCTAAAATTGGATTAGAGTGCAAAAGGCCAATTAATTCAAGACAGTGAGCTCGGTCGAAGACTAACGATTTCTAATAAAGAATACTCCATCCTTGTACTTGACTCACTCATTGCGAGTCGGTCAAATTATGAGCAAAGATTAGAGATCTGGTCTTTTGAACCTGGCTGGCGGCCATTAATGAACAGCCCGCGGTTGACTGGCTTTTCCAGCTGCTGGCAATGTTGTCTCTAGTCACAAGTTGGAACGTTTGCAATCGAGGTGGACAGAAATAGCTAGATGATAAGATATTATTCTTTGACAGTAAGTATTTTTGTTCGATGCAAGTCACACAATAAACCATCTGTAATGTACATTCACGACGTATCTGAGTTATCTGTTACTTGTATGTAACATCGCCCTGAGTGTCAGATCTGCACGATATTCCTTTTGCAAGTTTTACCGTAGTTTCTTTGTGGTTCAAGTTTACAGATTAAGCTCCGTTCCATATACAGGAATCGGGCAACCTTAAGTTTTGCTTTGACCTCACTGAGCCTCTTTTTGCTTCTCCGCACTACAATATTGTAGTTGCTACAAATAAACACGTTGTTATTTTGACTGTTTCAAAGCAACAGTAAGTAGGTCAGAAACTGTTCGAAAGTTAGACGAGTCTCAATTATCAATCGTGTTACTGTATTTCCGCAGCCGAGTTCTTTCCGCTATTTTCATTACTGCTTTCAATAACTTATTCAGCGGTAGTGAACCCGAGATCGAGTACGCACAGTTTTTGCTTGAACACAGAACATGTTCCCTATTCTGCTTATCATTCCGCCATCACAAGCAATTAGTTCACTGTTGGGCCTCCTTTTGCTACTGCTTGTGGACGTAGACTGTATCTTACCAGACCGCCGGTACGCAGACACTGATCAAAGATCGCTGCAATCATTGATTTAAACAGTATTTCGTGCTGCCAGCACTGTCTCTCCCGTACCACTATCGATCATTGGAACTGGCTTGACCGGCCGCTTTTCGGAGATCGAAAAGCTATGGAATCCCGTCTGGACGCGTGCGCGTCTCACATAAAAAAAGGGCCCCCAAAGACGATTCTCGGTCTTTAGTGAAGCACTGATAGAGATTATATGGAGATAAAGATGGCTGGATCCAAAGTTCGGATGGTCTGTTTTTAAATGTCAGAGATCTGGAGGGTGCTTTTCGGAGCAATAAAGGCGACTTATGCGGAGCAAAATAACCAGGATTCACTACGGGATTCCCGAGAAGCTGGGATTAGAGTATCTATACATGCTTACTCAAGATTTTTAGTTTCGCTATGCTTTTAGAGAAAGTCAGGAAAAGACTTTCGTCTCAAAAACCATTTGAAAAATATGTATTGCAATTCTCTAAAGAGATGTTCGGAATTGTGCTTCTCATACAGTCAGCAGTCCTTTTGGCCGTCCAACTGATACCATTCCTGTCGATGTAGTCGCCTTATGCAAATCCACAACCCACGTTTCCTCCTATTCCCCTTTTCCTGACTGGGCTATGCTTGACTAAAAACTTTTGGTTTTTAGAGGTCCCTCTTTGCATCATTCGACTTTGAACTCTGCCCAAAACCTGAAACTGACAAAAACAGTATTTTGGTCGTGACAAAGTTGCGAAGATTTCTGATGCCTTGTAACAAAAATATTCTTATAGAGTGATCTCTGTTGACTCTTGAACCAAAAATATTACACACATCTATTGCCCTTCAAGACACGCAACATAGTCACGCGCATTAGTCATCATTTACCATTTGATGTTATTTCCCTTAAAAATTTGATTTCTGTTTGCGAGAACCCACCCAAAGTACCACGGCAAGCGTTCTCTGTTCTTGTGCGTGCTGCTTCGACTCTGCCAGTCGCCTAGTCCCAAACGAAACAGCCAGTTCTGTCCGCCGTTTCTCGTGGTTTAGGGGAAAGATGGAGGGGCGTGGGGTACTAGCCCATGGTGATATCAGCTGACCCCTCTTTCGACCTTATTTCAAAGATCAGGAAACTCTTCCTGACATTATTTACGGGAGTCGGGAGCGGCTTGTTTTGGATGTAGGACTGGTCGGGTTACACTTCCTTCTTTCCCTACACACAAGTCACAAACGCCTCGAATCCTTCGTATTCATGCGGAGTGCTCGTGTACGAAGCGAGCGAGCTCCTCTCAGTGCTTTGATCCTTTGGTCTCCGCGGGCAAACGACCGCCCTTCTTTCGCCTCTCTGGCATCGGCGCACTCGTTTCGCCTACGTGTCTTTGTCACAGAGATCGGGTCCTTGTTGTCGCTAGCGATCAATTCTGGCGACGCAAAGATCGCTGCAGCCTCGCGCTCCGCAAGTCACTCGAGGGGGTAGGGGAGAGAGATGACGCTATCCTATCTCTCAGTTCCCTTCATGTGACCCTTTTGTTCCTCCCCGTCCGGTTCTCTGACTTATTCCTTCTTTCACCCTCAATTAACCCGTACCTGGCGATTATGGTCTTCTTTCTTTCTCGATCCCACCAGAAGGGATCAAAAGACCAAAACACACAGCCGACCATGGGAAATCAGGCATATAGGAGCCAACATTTGCTCAAATAGAAATCCACATTCGGCTCTTATTTACCAAAAGACCAGAACATTGTGAACGTTGTGTTTTTGAATGATAATTTTAGCGAATAATTTGATTAATCTGTTCTGTTAGTACGTCCAACATTTTCCTGTCGCTGAGTTTTTAGGCAATCTCGTAAGCTTTTCTGGACTTTTATCCAAATCTCTAAGAGTATGAAGGGACTGTTTGATTATGTCCTTATCGGTGCTCAACTGCTCTTTCTTTCTCCTTGTGCAAACTTTGGTTTTAGAAAAGAATCAAAGAATCAACGATCATCCTCTTTTGTTGGAAAACTTGAACAAAGCAATAACTTTGGGATTCAGGGCTAATGGGGAGCATTTCGTTGCAGACAAAGATCTACCGTTCCTTGTCTGCAACGAAATGCAATCCTATTCGACGAGGTTACCGTGATCAATACAAGTTTACACTATTTCTATCTCTCTCATTGGCCTCCAAATTTCTAATTGAAGCAACTGACTAGCCAAATATACTCTCTCAGCCTGTGGAAATCCAACTACCAAAAAGAAGTCTGCTTGGTGATCAAAAGGGTCCAGCTTATGTCGCAACAAGCACTTTCTGATTTATGTTCGTTATCCCCCTGATGTTGAACTTTCACTGATCCCTCGAGTCCATTAGATGCATTTTGTTCACCTCGGCCTCCGGTCCCTGATTTTTTTTTTGCAATTCTGGAGGTTTCTGAATAACTTTGTAAGAAGCTCTGCCTGGAAAACAACACGGAAGTTTACAGCGATTTTTACTCCAGGCCGAAATAGCCAAATGGATCTTTATCCACCTGCCCCCGCTCGCCCTCAGTTTAAATTTATTTGTTACTATTTCCGGTAAATTGGATCATAAAACCTATTTCGATCCTCTGCAAGACTCTGATTACCGGTCGTAAGTATGCTGTCGCGAACTTTGCGTGACGCCCTCCTAATCCTTCAGCTTTTAATTTGGTCTTTTGAACCTCAGCCAAGAGGGGACCGATCGTCGACCAGTTATTTGCACTCGGCGCTCCGGACTCGCCTACTTTTCCTGTTGCTGCAAAAATGTCTCTTACTGATGGTCCTTTGACCTTTTCGGCCACAACATATAGTGCAACCAGGAACTGATAATAGGGGCAGATATCTGCCCGCTATCTTAGATCTCATCTGTACCCACGCGATGTCGTAGAAATAAAGTCTCTGCGATGTGGAAACGGCTGCGGAAAAGGAGAAGCAGGTTCTACTTTCTTTGCCTGGTAGAAGGAACTGAGAGGTTTTTGATCCTTTGAATCTTTCATTTTCCGAGGGCGAAAGCTATTGAATTACGGAACCGCGGCGATATGGGAGAGGAAAGTTTGCAGAGATCCTGAGAAATCGTATTGTGTCTTGGAATACCTGATGTAGCGGTTCAAAGTCTTCAGTAAATCACAGACATTTTTCAAAGGATCGACTCACAGAGAGGGCTGAACCAAACTGAAGTTTGACCTTTGTACTCTGGTGTCATCAGGGTTCACAGAATCGTCGGTCACTTCTTTTTTCATTATCCGCCGTCCCATCCCGCCCAGATCGTACTCGAGTCGGCTTTGGAAAGTTTCTGTCATGTTCCCTGTCAGCCTGTCGTCTGTATGAAAATATACTGTACCATGCTCGCTGCCTAGATACAGAGCCAAAAACAGACGCAGTTGCACCTCATTAGTGGAGAAAAGTTTGTTAATTGCATCAGCTCAGAATTTATCTGCTAGACACATCCTTCTGAACATGTTCCACAAAAAGTGTTTGAGCCAATCTGCTCTCTGTACTTTGCTCCTCATATCCGTCGCCCATCTTCTTATCCCAGTCTTATTTGTCCGAGTAATCAGATCAAGACATGTTTCATCTTTATGAACTGTTGCATTCTTTTCCTGAATCCGTCCCTATTCAGTTTCTGTTACCGATATCCATACCAGTTTCCGTCTTCTAAAAGATAAGGCGCTTACCACACCCCAATCCAGTATGCAAGTCTCTTTCACTTCCCGGCCTGCTTCCCTCTCGCGCTTGTGATCTCTGCATTATGTCACCTTTTCCGGAATAACACGGTTGAATTTTCGCCCTTTTGATGTAATTTTTTACGCTCTCTGAGAGACATGTCTGATTAACCAGTCTATTCTAGGATTCTGTTCTAGTCTCTGTCGTAATTGAGAGACTGAACGTTCTTTGTGCTCTGTGTGTTACCTTATTTGTAACAACCGTGTAAGCAATAGAACAGGTGCTATTCCATGCACGAGCCTGTACGGCTGAGTACATCCCTTGTCATATCCGCTGTACTTTTCGTACGTATATTTCCGAGGAAAACCGAACTTTCGATAAAGGGTTTTTACGAACAGGAAAGCGAAGCCATAAAAAGCTAAACGATACAGTTTCTTTCTTTGCAGGGCGAGCGTGAAAGAAAAGAGTGTCTTGTGTCTTGTGACCCTTCGTCCAAGATCTATCGCCCAGACCCTAGCGGTATTTTCGAAACGATCTAACATCGTAGCGGAGAAAGTGACTGCCATTTAACTATCGACCTTAAAGCTCAAATAACGCTCGAATCCGTAACATTTCCGAGTTCTTTTGATATTTTTGCTCGAATATCGAAAATATAGTGGGCTAATTTTGTACAAGATCCTCTTCCTAGATACTCTCACAGCTTATTAGAAACTCCCTTCCACGCTCCAAAGATCTCTTATAGTCTTGTGAACAAAATCTCCTTAAAGCTCGTCCTCCTCTCGAATTAGAATTAGGGACGTAGTGTTATCCGTCCTCCTTTTGAATAACGGGTAACAGTCTGATTCACTCTTTTGCCTACGTAGCCCGTTTTGAGTCTTGTTTTCCGAATTTTGTGCTCTTTGTCAATTCACATATATAGCTTCCTGGAATGAGAAATCAATGATACAGACTGCTTTTTTTGGACTCTTAGACATTCATAGATCAAAGAGTCTATTGGCTTCCCGACGAACAAACACCACAGAGGTTCGTGCTCTGTACCCAATCTTTGTCCTTCCCTCCCGGTGAGTCGTGACCAAGTTCAATAGACCGTTTAATCTCTTTACGGTGAGAGAACCTCAGTTTTCTCAAATAATCACTGCGCAGGAATCCACCTCTCTGTAATTAGTCTTTTGTCCTCCTGAACACTTATGCACTGGACCAAACCTGGGTGATATTTCGGAAATATTTGTCTGTCAAAATGTGGTCAGCTATCGTAGACATATCACAAGATATGTGGAAAACAAGTGAATCACGGATTTCTGTAAACAGTCCTATGATGGACTGTTGATAAGTTTATTACTAGCTAACGTATAACACGGCATGTGAGTAGCAGTATACACCTCTTCGTAATTAGTTGAGGCAATCGGCAGGCTTATGATAATGTGAGTGGCTACTGTAACTGCTGGTCAAATCTGTTCAAAACTGTTTTGGGTTGTAGGAATCATCAACAAGTTTAAAGGCTACTGTAGCGGGGAAGATTTGCGACAGATGATAGTTTATCATGATACAGTTTTCCAAACATATCTACAGTTGGAAGCTCTTTGGGGTGTTGCGTTGATAGATTTTAAGCGAGGTTACAGTAAATGGAAACCGTGACCGATGTATTCATCTTTTTACTCTCCTTTTGATTGAAAACGAACTGGTATCATTCCGTCTGCATCTATTACCCATGGCTTGCGTTTCGTTTCCCACAAATATTAGATCTTTCCAGACAGTCTCTAAACTGTCCCGATGCGGCATTCTGGCGAAACACAACTGGTTGCAAACGTTGGTGTCCTGGACTTTTCGAAAATATTTCGTTTTGTTTCTTCTCACCAATTACCCTTATTTGATTGTACTGATTCAATTACATTGTAAAGCAAAAGTCAAAAGCCGTGATATTCTGATCTTTCCGCCGGAGCGTGGGTTTTCTAAGTTTAATCAAGCCTGGGTACAGGTGTCATGTACTTCCGTTGCTTGAAACTGCTCCGTTTTTTCTGTTCGTGGGCTCTAGCTACGGGATTTCCCCGGTACAGGTTCGGATTTTCCTGGACTACGGTAATGATCAAGCAGCGTCTTATCGTAATCCTCGTGAGAGGCTGGTGGAACCTCCGCCTTCTGATATCTGCCGCTTCTTTTTCTCTTTAAAGGATTACTGTAGCCTAACAGTTAATCAGGTTCTAGAGCAATGTGAAATAGCGCACGCACTCAATCTCAACGGATCTCTGGCAAACATCAAAGCTCGAAAACTTGGTTGATAAGTGCATTGATAACAAGTCTTTTTCCGCATTTAGAAACTTCTCATTGCTTATGGGAGATGTATCACTGCTGCAGGTGAAAAGCTGTTTTATTTATGAAACGAGAAGGCTCCTGTTGATTCACTTCTGATCTTTGTATCAAAAAGGTGGGAAACAGACCTGTTTGTCAGCCCGGGCTCTGCAGTAATGAAATGAGTCTTAGTCATTGTTTACGAGCGATAATGTGTGTGATCGGTCCCGTTTCAAAAAGATATTTTGAATGTCCTGGATGTTTTTCTCATACGGAGCCAAATCAGAAAATAGTTTTCGTTCTGATTGGTATTGCCGCAGCAGCATGAATACTTCTTGAGCACAATTGTTAGTTTTCGAAAGAAGGAAGTGAACGTTTTTTAGTTACAAGTACTGCTTTTAGCACTGTTTCTCGGTAAGCTACCGGACTAGTAGTAGGTTTTTAGTACCTAACATAACTTTAGAAAAATAGGTTCTCTTGCTCCCTATATTGACTCCACCCCTTTTCAACAGTAACCTAGTCTCCGCTCCTGGCATCACGCATCACGATTTCCATGTGGTCTGTGTTTCCAATCAGTAGCACAGTGGTGTTCTCTTTTCCAAAATTCTCACTGTTTTCTTGGTTGCTGTCATACCTCGAGTAACCAGAAATAGCTTTAGAAGGGTAGCTTCTTCTAAATTATTAGTAGGAGCTGCCAATTCTTTAAGTCTTGTCAATCGTTTTAGCGAATCGTATAATCAATTTTCAGAAGTATCATGGAGTATCATCCTGATTTACAGAAGAGCTGGGCTCTACCACTGAATCTACCTGTAAGTAGGCCAAGCTTCGAACGATAGGGAGTTTTCATTTTGGGGACCAACCATTTTGAAAAGCAACGCGTGTTCACTGCAAATAAGTGGACTGTACAGGATTTCGCGTACAGTGAAAAAGAGCTTTGATCCATAAATTGCGCATCTATCTCTCTCTCTCTCTCTCTCTCTTCTTATCAAATATTTTCAGCATCCACGAGCTCTGCCGGCTCAGGCCGTTCCGTCGGACGATGTTGATCGTTTGAAACTACTTTCACAAATTATCCTCAGGTATTTCAAATCCTAGGCTAAGGCTTTAACTGAAATTATATTTACAGAGAGTCCCCAATTCAGCCGGATCTGCCACTGCTGCCGCAGCTCATCGAACGACAAAAGCTTCTTCGACACCTGATCTACGGTCCAAGTGCGTCCAGCTCTCATATCATCCCCACAACTACAACCACGCCCACAAATGGAATGACTTCGTTGAATCCGTTGATTCAGGCACAGCGTATCTATTTTTCAGATTTTGACTAAAATTGTGCTTTTAGTTGCTCAACTTGTGCCCCAGCGTACAATGAATCCTGTCACCACAACCTCAGCCTTTACAAGTCTTCCTTCCACTTCTCGCACAGGTAACTTTATTTTTTATAAAAGGTTCATAGGCTGTGAAATTGTATTATACGTGAGGTTCGCTGAAAATCAAAAGACTAACGAGGTCTATTCCCAGGACAGCACTAGCCAAAGATCATTCGCTGAATAGCAGAGAACAGTTGCGGGATATCGTTAGTCATGTCGTCCAATGGGAGAAACCAAGAGCAGCTTTGTGTTTTGTGTTACAACTCACTAGGAACTAATAATGCTGACGAACTGGCCAGATCTCTTTTCCGGGTCTTTGTTTTGGTGACAAAAAGGAACAACAACGGAGGGATCTTTGCTTTGTGCGTTGTGCAGCGATGGAAACAGTAGTGTAGCGGAAGAACATGAAAAGGGATCAATCAAATAGGGACCAAAAGTTTGCAACATAGAGCAAGGTTCCTACGACTATTTTGCGACCGTAAAATCCCGGATTGTTGCGTGCACGTACGCTCTCGAAGGATTTGAGGCGGCATAGGCAATGTTGACGCCGTAAAACTAACTGAAATCTACAACTTTGCGGAGCTCTGAAATCAAGTGATTAGGCTTATCGCATTTTCCGGTTGTGGAAAAGAATCTGCCCTTCATACGTTTCTTTCCTAAATAAGAGGTTTCTCAACGTGTAGGCAGTATTATTCAAGAGGGACTTTGTTGATAAACAACTTTTAGTGATTCCGACGACGGCCCCGTCATTCCAACCAGCTCCTCAAGGGCCTGGCAAGATAACCGACACTCACAGAAACTCTTCCCGCAGTGACACCCCGATCGACGTCGTACATGTAATCCTCTCTGCTGGAAATTTGCACATTTGCGTTCAGGTCGATTCCGTCAGCGGCCGGTCTTCACCCTCGGATATGACGCAATCGCGGAAAAGGAAACTATCATCAGATAATACGTCGGTTAGTTGGGCAGATTGCAGAATATTCCACTTTGTTTTTTAGCCGTCCTCTTCCCTTGAAATTAGCACAAGTCCTCATCTGTTCGAGCTTTCAGAGAAGAATTTCACAGAAGTGTTTTGCAAAGAGGGAGCCAGTGTTACGTGTCCGCCACATCAGAAAGTGTCGGATGATGTAAGGAAACACTTTGTTGAAATTGCCAACCTCATCTAGGAGCTCCTCAATAACACTTTTAGCGCCCCAACACTCAGCTGATCGCTCTCCTAAATCGATGCGTGTCGAACATGAAATCCCTTTTGAGTCAACGAGGAGTGCCAGTCAGTGTGGATGATAATGGAATGCCGGTACGTTCCTAGCTGAAACCCTAGAAAACAAATATATTAGGTGGACTATTCCTCTCGACCAGTCGATGCCATTTTCAAGCAGTCCCGGAAGCAATTAGAGATGGCTCGTAGCTATCACAGTGACAAGAACAAGAGCTAAACAACGTTTCGAAAATGTTGCTAATTATACATTCTGTACAATGAATTTTTTCTTAATACGTTTCCATTCAAAACTTGAAACGTTACAATTAGAAAAAAAGGCGTTTAAATAAAGAACAGAAGTGCCCTTCACTGACATACAAGGTTCATGAGAATAGGAAAACTCGTCTTCGTGCTGGTTCCGGCTGCAGTTGCAGCAGATATATTCTTTTTAAGCTGATTCAGAATATATTGTTTCAGCTCATTCTAACCATTGATATTTCAATATTTGGTGCTGCAGGAGGAATCGTGCTAATTGTACTGAATAGGGACTTTTGCAGCTGCTAGTTCAAAAAGAAGACTGCTGTCCACGTTTCACAGTAGCTTCAATGATGCAGTGAGATATGAGACCGACATTTTTGCTGTAATAAAAAAATTAGTCGGTGTCATTCGTCGCTGCTTTACGAGCTTTTAATGTTCTGCGAATTTATACAGCTCAACCTGTTCGACAGCAGTATGCAGTTCTGGGATGCATTGCCGCAGGGATCTTTCTTCGAGTAATCGCTTTACATTATTTGCATGGAAAGAAAAAGCCCCAGAAAAAGTGGTTAGTCTCCGCAACGGTCGGCGTCGCAAGACCCCCAGGAGCTTGACTCGCTGAGCTCTCCAAGGATCTCTGCCGTTAATTCGGATAGAAACTTTACCAGATAAATATAAGTTTTTTGAGCATGAACGGTGTCCTTCGAAACAGTTTTTGCTGTAGAGTTGTTGCAACACCACACTATTGGAGTCTAAATGGTGCAAAGTAAATCAACAAAACGGTCACGCGGGTGAATCAGTGTCTTTTGTACTTGTGCACACGAAGTTTCAACTGGACATTTCGGTTTCACGATTTCGCTGGACACGATCTTGATATTCTCCACTGTTCTTCATCATTTTTTTGGTGTTTTCCGCCTTCTCTCCTATTTTTTCTGCATTTTTTTAAATCAAAAACAGTAGGAGGATAATAGAAGTATTGGTATCGCGTAAATTCTGGGAATGGTTCACGGCTCGGTGGACGTAGCCGTGATGAACAGTCTGACGGTATGGCTTCCATTCATCGGAGTAGATAATGCTTCCCGGAGCAATTCGCTTCTTGATTATCGGGATCAGAGTCGCAGCCGTACGGTCCTCGACCCAGAAGACTCTACATTCATTTGTACTGCGAGAGTACATTCCAAAGAGCCAGGGACCTTAATCCATGGAAACTATTCGGATAAGTCTATACACTACCCTGGGTCTGTCGGAAGTAATTATTCAAACGATGTCTTTTCACTTTAATCTGTATACCATTGCAATCTAAAAGCACAATCTGTCTCTCTGTCCCTTGGTCTCTCTATCTTTGGTGTTTTTGGTGCGTTCTCTATTTTGCCTCGGAATATTATTTTGGAGAGGAGAAAACGTTAGATCCTAACAGAAAATGATGAAGAACAAGGGAGAATATCAAAATCGTGAAGAAAATTCAAAACTCGCCAAAAAGAGAAAGTGCGCGAAATCCCGTTTGAATGAACGGGGCCACCTGCCGAACTATTACCGACATTTCTTACAGCAAACCGAGAGCGGTGTGTAAATAACTCATCGTTTTTTTTCTACTGGTTTTCTTTTCCGCAAACATGTGTGTGAATAAAACGAGAATGAAGCAGTGTTTTCTTTCCTCGTCATTGTCGAAATAAGGCAATTAAGAACAAAGGTGGCTCGTCTAGAAATCAATTTGTTGCCTTCTAAGAGCGGGCAGGTTTAATCTAGACACAATTCTTGCTAGCTGCAGCTTTCAACTTCTTCAAATAGCCAATAGATTACGTGGGGCAGCAAATTGTTGTCCCTAATGTTCCGTGCAATTTTCTTCCGCCGTGTTCACTCTAGACCGGCTCCCACATCCCGAATTCAATCCGTTCGCACACGAATCAAAAATTCGAGTTTTTAGGCAGACAGAAGAAATGAGAATTCCGACCCAGTCTTATCAGGGAGTTCCTTCTTTTTGGTCTCTAATTTTTGAGGTTTATTGGCATCATTAAATCTTTTTTATAAGATGAAACCTGGAGATTAATCAAATTAATCCCCCGTGTCCATAATAACGATGTTTCTGCCTACTCTCTCAAGTCTTGCTTTCAAAAACAGCATTTTTCCATGGATCACTAGTTCTGCATCCTGTCTGCTGTTTGAAACATGATCCCTAAAACAATTTCAAACTTCAGTCTCATCGACAAGCTCCTTTTATTTCTTGCCCGTTTTCTGGATGTTTACTGCTAATGCAGAGACCAGGTCCAGAATTATCTTCGCAAATTGGCACGCAGCTAAGTTTCTTGAATCTGTTACTTTTCCATTAAAAAAATTGCCACCAATTTGACAACTCTCCTTTTCGCAAAAGCACACCCCCACGCTAATTCGGCTAATGTTTGCAGGAAGCGGGTGGCACACGAGTACTTAGAAAAGGCCCCAAATAGCCTTGTCAGAAGTTCAGTCGCTACAAAATTCGCGACATCCCTTAAAATTATCAGCAACTTTTGCAAAGTTGTGAACGAAAATTGAATTAGCTCTGCAACTGAGCGAAATCGATCACCCCATAAAAAGTCAAAGCACAGCATTGTTCTATGTCTTGTGGATCTATCCCGTTCGAAACAAACTAGCTGTAGTACGCCGTCGCTCACCATTCTTTTCCAAACGTATGGCAGTTTGTTATTTAAAAATTCATACAAAAAATTCGGACACCCGGTCTTTTAACAAGCCGAGACAGTACATGTGGGACGATCGCCACTTCCATATGCTTGGATTCAACTGGTTGCTAACTATGCCTATTTGTGCAATAGAACTTGTTCAAGTTTTCACCGAAGTACATTGCCGTAATCTAACTATATTCCCTCAATCCAATTAGTTTCTCTGTCTCCGTATTTTCATTGAGCAACACAGCGAGTATCAGAAGGTAATAAGGATCATGACTGCTCGCCACAATTTATCGCTCGTTCATTTCCTTTTGTTATGATTACTTCCTGGAGAATGTCCTGTAGTCTCGTCCACAAAGTGGTTGAGCAAGTTGTACTGTTGTTTCAGCTCGTGTTTTCAATTCGCTCCACTCTGGTTTTCAGTTTCAAATTTAAATTTTCCATTTCTTCTAGAATGATGCAATATTTCGCCTTCATTAACATGACCTCTGTGGATGAACATGGGATCGGTTTGATTGTAAGAGCCATTATGAAGATTGAACTGGTTTTTGTAATCGTCAGGTACATTTGAAATTTTCTTTATGTGATGTCTTTTTCAGCCTATTCAGTATGTTTTTTGCCGTATATCTTCTCTTTGCCACGACACAATATCATCTGAACTTGTCTTGGATTTTCGTCAATTTCTGTGCGCAATATACTGCATCCTTACTGTCCAAAGTCTATCTTATCACGTCGCAGTTGAATTTTGGTGGAGGTTGGTCATTTTTGTTTATTTTTATTCAAGAATTCCAGAAAACCTCCTCGGAACACCTGTCTTCGATCTCTGCATCTTAATACGCACCGTGTGTACACTAACATGTCTTGTTGTCTACACCGGGGTTATTTTTGAAAGGTAATCACAAATTACACAAATGGGAAAATCCAATATTAGGGTGTTAGCGACGGTGTGGGTCAAAAATTACGAGACGAGACGAAGATTTTGGATTCCAGCAACAATTATCCCAATGACCTATGTCGCCAGCGGTCTTTGTACATGGATAATGTATCAAAGTGAGTTAGACTAGAGCTGTTGCTAGTCATCTGGCAGACTTCGAAGAAAAATAAAAAGACTATTGTGTCCCCAAATTACGACTTGAAAAATCTAAAGAGGGTACGGCTGAACTCTTGTTATACGATTACGTGTCCGGCCGAAGCTCTGCTGAAACGGTACTTGGGAAGCGCTTGAAGCGGTAAGGATGCAAGTTTTCATAGTTACCGAGACCGTATGAGCGATTAGCATGATCAGAAACAAAGCAACGTTTTCCAGGAATTCTAGACGTCTCCACATTAGCAATGGCACTCAACATTGTCAACCTTCTCGATTTCGGAGTAAGCTTGTTTTTTCACACATTATTTACACTTTTCTAGGTAACTCTCATAGCCTACAAGTACTCCAAAAAGAGATGCTACGAAGGCTCTCACATTCTGGAGGGCGTCCTCAGCTGGCGCTATCAACAAGAAGAAAACTATCGAAGCTGGGAACTATTGCGTGTTCTCCTAGTAGTCATCGTGTTTTTCAACATTGCCATGGGACTGTGCCTCATGGCTCCGGAATACATAACCGGTGACGGTCCACACATCTTGAATATGTCATCTCTAGCATTAGATCAAGTCATTTTATTGTAAGTTTTGAATTCAGATTCCGTTGAAAAAAATTCCAGATATGGCCTTGTTTGTCCTCCAGTAGCCTTGTACTACAATAAGTTGTGGCAAAAGGAAGTACTTCGAATCTTGGACCTGATCGGCATGGGAAGTCTCGGAAAGTTGATAACTTCTAACGGTGTTACACCTGTGAATGTGGAATCGGGTTACTTGGTGAGTGTTTCATCTGCAATTTCTAGTGAGTTGGTTTTTAGGGTACACAGCAACAGGATGTCTACTTTAATCAGCTGTCAAGAGATTGGGAAACGGCCCATGTGAAACGTAGCAAACTGAAATAAAGCCTTTATCCAGCGGGAATCCTGATCTAAAGTGTTGCTTTGGCGTCCTACGAATTCGGTCTAGTACCTAACAATTACTGAGTGTCACAGTATTGATAATCAGATATTAGCAATCTTGCTAGCTTGTCAACGCTTGCCAACCTTAAATTTGAAGGTAGATACACACTTTTGGTCACACCGAAAGTCCTCCTACCTGAATGCCATAATGATAGCCGATTCTGCCGGTGTGACTGCAGGATACCCACTGCATGTCCTGTTGGCAATATCGCAGATTACTTCGTACCGTCTGACCAACTGAAAATTTAATAGCCTACATCAGAAATGGTTGAAAACAAGGCATCTCCGGCAGTATTGCTCAAACGTGACTGTGGCTTGTCCGAGCAGGCTCCTGCGGAGGGCGGAAACTACCTGTACCGCGGCAGCCATTTCTACAAACATTTGTTGGAAGTGACTGAATCTAACCAGATACATTGACTGTTATTTTGTGATAAGAATAAACAATGAGAATGGCAATCGTAAAATCATTCTTTGAATATTAAGGTGTTGATTGTGTCAGGTAACTGTTGGCAGAGTGCAAATAATGACTACATCAACGTTGACTGCAGTGAACCGGTTAAGCGATCAGCGTAAATGACAGATAAATGTGCCAAGGTCACAAAAGAGCAAAATGAAATGATTTGGCTTGTTCCGGAGCTGCGCTTCTCCTCGATGTCAGTATATTCAGTGCCCACTCTCATGGAAAAAAATATTTATTGAGGTGTACTTGAACCATTTGCATACACTATCAAACTCGCGGTGTTGTTGGAATTGAAAAGTGAAAAGATGTTAGCATTGCTGTTGAATGTATAAAAACTAAAAAAGCTTCATTTGAAGATTGTACACTTCAAAGATCAAGATTACGCGTGATTTCTTGTCGGCATAGAAGCTTCATGGTCTTGATTGTCGGCTTCATTGACTGATAAAAGTAGGTTTCCCGAAGTTGTCAGAACTGTTGATAGAATAACTAGAACTAGCAAAAGAAGAGAGAATGCACGCATTCTGTTTTTGTCTTCATTTCGGTTTCACACTCTTTTATAAGCCTCGTAGTCACACGTTCATTTGTTACAACAATAGTGACCTTCGTTCAAGAGGCTCAAGGTTTCGCTGTTCAGTGAACAGCAACACAGAATGGAACAAAGTTATCTTTTATGAATACTGTTAAACAGTTGAACAGTTAAACAATTGAATTAAACACTGTTTGACCGCGTGTTGCCACTTGCAAAAGTCGGTTCAAAAACCGCTGTAGACGGTAGCATTAAGCTCTTGTTCAAGAGTTCTAGAAAGTGTAAATATTGCTCGGGCGGTTCTCGTTGTGGTGAACCTGACTACAAAGTTTCTGTTTTCTCGTAGATCAAGAACAATCAGTGGGGAGTAACAAACAATGAAGAGATTGTATGTGCAAGAAGAACAAACTAGATATCAGTACAAGTAATAAAATGTACCTCTCATGTTCCAGTTCCTGCTTAGTTTATAGTTAGAGTTCAGATCATAGTGCATTCGGGATTTGGTTCTTACCAGTTAGGGTTCAATATTCTGACGTCACAGCTCAATACTAGTTTTTTCTGCTTCGGAAGTGAGAAATTGTCGATTGAAATCATTACTGGCGCAGAATAAATAGATATCATTTCGAAGGGTACACAGAATGCCCTTAGAAACATAACATTTGCCCCCGAAGATAGATTTGACGTGCCGGGTCTATAAAAAGATGCCGGAGGGAGTATGAAACGATCGTTCTTTCCAGCAACTTCAATTTCGTAACACAGTTGGTCGAGAACTTTTCGCTCACAAAATTTTCCAACTTTTCGCCATGTGGTTCGACACACTTTTTGCTCCACCAGGTGCAAACAGTAGATAATAACTGTTTGACCTCTGATCAATGACTGTATCACAAAATTTTGAAGGAGATAATGATGCGATTCGATGTCTGCGAGTTGAACAGCAGGATCTGTGATGCTGTTAGCAGAGAGAAAGAGCAAGTTAACCATGATCATCTGGGTAAACAGTGTAATGGATCTCGCCCGACAATCTGTGATGCCGCACAAATAATGGAGAACAATTTGAACTGCCTTTATCGAGCTTGAACATTTTTCAAAGTTCACTTTCGGCTAAATCGTTTGAAGTGAACAACACTTGTGTTTCGTAAAATAGAACGTTGTGACAATGGCTAGAACTTGTTTTGAAATCGTTTTGTCTGACTGAAGCAGCCGTGTAGTCACGACGGGAGCAAAATGCTTGTATAGACATTCTGGTCAGAATCGTAAAGTGAAGGGTGGGTAGGACCTACTCAGTACTGATCTTGAGAGTCACAGAATCCCTAGTTTGTTGCTACCATTTTTTGCGACCATCTTGCTTTGCAGGGTTTCTTTCAGCAGCAAATAGATTATCCTCAAGCTAGTGGACCAATGCTCAACGCTTGAACAGAACGGTTCGGTTTGCAGAAGCTCACGACTAATTCTAATTGCCGGAAACCGTCCTTATGTGTTATCTGAAGCCTTTTCACATGAATTTTAAAGTAAAAACGTTCCGATTGTAGAGACGCAACCGCTTATTCAGCTTATGATTGGATTAGTGGTCAGCGGAGTACAGTACAGAAAAAGTGGCTGCAACTTACATCTCGGTCCGTATCTGCCTCTGCCATTACACATCCTACGTAGCTCTTTGAACGAAGTCGCTCTTTTTCTGCGAGTCTTTGAAAGAGAAGACATTTGTTACCTGTGCAAATAGGTAAATACCGTGAAGAAATGGCGTGAACAAGTTGATCAACAGTCGAAGTGCGGGGGAAGATTCTGACTTTTGACTCTTACAATATAGTTTGGTTGGTGCCTGCCGCAAAAAAAAACTTCAATAATTTTGATCAAAAAGCTCTAAATCCTCTTTATGGATATTCGTCTCTTTACAGTTCTCGTTTAGGATCCTTAGATTTTTGGAAGCTTCTGTGTAGGATGACAATTTGCTTAATCTGTTGTAAGTAGCTTGTTACACGCGCTTTCGAACTGTCAGCAGAGAACAAGCGAGACCTCAGACATCTAAGTTCGTCTACTTTGCAGAAACACACCTAGACAGGTCTAAAAGTTACGAAAGATTTTTTGAAGGATTCGAAAACCTGTACTGTTTCAAAAAACCCTGTGTAGGTGTTGCCTCAACTCAAGACAACCCCATTATAAATGCTTAATCGTTGAACCGTCGATCATCTATCATTTGACGCTACTAGTCTATGGTGATCAGTAAGGGCGGTACGGGCGCGAACTTTGCTAGCGGGCATACAGTCGAGCCTGCACGGAAGAGCCATTTCGATGAAACCGCTGACGGCAATCAGCGGAATAATTTGAGATTACAGAAACGGAGTCCTGTTTCAATATTATTTGATCCTGTCATACTCATAACAGAAATATCAATGTGTCATCAAGAATCATAGCACTTCTTTCTATCTCGGCTAATTTTCTGCTGAACATCATCGCTGATCTCAAACAAACAAATGTTTCTTCTTGTCTCAAATATGTTGACATACTCTCTCATCCCGTCCCTCCCACCGCTATATTTGCCGCCGGTGCTCAAAGTTTCATTATTGTTTTACACGGCTCCCTACCACGCGGTGCTCCGGCTACTTTTCAAGTCCTTTTGCTCTCGCTGCCGAAAACTAAACATAAACTTTTAGATATGAGTGAGAGTGGTTCATCCTACATTAGCAACGTCGTAGTAAATGAAAAAAATGCGGAGAAACAGGGTAAGTTCTATGTCCTGCAACTGGAAAAGATACTTCAGCTCCCTTCCAAAGGGACGGAGAGAATGGGAGTTATACTAACCAGAACAGATTTCTTAAAATCTGGTACGAACATCAGTTCACTATTGTCATCACCTCGTTACAAGTAACTCGAGTCAAAACTTGTAGCAAAATCATAAGCTCAGATTCTGTTTATGGTTTTAATGGGCATATGGGGACGATATGGCAAAGATGAGCTGCCAGGCGGTGTTGTCGAGATTGATACTATCAATGCACAGTATCCGAGTAAGTAAAGTGAACTTAAAAATGGAAAAGAAGATTTTCAGTGTTCCAAGATATCCACGTGATGGTATTTGCCGGCTTTGGATTTCTCATGACTTTCCTGAGGGTGAGTTTGTGTTGGTTACAACGGGTTTCGTGCTCTGTCTCAGACCCTTTAAATCAGCTAAACTTTCTAGGAAACCCTTAGAGTTGATCTGTAAGCTTGTACACGTTAAGTTTTTGTGTATTGTTCTTACGAAAGTAATCGTCTAAATATTTTTAAGACGCCCTAATCAACTTTGTTTCCAGAGATATGGATACTCCGCCGTGGCCATCAACTTCCTCCTTGCCGCCTTCACGATTGAATGGGCTGTCATCGTTCGAGGCTTTATCTTCCAGCTACCCAATGCCACTAGGTTTCAAGTCGGCCTAGACATGTATGGTTGTTCAAACTTGGAATGAGTAGATAGTTTTAGGTTGATCGAATCCGACTTTATCGCAGCCACCATCTTGATATCTATGGGAGCCATGCTTGGAAAACTCAGCCCAATTCAATACCTTATAATGGCTCTTATTGAAGTTCCTGTAGCCATTGGAATTGAGCATGTTGTTGTCAAGACTCTTGGGGTTAACGACGTTGGAGGTTCTTTGACTATTCACTGCTTTGGTGCTTACTTCGGAATGGCTTGTACAACTGCTTTTGCCAAGAAAGTTCAAAGAAATCACAGGAACGAGGGCACCGTATACCATTCGGATATCTTCTCAATGATTGGTACGTTTTCAACATTGTCCACAATGACCAGCTAAGTTGGAGAGGTAAATAACAGTTGACGCGTCAAACTGTGGGTGACATCATGAGTAAACGATAACAAAATGTGCGGACTGAGTCAACTTGATGAGTTTCATGTGCTTCGTAGCGTGATATAAATAGTTGAGACAACAAACTGATCAAGTAGACCTAGAGGTAAAAACTCTTCGGAGGTTTGAATTACTAAACGTGTTGATACCATTAATAAAGAGTAGAAGCTTTGAATTAAGTCCTCAGATCTCCACGCTACTTTGGCTTTGTTGGAAAGCAACGCTTAGATTGCAAATCCCAAACTTTCGTGATTTAGGGACAATCTTCCTCTGGTGCTTCTGGCCGTCTTTCAACGCCGCCGATGTTGAGACCGAGACTGCCAGACAACGAGCTGTGGCTAACACCTATTTGTCTCTAGTAGCTTGTACAGTCACCACATTCATTGTGACTCAACTCACTCACGAACATGTACGTTTCTTTTTTATCTTTGTGAAGACCATGTTTATAGAAAAAATTCGACATGATGCATATCGCTAACGCCACTCTGGCTGGCGGAGTTGGAGTTGGAACCGCAGCTAATGCTATTCTGTACCCTCTGGATGCAATGATTGTTGGAGTCACTGTGGCCATTGTTTCGACCCTTGGCTTCAAATTTCTCACGGTACAGTGTTTCTTGAACGATGTTAAATAGATACTTTAAGCCTCTACTGGCCAAAGTTGGGATTCACGACACTTGCGGAGTTCACAATCTACACGGAATGCCCGCCGTTGTGGCTGGAATCAGTTCCATTCTCTTTGCAGTAGCTTACGATATGAATGACTACGGCAATAGGTAAAAATCTTCACACAGATATGATACTTGAACTTTTAGTCTGAATGAGATCTATCCACACATGGAAAGACATCCTGATGGAAGCTGGAACGCTCAAAAGCAGGCGGTCCATCAGCTTTTAGGTCTGCTCATAGTTTGGGGAGCGGGACTGATCGCTGGAGCTGTCACTGGTACTTTTTTTTTAACCTTTTCTGAAAGATTAAAACCTGCAGGTTTCATTCTCCGGCTCCCCATCTGGAGACAAATCTCCGATGAGGAACTCTTTGCCGACGGAGAGTTCTTCGAAACACCTGAAGACTACGAATGGACATCGAAGCTGTCGTCAAAAGTTGAAAATTTGGAGGACTTGCGAAGGAGGATTTTCTTGGCTGAAGACGAGATTAATCGACTACCTCATTAGCATTATAAACGAGTTTTTGTGCATACAAGACGAGAATAAAAATTCATGTTTAAAATCATTTTTATCACTCGCCTTTTTCCTCATATGTCAAAGAAATTATTACAAGACCACCTGCTTTTAACTGTTTACAAATTCCGTACTATGTTGGAACGCCGTCTGTTATCATTTTTTATTCTTACAGGAGGTTAGTTTTCAACGGAATGAGAAGAATACTATTGCTACATCAATAGACATTGCAAGACTCTGTTTTCGTAAACCGAGATAAAATGTGTTCTCTGCTCTAGACTGTTCCACAACTATCACATTGCTGGAAATTGGATGTTTTCTGCTCTGAACATGTGGTGCAATGCAAACAGCCGGTCAATGCGCACTAGCCTTTCGCTCTCTCCTGTTCTAATATATAAGTTTTTAATAAACTTTCTTTTTTCCTTTGGCTTCAACAGTGATTGTGGTATTTCATGGAACTGATTTCGAAACACGTTAAAATGAAAATAGGTAAAATGCCACAAAGGCTACATTTGTTTTGTCCGACCTTGCACCAAACTTATTCAAGGAAAGTACTGTGACTGTTGGAAGTTTCCGCCCGATATACCTTTAATCCCCCTTTTTCCCACTATTTAGATTAGATCCAAAAGCGATTAGCTACGGCTTCCTTCCAAAGAACGCGCACATGATGACTTTTAGAACAACAGACTGGCAGTTTAAAAGGGAAGCCAGAGCTCATTGTTCTCTCATTTGAGTATCTCCCCTTATATTTCTATTGAGTACTACGTAATTCCAGGATGACTATCCATATTCCGAAGATAGCAATTGTTGGGGAGGGAGTCATTGGATGCTCATCGGCTCTACAACTTTCCAAAACGATTCCCGATGCAAAAGTATGTTTTTCTGAAAATGCCTTACAATTATTTTTCAGATAACAGTCTTCCATGATCGTCCCTTCAAAGACACCTGCAGTGCTGGACCGGCTGGCCTTTTCAGGATCGACTTCGAGCAGAACACGTTAGTTTCCCACCGAGCCACGACTATTTCTGTTTTAGAGAGTACGGTCGTGAAACCTTCAAGTGGTTCTCTCATCTCTACAGAACCACCAAGGGAGGAGATACAGGTGTCAAGCTCATTTCGGGACACATTCAGTCCGATTCTAAGGAAAAGTTGGAGCAACAGGTAAAGATTTTCGAGTGGTCAAGGACGAAAAGTTATCAGCAACGAGCATATGGCGATGTCGTCTACAATTTTCGTTTTCTAGATGACCGGGAAAGATTGGACATTTTCGACAATCCATCTAAGTAAGCAGAGTTGTATCTCCAGAAGCTAATCCTGAGCTGAGATCCTATAATTTTGTGATCTTTCAGACATTGCATTCACTACACTGCCTACTGCTCCGAAGGAAACCAGTATGTTCCCTATTTGAAGAGCCTCCTGACCAAACAAGGGGTTGAATTTAAAGCTAGGACCATTGACAGCTTTGACTCTGTAAAAGCTTACTAGATCATAACTGCATCATCGACTTTCAGCTAGCGGACGAAAACTTTGACATCGTGATAAACTGTGCAGGTTTGGACGGTGGCAGGTTGGCCGGTGATGATGACACTGTTTATCCGGTGAGAGGAGTTATTTTCGAGGTCGATGCGCCCTGGCATAAACACTTCATGTACAGAGACTTCGAAACCTTCACCATCCCCAAGTTAGTTGCTTAGCTGTCAGAAGATCTGAATTGCTTAAGAACGAACACGGTGGTGCTGGGCTCCGTGAAACAGGATAACCGGTGGGATCTGGAAATCACCGACGAGGACAGAAAGAGCATTCTGGACAGATATCTCAACCTACATCCTGGCATGAGGGTTAGTTTGTCACAAGATTCTGTGAAAGTTGTTATAGGAGGTGAAGATTGTCTCCGAATGGTCCGCCCTGAGACCGATGAGGAAGGACATTAGAATAGAGTCCGCTCAGAAAAAATCGAAGAAAGGAAAGGAGTACACTGTAAGTTAAACCCAGGAGTATCATTTTGGATCTAAATAGTACTCCCTCACCCGTACCATTTCATGGATGGAAAGTGTAGAACCAGTTAAAGGAAGCAGCTTAAATACTAGTGCGAGAATTGTTGACCTAAGAATCGAATACTGAAAAGCCCAGTTTTGCTTACCTTCTAAAGCCTAATTTTCAGGTAGTTCATCACTACGGTCATGGTAGTAACGGTTTCACGTTGGGATGGGGAACTGCTCGAGTAGCCACAGATCTTGTACACAAAGCTCTTAATCTGAAGACCACTTTGTAATAGTGGGAAAATTTGTATTTGTATCAGTGAAGCCTTTATTTTAAGCCATGTAACCACAATTGACAAGATTCACTTGGACTCCGTTGCTGGTACGTGTCCAGACCCCATTATTGGCGCACTGAATACTCAAAGGTGTTGTCCGTGTCATGGACTCAAAGTCTCCATTAGTATCTCGGTAGTTCACTTCACTGGGAGGTGTTGCTCCCATGGCTGGTGGACAGAAAACAGAAAACCTAAAAGTAAGTGTGAATACTTTCAAAAACTAGAGAGCCTACACACATATTCCACCGTTTGCCATAACCATGGTTGTAGGGTTTCCTGACGTGTCTGCTAGCGGACGACAAGTATCTTGATATGCTGGTAGCTCTGCACAGCTATATATCAAAGGACAGTTTACTGGATCACATACTGAAAAGTTTTTTTTATTGACGATTCAAACTGAGTTCTCATTTGCATAGTAAAAACTGTACCGGTAGTTGTAGTGGTTGTAACCTCCGTCGTAGTCGTGGTGATCTCTGTTGTCGTAGTCAGCTCTGTAGTTGTCGTCATAGACTCGAGAATTTCCTCCTCTAGTCTGATTTCTTCTTCTCGACGAATCTCCTCTAGCTCCTCTTCTTCATAAATTCTAGCCAAGTCATCAGCTGAATTGTTGAAATGGGCTGTCTAAGGTAAAACTACGTGAATACGTCGGAACACAGGCTAATGCGCCGACGAGAAGCAGTACGAAAAGAAGCATATGCGAGACAAAAACAGGAAACTAACGAGGCCGCGATTATATCGCCTTGCGGTTGGGAAGCAGTAATTTGGATGGATTTCGACTTGCAACAGAACATGGGTGATAGACAATTTTATGCACTTCCACAACCAAACTTGTTGATCATTATCGTATTCGGATCCAGGTAACCGGCAGTTCCCGCCATATTCGCACAAGTAGCTGTAATCATCGAGACACCGACTCCTCCAGCAACCCACAACGATCCTCCCTCCTTATAGTACGCCCTAAATCCAGCTCCGAGGGTCGCACAGTCGAATGAGATCCTAAATTTGTATAAAATGATACGAGAAAGGGAAAGTTTACTTACACACAGTCCGTACCAGAGGGCATTGGAGATGCCGTGACAGCGAAACAACTGAAAGGTGGACCAAGACCTCCATTGGGATCTGGAGGTGAATCTCCTGCATCACAGCTGGTTGGAGCGTTGGATGTGCAGAATTCACATGCTAAAGAAAGTTAGTTATAAGTCAGTGTTCTACAGAGTGTTGTCTAATTAGCCAAGCAACAAGGACCATTGTATCCAGCTCAATTTTGAAACTGGAAAAGTAAAGACAAATCCTCATCATGGCTATGTTTAGGCAGATATAAAACTGTCTAAATGACAACAGTCAGTTTATCTTTAAGAAGAGAACACGCTCTGCTTTCATCTACCACCCGTGAGTAATATACTCTGGCTCACGTTTAATGTTTAATTTAACTCTTACCGATGGTTGTGGTC
Organism: Oscheius tipulae; assembly: GCA_037178975.1. Taxonomy (NCBI): domain Eukaryota; kingdom Metazoa; phylum Nematoda; class Chromadorea; order Rhabditida; family Rhabditidae; genus Oscheius; species Oscheius tipulae. Next base: position 8,284,543 of record JASJZH010000004.1, on the reverse strand, counting down.
GTTGTTGTTTCGGTGACAGTCGTAGTTTCCGTGACTGTTGTTGTTGCGCCCGTCGCAGTAGTGGTTTCCGAATTGAGCATTATTTCCTCTTCAAGTTTTTTGATCTCAGTCAGGTCATCTGCTAAAAAAGTGAACCTGACCGTTAAAAACGGAAAATTACGCGAATATGTGGGAACACAGGCTAGTGCGCTAGCCGAAAGTAGTAAGTAGGTAAGCATAGCCGACAGAACAATAGTCAAGCGCGGCCAAAACGGCTTGATCGCGATCTAACCGCTTTATTTTTATGCGAAATTGTGATCTGATCTGTAGGCATTTAAGTGACGAGGATGGTCAGTTCAAAAATTCATAGTCCAAAAATGGTATGTGTGCTTCTCCATGTTGACATTTGGTCGCCTCCATCTGAACCGGGAAGCAGTGTTCACGTGCAATAAGTTCGATGTCAAGAAATCAAATAGATAGTGGTTGCGATCCGACTTACTTTTTGTGCAAATCCTCTGAGAGGACCAACTTGAAACTGCTAATCTGAAACTACAGTTGTTCGGAGTTCACCTGTGCACAAAGTACAGTTAGAAAAAAACTGAACAAGTGAGAAATCTGATGTTGGGCTAAAACGAGAATCATTATCGATATAGTCTCAACTACTCTTGAAAACTACGCATTCACTTCGTTATGTGGAGGGAGATTACAGTAATCCGGTTGTAAACTGGAGTGCAAGTACCAGATCAACCCCGGTGAAACTGACCAAACTTTCTATCGGTTTCATTTTGGATCCAACAGATTTTCACGTGCTAGCATTTCCAAGCTGTAACTAACTCAATTTATTCTTAACGTTTCCATTGCTCCGCCATTTTGAGAGATCATTCTCTCTACAACTAACGAGCTACCAAGTTGACTTAATGGAATTCCAACCGTTGTGATCTTCTGGACACTGAAGATCAGAAAACATGGGTCATAAGTTGGACACTGAACGTGGGCGTTCTTTGTGGCTACTGTTGTGGCCGTACTTCTGCAGTGTCCCAGCTGTTTGCAGTCTGTTCATTAGAAGTTCAGCCCAGGACCACGATCAAGTACATAGCTACACCCCACAGTGATCTTGCGATACCTTCGGCCAACACGAAAAACCCTGCTCGCTAAAGTGTTCTCTGTGTTTACCACTGTAATCGTTACCTCTTGATCTAGAGGCTACAGTTGTACTTCGTTTAACCTCAAAAGCACGCTTTTAGTCTTCAAACCTTCCGAATCGTCATGCGTATTTGCACTTTAATAAAATTTTACAGCTTTTCGCGACCTTTTAAACGCGGAAACGTTGTACCACGATTTTGAGTACAAATGGTGGCTGAAAATGAAAACTACCCGGCTCACCTCTTTCAAAATCCATCAGCGGTTTATTTAGGTAAGTATAGATGGTTTCTTTAACGCTCCGAAATTTAGAAGCCAACAGACCGCCGTCCCCTGACAAGAGCACAATGGAATTAGGGGGAACGGAAAATACTCCGCTTCGTCATTCAAGATCACTATGGTACAAACATCAATTTACGGTTTTAGTTATTCTGATGCAGGTATGATTCTTTCTTAGAAATTTGGGAAATTCAAAAGTTTAGGCTGCGTTTATGATCCTAATGGGTTTCTTTGGCTCGTATAGAGGCGATACTCATCCAGGAGCTACTGTACATATGGAGGAGGTCAATTCTTTGTATCCAAGTGAGTATCTTGTTCGTCTCTATTCCAAATGGTATTCTTTGAATCCCTTGTGATATGGTTTCTCTTTTCAGTGTTCCAAGACGTCCACGTCATGATCTTTGCCGGTTTCGGCTTCTTGATGACTTTTCTCAAGGTACACATACATACACCCCAATTAGATAATCTATTTTCAGCGTTACGGTTACTCTGCCGTCTCCATCAACCTCCTTCTAGCATCTATGACCATCGAATGGGCCATTGTAGTCCGCGGACTGATAGTAGAGGGTCGCCATGACAAAGGAAAGTTTGCTATTGGACTCGAAACGTAATTTTGTTTTTTGTCTAGTTCTAGTCTGATTTTCAGACTTCTCGATGGTGACTTTGCCGCAGCTACTATTTTGATCAGTATGGGAGCGCTGTTAGGGAAGCTGAGTCCGATACAGTACCTTCTCATGGCCTTGATAGAGGTACCAATTGGAATAGGAATTGGTCACGTTGTATCAGGAATTTTAAAGGTTAAATTATTGTATTTCAACTTAAATTGTTGCTAGGTCAACGACGTTGGAGACTCACTGACTATTCACTGCTTCGGAGCATACTTTGGGCTCGCTTGCAGTCTGTTTTTCCAAAAGAAGTCCCAGAGAGGACACAATCATGAGGGATCCAATTACAGCTCCGACATTTTCTCGATGATTGGAACCATCTTCCTCTGGTGCTTCTGGCCCAGCTTCAACGCGGCCACAGCGAGTCCGGCAGATGCAAAAATGAGAGCTGTGAGCAATACATATCTCTCTCTGCTGGCCTCTACTATCGCTACATTTGTTGTCTCTCAGGCCACAGATCGCCACGTGAGATTAACAAGTTCGAGACGATTAACACAAACAGATTTCAGCAGAAATTTGACATGATGCACATTGCCAATGCGACGCTGGCAGGCGGGGTAGCCATAGGGACAAACGCCAATTCGGTTCTCGACCCATTGGATGCGATGGTTATTGGAGTCGTAGCAGGTGTTGTATCGACATTGGGATTCAGATATCTTACGGTAAGAACTAGAAACGGTAGGCAAGGAGCAAGTATTAAAGTGGTACAAATGGTAACGATCAAAGTGTCACAGGTTTGATAGCGCTTTGGAATTTTTTGGTACTTTGATGAAAAAGTGAGTTATTTGAACAGATAATAAAGGCGTATCTTAGGCAGTCTCGATTATACAAAATTTTTTGATATGTAAAACTGCTCTTCCTGTTTTCTGACTATCATTACGTTTCAGCCACTCTTGTCTCGTCTTGGGATTCATGATACCTGTGGCGTGCACAATCTTCACGGAATGCCAGCCGTTGTTTCCGGTATCAGCGCCAGTATTTTTGCAGTACGATACAACATTGAAGACTACGGGGGCAGGTACCATCCCCACGTTTTTCTTCGAACTTTTGTTTTTAGTGTCTTGGACATTTACCCCGCCTTGAAAAGAAAAACAGACGGAACATGGGATGTATCGAATGTCGCCCTAAATCAGCTCTACGGCCTACTCATTGTTTTGGGTGCCGGATTAGCAGGCGGTGCTTTTACGGGTATGTGATCTTGTCTGGAGTTCAAAGAATGGGTTCAGGTGTATTTCTTCGTCTGCCTATTTGGGAGCAGGTTAATGAAGAGGGCAACTTCTCAGACGATCAGTTCTTCGAAACACCGGGAGAATTTAAGAAAACTATAGAGCAAGATAGAGCGTAGTAGAATTGAAATAAACAGTTTACTACGGTTGAAGTTGGCAGGTAGCCAATTATTTTGGGTTAATCATTATTTTGGAATTGTGAACTACATCAAAGTTTAATTCGACAAGAGTAGCTTTATTTATTTCTAAATGCGACAAGGGTAAGTTTCAAATCTATACAATATTGTATGTCAAATCTATGTATATTACAGTTTTGACATGCATAGATTCTTCGCATTGATGGAATCCTTTCAGATGGTAGGGTGACTCTGACCCGAGATCACTGCCGACGAGACCGCGGTGACTTTCATTCCAATGAAGCGCTTCATATCGCTGCGAACGTTCTGATTCATGGCGATGTAGGTCATTGCCGGAATTCCTAAAAAAAAAAAGGGTATCTTAATCTTAAGGTGTCGAGAATACCAGTTGCAAATTGCCACAACATTTGGGCGCCGTAAACAAGCCATCCGGGGGCGGGAAAGAAGTTGAAGTAGACGTAGATCAGTGAGGCGACGAGATTAACCATGCAGATCAGTACGCATTGCATGACGATCTGAACGATTGAGTGATTCTGCATGTTCAAAAGGTACGTTTCGCTGCAGATGGTTGACTTGTTTCAGTTGGGAAAATCCGTACTTATGACCGATGACAAAGATCAACAGGAAGTAGATGAAGCATGTTGAGGCAACAACGCCGAGATTGTTTACGGAATGCGGGATGTTTGTGAACTGACAATAGGAACTTTTCAGTCCTTCGGATGTAAATACCATGAGCATTTCCTCCCTAGTTTTGAGGATCATCGGGGAAAAGAACCAGGCATGAAGTGAGGAATGGAAGATTACAGGGCAGGTGAAGAACAGAAGATAGCCTCCCCAGATGACGGGAAAAACCAGCCAAACCTTCAGTTTCCAGCCTCCGAAAACCTGTGAGCATGTATTTGCAAATGTTACACTTGAGTCTTACAGCTTCGTGGGCAGAAGTGCTTGTGAAGTCGAGAACTCGACTCGATCCAAGAATCAGGCAGCAGAGACACTCGGAACACCAGATTCCTGAAATATGACATTACCATTCCGCCCTAGACTTGACAACTTGTCACATTGTTTTCCACAGTTTGCAAGGATCATGCGAATTCTTACTCACAAATTAATCCTATCAACATACTTGCTATCCTTTATTACCTAATCCAAAAGCTCCAGCCACGTAATTCAAGTTTGGATGAGTACAGTAGGACGCCCCCATAATGTAGAAGTACCCAGTGCAGATACAGTTGACCAGTATGTCGAGAACATCGTAAATTCCCAAGTGAAACATGATGAGGTAGACGGGGGTCTTGCTTTTGAGACGCCAAAGACTTCTGAGGACGATAAAGTAGGTTATCTGTAAACAAATTTGTGACGTTTATTGATTTTGTTTTACCAATATGAGGGTTCCGTAGCCGAGACAATATAACGCGGTCGGATAACTGACAGTTCCTTCGGAGTACCATTCATCTAGCGTTTTATTTACGACTCTACAGGAAGTGTTTATTGAGAACGAAATTAAAATATATACTCACTTGCAATCGTAGTACGGTATGTTTTCAGCGTTAAACCCATAGCGAATGAACTTTTCCATTCTGAAAATGGAAACCTTGCAGTTTCATCACTTTATCACGAGATCACAGTTTGTAATTATTTACAAGGAGCAAGATGTAATGGCTTTAAAAACAAAGTTGACAGACTAGATGCAACACAGTAAGCACTATACCAAGTATCAAATCACTTTTAGAGTGAAGAAAGACGCTGATATCTGAATGGTTACAGAGCTTCTATTGCAAACACCTTATAACTGTTCCCATATTAATCCTTCTAAACTTTCAAAAATGAAAACATGAGTAATATGAGAACAAAACCCTTTCTTCTCCTCTTTTAATCTTGTCGCTGAAACGTTTTCCAAACAGAACGTACAGGTTAGTCACTTAATGGATTGGGCAAGACGATCTCTAGAAAACACGTAAGAATAAGGTGATATTTAAAGAACACAAGTGGTTAACTAAACAGTGTCTGACAACCCACAACCTGTTTATAAGCTTAGACTAATTGGTTTCAAATGATGGGAAATGAATTTCTTGAAAGCAATAATGCTATCTTTGTCTGGGAAACCCAAACGCCTAAAATGAGGCAAACATTGACTGGATTTCGGTCTAGCTTTGTAGGATTAAAAATGAAAATATCGTTACAACGAGATTGCAGGCTATGGATCAGGCAAAAAGCTTTTATAACTTAGCTAGTTCGGGTTTTTTTTCGCAGTGCCGTGATTTGAGCCCCAGTTGATCCGACTGCAGATCAGAAACTGCCCTTTCGTCATTTAACCAGAAAGGCTGAGTTAATCCTGAAGATAATCACGTACAGCGTTTTATCAATTAGAGATCAAAAACGTCTCAAACGCTTGCAAGTTTATATGTCGCACCCGAACGATCTCGCTATTCTGTATGTAAGATGTTCAACCTCAACAAGCGGTGACGGCTATTTTGCAATCCAGAGGGTCCTCGTTCACAAAAGGCTGACAAATAGGTAGTAATTTGATCTAGAATTGAGATAGTCCTGGAATCGGTGCGAATGCATCGACCTAATCCTGGTTAGGCCCTAGCTCACCACGGTCGTTCTCTGATTTCAAGCGAATGTGCAGATATTGCGCCTAAGCGCGAAGAAGAGCGATGGGGATATTTAGAGCTTCATGAATAACATTAAGTTTCCCTTGGCTTAACGCGTTTTGTGCTGATCCAGAAACCGCTATACTATTTTCACACTCTTTGTTTTTATTTACAGTTCTGCCAGAAAGTCAAATCTTCGCTTGATCGCGATGTAGAATCAGCAGCTGCTTGAGGTGACCGCCATCCATAGTTCTGTTGATGGCCGTTTTGAAATCTTCCAGTATCACTCTATCCATCGGTGGAGCAGTTATTTTACCCTCAATTGCTAGTTTCTGAGTAGTTTGGTATTTAGATTTTTGTAGAAAACTACCTGCAGATCATTGAGACAGTCCATGAACTCGTTCTGATTGCCCTGTCGAACCCAGATGCCGATGGCCACTCCTCTAACCCTGATATCGTTGAAGACCAGGGCAGAAGTGGGAAACTGATGGGCTTGTTTGGACATACCGCCTAAATATTGTCTTTTTCAGGGTAACAAAACCTTACCATAAGTTACACAAGTGCCTCCACGCTCAAGAGCTGCTGCAATTCTCAAGACGCTCTTTCCACCAACACCATTTAGGGCAAGTCTTGGTTGGCAGGGAAGAGATTTGATGAACTGGAATAATATTGGTGGAAAGTATTAATACATCCTACGTTTCTTCCCTGCTCTTCAAACTCCTCTTCGGTGAAAACATGGTCGGCTCCGATGTTCCACAGCTCTGTCTTCAGCAGACCAATGTCTTTTCTGTTTCTGACAATGTTGATCGACTTGAAACCCCAAGCTGAAAACTTCATCTTGAAAAGAGGCAGTATGCAAGTTAGTAATCTCGGCAGCACAACTGTGCAGGAACCAGAGAACAATCAGTGTCAAGACGTCTCGCGACCAGATTGTTCTCTGGTTTCTGTCAATAAGACATGTCATATCTCTTTTTTTGCAAGAAACATTTTGTTCTGCCCTGCTTTTGACCAAAGATCGCTTGTTTTCCAACCAAGGCGGTCGCATTATACGAAAAATTGTTGACGCGAAATGCTACGAGTGAGACCTGCTCGACCACGTCAAACTCAAAAACTGAGCAAAATAAAACATTTTCTGCATAAACGCACCTTTACAAAGCTGAATAACACATCTTCCAACTCCGGAATTTGCCGCGTTTTGAATGACGTAGTCTCCTTTCTCCAGTTCAACATACTTTTTCAACACTACCCAAGCAGTAGGTGGGTTGATTTGAAAGGTGGCGGCTAGATCCTAAGTTTGAATTTTCCATCAAAAATGAGGAAATTTACCAGAGGAATTCTGCTGTCCAACTTACAAACTTCTTCCTCTGGAGCAATTCCGTACTGTGTCCAAAATGGTGTTTTGATCCCATTAAAAAGAGTTATGAGGTCACCTTCGGCGTACTTACTTCCAGCACCGACCTTTAATCGAATTGTATAAACTATTTAATAGAACTACCTTTATAATCCGTCCAGCTCCTTCGCTTCCGCCAATAGCTGGAAGTTGTTCTTTCATGGCATAGTTCCCTTCGACCCGATTGATATCGAGCGGGTTTACTGGTGCAGCTAACCATTGAACAAGAACCTCCCCTTCCTTTGGTTCAGTGGAAACATCGAGAGTGGCTAGATCTAAGCACTGAAACATATTTGGTTCAAGAAAGAAGTGAAAGAAACCTTTCGTGGATCTCCAAACTTCTTATAAACGATGGATTTGCTTTTGATGGTCGGCATGGGAAAACAAGCGGAGCGATTGATTAGGACGCCCAACAAGGATCACGTGTTCTTTGAACCTACTTGGTTATCAGTGTTGCCAAGACTTGAGCAGCCTAGGGTCATGTGTGTGGAGGTCGCAATTAGATCCGTTGTTCAACTTGGACACTGAGAGTAGCTGTTTTCATACTTGAAATCTTTTTGCACGACAACGTTTTCTACGCGATTTTGAATCTGCATAAGTGTACCTACGAACACGGAAACGTAATATCAACGAAAGCTTTGCAGTTCGAATTTGCAACTAACTACGCAAAGTTCCTTTATTCTGTGACTGATAAAATAACAATGAGTACCGAGGCAAATATGCCCAACATTAAAGTATGCATCTTCTAGTATCCGTGCGAAGAAGTGACGACTGATATCGAGCTACCATTCTTTCTACTAAAGATCCCCATGACCCCATTTCTCAGATACGGAACCAAATAGATAATGGATAAGCCTTGAATTACCGATGGAAGGGCAAAGAACGTGTGGTTATGAAATGATATGAAAGTGGCGGCTTGAGGGAATGAATCGGAAACTTTTTGAACAATGCTGAACTGCGATGCACAGACATAGATCAGCTCCACGAGGGCGTCCAGGGTGAGGAGCTGAATATATACTTTGATATACCAGGGAGGGCTACACACACGCATGAAGCCTTTGTAGATCTTTTTGGTTCCATCGCTGACTTGTCCGAAAAACTGGCGATGCTTATATTCCATGAGAAGGCGGAAGATGAGACAAATTCCTAAGGCAATCGGGGAAATGTAGTTGTAAATTGGAAAGACGGTGGCCTAGAAAGACGACTTTGTCTCCGGTATCTTCGTCTTTCTTTTTCTCTCTATACTCTTCCAACTCACCACCCCAGACATGTTGACCGAGTAACCTCCAATTTCCTTGATCTCTTTTGCCATATTCAGATTCTTGGGATCCGTCGAGTTCTCGAGATAGGCAATTACCATCGTCTGTCCTAAGTCGACGTAACCTTGTCCAATTAGAACCTGTAAATGTCGCCCTTGTAATCTTTGCGAGAATACTACTCACAGCTAGTGGGCTCATGACAATTACGAGGATACCTACTACTATTAGAACAACCGTCTTTGTCAGCTGAAACTGATACATGATGAGTGCACGGAAAACCATCATGGTTGCGATCAGAGCCGGAATGAAGGAGTTGGAGAGCGTTGGTACAATGTCGCAGATGGCGCAGAAGCGAGGACTGAAGAGGGAACAAGTTCCATAGGTGATAAAAACAATTGTTCGACCAGCTACTGGGTGTCTGAATACATAGTTTAGACAGGTAGAATGTTCAGAACTCCTCTTTCTATGATTACACATTGATGAGAGTTCCGAAAAATTCGCATTCCTTGATGATTCAACCTTTCTATACTGTCCCCAGAGCAATCATATCTGATCAGACCGTTAGTTACAGCCGACAACCTAACTAAGCTCAGGTGAACTCTGGAGTTAGTAATCGACTGCGGTATGACTGTAAATTAGAAGAATACTTCCTCTTTGGGCAAAACTACCGGATAGGACCACTGGCAATCTTTTCATCGCCTATTCTGGTACGTCAGGGGACTAAACCACAAAAAAGCATATAGTGATTGTTATAACTTGTACAATTTTGCTTGGAAGTAAGTATGAAACGTTCTTTTCAACATATCGCTAACCTGTTCGCCGACAGCCATCCAGAGCAAGAGTGTAGAGCATTTGCACATGCATGGATTTGCATCAGTAGCACAAAAGCTTTTGTGTCTTTCTTGGTCATAGCAGAAATAACAACAACGGTGATGTTGCTACCAGCGCCTAGGATGAAAAGTACGGTGGCCGTGACCCGGAATCCGGTCACGTAGTCCTCATACGGAACGAAGATGTTCGTTGAATTCATAAAGTGGTCGCAGCTCTTCGTGAAAGGCGAAGATTCATATGATTGCTTCGAGTTGCTTCATAACCTCTTCTTAGTCTGCAATTTTATCGTTCGTGAGAGATAAGAGTTATGACGGACTACCGTAGATAATTGAACTCGGGATCGAGGTGGCAAGAAGAAAAAAACGTCGTACTTGACAATTTTCGTAGAAAGATGTGTCTCAGGGTGTACTTTACGGATAGAAACTTTGAACATTAGAAATAATCGTCTACAAGGTAAGAGATCAACGATAAATGAGGAGGTATTAGGGGGTATGAAAGCCGGAGGGCAGGTAGTTTTCAACGGAAATAGCTGTAGACGGCCATCATTTGTCACAAAACTGTTCATCTCCCAGAAGACAACAATAAAATTGATCACAGGAAACAAAATGATACAGAGCCGTTGTAAGAGCTTTAAACTTGGAGCAGCTCTACTGGACCTGATGTTTGCCTCAGGGTGTCCAGACTCTCACTGTGGGGAACAAAAAAAAAGTTCTCAAGTAATACGTGAAAATGTGGTTTTTGGAGGAAACATGTTTTAAAACTATCAATCAGCCAAAAATGGTCAGACATTAACATGTCATAACTTAACTCCGCAAAACTAGAAAAGCATGGACTAACTTAGTAAAAAAAAAGATTCATTAGATCGAATCAATCTCACTTTTCAAATCTGTGAGTATTCAGGTTTGGACATAAATGTGACAGCGATCTTCCGTAAATGGTCTGTACTTGACCAGATGAGCATGCCTTGATATAGAAGAAAGTTGTGTAAAAGTTTATTATGAAAGAACCTGGCAACATCAATCTGAGATTCAATCGGATACCCGTAGCTCTTTGGTGAACTTTGAAATTCTTTGGTGGGGCTAGACGAAAAGTGTTCTGGTCTGAAGAGGCTGCATTGGCGGAGGTAACGATCCTTCCTTCCAGGAATCCCTTCTTAAAGCCGGCGATTTGTTCCCAGTTATACCGCCTCCATCACTCTGTATTTTCCAATTTCCAGAAGAATCACTCGTGGCCTACACTTTCCCAATCTCCAGGCTCAGAGCTTTCGGCCTTCTCTTCCACAAGAGGGCGACCACTCCTTCGAAGAAATATCATCCACAGGGCTTCGGTCAACTAAATATTCCCCCTGATTACTTGGTTTAGGAGGAACCAACCTTTGCACAGGTGAGATTTCCAGCGTGGGAAGCAATCATCTGCAGCAGAAAAACACCATCTGGTCGAAGGAACCTGAACGAACACTTTTTTTCTTTTAAACGCAAGTGCTTAGCAGCTTTCTTCTCGCCATAAATTTTACGCCTGAGCCGCTAAGTGCTCGTATTTCATGAAGGAACAAGTGTTCTGTGCCTCCTAGGTAGACAGTCTTGAACAACCAGAGTTCAGTTGGATATTATTTTTCATTATTTGTTCTGCCGAAAGCGGTAGTTTAAAAACCAACCTGTCCGTGAAACGTTCGATCTGTTCCGATTCCATGCTCAGATGTTTCGCTACAAACGCTCGCCGACATTGGGCAGAAGCCAAAGCACAGATCCAAAAAAGTAGATTCAGGAGCGTCACAACAGCTAGTATCTAAAGTTCGCTTTTGCAAAAAGGTGGTATCGCAACTAACCGAGAGCCACACCCAAAGAAATATGAAGATCTTCTCCGTGAACATGTTGATGACCAGGACGCATTGGACAGTGTGGCGGTGAACATTTCCAAGTACCCGGATCTCAAAATCGCACAGGGTAACACGAGGAAACTTTCCAGAGTCTTTCCATTCTCGTCCCTGAAACAATTTTGTGAGGCTTATGCTGTTCTTTTCATGCTGAAGTTCACGGCGCAGCTGAAAATTAGTTCTCAGCAACCCTTATCTGGACAGCAGCTTGTGAACGCGTTGAATTTTTACAGAAAAGATTTTAACAAGCAAGTAAGATGACAAACCATGAAAAGATCGTAGAGGACATGAGCTCCAAACAGTGGGTAGTCGTGAGTCTCCAGGAAAGCATTTAATAGCAAAAACTGGACGATCACGTTGCACAGGTGTAGAACTTTTATGAAGATGTACACTGTTGACACGTAGGCGCCATAGAATTTCCCTGAAAGCCCTTGTTCGATGTGGAACAGCATGTCAGATTTTGTAGCCGTTCACCACCCTGATTTCCCGTGGCCGGACGGCCATCACCTTGCGTCAATTGCCGGGCAATTTGCTTTTTGTCACCCAGGGAGGTAATCATTTTGCCACTGAGAGAGAAACAACCAACCTATTCGTACAATTGCAAAAATATAGACGTTCTTCTTTCGGGCTCCATGATCTCGCTGATATGCTATCGCATCATCGATGTGTCTTGCCAGGACGTCTATTGTTTTGTTCCTGACGAGAGGGTCGATGTTGTGCTCCTCGCAGGCCATTTGGAGAGAAAGACTTGCGTTGAGGCCACTCTGAGCTGCTAACATTCTCCAAACTGAGGACGGTACATGGAACATGAGCGCCTAAAGAAGAATCCTGAAAAATATGGCCAACTTACAGCTATGGCCAAAACAAATGGAACCCATTGGTAATAGCCAATGGATTTCGTCTCACGAGCATCTAGACGGTGTGGAATCAGATCCTGAAAAGTTATTTGTAAAGTGATAAAGTTGGACCAGCGGGATTTGAACCAGAGACCTTCTTCAAACCACTAAAATAAGAATAATCCGGCGCCGGCTCATCCGAGATCGTATGGGTGAGACTCGGTCGACGCGAAGAAAATGACCCAATGCTCTTCCCTATTTATTTGACATCATTTCCCTTGTAAGCTCTCTAAGAAAGGACACCTGTTTCCCCCTAAGCTGCACGAGAGTTCAGGTGAGATCCGGGCTTTTGACAGGTGACAGCTATCCTTGACTGGGGACAAGTGTTTCAGCGGGTAATCGGCTGCTGCCACACGGAAAGCAGCTGTAGTCAGCAGCAAACAGACATAGTCTTTGAGACTCACCTGGAAAGGAATCCAGTACGTGTTTTGTACCCAACAGTAGTTTTCTGTGTACTGTTCCATGGCTCGAGTGAATTGGGCAGGGACAAAGCACTCCATTGGCTGGCCAACTGAAACAGTAAAAGTTTTAAGGAATATGCTACCATTTCCCTCTAAAATCCTAGAGATAGCTACTCTAATATGACTGTATTTAATCATTTACATTAATAATAGACTCCCTCTCCCAATTTCAATTGACAGCGGTCATTTCGTGTATTTTATCGGCGATCATGTGGCAGTTGTGAAATAGTGTGTAACAAGAGAAGTGTGGATTATCTCTGCTCGACGAAAACGAAGTCTAACACTAACGTAAAGTGTGTAAAAGATTCTGATCAAAGTGGTCATTAGGACACTACAAATTACGAGAGCATGGGGCTGTAGGACAATGAGGGAGAGCCAGTACTTATTAGTGATCGATTGGCTATACGGGTAGCGGATAGCGAAGAGAGAACTTTCTCCCCTAAAACTCATTGCGGAAACACTAAAAGAAAGATTGGCGGAAGTTCTGGGCTCCATGTCCCAAACATATTAGGAGTTCTCCCCCCTCTTTCTTTTCCAAATCATCTCGTTCGGGCAGAATGGGATGGGATCCCTTTCCCCCGTACGTGTGAGAGAGACGGAAAGAAGAGCGTGTGTTTTTGACACATGCAACAAACCATATTGCTTGGCCGAGACCAAAACGGCGAACATCAAAAGTGCTGTCGACGTGTAGAGATAATGAAGACGATCCACAAAGTCATCGTCTACCCTGCAACATGATTGTTTATTTTTTTAATGGACAAGTGCATCGGGATTAGCGAGTGGCTAACAAGTTATGCAAAATACACGAAACAACTTCGACTTTAACTTTGGCAATTAGTAGGTTTGATAAAAAAATTTCTATTTGAAAAGGAAACCTTTGTCGTTTTGAACATAAAAACTTGCAAAAAAAAGCTGTGACAGGCAACTTGCAGACTGGAATATATAGATATAGACTAAAAGAAGCCAAGTTTCCTGGAATTTGAACCTGAGAAGTCTTTCACCGTAAAACTGACTTGAACACTGTTAAATTTTTGCGCATAAGTACTGTTGTTCAAAGTTTCTACTAGCCGAGAACGGCATAGATTGTGAGAGAGGTAAAGGAAAATGCGAAACGAGCTCACCTGGGTTCGAGAAACTTCAAGACGCTGGCAAAGTGCATGCCGACTCTCAAGCCTCCTACCATGCTTATAGGCTAGACTTCGGTCTTCGGTTCGGAAATACCTATCATGTTCTTCCTAGACTGAACAGCCGGGAGTAATAGAGCGCGAGAGAGACCAGAGCATCGGCCGCTGGCTGGAGAGGCGGGAGGAAGGGAGGGACATATAGACTGCCAGAACAACAAACGGACAGCTGAAGATGAACAGCTAGGGTCCCGGAGATGAACCATTCGTATCGAGGTAAATCGTTAATAAGCTTTACAATTCTAAAAAGAATTTGAACTCAAAATTTATACAAATAACGGCTACAGTACTTTTCTGCTATTCCTCTACAGACACGAGACAGTAGTTCGAATAATTTACCTCTAGTTGGTCACCTGTGCAGCTGCCGTGTTTGCCACAACCAGTTCATTAATTTTCCCATATCCAGACAACATTTTACTTTTCTCACTTCAAAACGCTACTGCTGTCAAATAACTGCATGCGAGGTTAACTGCGCTTCTGAATTTGGTTATAACATTTTCAGAAGTATGTTTGTGATCGGGTTCCCGACTTCTGGACAGATCGCAATCTGATATTGTCATCGGACTATGGTATCAACCAAAAACTATTCTACTGCTACTATCTGCTAATGGTCGATAAATGCACGATCTGAATACTTATCTACATCTATCGATTAACTGTTGCTCTTGGAAAGATGGTCGCTTCGAGAACTACTCTCAATATGCATCGAACTTTGGTCATCTCTACTTATGCTATTCCGAATGAGCAAACAAGGGGATTTTTCCAGACTTCAGTTCATTACGGACTGATCGCTGTTTCAGTCATTAGGATGTTAACGTTTTCGTATGTAGAATGTTGAATTGCAAGGTGAGTTTTGTCAAATTATGTCTAGGTAGTTTTTTTCCCAGGCACATCTCACTTAATGACATCGATACTGCTATTTTCCAATTTCAGTGGAGCTTTAACAATGCTTTGACCACAAAAATCTTATAGATTTGCTGTAGTTCGAATCGCGACTTGTATTAATCTTTTTTTTCACAGCAGTAATGTTTTAAGGAGCAGCAACAAGCGATGCTGCTATCAGTGTAGTAGCTTCTCCGTCACAGTACAGAAAATCGGGTAGTAACCGTCAATATCTCAAGGAATAGAGTTGCCTTGATCTCTCAGCAATAAATTTTTTTAATGGCTGGGAAAAGAACAGAATAAACCGGATAGATACGCTGACTCCATTGGCTCTTTTCTCAGTTACTCCTGGTCACTAGCGTAAACTATGTGAAAGTTCAGATCAAAACTCATGAAAGTACTAGTCGCGATTATGAGTTTCACCTGCTTCATCTAGAGTTCTCTTACAGAACATTACTCAGCTACTGATTCGCCTGTTTATTGTGACCACCTGCCCCAGATGACCTTCAAGTTTCGTGCTCGGCATGTTTGAATTCCTCACAGTATACGATCCACGGCCCAATTGGTATCTGGCAATTCTCTGTGTACTGAGCGTAAGCACTATCGTCAGCTACCTCACTGGAATGATTTGTCTGTTCAAAATTAAGCTTGCTGGCATGTCAAACACGTATAAATGGACCATGACGTTTAATCTCACACTGTAGGGTGTCGACTTATCCTGAGCAGTTGAGCATATTTAGATCCGTATCTAGCGGTATGTTTTACATCTTTGGAAGTGGCCTCGTTTTTGACTTTCCCCTTAGTGGTGTCCATGGAATCGGTTTTCTCGCAACTCTGGGAATTCCAACAAAGTATTTGGCAGCTATACAATTGTCCATAATTGTTAGTAAGTCGTAAAGCTTCAAAATGGTGCCAATTGTTCTTTTAGATCTCGGATACAGTACTTTTCTGCTCTTCCGCTATAGACACGAAACAATCATACCAATAGATAGCGTTCCAATGAAAGTCAAATATGCAATACTCATATTTGCAACTACGAGCTCACTTATTTTACCGCATCCTGTGAATATGCTCTTCTTCTCACTTCAGAACGCTACAGCTGTCAAAATGGCAGCTTGTAAGGTTAGTCTCTTAACTTGTAGTTTCGAAGTCTGATAAGGCACCTGATGGAAGCTGCTATTTCTCATACTTTGTGATTATCTATTCTGTATAAAAGCAAACGTCTTTGGTTCTATTTATCACACTTTCAGTCACGCTAGATTAACAGCTTTTAAAGAAAACTAGGCAGAATTCTCATACAATGCAATTTCCAGAACTTACAGTATGCCTGTGACCGTGTTCCTGGTTTCTGGACAGATAATGCTTTGATGTTTTCATTGGATACGAGTTTCCTTCAAAAGCTCTTTTTCTTATACTATCTCTTCATGATCACTCTTCTTCTCGGCTATTCCGGTTTTCTTACCTATCGACTGACATTTGTGCTTGGGAAGATGGTCGTTTCTAGAGCAACTCTCAACATGCATCGGGCTTTGGTGAGATCTCTACTCATGCAGGTAACCTCCTTAATTTACTAGAGCTAAACTCTTTTCGACAGAGCGCTGTACATTATGGGCTGTTTACTTTTCCCGTCGCAGGAATGTTGACTTTCTGTCTTTTTAATGTGGACATGCCAGGTGGATAATTAAAATTTCTGTCACTTTTTTGAAGGTGCCTCTCACATATTTGTATCAACACTATTTTTCTCCCATCCGGCCGGTGTTTTCACAATGATTGTCACACAAAAAACCTACGTACATGCAATTGCGCGTTTTGTAACTTGTGGTAAGTTCCATAAATACTTCTGAGAGAAAATTTTCAGGCAAATTTCCAAGAACAATTTCAATAAATAGCGCTGCAGTCAGTGTGATGGCTTCCTCGTCACAGGGTGGTGGAGTATCTGCAACTATTCGGGTAGCACCTATCAACTGAGTTTTTTTTCTATAGCTCATTAGTAATATACTTAGTTTCTATTAACTTTCTTCCAGTTTTTTTTTTCATTGATATGTTGTCTAGAAGCATTCTCGAATAAATAAAGTTTGAAACAGCGGTTCCCGCCGAGAAGAATTATAGTTTGCTTGCAGCTTACCCGTGCACCTGCTCGTACCAATCTCACCGTTAGAATCAGCTGTTCGTAGTTTCTTAATCATACTTTGTAAGCCACAAAATGTACCTGCTTCTTGAAGCTTATTAAGATCTGTCACAAGCGGTTTTTCTACATTTACGGCTTAGTTCACCGTTCTAATTCCAGGTGTTCCTTTATGGATCAAGCATTCGATTGTCATATTTGCCGCCGTCCGTTCTCTAATTCTATCACATCCTTTCAACTTGTTATTTTTCTTACTTCAAAAGTCAGAGGCATGTTACAAATGTTAGAAACAGGCCGCGGTGGCGAGTAGGTCATTTTAAGCGCGCGCTGAGATGGTACGGATGAGCACGAGACATTTCCAGACGTAATAGAATCCAACATAATTTACACTATTTGGGACCTTGTTTTATAGACAAGCGTACACTACAGACTTTTTATTTTTCCTGTCATTGGAATGTTGACATTTTGTATTTGGAATGTGGACATGCCAGGTAATGCAACGACATAAGATCTGTACAGAGCCTACATACATGCCGTTATCCAATTTGTAACCTGTGGCAAGTATCAACAGAACTTCTAATGTTATATTTTTTTAGGCAGGCTAATTGCCGCTAACAGTGCTGCTTTGAGTGCATTAGCTTCTTCGTCACAGTCGGATGGAACAACAGCGGTCAACCGTTATCAACTGTCCAATGTGAGACAAATCGTGTTCCCTTGAGGACACATCGAGAATAGAATTAACATTGCTAGTACACCACCTTTAAGCAGATGTCTTTTTCTGCACCTTTATCTATAATCACATGTGTCGTCTCATCTCGATGTTGTAGACATTTGTATGTCTTGAGCTCGGCCTCCCGGTCGAAGACGACTGAAACCCTTTTTGTTTCATCGGATATGTCGAAGGGTTTACCTGAACATTGGGATTCAAAAAACTGGCTGCTGGCATGATCATTCCTGTCTTCTTCTGACACCCAAACAGTTTCAAGATTGCGCGCTGGAATTCTCGATGAGCCATGGCGAAGATGAAAGCATGCGAAAGACCGGAGAGGGTTGCACTTGTTCCGACGAAAAAGGATATTTCTTCGAGAAGCTAAAAGACATGTTGTTCGGTTTTATAAAGTTACCGGAATCGTTATAAAAATCCCGATGCCGTTGAGGCAACCAGGAACCACTCCAATAAGAGCAGAAACAAGCAGGATATAAATGGCAACCCTGTTAGCCTGCAATTATTCAGAATCAATTCAATCTCGCGGTCAAAGACTCACACTTTTGTCAATTTTAGCTCTATTGACCTTCTCAATATCTCTCGTTATTCCTGGGCGATTGTAGAGGTGATAGATGATGAGGACTGTCAAAGCACAAGAGGCAAAGTTCATTAACATATTGGACAGACCCCAGTAGGCACGGAACTCCTGATTTTAAAATTCTTTAACATCAATTCAACTATACCGGGTTTGTGAAGCAGCCGAAAGAACTGCAGCCAGGATTTGGAGCGATTGTAACTGTCGATTGGAGAACCATCCAGTCGATGGAAGCCATACAGATGGCAAAAAAGAAAGCGGCAGTGCTCCATCAAAAAAACAGGTGTTAACAACCCGACAATCAAAAATGGAAAAAGCGCAATTCTATCTTCCCGTCTTGCGTTTCCGTCTATTCTCACCTCCTTTTCGACAACTGATAGTACTGAACAGGAAAGTAGAATGCCAAAATTCTATCCAATGCAATTGCTGTTGTCACCGTGCATCCACTTTTCATCAATGACGCCGACGGTCCGACCAAAGGAACGATTATCCATGGGTTGTAGTCAAACATCTGGCCTGAAAACATAGTCTTTGTTCTCGTAAATATAGCTGACTCATTCTTTTTGTCATTCACGTGCCTATCTTGCACTAGTAAAGTTTACCTGCAACACATAACTCAATCGCGACTAATGCTCCGCGACTTTTACGACCACTTTGGTTTTCTGTAGCGATCAGGAACCTATTGTCTACGTGACAATAAGAGAACATTTCAAGCTCGTACATATTATTATAGGTGTTTGCAGTAATGTTGTTCACAAGACACATGTTGTGGTCTTCCATATTCAAACGAAACGTGTGGTGTTTTCCTGACGAGTGGTCAACGTTAACGTAGGAATATAAAAATATAGAAAGCAAAATAGCCCCATGCTCTTGTAAAAACTTAATACTGTCTCAAGCACTTTTAAAAGATTGATACAAAATAGCATTTAGGAACATGCTCAAAGCAAAGAGTACCGGGTGAGAACATAGTTTCGAACAAGCATTTAGGTTCGTCGGCATAAACTTCAAAAAGAACATGGAATCTACAGAACTTTGTGCATGAGTATATCACGTCAACGTAATGTGCGGCACAGTTAAATCCGTAACCAGATACTTCTACCAATGTATATTTATCCTTTTTCTCAGTTGTCGCATTCTACGAACATTTTTCGTTTATGTTTCTGAGAAATGGAGCTAATTTGATCACTTGTGCTGTAGAAAGAGTACAGGGGTCGAAAGTCTCACCGTCTGGCTTCCATCCAACAATGAGAATTACCAAATAGGGGAACTGTAGGACAGCATATACAAAGTCGATAAATGCTAAAGAGACTAGAAGTATTAAATTGTCATTAGTCCTGAAGAAAAGGATGTTGGAGAAACTAAGACAGCGTACCTGAGCTTCCTATTAATTAACCACACAACCAGTACCAGTAAATTGGCCAAAATTTGAAGAATGCATACAACTAGCAAGAAAATATCAACTATTAAGCAAATAGTATTTGTAGTCATAGCGTCTTTTGCTGTCTATCCACTTGCAGCTGCCGTGCGGGGCAGAATGAGAAGGGTGGAACATTTTATCGGAGATTATAAGAGATTGTGCTTATAACGGTAGGATGACTTATGTTAAGAAATTGAGTGTTTTCTATGAGATGTCTAAACACTTTTTAGACAGAGTTCAGTCTGAATCAGGTGAAAAGAAGAGGGACGAAGTTTAGTTCATTTCAATTCTTGTAAATATTGAGCTGGAAAGTTCTTTCCATTAATTTCTAGCACATGGACCGATTACAAACCCTGTGAAGCGTTTGCATCTTCCTAAGTGTTATTCATTCAAAAAAAATTGGAAACCTCCATGTTCCTGAGACACTGGTCGTTATGAAGTTGCCGAAAGAATTTTGTGATTCTTAACAGGGTTTCGGCCGTATCAAATCAGCAGCCACGATCTTTCATCCTATGGGAGTAAACTTTTTTAATAAAAATTTGAAACCATCTTTTTTTGTTGAAAAGACGGTCTGGTTGTTAACAATAACTCTGGAAGATCCAAATTAAATTAGTAGAACAGAATAAAATCATGTTCGTTCCGTTTCAGTGTAGACAAAAAGTTTGGTATTCTTGAAAGAACCTGATGTATCACAATCCGTGGATACTGTTTAGGGAACTTATATTAACAGACAGATCCACCAGCAAGTCTACCAACAAACACTTCTGTCCCGCTTTCAATCGATCACTCACTCTCAAGTAGTGGCGACATGTTGTCTCCCATTTCGTCTCTGACAACTAATCACAACGCAGCATGCCGTCGAAAGGCGCCTCTTTTGTCAAGAAGTTCTTTTGCGAGGGTGATTACTCCCGTTCCTAATGATCAAATTTCTATTTCAGGTCAAGTGCATGACGATCAAGAGGAAGTCAAGGATCACGTTCAGCAGCTGTTACACAAACACAGGAAAACCGCAGCCGTGGGCATTCCATTTGTCATAGTCGAGGTATCTTTTCGGACAGCCATTTAACAAAGTTTTGGAGATAATATGGCTTATCACTGCCTACAGATACGATTGGTTGTATCTATATTCTGAATATTGGCCCTTGGCCATATTTATGATCGCTGTCGGTATCGTGATAGGTCTTCTGAATGAAGGTGGAGGCAGTTTTCTTTTTCTTGGAATGACCCTAATCTTTGGAACGGATTCTGTTATGGCCAGCGACTTTGTCCTGATCATTCAAGCACTATGTGAGTTTTTTTTTCGGTTATTCGCGCGGTCAATTACAACGCTGATGGCGGGAACAGTTCCTGCTTCCGCGGGACCTGTGCGGAACGAATGGAAAAGGAAGTTTAAAAGTAGAGAGCTCAAAGTTGCTCCCGAAACCATTTGGAATAACATAAAAGAAGAAAAGTTCTGCTCAAGACCTCGCGTTGCAAAAGCTTCCAATACTTGTTGAATACTGCCGTATTGTATTGGTAATGACACCCAGCTATTATTAGAGGACGGGCATTATTGACGGTTTAATTACCCAAACTTGAGATATGACTGAAGATGACTTTGCTTAAAGTGTTATGGTTGAAGTGAATTTTGCAACAGCCTTTTCCTGATAAAAGACGACAAGACTTGGAATGAAAAGGGCTCTTCGAGATGCTTTGAAATTCTCCCAGCAATATTTATAGTACCTCTTTCAGGCCTCTCATGCACAGTGTTCTCTATCTTCTACAAAAAACTTCACATCGACAACACAGCTTTGCTTATAGCATTCATTGGTACCACTGTTGGCTTCATTACCGGCTCCATCACAGTTCTCAACTTCGACATTCCATTTCCCCTGGAGTATCAACTCAAATCCGATACCTCCCTCAAAGAAACAATCATTTTAACGGCCTGGCTAGCTTTTGCTATCGGGCTGTTCACTCTGTACCGAGGAGATTCAAGAAGAGTCCGACTGCGAGCAGATATTGGAAGAATTGGTGGTCCTTTACTCTTTTTCACAGGTCTTCTTGGTGGAGTAGTTATGTCTTTGGCAGGAACTGGAGCAGAATTTGTCTTGTTTACGGTAATGACTCTGTTCTTCCGGGCCAGTAAGAGAGTTACAACTGCTACAGGAATTGTTCTTCTAGGCACAGACTCTGTTTTCAAACCATTGAAACCAGCTTTTAGCTTTTGTAAGTCTTGTTGCTGTATACTATCGAGCCATCTGGGAAGCTGAAGTTTATGTAGAGACCTGGGATTATGTTAAAGTATCTGTTCCGGTCGTCATACTGTTTGTACCACTCGGAGCCTTTATTGGAGCTTTTTTTCACAGAAAAGTAAGATGCAAGGTACACTCTTAAATTGTTCAGACTCTTTCTTTAATCTCTTATCTCCTTGTCATTTTGGCAGCTATCGGTTTTTTGATAAGCAAGCCACCGCTTTTATACAGTAAGAGTAGTTAAAGTTTCTAAACTGTTATTTTAGTGGCTGCTGTTGGCTGTTCAGTGATCTTCTCGTTCTTCTTTTTCAGATGGTTAGCATATGTGGGTAAACAACGGTTTCTGAAAATTGTAACGTTTTGCACAGCAATGACGTGATCATACGGCTTTCAGGAAAACAAGGAGATGGCAAGGCCGGTCAGGGAACTGTGATATTTGTAAGCAACAGTACAATAAACCTTTCTCTAAAAACTTCATAGCTTGAAATATTTGCATAAACCAAACTCACAGCGGCCTCGTTATATGTAGACAGGTGAATAACATACAGCTGCAATATTTTCATCTGAGAGATTCATCATTCTTTAGGCTTTTCGATTGTGATGACGCTTGTGAACTACACGAACCCGTATTACGACACTCAGATAGAGCTTTTTTCTTCTCGATCTCTAAAGAACGTAGGCATAAAAGATGTACGCAGAACTCACTTTTCAGGCGGTTGGTATAACGGTTCTGTTAATGCTGCTGTTTGGATTATACATGCAAATGTATCATGCTCCCAGGCATCTTTCGAAAACTTTCAAAAATTTGATACTTCTCCATGGAGTCGTGTTAGTTCTATTACACCTGTTTTAAAGCATTTTAGCTGCAGTTTAGCCCTAAGTTGTACTTATTTTACATGGTTCGCAACGCCCACCTTTCTCTTGCCATATCTCGCGTACCATGGAACAGGTGTACTGACAATTTTGGGAATACCACAAAATGTACAAATTAAAATCAGTTTTTGCATATTCTTTGGTAAGACCAAATTTGTGTTATTTTGAATGAGAATTTTTAGGAAACGGTTCCAGTATCATGGTGCTCTTCTTTTATAGAATGAATATTTTACTACCATGTGGTCATATTCTAAATAAGCTCTGGGTACGCTGTGTATTCTACGGCGTCACCTATCCTTTTATGGCCCTATTTTCAATTCCTTTTATTGATTTGTGTCTAAATACCGACATGTATAGTGTGAAGCTGCTGATGTTTGAAGAATACCGTGTAGTTCATCCGGATATTTTCAACATGGATGTGAGTTGCGTCATATATGGATCGAGCAATCCAGCGACTTATTTTTTCACAGCAACAGTAGCGTTGGTTGCCATTTATGGGCTGACTGTTGTCTTCTACTCGTGCATAACGATTTATCAAATACTTAATAGAAACACTCGGCATTTCTCGGAGCATGCGAAAAGACAACATTCGGAAGTCATGACAGCTCTTATAAGCATGACAACAGTTTTCACTTCACTGGTGGTGTTTTCCATCGGTCCAATACTGTTTCTTGTGATCACCAGAAGCTGGCGTGCAGATATTCTCGCTTATGCTCTTTTGTACGTTCCTATTGATTGCATCATCTGCATATTGGTTTATCATCTCACCTACAGACCGTACAAACGAGTTATTTGGAAGGCTATAATGAGAGCTATAACGAAGACGCCGAAACCAGAAATCTCTGTGGGAGCTGTGAACCAGTAGAGTGTATATTTCGAATCACGGTAGCAATAAACAAATTACTAATAAATGTAAAGAGTGCGCAAACTAATCGAAAGTAAAATGTCAGAAAATATTTGT
Organism: Oscheius tipulae; assembly: GCA_037178975.1. NCBI lineage: Eukaryota > Metazoa > Nematoda > Chromadorea > Rhabditida > Rhabditidae > Oscheius > Oscheius tipulae. Next base: position 8,260,839 of record JASJZH010000004.1, on the reverse strand, counting down.
CCACTATTGAGTGATTGCTACACAGAAACTGTATTTTCAATCTGTCCGTCGTTTTCTCGTTGGCTGCCCGGACTCTATCGTGCCAGTGTCCTAAGAAGACCAAAATAGACATGAATTGAGAATTCTTAATGTTTATTTTATGATTGAAATATCTTTTTGTACCCGTAGCTAGAGATCAACGTTTCCCGTTGAACGACATTCTCTTGCAAAGCAACCACTAGCCACGTAAGCTTTCGTACATTGCGTTGAAGAGTCGCATGTACGTCCCGCACAGTTCTCCAGTCCCGGTCTTCAGTCCATTAGCCACGTAGGCAATGACCAGTTCGTTTGCAGGGTCCACTGCAATGAACTGACCACCATAGCCGGGATGACCGAAGAGGAAGGCTCCAGGAATGACTGGATGGCGCTCGTAGAAGAAGCCACGTCCTTTGGCCACAGGCCAGAGCACAACTTTTTCCAGATGCCAGCTGTTGAGGGTGGGAATCTTCAGCAGTTCCAGTGTATGATTTCCAATCAGCTGTCCGTTCATGGTTAGTGAGAACATTCTGGCGAGTGAGTCGGCGTCACTGACTCCCGTCACAGCACCTATCGGGAGCTGAATAACCTCCGGGTCGTTGACTACCATTGTGTCGAAAGAGATCAGGAGCCAGCTTGGATTCTCACGGATCCGGTGGACGATATCGTCTGGACGAACATACATCAGAATGAGCATAGGGATCAGTTTCGGATTCTTCACTATGTCGCGGATGAACTCGAGAACTGTGGGCATGGTGATGCGGGCAAGGAATGGAGCTTCTTGTTTTGGAAGACCGATCGACGCCTGGATATCGTGCGGCTCGGCTATTTCTTCTCGGAAGAACGTCTGCAAGTCTCGTCCCTTCTCGTCAACCCGTCGAACAAGGGCGTCGATGAGGAAGCCAAAGGTTAGTGCGTGATAGCCGGAAGCGGAACCTGAACTTTGGTCGTCACTGCCGTTCTGCTGACTAAAAATACCTGGTTCCCATAAGGGCTTACTATTCTCCATGTTCTTCTCCAAAACAGCAAAATCTGACAGGTGTTCAAGGTCGATGTGTTCGTCCAAGAAGGGAATTCCTGCCTGAAATTGCTCTGAGAAACTAAGTCTGACACCCATTAACCATCTCTCTGTCTTCCTAACCTCTGCCCGCAATTTGTTCAAGAACCCACCATGTGACTTAGGATGTGTTCAATGGTCGTGTTTTCCTTTCCATGCTGTCCATACTCGGGCCAATAGTCGACTACGCGATCATCATAGGACAGATAGCCTCGATCCACCAGTACGGCAACACTGAGAGCAGCCATGGCCTTTGTGGCCGAGAAGAGGACAGTCTTCGTGTCGTGACGCCACTTTCTATTAGCCTCGCGATCGGCATAGCCTCCCCACATGTTGACCACTCGTTTTCCTTTGTGGTAAATGGCCACGGCGGCTCCTTCCCGCTCCAGTCCTTCTCCAAAGTTTTGTCTGGAAAACCACATTGATTCGAGGAACTGATACGCGGTCAGAATGTTCTTTATCACCTACTGCCGGTAACCCAAGACTGTTGTGAAACCGACCTGAATGCCTGATACACCGGCTCGAATCTCGGATCGCAGTAGCCGCTGACAGTGTCGTCGAAGATGAAAGGAGGGATGAGTAGGGGTAAGATAAAGAGAGGGACGAGAAAGAAAGGACTGTAGACTGGCCATAGTGTGTCCAAGTTCCTCGTCGATAGAAAGTACATCTCTGAAAAAGAGAAAGAGTGAACAAGAACGACCTGGAGAATGTAAGCATGTTTGTCTGAGATAATATCTACAAGTGGTTGGCACTGGCTAACAAACTCAAGGACTTTTTGGAAGGTAACCGAGTAAAAGTCGATTTGCTACACTTATGACCAAACAGTAAGAGGTTATAGGGAGCGTATCAGTCAGTGGGAGAAGTGACATGAGTACCACTCAAGTACCTGATTTTTATAAGCTTCTTTGGATGTACTTTTCCGATAGTCAACGTAACCGGAGCCTTCAGCTCATCGTACAAACCCAGAAGTGACAAATTTCTAGAAGGAGAACATCAGAAGGAAATCTGTCCTAAAAAAATGTTCGATGGAAATCTTTGACCCTTTAACTATGTTTTTAAGCAAAGACCTTTTACAGATTTCCCTCGAAAAGAATAACAAAACAGTACAGGTTTAAAAAGTACCTGAAAATCTGACGGATACTACGGGAAGGAGCCAGAAATAACTCAAAAAAAACCATTTGGTAGAAGATTCACTACCGGCAATAGATAAGCGAGTTGGAAGGTACAAGAGTCCTTATATGTGTGAGACGAGAACGGAACGTCCTGGGAGAGCGATAAAGGACACCAGGACGGCGCGTCCTCTACTGTTCAAAACAGCCAATTCTCCCCTTCGGCAGACTGTCAACATAGGCAGACTGAGCGAGATGGTCATGCGTATTGACATCATCCAAAGAAACAGAATGCTGAGATGTTCCCGAAATTTTTGCTGTGAATAGTGTGAGTCAGACACGTAAAGTTTTGGAAACTAGGAAGATTTTTTAACTCAACGTCAATGTTTACGCATGACCCTTGTTGTCCTGCTAAAGTGCAGGAGTGTGACTCTACTCATTTCCTGCTCGTAAACACGTTACGCTGTGATCCTTTGTGCCCAAAAATACGGAATGCCCCGTACTCGGGACTCTTATCTGGAAAGAAATCCCACCGCGACTGGCTCTTTGACCCCTTTTGATTTCTAGCTGATAGAGGGGAGAATGTCTGGCAGAGACCAGGGTACTGAAACAAAAGGGCGGAAGGGGTAGTAGAGAACACAAAATGAACTCCTATTCATATGGGAGGACGTCAGTAATAGCATGTAGTCACAGCGAATATTCCGGAGAGTATGCATCTACCGATGTGTGTGTGTGTGTGTGTTGTGACCAAGATGAATCTTTCCTCAAACAGGCATTTGGCTGTTTCATGGAGACTCTTACGTTTAGAGCGTTATATAGCGTACTACTTTGATAGCATTCGTCCACATTTTGTAGCTTTTAGATATTTTGTACGCAGCAACTTTTGCTAACAGTAGTCTCATAAATAAACATAGGCAATCGTTTCGAACCCCTTGTTTGAGAAAACAAGTTATGCTTTCAGACGCAGACTGTAGATAACAATGATTGAACCCTGTTGACACCTATTCTAACTCCTCGCAATTCCTTGTTACCAGTACAGTATTTTTCGATTACAGAGCATACGCTTCATTGTTTCACTATTCAAATTGCTTTTATGAGCTAGGATCTTTCAAAAGACCATAACGTACACAGAATGGCGTTTATTGTCATGAGAGGAATCTATCCCAAGTATGTTCATCCTTGTCCGGATCTCCGGTTCTGACCAGTCCAAGCCTAGTAATCCGAATTTCTATGTCAGTATTTTCACATGGCTCCAAAACTTTCACGTCGTCTTTATATCGTTCTTAGCTGGCGGAAAAGTCGCATGTCAGCCAATGGTCACAAAAGGTGGAATCCGGATTATCTAAATGATGTGTAATGCCTCGATTAGTACTTACTGTAGCTAATTGTTCCAGATCTCTTTTGTAAATGTTAATTTCTTAGCTCCACCGAGGGCATTTCTGCAGAACACTGTCACTTTTCCGGACACTTCATTTACAAACTGAAACACGCATGAAGGGATCAAAAGCGCTTTACTCACCGTAACAGTCACAACATCAACGGTTATCAAAACAGTAAGCAGAAGCAAAAGTTTGGCTAGGGAGAATAGAGAGCTGTTCCAGCTAGTGACAGCGATAGTTTCGCCAGGACACCTTTCCTTTTACTATATGGCTTGTGCTGTCGAACTGAGAATGACGGGCTTACCAAAGATTTCCTGCGGCAACTGTTCTCCTGCATCATTTTCTTTGGGAATGGTTTCTCATTAATTGAGCCAGCTGCCTTCAAGTTCTGTTCATAAGTTAGGCGGCTGTTCCAGGATTTCCCAACAGCTGCGATGTCTACTAGGAGGGCTTAAAATTCTTGGAAAGCAAGGAGGCTAGAGCGTTTACAGAACTTGAGAAAGACAGGAAAAGGAGTAAACGTCAAATTTAGGACAAGAACGAGGCAAGACGAAATCGATCTTAATTTGGCAAAACACTATGTAGGTATGTAAAACAGGTCTCGCTTCGCCCAAAGTGTTGATCCGATTTGAGTTACCTCGATGGGAATTAGATATTTTGAGTTTAGCATAATCGAAGCGATGGTCTCACCTGTTCTCTAACCACAAATTAAAGCCACAATGTATCCTTTCATGACAAACTACACCCAGCTCCAAAAAGATGACACCAGCTGCAGGAGAACTGATAAAGCTGCCTGATAAGGCGGATCAGTGTTCATCCTTAGTCAAAAGTCATGAGGACACCTTTCCTTTTACTATTTATATGTCTGCTACAATCCGTTACATCCCAAAACAATTGCCCTCGTGGTGGAACTTATCAGAACCTTTTCGATAAGTGGGTGCTATTGTTTCTCATTGCATAAAAAATTTAAGGTGTATCTACGCTTCAACTGATAGCAAGACTTTTTTTGATGCTTTGAACTATTGTACTGGTCAAGGAGGAAACCTGGTCTCAATTCACAGTGCCTTCCAAAACTCCGTCGTTGCTGGTAACCTTCTAACTTTCAAATTGTTAAAAAGTTATAGGACTCCTAGCTAATTCAGCTTGGATTGGATTGTACAAGAACAATACAGGTCAAGTTTTCCAAACTTGGACTGACGGAACGCCAGTTAACTATCAGGCAGCCTGGGACATTTCTTCGTGTAAGACTGGGCTTGCAGTCACGTTCAACAACTATATCTGGACGTAAGCTACCACCATCGAATCTTTGAGATTTCCCTTGTTTTCAAGGTGCGCCGATTTCACACAGAAGCTTCAGTATGTGTGCGAGTTCTCAACTGGAGCTGCACAACCGACGACAGTTGGTGTTCCACCAGACTGTGATAATGGTGGATTCTGGGAGCCACTATTCCAAACGTAAGACGCTATTTTTCGCTTCCTATAACCACCATACCCTTTTAGTTGTATTTGGGCAAACCACAGAGAACTCAGCTTTCCTGACGCTGAAAAGGAATGCCAGAGTGGTGGTGGACATCTCGTGTCTGTACACAATAGCGCCCAATTGGATAGACTTCGAGGTAATTGTGTGTTTTTTACATAACATATGCTTATTATAGCCATCCTCGGAGAGCAAAAAATGTACTGGGACTATTGGATTGGAGGAGAGAGATCATACTACGGGGCCCCCTACGCGTGGACTGATGGAACTCCATACGACTACGATCCTCTAAAAGGGGAAGGTGTAAACTGCTCATATTACTACGACTGTATTGAGGATTCTCGCTCTACCAACACGTCACAGTAAGATACTTTCAAAGAAGTAGAGTCAAATCTGTAGGTGCTACTTTTGCGACCATGACAAACAGTCCCTTTGTGAATTTCCGTCGACATATTTTGTTCCTACTACTGGAGTGCCAACATCGAAAAATCCGAATGAGTGCGAGAACGGTGGTTTCTGGGACGACGTCTTCCAGAGGTAAGCCGGCACATTTGCTTTTGGCCCAATGTGGACTACCCCTCTTTTTGCAGATGGTTTTTTTAAAATTATATCTGCTTCGCTCCCTTTACCTCTGTCAAAAATGTAATATTCGGCGTTATTATTCACTACCTAAGATGAAACCATTTCAGTTGTCTACTAGCTGGCCCATTTGAGCTGCAAAATGCAAAGGCTGTAGATTACTGCTCTCTTCGTGGTGGATCGCTCATGTCAGTCCATTCTGCTGCTCAGAATCAACACTTGTTGCGTGAGATTACCACATGTTTCCGTTTTCAGCAAAAGCGCTTTAGACTTAGCCATCACGCACGACTTTGTTCTGGGTGCCGCTTTCTGGCTTGGTGGCTCAAGACCCTGGTCCGGAGGCAATTGGACCTGGATGGATGGCACTCCTTTTGACTACGATAACATAACTGACCATTACAGTTATGAGCACAATCCCTGGTACGAGAACTGGCTTGCTTTCGAAGTTCCCAGTGGAGGATGGGTGTAAGTTTGACTTTAATATTTCCAAGTTTAGAGCGAAGTTACCTCCATGAGAATATCAAACCATTACAGAACAGACGATGACTACGGAAGCTATGGTGAGGGCTATAACTTTATCTGCTCCCTTCCCAAACAAAAATACATTCCTCATTCTACGCAAAAAGTTCCGACTACACCGAATCCCATGTGTCCTAACGGTGGTGTCTATGACGAAGTTTTCAACAAGTACGTAATATTCTTTGTCATTAATACAGGATTTCAGGTGCATTTACGTATCATCAGACTCTGCTCATGGATCGGAATATAGGGTTAATTATGCTGAAAGCCAATGCAATCTGAGAGGCGGGCATTTGCTCTCCATTCACAGTAAAGCTGAGAACGAACATTTTATTGGTTAGTTAGCATTTTGTTCATTGGACATGTTTACAGAATGGGCCATTATGAATAATTTTGCCTTGGGACCCTATGGGATGACATGGCTTGGGGCTAGCCGACAATACCAGTCAGCACCCTTCACTTGGAGTGATGGAACTCCTTTCAACTATAACAATTTCAATATATGTAAAAATTTATTGCAGCGGTTCAATTCATACCAAATTACAGTTAGTAAATGTGGATTGTCCGACTACTACGAAGATTGGGTGGTTATGCATCTACCAAATGGATCCTGGAGCTGCTTGGCCGACTTCAACAATGCGCCGTTTGCATGTCTTCTACCTACCGTAAAGACCCCGCCAATCATTCCCTCCAATGCTCCAACCACACCTGATCCAAAATGCCCCCATGGAGGAGTCTATGACGATCTCTTCGATGGGTGCATCCAATTCAATGAATACAACAATAAGCTTAAAACGTACAATAAGGACGAGCAGGACTGTGTTAATAAAGGAGGTCATCTAATTTCGATTCACAGTGCTGCAGAAAACCAAAGACTACTCGGTAAGAGTGTTTTTCGTTTTTTACAACTTGCCTAAGACATTGCCTTCCGAACCGACTTCGAGCTGGACACATATGTTTGGATCGGACTCTATCGAACCGGCAACACTGCCTTATGGCAATGGACTGATGGCACACCTGTAGACTATATGGGCAATGCGACCAAGTGTTCTACGACAGGAAACAACTACATGGCATTCGACTTGACAGTACATGGAGGTTGGAAGTGAGGCCCAAGTAAGGAATTGTATAAAGTTTTGACTTAGATGTGACGCTGCAAATGGCCTCAACGAATACGTCTGCAAACTGCCTAAAGCGTAGATGCTTCGAGAAAATTGGAATAAAGTTATGACTGGATATGTGAATAATATTGCGTCACATTGTAGAAGACTGAAAGTTCCCGCAGTAAAGTAGAATATCAATGTTTTACTGTCTTGCATCTCAAGCATACGTCAAAATCACCAGACGAAGTATTGCGATTTCAAGGTTCAACAAAAACAGTCATTTGGAAAGGATCACCAGTGAATTTTTCCATGTTCCCAACAAGCAACAATGTTATTGTTTTTTATCCCAAACACTGTATGCTCAGGCGGGTTCAAGTTGAACATAACAGAACTATACTAACAACTGTCTGCTTATAAGCAGCGAAGCTTCAAAGCAGGAAATCCCGTTCGCTATGCTCTTTCTTATTCTTTCCGTCCTGGTTATAAATACTACTGGTGAGTTGACAAGTTTCAACAACAAGCTATAATTTTAGCCCAGCAGGTTTACTGTGACGCGGATTACCTCTACTACAATGGCTGGTGCTACAAGTACTATCAGACCCCGACTGCTCGAGGCTCCTACGACGATCTGTCCTTCCGCTGTGCCCTCGAGAACGCTACCTTGGCTCCTGGTGATTCCGCGGAGGAAATTATGTTCCTAGACGGTACGCAATTATCCTCACTTTTCGAGGGATACTGGTTCAGCTGTGAGCCACAACGATGTCATCACAAGGACTCAGAACGGTGACACCATGGGTCTTTCCATGGCCGCCTGGCAGGAATGTCTTCTTTTGGGAGCTCACAGAAATCCGGCCAACATGGCCACATGGATCACCAGCCAGCAGCAGTCTATCAACTACCCGTGGTGTCCAGCGGTTGGAAATGATAATGGACAGAGAAATGAGAATTGCGCTATTGTAAGAAGACTAAGGAAGAATTAGAAAAACAGATTTCAGATTGTCCCTCGTCAAACAACACCTCCGTGTGTGGCCGACCTCTGGTGTGGAACTCCGTTCTCGTTCTATCGCTATGTATGCAGAAAAGGACCTTATGTATTCTGGGGAAGAAAATAAATTGTAAAAATGGGTAGATGATGTGAAAAGAACTCTTTAGGTCAGCTGTTGGACATTTTTTTTTTTTCGATCGTTTGGAGATTTCCTCGCTTCATGATTCAATTTCGTGTTGCATCGGTAGCTTTGGGGTTGACAATATGGCTAGCTCCTTCCACGTCTCTACCACATCTATCTCATATTATCACTTATATTCTCTCGCAATGGGAGGGTCAAAAAGAACTTATCTTTCTCGCTTTCAACTTGGAGTTTTGGGAAGTAAGAAGCCACCAAACCACTTTAGCGTTTTGGTAGTTGTTAGGCAACATCCAAGCTTTCAGCATTCTAATACTCTCCCCTGCAATGTGCAAATAAGGGTTGTATTTGGAAAACATTTCTAGATATGCGGTGCGTCACCAGCGGTTTCTCGCCATAGAGACAACTGACACCAGTTCCTATAAACTGAGCAAGGAAAGTCGTGTGTGTTCCTCAGAAATTGACTGCATTTTTAAGAAGATAGTGAAATCGCTGACTGCTAGAACTATAAAAGAGTGGCACCTTACTCAGTTTTTCATCAATTGCTATGCTCTCCCAAGTCGTTGTTCTAACCGCCCTTGTCTACTTGAGCCACCAAAACCTCGACTCAAGTCTGATCAAAAAGCCTGTCACTATCGAGGTTTGTTATTTTTGTTCACTTCTTCAACTTTGCTAACAGTTCGTGAACAACATGGAACAGGATCGATTACTCAAAGTGGGATGTTCATCTGTTGAAGGTCTACTTGTGAATGAGAAAACCAACTATCAGGAGTCAATCGGATGGACCTTCGGTTTGCTCTCTTTTCTCATTTGTTATAATTGCCCCATTCAAGATCCGAACGCCGATTGCTCTGATCAGATCTGGTGTAATGTAAGCACCAGTATGGGACAGTTCGCTCATTTTGATGCCTACATTGGTGATCCTGAAAGGTGTCCACGAGACAAAAAAAATTTCTACTTTGAAAACTCCGGCCAACATGTCCTTTTCTTGTAATAGGAAGAAGCATACTGATACTGTAGAACTGCCTGGGTTTGAAATACTCAAAGTGTGAGTATGTATTATTGAGCTGTTCTTTCAATCCCATGACAACACCCCCTGTCCAAAATCCGCCTCTAATATACTGGTTATTACAACGGAAGGTTCATAATCTGGTCCGCTCCCGAAGCCACGCAATAAATGTAAATCCAGCTGTAGTCGGCAACGAGTCGTCGGCTCATCATCACTCTCCCTTTTAATCATTTTACCTCCCCACGAGCTCCAGAAATACGTGAACCTTGTGTCTGTTTGAAGTTGTAGCATCGAACATGAAGTCTGTGTGCATAAGAGAGCGCCGGGGAGAGAGAGAAATGTTTGTTGAAGGAAAAACGTAGTAAAACGGGGGTCGTGGCACGGCATCCTCTCTCAGGCGAGTTTTTCCACACGCTATTTTGAATGTGTGTTCGTGATCTTGATTGTCAGTTTATTTAATCAGCGAAATATCACACAGGGTGGCAGATAGGCGAAAATGCAAACAAACAGGAAACAATTTTTGGAAAAGTGTAACTTCAGAAAAATGGAAGTTAATTTTTCTAGGATCGCCATAGAAACAGTAGACTCTTTGTTTGTTTTCCAAACACTTAGAAACTTTTCGGATACTCAGTTTTCGGGAATTCACCGACGAGTCCGTTTACCAAGTGGAACTTGTAAATAATACCCAAAGTACGAAATAATGATACGATGTCGTAGGTCTGTGCGGTCTTGGCCGAGTTCACTGTTGTCGATCTACCTATTTTTTATTCCTCACTTGGAACTTAGAACTATGGGTCGTTTGGGCAGAATTAAAACTTGTCCTCCTTACATTCAGAACAGTGTAGAACACTTTAGATTTACCGGTGGTTTCTCCTTGTACCCATTTGCCTATCAATTTCAAGGAGGGCCCAGACAAAGGACATAGGGCATGACCCTGAACAAGGGAGAGAATGCCACTCTGTCCCTTTTTGCTTGGCACAGAGGTTTTTCACCTACGGCGGCATGCTTGTGTGCCCCCGGGAGACAGCAAACACCGCCGATTAACCCCAGGGTTACATATTCTGTACCCTCACGTCAAACATACGAGAGGAGGACCGGAACGGCCGGCCCCTGCTGGCTGCTGCCGTGAGTTTGAGAGTTAGGTAAACTGTCAGTCAACTAGTAGACGGGGAAAAAGAGACATCCGAGGAGTATTGGGAAAGGTGTGAGGACAAGAGATTAAGAAAACAAAGAGGCAGAGAAAAAACGAGAGACAGAGTATCAGAAGACTAAAAGTCAAGGAACCGAACCCAACAGGTCTCAAGGTTGCTTGCTAGTTAGAGAGCGGGGGTCATTCTACTCCTTTTGTCTTTCTTCGCCATTTCTGGACAGTCTCATGACTATGACCTATTTCCACCTTATCCTAATCGAAAACAAAACACTGCTGACAGCGAGTCCATTTTACTATCCACACACCCCTGTTGACTACCAGAGTATTTTCCCTCCTGAATTTTGGCCGAAAGGCGATTCTGTTGAATACTCTCGACATACATAGTCATAGGGACGAGAAAAACTCGTTTGGCGCTCACAAGGTCAAGCAAAGCAATGGGCCTGGGTGTGTGCGTATGAAACCGAACGGCCCTCTCGACCCTCGGGTCACTTGGTGAACAGTTTTTTTGACTTGTACTTTCAACCCAGAAAGGAGGAGGTTTGGGCTAAGATCTTGATCTAGACTCTTCTGTCATCGCTTCCAGGTGACCTAATTTTTCTTGACTCACATGACCACCTTTTTTTCTTCAATATACTCATGTATTGGTATGAGTGATCTTGATGTCTCATCATTGATGTTGACATTCTTTATCCGTCCCACGATATGAACTCTGCCCTTTTTAAAACCACAAAACTGTCGACGTCTTGTGCGAATCTGTTTGGTGACTCCTAAGAATGAGGACTATGATACTAAGGAGGCACCGCGCCCACACACTCTTACTGTTTTGGCTCCTTATTTTGATGTTTTTGTATTGTACAATTCTCCGAAAGGAGTTGTTTTTTCTCTCCTCTACAAAGGTGAATGTGGCGTCTTGATCTAGACTGTTTTGATTTTGTGTCATCGTTTGTGTCAGTCAGTTCTTTTCCTGTTTCTGCAATGATTGGCTATCCTGTTGCACGCTTTTGAAAAGCTGAGGGAGTAATCTCAGTTTACTCTGCGCTGTAATGACCCTTGATCTTTTTCTGTGAAAGCCTTCTCTAAAGTTTGAAATGGCCTTGGGAGTTTCCCAGTTTACCCTTCATGGTCTAGACACTTCACATGTCATGCCGTCCGGCGACGACCCCACGGTCATGTCTCGGACATCATAGAGAGATAGAGCGATCACAAAGATCAGTTATTTCCCCGTTCAATCACTTCTCGGTGGAATCTTTTCTATTTGAACCGCTACTTTAGTCGTCTTAATACATTCATCTCTGAGCAGAGATCTTCTTCGGAAAATCATGATTGTTGCCAAAAGTTGTGGTAAACGATGCCGATCTTTCACGTGAAGATCTTGTAGTCAATAGAGAGACGATGTCAATACGCAGGAGGAGTTTCTTTATCTTCGTCTCATGACAATAAGGTCTGTTTTTTTCACGACTGGGTAGACCAACTGGATAGTGTATCTGATTGTAAGAGTCTAAAAGCCCCCTAGAGCTCTGTTATGAAGTCTCTCTGGATTCGTCTGGATTCTTTCTGTAAACTCAGACTCACTCTCTCACTGGCAGTATTTGCCAATCCTTTGCTCTGCGACCTCTCGCTCTTGCGCTGCCAATCGCTCCACTTTCTCTATCTCTCTCTCTCTTTTCCCGTGCCCCCAAAGCCCGTCACTTCCGACCAGGCATTCTCTCCTCCGCTGGCATACTCTCTCCTCGGTGACTGGCAAGTCTCTAACTTCTCTACGCTAGGACAAGTTGTAAGGCGCTCTCTCAACTCCCTTCAGCAGTTCCCAAGACTCACAGCTTCGGCAGTCCCAGTACGTTTGAGTACTTGTCTCGCACTCGTGGCAACCGACAAGTTCTTCAAACTTTTCGAGCCCCAAGTTGATCCTCTTTATCTTCCCTTTGATCCGGGAGAGTTCAGATTACTGGTAATTGAGAGCCTCCCTTTGAGAGTACTGGTTGAATCCCACTCACAATCAAAGTAGGAAAGACTAGTTGGGAGGTCTAATGATCCCATTCAAAGATGCCGCCAGTCATTTTTTCCCTGGTTGTTGTAATGCATAAAGAGGTAGCACTAACGAGCACATAAATCCGCTGCGAACTGAGCCTTCAACTCAGCCTAATAGGTCTCTTCACACTTTTGGTGGTCATTCTCGACTCGAATCTCTCCTTCCGACTGTTGCAATTTTCGCAGTTTCCCTCTTTCCCTCGCTCTCACTCTTACTCCACCTTGTCTAGACAGATGGAAAACACATGCAGAGCTCGTGTTTTTTTTTGCAAACACACGTGTTTGCATCCTCACTCGTGAAGATTCCCCATACGATGAATGTAATTTGGATCCCTTTTATAGAGACTGTATTGTTAAAATGCTCGCGCATGGAACCATGAACCGCTTTCTACCCTTCAAGCTCTTATCGAAAGGGTTCAAAAGTTGTGTTTGCTTCCGTTCTGACAAGCTATGGCAGTTTACGAGAGTGTGCCTTTTCAACTTTCAGTCAAGCGTTCCAAGTCACAATCTTATTTCTTGTGCTGCCTATACATGCTCCACCCATCCCCAAGCACATGAAGGAGCTATTATCTCGAGGTTTGGAATAACTTCTCCGAAAATAATTGGACTGGATATAACTGAACTGACTGTATTGAGTCCCAGAGTCAGAGCTCTTTTAGAAAAAGGCCTTTCTAAAGGTCTGTGGATGTGAGAAAGAAAGCTGTGAACAGTCTTTTGTCAATGACGGGACCGACCTCGAAATCATGACAACCCTTTAGAAACTATCCCCTTCTCTCAATCAACAAAATGCTGTACTTCTGTCTGTGTTGACACTGTCGTTTGCTCGTTGTTTTGCACGGGAAATTGTAAAACTGTCAGCGGCTTATCAATCCGAGTCTAGTCTTTTGCTTCCAATCTTCGTTTATCCCTACTGCCTCTTCCATATGGCTTCGAACAATGGCTTAGTTCTGTTTTTGTCCTTCAACAACGGCATCAACGCAATTCTGGACTATTTGAACAGACGTTTCATCTCCAACAATCCAATAGGAGGGACAAATGGAAAGGCATTGTGTCTCGGTTTTTGCCTCTCTCAAGCCCACATTGTTCTTGTCCACATTGCCATGGGGAAGCCCATCAGTAGGGCCTCATTCCTAATGGTCCCCGTACGGAGAAGGCTGACAGCCGTCTCGTCCGCTTAGATTATCTCGAAAGAGAGAGGGCAGAAAACGACTTCCTCTTCCCTTCTGCAGGCTCCATTTCACCGCATCCTGCCATTCCATATAGTTCTTTTTTCCTGTTTGACCCTGATTCCACCACCTCTGCCACACAGCCAGCTCCTTTACTCACAGGGCAAACAGTTCAATACCAGGTGGGGGAGAGAGAAGAAAGTCGCCGCATTCTCTGGGGCCAAGGCCGTGGCTTACCTCGCCATAAATTGTCTCCTTTGCTGTCCCTCGTTCGTTCTCGATTAGCGCAACATGTGGAGAGAAAGAAACGCGCCAACTGGCCACATCTTGTGAGAAATAACCCGGAAGAGTTTTTCTCTACGTTCTCGGGTCAGTGTAAGGGGGGAAAAGACTGATTGAGAGGGAGCAAGAGAACCACAAACCACTTTTTTTCTTTTTTTCTTGATTCTGGGGAACTTCCTTGGTTTGTTCCAGATCCTCAGACTTAGTGTCAGTCCTTCTCTCTCTCCCCTAGCTTTTATGAGAGGTCCACATACAGTTTTTTTGTGCTTGTTCTCTTTGCACAGCTTCCAGCTTCCTTTTTTAGTATTGATTAATGGAAATTTATGAGAACACGCAAGCGGGAGCATTCCATTTTGGGACTGACTCTATTATAGACCAGACCGTGGTCTGTTGCTTTATTCTTGAGTGGAACATTTACAATTCGCGCTTTTTAGTAAGCCAGAACTTGAAAAAGATAAACTGAGAACTGTAGTCAGTAAAACGTGTTCCCCCTTGAAACGGTGACTTCTTTTCTTCAAAAGATCTGTAGAATTAATAGATCAGTAGCTGACCCTTTCAATCCCCTCTTGAATCCTTGTCAATCCTCAATCATGCCATCAAACACCTGTTCATGAAATTTCTTGGCTATCAATCACTGTCCTTTGGCTATTGGAGTTCAACGTATAGATCACTTGAAGAGTAATACGCTCTGGGACGGTTTTCGTTGGTCGAGACTCTATGTTGTGTGAAAATAGGCTGGATTCGCACCAGAGGAACGTTTTTTTTCTTATAGTTTCTTTGAACCCTCTCTTCATTTTGCAACTTCCACCATCTTTCACCCAGCTCGGCCTTATCTTTAAAGCCTTAAAATGCTAGAGCAAACACGCTGGAAAGGGTCTGAAATGCAACAAAAACCCGATATTTGCTTTGTGCCAAACTCCGCTGCGTTCTCACTCTCTCGAAGTGGCAATCACGAGCCATTAGCGTTCCTTCTGTTGCTCATTTTTCTCTCTCGACTTGCGCGCCCTTTTTGACACGCCAACACAGCCATCAAAAGGCTTTGTGAGGACACAACGGGGTCTAACTGAACACTGCTGCCAATAGCGTTGCCTGGTCTCCTCCCGCGTGGTATCGGCCAAAAGAAGTGAACTGGGGCCCTTTGTTGTAACAACTTTCCGCCCTATTATACAAAGGAATCAATTTGGAGATAGAAATGCGCGTGCCCATTACACACAAGGAGACACTTTTCTGCGCTATTGTTCCAAGCTGACAAACGGTAACAGACCCTGACCAGTCCATGTTAAACCGTGTTGTTTGTGGTTCAGAGAGAGTCTTTCTCGCTACTGTTCTGTTCAATGTTCCTGTTCCAAATTGACACTCTTTCGCTCTTAATTCGCTGACACGTTACTTGTTTCTCTTCTTCTTTCTTCTTGCGATTGTTGCCTCTTACCCAGGGGTAGATTAGGGCGGCTAAAACAGCTCAAAACTGAAAAAATATAGCCAAGGCCTGTAGGTCCTCGTTCACTTCCACTCCTGGCTATTTTCTTTGTCAGGTGAACTCTTTTCGCCAGTTAGCCAGTGGCTCTGGCCAACGGTTGCGATTGTTCAGTGGTCCTTGTGGTTATTGGTGTAATATCTTTAGATAGTCTTCAAGGCATGACAAACATATTTCCTTATGAGAACTTCCATGCAGATCACTCACAAAGTTTGCTCCATCCATTGTATTACACCTTGAACTCTAGCTCAATCACGAACTACCGTCTGCAAATTAGTGCACTTTAGTACTTCTTCCAGCTATTTTTTTCTTGTTTGCTCAATCTTTCTCTCTAACCTCTAATCGCTCTTCTTTCTTATGTATGCAATTAGACCACACGAACATGAATTTTGTATCCTTTTGCGTGTTAGTACCTACAAAGTCTGTGTGATAAACAGCTTTTGCCTGATTCACTCACCAGCTGATTTTTGTTCTCTTTATCCGCCTCCCCATTTGAGACTCAGAAATAGCCACAATGGTGATGTTTTATTGCAGCTACTAGTCTGCCAGACAGCTCGTCGTTGTCCAAAATGACGGAAGTAATGTAGGCATCATGAATAACACCCGCGGGACGCGTGTGTCTTCCTCGAGAGTCTAATCCGCAGCCTCTTCTTCTGATCTCTGTGGCCAGAGAAAGAAGCCACCCTCACTTAATATACAGCTTTGAGAATACAACATGTATCATGTAACTCCTCCGTACATGTGTGTGAGCGTCTGATTATTATTCCGTCCGGCGGTATTTCTGCCCGAAGGCTTCGTCACCAGCTGTGTGCTGGACGGATGGAACAGTCTCTTTTCATACGAGCATTCGTGGCTGTCGTAGACTTCTGCTTTTGAAAGCTTTACGGTTTTTAAATGTAGCTTCAAGTAGACTTTTTGCGGGACTCCTTGGACCCTACAAGGGTGACCAAGGTTTGTGACTCAGAAAGAGGAAACGCCAAGGCGCATTCATTTGAGTTCTGCAATCGTTGTTTGTCCTGATTTCAGTCCGACTGATACTGGGCGAAGGAGTAGCAAAGCTGTTGCGCTCTCCCTTTAGCCATTTCTTTGACTCAACTTTTCCAATCTTGTAATGATCCGCGATGCGTCGTCCTTTTCTCAAGTCTGACAGAGCCTAGAAGGTCTTCCAAAAAAATCCTTTCTTCCTCAAAGTTGTTCCAATGATTGGTCATATTCCCCTACCAAAAAGCGTAACACTAAAGGGAAAGAGCAAGTACGATAAGGTGCAAAGGACAACGGATTTGTAGCTAAAGCCTACACTCTGTCAGAATATACACTTTTAGCCTCCTGGGGTCATCCGTATCGTTGACATTGAGTCAATATTTTGAAGTTCGATTCGTTTCAATGTTCTCTTCAAACGAAGCAGCATTGTTTCAACAGAAATACCCTCTGACCTTGACGTGAAAGGCGGCATTCTTTCATTCTTATCATAGAGTGATTTGGCTTGATTTTAGAGACAGACCATCGAAACTGAGCCTTAGTCTTTGACACTAACATTGCAAATACAGCCAATATACTATCTTCCTCTCTCGGTGCCTCCAATTCCCTCTCGGAGGTCAGTCATGAATTATTTTCCCCTGAACCCATTCAATAAGTGTTCTCTTCTTTTTTTCCAACCTCCTTATCGAGTCTCATTTGCTATTTTGCAGGTTTCAACTGGAACTCACTCTCTCCTCCTTAAGCTATCAGCGTTCTGAAGCTGTCTCTCTCTCTCTACGCCCATTTATGGCAGCCAGCTGCTCGTGGCTGTGCGAGATAACACAAAGACAGAAAGGGGGAATTTTCCCTTTCTATTGTCTCCAATTGCATCACTATCGTTCCCAGCCAGAAAGGGCACACATAGTCTCTTCCTATTTTCTCTTTTCCTTTAGCTACATGTGCCACGCGGCGAGACGCTTCTCCACTCTGGTTATATAGAAATTGAGAGAGGGTGACGGTTGCAGAACCATCTCAATATCCACAAGGCAAGACAGAGAGGTTCAAAGTTGTCAACATGTTTTGGCGCGTAGCGGTCCCTTGACTGGGCATTGCAGAGGACACTGCCCTCCTTTAATGTCTGTTTTCTATTGGCCCATCCTTGTTCGAAACTTTTCAGAGCTTCGCACAGAACTACTGAGTCTGGGATAATCCATGTTTACAGTTAGTCTTGCACAGGAATACAGGAATCGGTCATATTTTCGCATTTGTGGCGTAGAGCCAATGATTGAAAATAGGCCACACTTACTTACAACAAATTTTGTTTTGGAAGGATTGTATACGCAGACAGGTACACAGAAATTAAAGGAACAGAGAAACAACTTGTTGTGATTCGTTTCTGCAGAACTGTTGTGACAGCACCTTTCATAATCCGTGAACTTCTCAGAATAGAGACTTCTCCACCTTTTGGAGGCCAACCATTTTTATCCTAACTTCATGACAGTTTTTAACTACTCTTGAGAGTCTAACTGGTTCACAATTTTGAACTTTTTGATCCGTGAACCAGCTCATCTGGCGCCTGATCGAAATGCTTTGAACAGCCCATACTTGTGTTAGAGAAGTTAGTCTTAGGCTGACACTCCATACAAGGCGGCTCTTCCAGTCTCAATGGAATCTAAGATTTTCACAAATACCAGTCAGTCATTTGGTATTTTCTATTGTCCAGTGTTGTTCAGCCATAGAACCATCAATCCGGGCGGCTTTCATTTTGCAGCTAATCGCATAGTTATTCGTAGTGAATATAAACAAGGCTCGAAAACAGGGTGTGCTCATCCCAAAAGTACAAGCCTTCTTCACCATCAGTTCGCTCCAATTTTATGGGCAAGGCATAAAACAGCGCACTCTTTCAGTCACCTCTGCCCGGAATTCATGTGTTCTTCATGCAATATCCATGTTATCCTTCCGGAGCCGAAAGTCATTCTCATTCATAGTAAACATGGCAGCTGTTTCCTCCTCAGTCCTGAGGGGGAGTGAAAGATTCACGGATCTCTATTTTATTGGGGCTCCCCTCAAAATTTGGACAAACAGATTGACAACCCCAGTCCGTTTATCTTGCCCCACACAGAGTGAGCGTCTTCCTGTCCATTAGACAATGACTCACATATGTGAGTGAATGCGAAAAAGATGGACCTAGATTGGTTAAAGCATTCTATATTCCTCACTTTCATTTGGTCTTTGCATGAAGGTTATCAGTAAGGTTTTCTTCAAGCTTTCCGTTGACGGTGTCTAGACAGGCATAAATTTTCTTGACCAGGACAATTTGGAAAGAAATTTCAGTGCTTTGGAGCTGACAATCGTTTATATAGGAACGAATTTTGAACTGACTTGCGCTTGTTCATTGTTTTTTATCTTTGCCGTATTGTATTGGCAAAAAAAACAACACCAACCTTTTCTTTTCGAAAAATGGAAAACAACAAACCCTACAGTTAGACAGCCCAAGAGTGCAAGTTTCCTGAATCCAATACTGCTGCCCTTCGTTCCGAATATAACACCACACACAGCAAAAAAAGAACTCACAGAGTCACACGCGATGTGCTCTGCCCCGAATTTTACACTCTAGAAAACGTCCGCTTTTGCGCAATAGAAATGCACCGCATTCCTCATGTTTCAGGTCGTCTTCCTGCCTGTTTCATTAAGTCCTTTGTCATACTTTTGAGGCTCAAAAGTTCGGGAGACTCCATTGTGTTCGAACATTGCTAGAAGAGCTTGATTGGCCCTCTTATCGCAAAAGTCATTTCTCTGGACCCCGTGATAACCACGCGTCCGCTCCTGCCTTCCAAAGAGAGAAGTGTTGCCAACTTGATCTGTACAATCGAGGCCTATTTTTCCTCATTTTTCCACGTTTTTGGGTCCAGATTTTACCCAATAACTCTCTGTTAATGTTAATCCATGGCCATGCGACATTTTTATCTTCTCCGTCTCCTTTGCTACTTTTTCCTCTACATTACTCAACCATTTCAACTGTCAAAAGCCCTTTTTGAGGGCGCAAACATCTCGGTTTGTATAATCCGCAGAAGTTTCTAGTAACACAGCAACTTCAGTCTTTTGCTGTAATGCAATTCGAGCCGGGTGTCCATGGGTGCAATTTCTGGCATGATTGACTTTCATCATCTCTTGTCCGACAGATTTTAGCCATCTTTCTCGAACTTAGACTCTGTTCCTGTTCACTGAAGTGTACCATATTGCTTGTGCTATATATTCTTTCACTCAATGATTCTTGATACTTGTCCCCTCTTTTCATATTGCTTTTCATTTTTATTCTTTTGCACATAATCAGCAGAACACGTCCAGTCTTCCGTATCCCACTATTCATCTTCCAAATCCAAAAACAGCCGTATTAGCTTCGCATCTAGCTTTGTTTATACGTGCGAGGGATCTCAAACACACTACCAGAGCATTATAAAATAATGAAAGTTCTCGTATACGAACGCCCTCATCTTTTTCGACAAAGTAACGCGCTCAAACGCAGGCATTTTTTGCCCTCTGGGCGATCCTCTCTGAGCTCCTTATCCCGTTGCCCTTAGTCTCTTCAGGGTTGAGGAAGAGTCAGGGTAGTTTTTATACTTCTAAGCCTCTTTGTGAGGTGCCCTTGCTCCATCTCACTCTCTTCAACACTCACCAATCCATGTCTTTACCTTCTCTCTTTCTTTCAACTCAAATCCATGCTTGTTTTCAGCGAATGTTCGAGTACGACCGTCTAGCTCTCGACATCGCCGCTGTGTCGCTGTCGCCGAAGAATGAGGTGAGTCAAGCCGAAGCCCGTAGTTTTTCGCAGACGATGTTTTTGGAAAGTGATGTAATACTTGACACTAACTTAGGCTATTCCCGAAGCCATTGTCATGAAACTTCGTTCCGTGTTTTCCGCTCGCCTTGCAGCTTGGTCTGCTAGCTTCTGTTCTTCTAGGTTCTTGTCCCTGAGCGTTCGGAATTATTCGGGTAGCAGACAGTTGAAAAAAAAAACTCCCTTGGTCACTTCAAAAAGTCACTTCTGCACAGAGTTCAAAAGAACTTATTTGTAGTCTTTTCAAAGCCATAATTCAACAGTTAGACAGCGCCCTCGTTGTGGCCTCATTAGCGAAAGCCACGTTTGTGCCAGTTTTTTGATCTTGGAAGCTGGGTCCTTTCTGGGGGCTAAAATCATTAATCTAGTAGAAGACCAGCGAATGTTCCATGATCTTAGATTAGCAGTTAGGTTATCAGCCATTCTCTCCTTTCTTTTCGGTCAGTGCCAATTGCCGTGACATATTTTTGTCCACTGTCCCTCCAAGTAAACATGTTTTCACGAGCCTGGCAGTCTGTTCAATCGGTGTCCAATGACTAGCTCAGAGGAGCTTTTCAAACTTCTTATTTTCAGTCCCAATGGGTTCCGTCTTCGTCCGAAGCCATTCCATCCAGTAGCTCATCCTCGGGTTATGGATCTCCAGGAAGGACGCCCCTGTCCAGTCCAGTTGGAGGCGACATCCTCAGTGGTAATTTCTACGTTCATCTTCTTTTTCACGTATCCATTTAAGGTCTCTCGTTAAGCGTTCACATACAGGATGCCTTTAACCAGGAACAGCCGGCTGACCCCTACAAGCCTAAGACGGTACGGGTGGTCTCCTTTTGCTTGCATAATTCAAATTTTAGCCTGCGGCTGTCAATCCAGCTGCCGTCGAGGACGGATTCAGCATCGATGAGATCGCCAACTTTGAGGAGCTCTTGTGCTCGCCGAAACGTACCCCTCCGACCAAGTATCAGTGTCACATCTGCTACCGTCCGGGTCATTTCATTTCCGACTGTCCGATGCGTTTCAACTCTCCCTACGACGAGCTGACTCCCTATCAGGGCCGCAAGAAGTGCTATGGCGAGTTCCAGTGCCAGCAGTGCAAACGCAAGTGGACCAGCCAAAACTCGGTGGCGAATGAGGCTCAGAGCTGCATAAAATGCCACATTCCCGTGTTTCCGCACAAGCAGGTTTGTTCTTTTTTCACTTTTTGAAATGTTTGGTGGTAGCTCTTATTTTATGACGATTTGTAAGGTACAATGCCAGTAGTCTAGGCAATAATTCGAAAGCTTTGATAGAAACAGTGAGAGACAGAACATGGCAAGTTCTACTAGAACTTATATGCCAAAGCGTTGCTTCTATATCGGATTAGAGCTTGGTTTACCCTTTTATGACATTCTCAAGTACGTTTCACTGGTCTTTATCTGGATTCTTGGTAGGAAAGCCTAGGTCTTTTTTGAACAGTTAACAACTTTCAGACGATCACAAAAAGTATTGGATCATTTCGATTCCATGTCATGTAGAATTTTGATTCAGACGTTGTAGATTGTCTTCAGGGTGACACAAAGGCAGTAAGACACGGTTAGGTAAAAAAAACATCAGCGGAGAAGAGTCCAGTTCAAGAAGGTAGTCTCTGTAGTTAGGTCAAGCAAAAGCAGGGACAGTGTGGAAAAGATAAAGAGAAAAAGAAAAAAGTGGAGCTACAAAATAGCTCAAATCTAAATACAGTATGGTTTCATCTTTGTTTCAGTTACCCGTCGAGAAGGCCGTCACTCTCGGTCTGATCAAGGCCCAGCACGCTGTCCCCACAAAAATTGCTCCCATCGGACACGGGCGCCCTCCCCACCGCAGCTAAGTCCTTCCCCCAAACCCGAATGACATCTCCCTTGTGCTCCCAAACCCGACTGCCGAACCCAGTGTTTTTTTTTGTATCTGTATAAAGACCGAGATTCCTGTATCAAATGAGAGCGTCCCCTGTTTTCTATACATATTGGTCCCAGCCCTTCCCTAGCTTGCTCCTAGCTGCCCAGAATGCGTCTTTTTGTGTATACTTGTTCAGATTTTATAGGCTAGTTTCTTTCTTCTCATACTCTTTATATCCGAATGACTTTCAACTTTTTGACCTTCATCACCAGCTCTTTTCTACCCCGGCTGTTCCCGTGCCCGGTTACTCCGCTTTTCAGCTGTATTGCATGTGTTGTATGTAAATGAGAAAAACTTTGAGGTTTTGTTTTCTAATAAAGAGTCTAGGTTCTGTTGTTATTTCCGATACGATGATGGTTTGAGTAAAAGAGTCACTAGCAGTTTGAGGAAAAAGTATAAACACCTGATCTGAGCTGTAGATGAAGACGCTCCAGACGATTGTTCGACATCTTCCAGTAGCCTTCCATTATCGATTCCTTCAGTTTCCTCAACGAACGTCCGTGCGCAGAGCGGTGAGCAATACTAACGACAGCGAATGGACCGCACGACTGAGCGGGACACTCTTGGGACTCTTCCAATGGATAGATTACCGACCAGAAAGTCGTCTTTGCTGAGCCTCTGTGTGGAATCGTCTACTTCCTTGATAAAGAACAAACATCGGTGAGTACTAAAAACGTCGCTGAGGAGGTCGAAAAGGCGTAGACACATCTGGAGCTCGGTAGAGTTGTCCTCTTCCAGGCAGTACACTACCGGCATTCGTCATGTTGAATGAGTTCTTCAAAGGCAGGAATGGAGTCCAAACGGCGGCTAGTATAAAAAATGTTAATGGTCAAGGGACGACTTCTACGAGGGTATGCCAGTTGTGATTACATCGCTTTCGGTCTAGGGACAAAAGCGTCGAAGATGAGCCAAGCTCAGGTCGAATTGAGATTTACGAAGAAACTGGGCACATGGTTGCCGCATGACCTCAGTGACGCCCAGAAGTGGCAGCGCATGTCCGTCGCCTGTTCTCTCCTGTCGAGGCATGAGAGGAAATCTTTTTTACCACGCCTGACGACGGGGGATGAAAAGTGGGTAACATACGTAAACTTCCGAAGGAAGTGTCAATGGGTGGGTCCAAGGCAGACACCAAGTCCTGATGTGAAACCCGACACCCATCAAAAGAAGATTATGCTTTGTGATTTGTGAAATATCGAAGGAGTGGTGGATGGTGAAACTACCCTTACGGTCGCCATATACAGCCAACAACTTGAAAAGATTGTCATTGCACTTCGTCAGAAACGGCCGCTGAAGTCGAAGGTCATCCTGCAGATGGACAACGCGCGCACCCATTTTGCCAAACTCACTCGCTCCAAGATCCACGACCTGGGTTGGGAGATTTTACCCCATCCTCCTTATAGCCCGGGCCTTGTCCCTTCCGACTATTATCTGTTTCGGACTCTCAACAACGAGATTGCAGGACAACAGTTCGATTCCGACGGCGCACTCAAAATCTGGTTGACAAACTTCTTCGCATCGAAACCCAAGGAGTTCTACGAGCGGCATCCGTAAGCTGCCCGTGAAATGTGCAGACGTGGTAAATGATAATGGTGATTACAAATAATGAAAAAGTTGTTTAGAAGTCAGTAAATTTTTGCATTTGAAAAAGTGAAAAGACTTCATTACCAACCCAATGACTTGGAAACAGCCGTCTACCCTCTCTTAGTCTTGGCTTACCATTGACAACCGGCGGCTTCGCTGCTTCTCGCATAGCTTAGTTCTCAAAGTTTCCCACATGTCTGACTTGCCAACTAAATACTTGACAAGCCATGACTTGCCGTCTGGCGACGACACTGCTTCTTTACTTTGGAAAAGAGTGGGTGGTTGAAAACATTTGGATTCTCTGTCGGTCAGTCTGTGCTTCTCTGTCTCTCTGCATGTGTCTCTTTCTGTTCCTCTGTGGCTCTGTCGGTCTGTATTTCTGTTTCTCAGTTTCTCTCACTGTTTCTGTCTTCCTCCTCCTCTGTCTCTCTGAGCAGATATCTTTGCCTCTGTGCCTGTCTGTCACGCTCATTGTCTGTCTTTCTGTCCATCTGTTTGTCTGTCTCTCTGTCGTACTCTTTGTTATCTCACTGGAGACGGACAATGGTCATTGTGAACAGTAGCGCTACACGTAATTTCTCGCGTTCTGTATTCGGAAAAGAACCTGCAGTGTGACCAGCACTTGTGTATCCACTACGGGTAGCAACCATCTGTCACAAATGGTGTCATGCTCGGCCTTCCTGGCTTTTTGGGTCTTCTTGGCAACGGCAAGTCATGGCTTGTCAAGTATTTAGCAGAAGGATACTTTGCAATTTCCGGAGGGTGAAGAACCTGGTAGCCCGACGCATACCAACTATACTGCCAAAATAAATGAAAGCGTGATGAGTGAACTGTCGATGGGTCAAAGAAATTACCTGAAAGAAATATGACTTCGTTTGATGAAAAAACTGACCTTGAGTAAATTATCCCTTGCCGCTACTTGAAATCGATTTGATTTGCCAGAGCAAAGCTTGTGACTCTCTTGACAAACTTTTTCACATGGTAAAAACCATAAACATCGAGTGCCGTCTGCCGTCCTGTGTCGAGACCACGGCCTCCATTCGCATATTGTCCTTGTTCGTCGGTTGTGTTGCATGTTGGCTATTTTTCCGGCCCATCTCCATTTCCTATTGATCCACTTGATTCTGACGTCTTGTAGCTTCACCGTCCCGTGTAGCCATCCATTTGTGCGTCGGTCCAGCAGCGTGACTCCAACCATTCTACGCATCATTCTCCTTTGAGCGGTGATGAGCTCATTAAGTTCCCGCTCTTTCAGTGTCCAAGTTTCGCTAGCATAGAGGAGTGCAGGCTCGACACATTGTGTGTAGAGCTTCCATTCGTATTTGAGTGCGATCCTTGTACTTGTAAAGTCCGTGAAATCGATTGAAAGAGGCCCAGACTGATCTGATTCTTCGATCGATTTTTAAGAAATGTTCCCGTCGAAAGAGAGTCTCGATCCGAGAAATATGAAATCATTACAGTAAGGAACATTCTTGCCGCTCAGCGTGACCGGCAGATTTCTTCTGTTTGCCATGATGAAGGTTTTCTCCACATTGATGTGAAGGCCAACTTTGGTACTTTCTGCAGACAGCGTTTCCATCATGTATTGCAAGCCTTTGGCAGAGTAAGAAATCAATACTGCGTTGTCGGCGTATCGTAGGTTTGTGAGTTTCTGTCATTCACTCATTGTCCCTGTTTTTGCCAATTTATCTTCCGGAAAATCCCTTCCTTCACATAGGAAAACAGAATAGGCGATATTGTGTCTCCTTGTAGAACTCCTTGTTTTACCTCGATTGGCACCTTCTTTCCAATTACATTGACGTTGACGGACGATTGATCGTAGATGAGTCGTAGTATGTTGATGATCTTCAGCGGAACACCTTGCAACGATTTCCACAAAGCTGATCTCTCGATGCTGTCGAAAGCTTTGTTGTAGTCTATGAATCCAAGGTGGAGAAGAAATTTGTACTCATTGTTCTTCTCGATCAAGTCTTTTAGCGCTTGGATCTGACGTGGTGGTTGATTGTTGTCTAGCGTGAGCCTCATTCTTTCGCCCAAGATAGAGGTGAAGACTTTGAAGATGACTGACAAGGGAAGCCTTTCAACTTAAGTTGGACTTTGGCAACGAACAAGATGCCATTCGATAGCGCTAAATATGGGTATAACGGGGTATATTGCCGAATTCGCTTAACCCTTCCCTGGTTCGAGATATGACGTTTTTAAAAATAGCGCCCCCGTATCGTCTCGACGCCTAAGTCGTGATAGACTTCAAAGGCACCAAAAATTATGGCAGCGTAGTATGGTGGTATCAGTGGTGGGCGGGAATGAAATTGCTTGCTGGTTCGTATCCCCACGAACTTTTTTTATACTTTTTTTTCCGTCTTTTATCTGTGACTATGTGCTTTTTCTTTATGTTTGTTTTCACGACGCAAACTTTTTAGTTTCCACAGGAACCCATCTAAAATCTTCTTTCTGGTTGAAGAATTTGGGCTGGAAAAAGATACCGAATTGACTTTTTGAAACAAAAAAAAATGGATATCAGACATTCACTTTTTTTGCTACAAAGGGTTATATAAGAAGAGGTTAGCGAAGTTCATTTTCGTTCTATTTGACTTCTTGAGACCGTGAAAACAAAAATTTATCAATGGAGAATAGTAGTGAACAGATTTTCGTGCTTTCGCTTATGTAGACAGTGAAACATTTAAGCTTTGTAACTACGTTTTTCCATGCTGAGTTAGTTTTCAAACACAAGTCCCCCGTAACCCCTCCTTCACAGCCAGCACTAAAAAAACTTTTTAGCTATCCAGTACCGTGTTCGAGTCTCTTCTAACCCAACTTGTCAACTCTAATCCTACCTTTACAATTTGCAAGAGATGTCCGTTACACATGTCAACGCTAATCTGGGGTAATACTTGACAAATGTGTGTGGACCTTTTTGTCGTTATTCAACTTAGATTTGACAGACGAGTTGAAAGAGAGACAAGCTTCTAAAGGTAATGGATACCGAGGTAATGCAGATGGTTTTGGCGCGTCACCCTTATGCGGACAGTTTGTAAAAAAAAAAGCGGTTTTGCACTTCCCATGTTCTTTTCCAGTTTTTTTGTTAGGTTTTAGGCTCTCTTCACAAGCTAGTGCAAAACTTCTCAATGTTTTCTAGGTATCCACACTTTGAAACATACAAAGTTTCAGTTTGCTACTTCTAATTCCCCAAAAAAGCTGTTTTACTGGTTGAGTTTTCCTGTATGACAGGTTCCAAATCCAAAAAAACATTGGTCTATTCGCCTATCTTTGTTATCCATGCCCTGTTTTTGCATTTTCTCCTTCAAAGTCACCATTTTCGCGCCAAATTTTTGACGCGGATTCGAATGTTGAGTAGTCGTAGTTGCCAAAAAAGATAGCAATGCTTGTCCATATGAGTAATAATAAATATTTTACTTCAAAACTATAGTTTTTAGCAAAATATAACATTGTTCAACTCAATTAGTCTCGACAATTTGCAACAACAACAAAAACGTTTTTACAGCTTTTTGTTTTCCATCTGTTTCGTGGCCACGGACAACTCCACAAACAAACAAAGAAACAGTCAACTGCAGACATCATCACGCTTCCATAGTTTAGACCAACTGGCTCCGCCGTCTGTTGGTAGCGCTTCTACTATCTACTTTCCATTCGTTCTATTTCTGCGCTGTTTTTTCAGTTAAGAAAAGATTGAGAGGTCGAAAGTAGTTGAAAGGTCAACAGCCTTCAAGGCTAGAGAAAAAGTTGATAAAAGGAAACTTTGTTTATCTCGCTGTCGCTGTCTTTGACTTTCTTTTCTTGTCACCTTGACTCTCTGTCTCTGTGGCTTGTTATCTCTCGGCAATTCCTGAGTTTCAGACTGATCAGCCACGTCCAAACGCTGACTCCTATTCTACACGAAGAAGTGAAGAAGCCGTCATGGTATGGATAAGATTTTTGAAAAAAATAGTTTCTGTTCGTAACATTGTCTGGTATATAGACCTGGTCATTCAACTATTTTTGCCTGAAAGCTGCCCTCTTTCAGATGCCCACGAACTTTCGCGATCTCCTTCCTGTCCCTCTTAGGAAGGAGATCGCTGTAGAATAGGAGTCAGAAGGAGAAAAAACTTCATCAGCGCTGTATCTCAAAAAGTTCAACAGGCTTTTGAAGTTTTTGTAAAAAGCGTGGATAAGGTGGGTCTGCTTTAGAAAATAGATACCAGTACACGTTTTAAGAGCGGTGACCATGCTTCGATTCGATCTCCACAGGTACCGTCTAAGGAAACGTTAGCAGTAGAGTTACTGCAATTGGAGGTAGTCAATGAGACAGACGATTTGAATAAATTTTACCTTCTAGGGAGAGTGGAGAAGAAGCAACGCCAGAAGAACGCGAGCACAAACAATTTAGTGGATTCTGCTGAAGAGACGACTGATAACGTTGAAAATGCTGATTTCGGCTGTTTTCCGAAGTTCCGCCTCGGTGAGTAAAGCGATAAGGCCCATCAACTGACCCAACCCCTTTTAGTCCTTATCCTTCCCCCTTAAGACCTGGTTCTCTTTCCTAACATGTCCATTTTCCAGTTTCCCATGGACTTTCTCGAAGAGATACCACAAAAATTTCGTCAAACTGTCGCCTTCCTGGTCCAGGATGAGAATCTGGACGTTCCGACTAAGCTCAGCATGCTAGAAGGGTTGCATCTGAAGAAGAGTGTCATCCAAAGATTTGCCGACTACTTAGATCTGAGGCAAGTGGAGGTTGCAGAGGAGAAAGAGATGAGTCCATTGCTTTACACTTGTCCTTCCACGCTTCTTATCTATGCTCCAGTTTGTCGACCAGAATAGGAGTCGGTGCAAAGTTTCAGAGCTTAGCAATGATCTGAATTGTCAGGTCAAAGTAAAAGAAACAGCAAACGTTGCTGGATGAGGAATCAGTTGTGCACTTGTGATTTCTCTTTATTTCTGACTTCTCGTAATCTTCTCTCTAGCAACCCAATGACGACGGCATCCTCGTCGACTTCCGTGATTTCCTCTCTGAGGCACGCCGAACCATGGTCAACCTGCTGATTGAACAAGAAAAGTGGCTCGTGCTGAGGGAGTACATCAATGCTGAGTCGCCGGAAGTTCAAGAAGCCTTCGAGGTATACATGCAAAGGACTGATGAGGTACAATGTGAGCTTCTCTCCCAATCAGACATTTTTTTTAGAACGATGGTCGAGTTCAACAGGAGTCTGATAAAGCTTCTGTTAAAGTCGATCATCAAAATGTCCAAGAAGAAAAACAGGAAATAGGGGAGATTGTTTCCAAGTGAGTTACATTGTCTCTCAGTTACACTGCAGTTTTTGAGAATGCAATTCCAGAGTTTCAGACCGATCAGCCACGTCAATACAGTGACTTCTATTCTACGCGAAGAAGTGAAGAAGCCGGACATTGTCATGGTATGATAAGATTTTTGAAAAAATAGTTTCTGTTCGTAACATTGCCTGAAAGGGATGGTATATAGGCCTGGTCATTCAACTGTTTTGTCTGATAGCTGCCCCTTTTCAGGTGCCCACGAACTTTCGCGAACTCCTTCCTGTCCCTCTCCGAGCCATTGTCGATTTCTTGATTGAACAGAAGAAATGGTCTATGTTTAAGGAGTTCATCAGCGCTGAATCTCGAGAAGTTCAACAGGCCTTTGAAGTTTTTATGGAAAGCGTGGAGCAGGTGGGTCAGTTTAAAAAAAAATTCCAGAAAACATTTCAAGAGCGGTGGACCATCACACAAACCATGACAGCAAGTTGACTACCTCCGACATTGCTGATCTTCACGATGCCGTTCGTCAAGGAAATGAGAAACTGCCTCAATCGCTGATTGATAAAGGAGTCGATATAAATGGCAAAGAAGACAAATGTAACTACTCTCCTTTGCATGGTGCTACCTTAAATGGTCGTATTACTATGGTGAAGCTTCTCCTTCAACATGGAGCTATCGTTGACAGTGAAGATAAAAATCGCTACACTCCATTGCACTTTGCTGCTCGTAACGGAGATAATTTGATGGTGGAAATGCTCATCAAAGCAGGCGCTTCGATTTCTTCCAAGAATATAAATGGGATGTCTCCTTTACATTTTATTATTGGATGCGCCAGAACCCTGCACAAGTATTGCGCTCCGATTCTCCTCGTACTCGTACTCCTCTTTACTTTCACGACACCTACTGTTCTTCACTTCGCTGCTCAAAATGATGGCATGGACATGGTAAAGCTTCTTCTTCAACATGGAGTTGCTATCGACAGTGAAGATAACAATCTTTACACTCCACTGCATTATGCTGCTCTTGAGGGACATAATTTGGTTGTGGAAATGCTCATCACAGCAGGAGCTTCGGTCTCTTCAAAAAATAACAATGGGGGGACTCCTCTTCACTTGGCTGCCCTATATGGTCATGTTGAGATGGTCAAGTTTCTCCGCCAAAATGGAGCTTCGATCACTGCAACGAGTACCAATGGGTGGACTCCTCTTCACTTGGCTGCCGCAAATGGTCATGTTGGCATGGTCAAGCTTCTCCTCGAACATGCAACTTCGGTCTCTTCAAAAGATAACGATGGAAGGACTCCTCTTCACTTGGCTGCCGCAAATGGTCATGTTGACATGGTCAAGCTGCTCCTGTGATGTGGAGTTACTATCGACAGTGAAGATCACAATCTTTACACCCCACTGCACCATGCTGCTTTTGGGGGACATAATTTGGTTGTGGAAATGCTTATCACAGCAGGAGCTTCGGTCTCTTTAAAAAATAACGATGAGAGGGTTCCTCTTCACTTGGCTGCCCGATATAGTCATGTTGACATGGTCAAGCTTCTCCTCCAACATGGAGCTTCGATCACTGCCAATGGGTGGACTCCTCTTCACTTTGCTGCCCGAAATGGTCATGTTGACATGATCAAGCTGCTCTTGGAACGTGGAGCTACTATCGGCAGTGAAGATAACAATCTTTACACTCCACTGCATTATGCTGCTCTTGAGGGACATAATTTGGTTGTGGAAATGCTCATCACAGCAGGATCTTCGCTCTCTTCAAAAAATAACGATGGGGAGACTCCTCTTCACTTGGCTGCCCAAAATGGTCATGTTGATATGGTCAAGCTGCTCCTGGAACGTGGAGCTTCGATCGCTTCAACCAATAAAAATGGGTGGTGGCCATTTTAGTGAAATATGAAATCCGTTAGATGAATAAACATCCAACAACAGTTGAATTGAGCTTCAAACAAAAACCATCATTGTATATATTTTCCTTGTTTTATCCATACTTTTCTACTCTCGACTTTATTTTGTCCCTCTGTCTCTCTGTATCTTGGTTTTTTTTTAACCAAAACATCTACAAATCCTGTATTAGATAAAACCTCCCGTCTTGCTGGTCGGGCTTCTACTCCAACATGGAGCTATCATCGTTCGTGACCACCCCGGGCAGCAAGGTTGGTAAGGGTACCAGAATCAATCGGCGCACGATGTTTAAGTGGGGTTCTGGCACTTTTAATATGGTTTTTTCAGGCAGCAAAATGTTAAGGAGTCCATCCATCTTTACCTTTGAAGAGACCTCCAGTCTCAATAAGCACTTCAACTACATGATCGTGCCCCTCTTGGGCAGCAAAGTGCAGTGGAGGCTTACTACCAAAACGATGATGAGAACCACTGCGTAGATGAGTGCCTGTCCAGCAGGGATCTTGAGGCGGGCGATCAGGCTAGTGTGACTGGTGTTGGCAAAGATTGTGCCATCATGGTGGGGAGAAAATAGGAGGCCGAACTTGCCGCTGAACTTGACGCCAAGCCAGACGTATCCGCTTGGATGAGGAGCACCAGTACAATGGTCGGTCGATCCGACGCAACTGATTCGATGCGATGTCGAGCTTCAGAAGACGAGAAATTTGACAATCCGGAAACAATCGAGCCTGAATCATGCCGACGACCACAGGGCTACCCGCAAACGGTGGACATCAATGGACAGGATTTTCAAAAAGAGCACAAGTACGTCTTTATATTACGTTTGCTGCTACTGTGCGAATTATTCTGCTGATGCAGCGTAACATAAACACGACTTAATGACTGGCTTAAAACCGAAAAACTCACACTTCATTGATCTAAAACCAAATAGACTGAAGTTACAGACAGGTCGGAAAACTAGGCAAAATATTGACACGCAAAACTACACGAGTTTAAAATAAAGTGGAGAATGATGTGAGACTGTCTTCCCAGAAAAGTTGATTAAGTCTGATTTGGAGACAGAGTGGATCCGTATGGTCATAATAGGAACAAATGAACACGTTGGAGGAATCATGATAAACAAGGAAATTGGGTGAAATGAAATCGTCTCATAGAAGAGGGTAGGGGAATGTAATACAAGGCTCTTATGGAAATTTGAGGAGATCCGGCTTAGATCAAGGTGAGACTGGTCAAGGGACAGGCAGCTATAGCGTTGTGCTCCGTCCTGACGGTGACTTTTCCATTGGATAGGGTATCTTTCTGGGCGAAGACAATCTTAAAATTGAAGTTGTTGGTATAGTAGTCTTTCTATCTCTCTGTCCCGCAGTCTCACTGTCTCTTTATTTCTATGTTTCTGTTTCTTCATCTCTCTATCTCTCTGCCTTTTCAATCCTTACCTGATCTCTATACATCCTCAGCTTCAACTCCGGAACAGCCACATTTTGCATGATCCTCATCGGCTGTTCTCCGGCCAGCAATGGAGCTACACAGGTGGCAGGGAATGTCATTAGGTGTTCCGCTCTAAAAACATTGATATGATGTAAAGAAAACCAGCAAGCACAACCTGTCACTGATCTTGAATCCGTGCAACCAATCCGGATCCCCGTTGTCGACAATTCTGATTCTGTCACCAAGTTGCAAGATCTGTCCATTGCCCGGATTGTACTCGTGGATGACAATATGTGCTCCTCGGGCAGAGTGATCTGTAAGCGAGAAAGAATGCTACGAAGTGGAATGTCAATGAATAAGAGACAGATAATCGGAGGGCGGAAAGAGGATTCCGACATCATTTTTTTTCTTCACCCTATCGCTGATTGAGTGTGGGTGATGGACGTAATAGTCCGGTCAAAAAGCTGAATCTAAGCAGTTTTTCTGCGGATCATAAAGCTGCAACAAAACAGCACATCACGGGGTAGTACACCTGCACCCAATGTCTAAGTACACCCATTTTGGTGTGGCAGGTGCAAGGCTTCGAGCTCAAATGATCGCAGAAGACAAAAGGTCTTCGTAAAACTTTGACCGAAGAGTCAATGACTGTCTGTCAACTCACCACCAGTAGTTCCATTCGGCGCGGTACTTGTCCTCCGGCTGGACGTCACACACGGACTACAGCTCCTGTCCCAATCTGACAAGTCTGATTGACTATTCTTTCCGCTGTTTGGCCTGCCAATATACTTATGTCCTGAAACTTGTTCTGTACAAGCAAATGCGTACAACATACTCAAAGGGCTCCTGTTGATGCCTGAAGCTTGAATCCTTGGCGGCATTTCCTGACAGTCGAGGGAGAGAGATTTCATCTGGGTTGTCAGCTTGGGAGCACGACGACGTCCTGTGGATCGACCTGAAATTAAAAATCATCAACCAGTTCGATGAGTCATTGCGCACGACTACATTTCCTCGTAAGTGGCGAGCTGCGACATAACCACGACATGGACCGTGGATGGACTGGGAGAGAGAGTGGAGGGATGAGGATGTGTCGATAGATTACTTCTAGTCGCAGAGCAGTATCTCTCTCTCCCTCTCTGTGGGAGCCTAGTCTCAAAAACCACGCCTCGCGGATTAGCGGATTATAGGCAAGAGCAGTCTTACAGGAGTTTTCAAGGAATGTTTCCGCATACTTGATTTGACGCAGGGCTAGCCCCCGGCTTTAAGAGGGTGAAGAAAAACGGTGAGAATGGGAAAGGAACGTCACCTAGGAAGAGCCAGCAGTCAAGAAGAGTTAGAAACACAAGACATAGACCAGGACAATGGGAAGCAACGAGGAGAAACATGTTCAAACGCTAATAAAATTCTGTAGGAACTTTACAAGCATCCTGAGTCTGTCAAGACAATTAACAGAGCAATGATTACCGTCTGGAAAGGAACCTTGAAAGTAACAGTGTACTTAGAGAAGTAACCTACGGTACCAGACCAAAGACAGAGATCTGAAGAGACCAAGGCGAAAACATCTGATCACTTAACCTTAACGGAACAAGGAACAAAAGGTATACTCCCACTAGGCGAGCTACGTAACAGACCTCAGGAGAGAGGGCTATAGAAAGAGATCTGAACTCTCGCCTACTGCGATAATGGTGCTCTCAGTTGCGGAAATAATCTATTGGTTACGTAAGAGGAAAAAGAAGAGATGGACTGCACGAGCGTTGAGCTCTTCGATTCGAGATTGAGAGACAAATTCGTGATTAGAAATTCCACCTGGCCAGCAGCGGGCCGTTGACTTTAAGAAAGTTGGTAGGAGAATTAACTCGATTCTCGGAGATATTGTGACTAAGATGACTATGCGCAAATGAGGATAAATGCCAGGGGAAATACAAATCTGTACGTTATCAAATTAGGGCTACATTTGCATAGAAATGAGTCATATCTTAAAGTCAGGTAGACAGAATGACTGGAATAGGCCCAGGACTCGAAAGGATCAGAATAGCTTTCTGTGTATTTCTTAGCCTAAAACTGCGTGGGATCTGGCGCATCTCTTACGGAGTGAACCCCCGCTCAGATCTCCAAGTGATGCATAATCCTATGGCAAAGCTCTCTATGAGTCGTGCAATAACATTCTGTTTCAATAATGGATACAACCTGTATGAACTAGGCTATAAGACGAAATTGCTAAGTTCGGCCCGATATGACTCGCAGAGGCTTCCGGCTCAATCGAAATTCATAGCCTTGAGCTGATAAAAAGTGGTGTAGGAAGCCATTTTAATCCCGTGAGCTTCTAGAAAACAAGAACTTTTTGAAGTTTTTCACTTAAAAAACTCTTAAGTTTATTTTCGCAGATAATTGGTGATCAAAGTCTGATGAGAAGAAATTGACTTGAAAGGTGTTTTTACAGTGAAGCTGCTGGTGAAAACGGAGAATGTTTTTATTACAAAAGTTAGACACACTTGTTGAAATCAAAAATTGAAAACGGATAGACAGTCTAAGATGCCTCGGTGCGACCCAACAGTGATTTCAGCGCGTAGTACCAAACTCGAACATGTTCGCGCGCATGCGTGTGTGGGTGTCTTTTATCAGCTCTTGAAGCAAGAAGCATGAAGGATCGACTGGTTCCTATTCATACGGTTTCGAATAAGGTTCTTCTACTGATATTCACAGGATTGGTAGTGACAATTCACAAGTTCTATTCCAACATCTACGCAAAATCAAAATGGACAAAGCGCTTCGGAAAGACACAACTCGTGCTGAGTCTAGAAGTTTGAACAGACCGAGGAAAGGTTGTTAGTTGATGCTAAAAAGACTGGTTAGAGAAACTGAAAGGCTTCATGCTCGACCAGATAGGAATCGAAAATCCTCTCCCCTTTTTTCCTGCACATTAATTTAAAAGGAAAGGAGCCTAATAGCATAGAGAAGCAATCTAGCAGAAGGCTGTGGAAACCGAGAGTAACAGACTGCTGATCAGGATTTTGAACGGATTTGATGTAGAGATTAGACACAGAAGCAAATCCAAAAAGCATCCACCCTCAAGCGGTGTTTCTAATAACAGAGAGCTCGGCTGGATGTTTTATAGACTTGTAATTCCACCTGCTCTAGACTAACGACTTGACGAATTGTGATGGAGAGAGCCTTCAGTGTGGGATGTAAATTAACTGATAAGAGAATTATTAATGGCAAATCACGGCTAATTTTATCAGCGCAGCGGAAAGAGATCATAATTTGTTGGAAAACTGCTGTCTGTGTGTGGCGCAAAGTACAGCTCGTGTCTTGCCCTGATCGTGTGGTCTGGGTCTTTGTAACCCTTATTGCTACAGTTAACTACCTTTGAGCCGTTTGGTGAAGAGATTTGTGTTCAGCTAGAGGGTTTTAAAGGAAAAAACAAACTTGTTAGCATGCTGCGGCGACCGTTGATAATCTCCCACTAACTTCTAGAATGTCTAGCCCGCAACATTCAGATCTCATAAAGAAACCTCTCATCTTTCCAATATCGCTCTTTGCTCAACAAACTGTCTATCTTCCTCCCACTACACTAACCCCTCTGAAACTTACCAGCATTCTCCAGATGAGGAGTAGAACCCAGGAGTGGGTTGGCCTGTGCGCAGCTCATCTCAACGTAGCCGGAGTCCTATGATTCATTGTTTTTGGGTCAGTTTCCAACAAACCTGTAATGAAACTTGAGATAGGTTCCGTGGACTGGGAGTATTTGAGTCGTAGAGATGAGTCGAGGAGCCGCGACGTCCGTAGCGACCTGTTGCTTGTTTCAGTGCCAAGTATATGGGATCGGGTAGTTCTGAAAACGAGGAGGCATGAGGCTTGTGTGACAGAGAGACTGAGGGTCTTCATTGGTCCAGCTTAAGTGATATATTTCTTCTGTTTTGAGGGGATTCCACGCCATTTCTCTATCCTCGACTCCTGTATTGAGAGCAAAGTATAATAACACTTGCGCATGCGTGTCAAAGCCAATTACACCTCATCGTACATATCTTGGGTAAGATTGATGAGCAGCGAACGTGCCAAGAAGGAAGGAAAGAGTGATCTTTAATTACGCGGCAATAACCAATGAAGTAGGGATTATTGTAGGGAAACAACTATAATAACGGTCATGATCCAATCGCTCGAATAGCTGGTTTTCCATATAGTCGAACTATTGCCAAGCTGTCAACATGCTCCTATGTCTTTTGAAAGTGAAGCTCTGTTGAATCTCTCGATCATTTGCCATGTTCAGAGTCCAAAAAATTGTGCGTAGCGTTACGCGGTAGTTTGATTCCGCGTTGGCTTAGTGCGCGCTTAAAAAAATTAAAATCGCCCTTTCTCGGCTCCGGTTTATCCAGTTGCTCTCAAATATTGTCCCATAGTTTTAACCACCTACAATAACCTAGAAATAAAGTTTGGGATCAATAGACTAGAAAATAAATTTTTTTTAAATGAATCATTTTTCATTGTTAGATTGACCCCATACTTTGGCTAGAAGTTCAGAAACCGTCGGATTCCTTGCGCGAAGACTTTCTCAATTTTTAGACTTTCTCGAATTCTACTGTCCAGTTTTTGGGGCTATTCGTACATAAAAGTCTAGCGTCATCGAACAAGTATCCTCTCTCTGTTTCTACAGACTTCTTATCTCTCTTTCCACCCTCACTGTTCCGGCCTTTAACCTTCTCAGACATAATTAATTCCTGCAGATTTAATCTTTCCTCTAGCCGGGAGAGCAGGCTCGCTGAGAGCCCGAAAATTGTCTGGAGACCGAAAAATCATCCAAACAGAACAGCAAAACATTTCCTAGGCATTCATGTTTCTGTTAATCATGGTCTTTTGAATTGTCCCATGTCAACTGGAGCATTAGATGATCGCAAACCGAGCCTATTTAAAGGCCATCCAGCAACTAAATTTAGAATTTTTCAAAGTAGTCGTTTAAGCGTGACAATAATATTGCTGTCAGCGCGTGTGTCTGATGGATTAGGTCAGCAATGCAAAATAACTGGACGAAAAAGTCTCACTTCTGTTCCTCTTTGTGTTTTTGGATTTCTGCAAAAATGTAACTGCCGCTGACATGTTTTGGTGAATACACATGTTTTTCCTATTTCCATACCGCAAAATGACCGTGGCTAATTGCTTGAGACACTACTAAGCTGGTCTCTTGTTTCGTGATAGGAATTAGAGCCACGCGGAACGAGAAGAAGTCAAAAACAGCAGCTCTTCCGGGGATTACTTTTTAGTAGGAAACCATCCGAATCATGAAAACGATAGAGACAAGGATAAATGAACTTGAGCTTTTTTGCTTCTTCGTTTTTGTCTTTGCTTCACCACTGCCAGCGGAAGTGTGTCGCCCTCCTCACTAGTCTAAATTATTCTCTCCCACTTCCCCCTAACTTGCTCTAGTTCCTGGATTCTCGTTCTCTATGCGTGTTCCAAATACACGATGTTGACCTCAATCATCCCAGTGACATGTTCCTCAATTCTTTTTTATAAACCAGCTGCCAGAAATAATAGGTTTGGAGCATCTCTTACGCATGCAAATCCGAGAGAACATGGGTTCTTTGATCATGCGGCGAGGGAGGAAATTGAGAACTTTCTCGCGTCATTATGAGATAACTGCTGTATTTAGTGGGACGACAGAAAGATCATCTGGTTGACTTAACTTTCTTCTCTGATCCTACCAACTACACCCTCTGTATTTGTTTTGCATCTGGCTCAAATTGCCTGGCTGTGAACGGTGGTTCTCAGAAGAAGCTGAATGGATAATAAGTGGAAGTAAACAGACTGGGAGGGATACACCCTGACTGGTGTCTCATTGGGAAAGAGAGACACGCCAAAATACAAAATAGTGGGCAAATATTTGGGTCTGACATGGAGAAACGCGAAAATTTTCAAAGAAAACAACTACAAAGAAGTTTGACGCCAGTTTAGGCAATTTAGGAAATTGAACTCGATTTTCAAGATTTGGGCAGGGCTTTGAAACAGAGAAGAACAATCGGACCGGGCGAAAGACCAAAATCGTGAGAGACTGGAAGTGGCTCAGAGCTTGTTCACAGGATCTGTACAAATGTTAACATCACCATCGTCAGGTTGTGGACACATACTGCTCGGATTAGGCTATGTTCTAGCTGGTTGAAGCTATGTTTGGATTGTGGGGTTTTGAATACTTCACCGCTATTTTCGAGAGTTCGGTTCTGGCCAAAGCTTTGATCTTGCTAAGTACGAGTTTCTACAGTCGAGTGACCAAAGGAAAATTCGGACCAGATCCTGTTAAATGAAAATGGCGCTGGTGGTTTTAGCGGCTTTCTGTATCGCCCACGTTTCTACCCATCCACGACTGTCTCTGAAACCTCCATTTCCAGGCTAATCTTTTGACACAATCTTAATGTACCATCATCCTGATGATCCTAGTGTACCCACACCTTACTTCTGTCTAAAATTGACAGCTTCACCTTTTCACTATTACTCCTTTCTTGTTTTCTACTATACAAAACAAAACTCACTGATTCCTACTCATGTATCTTGTTGTTGCATGTTCCCTCTTTTGACCACCGTTTAGCTCTCCATTCATAAGCATTGAGAGTCTATTGCATAGAACGCATCCTCAACCATTGAAAAATGTCTACGTAATCAAGCCCTATAAGCCTTCCAGCTATGAACCCCGGGTCTTAAAATACCAAGAACCCACCTTCAATTTCTCTGCTCGGCGTGGACTCGTTGCTGCCGTTGTACATCTCCCGCTCTCTCTGTAAACGGTAGCTCAGATCGGACTGATTGGCGCGGCGTAGGAATCGTTTTGGGAGTTCACCGGCCCTTGGGAGCATTCTCCGAGTCGGAGTACAAGTTCCCGGTGTGTTTTGTGGAGTAGTTATGCCTCCTCCTACTCGTCCGACTCGATATGAATATAGATCAGGCTGGGAGAGACGCGCATGTGGAGATCGGACGGCCTGTTGGTGTCCGACCCCGGCACAAAACGGTAGCTGACGACCACCAGTACCAATACACATGGCGGCGGAAGTCATGGCGGCCACTGACTGCCTCCGGGCTCCCACAGTCATTTGCGGAGACTGTGGAAGGGACATTCGTCGGTTGGCCATGGTAGTGAATATTGCAGGCGAATGTTTCAAAGCCTATAGGGTCAGTGGGAAAGGGGCGGTCTCTCTCGGCAGTAGGAGAGACTGATTAGAGCAGCAGCTAGCATACGCCTTTTCATTATGGACGACGCGAAAGAGAGCTCTAGAGCAGAACGCGTCTAAGTTAAAAAGCCAAAAAGAAAGAGTACTTGAGACAGGGGGGAGGTTAATGAGAAGCAGACAAAGTTTTAAGCTAGGCAAGAGGGTCAAAAGGAGACTTCTGAGAGCTAACAAGGTTTAAGAGGGCAATTTCTGCAAGGAACCGTCATCTTTGAGCAGCTAGATATGGCTTCTTGGGCAGGCTAATAAGAAGAAGGGATAGGAGAACAGGTTTCTGGATCTACAGTAATCCTTCCAAGACAGTTAATTCTTTCTACACTGGTTCAGCCTACAGTTTGAGAATTAGCAATTAGAAGTTCTCTTCCAGCGTGAATGAGAACTTTGAGGATCCTATTGCATTGCTATATCGTTATAACCCGACTCCAGATGATTCAGCAATGGAAGTAAACTGGTGAGCCTACTCCAATTTTTATGGTAAATGTACAGTTTTGCACAGGAACACTTCTGAAGGTTTTAATTTGTTTTTCCGCACTGTTGCTCAGAAGATCCCATATTGGTAAGGAACATCCTCCACAGTAGTGCTCGCCACTTTTATGCTTGAGATCAAACTCTAAATGGTTCAATGGTTCAATCCTGGTTCTGTAGCTACCCTTTCTTAGTCTGAAAAGATAGCGAAGAACTGTGTGTCGGTGCTACGGGACGGCTAGTTAAGGTTTGCAGGAAAAAGCTTAAAAAATTCGTAATTGTCTCTATTGTATTTGCCTCACAGTAGTGGCCTACTCTGAAGTAAAGAGGAAAAGGACTAGATTCGACGTTCTAATAGAGCTTCCAGGAGCATGTAGGGGAAGTATAGCACCCTTTTTCTTTCGGCAAGTCTCCTGAGAACGAATCTCAAGCTGTGTATGTGCTCGAAATGGGACATATAAAGTTCTTTTTCTGCGGAACTCGGAACGACTCCGGGCTGCGCGGGTGGCTCTCCTGCTTCGCCATGCTTTCCACATGCACCACCGCTAAAATTATAGTATTTGCAGCCATTTTTAGTGCCCCAACTCTGTCTCGGCCGTCGCGATGGAATTACTCCTCCGAGAGTCGTGATCTGGAGGGTATATTTCCTGAATGCGAGTGAGAGACGCTGGACATTCTTTCATCTTTCTTCCGTTTTCTTGAAGAAATCTGATAGGGTCATGGGAATGTGTGGTCTCATCCTCTCCCTGAGAGATATCAATGACTTTGTGCGCGGGTGCTAAGGATATTTTTGAAGAAGCGGTTTTCTAGTGGGTGGATAACCACCAGAGATATGAGTGTGGGAGCAAACTGCCCACAGATTTGTGATCCAGCTGATCAAACAGGACTGTATGTACCGTATTCTAATCGGGTTCAATAGAATCAGGTTTGTCCGACCCCAATAAAGAATGGAGGAAGATTGACCTTTCTGCTCTGCCAAGAAACCATCAAACGCTGTCTGGAGACGCGACCCTGAGATCTCAGGGTACACTAGAACACTTCTCTTCCCAGCCTGTTTCAAGAACTGTACGAATGAAATAGCAGAGCAGTGACGAATGAAAGCAATTTTAAGAAAAGTCTCTGGCTCGTTCTAACTACTGTAGCCCTTTCTCGTCAGCTACTGGGACTATGGACCCCCTATACCACCAGATACTAACGAGTTAAGAGTTCTATGCTTTGGTTTTCTGGTTCGACCACCTTGGGATACTCGGATCTCTACAGAAATCCATCTCATTTACAAAAACTGTAAACTTACACTGTGACTCAGTACTCTCCTATGAAGTGGTAACCGAAAACGATGGAGTCCCTGTGCCACACGTATCACGGTGGACCATTTCCTCTTAGCCTGACTCTGCTCGGGCAGGTTAGCCGGTGTCGATTCTTTTGAGCTCATCGAGTCCGAAGTCTCTGAAAATTTATTCTTAGCCCCATAATTCGAGTATTATTGTTGACTGGCGTCATGAAATAAGAACATGTCTGTGAGTGAAAATCAAATCACAATTTCGTCCTCTTGATCTCTCTCTTGTTGGCCCTTCCCAGAGAATCAAACCACTTGACCAAAGTCTCTGGAAAAAATGCGTAAATTCAAGGGACCCCGAGAAAGATCCTTCTCTCATGCAAATAGTGACATAATTCGTGAAAGGGGGATTATTTCCAGGGGGTCTCCCTCCCTCGAGAGAGAGAGAGAGAGACCCACTGCGCGTTATTTTGACATGTTAGCTGTCAATTAGCACAGCATTTAGGAGTGTTTCTTCTGTTTCCAGATGTGTTTACTTGGTCGTAACTTTTCATATCTCTCCGAAAATTGATCTGTTTATTTTCTAGAGGCAAAAACTCGTCT
This sequence comes from Oscheius tipulae, assembly GCA_037178975.1. NCBI lineage: Eukaryota > Metazoa > Nematoda > Chromadorea > Rhabditida > Rhabditidae > Oscheius > Oscheius tipulae. Next base: position 8,218,935 of record JASJZH010000004.1, on the reverse strand, counting down.
GAATGAAACTAACTGAGACAAAGTTCAGTGAACTTTAGGAGATGGATGTTTTTGCACTGATTTGAGAGCTAAATTACAGAGGCGAAGCATAGAGTGATGCAAAGAGAAGAAGCATGAGCGATTACTGGGGATGGCGTCTTTGAACAAAATTTCTCGGTCAGGAAAAAACTTGTTATTGGGTAATTTTCATCAGTAATGAAGGGTTGGAGCAGTTAGGAAAGATCGGCTTGAATCTTTACGAACTTCAGAGCTCAGAGAACAAATTTTTCAGTTGAAACTGCAGTCGACTACAGTAAGAAACTTTTACAAAACAGATTGTCAGACAGCACGTCGCGCCCATATCATATTGGCGAACCGTGAAATATCGTGGTTTAGAAGCAAAGGTCAATTCAAAAGTTATTCGAGTTAGTATGATGATGGTTTAGTAACAGAGCATGATTCGCCATTTTTGGAAGCAACGAATCAGAAAAAAGAGATTGGAAATTGAACTAGAGCCTTTCAACGTATGAGTGAGCTTTTGATTTGACCGAGACGGGAGTCCAAAATGTAAGGACTGTAAGGTTTTAACAAGATTCAAAAGAAAACTATATTCAAGCATTGGAAAAGTTAAGGCTGTAGTCTCTCCTCGACGTCAATCTGATCTCCAAAAACCAAGTAAATGTCAACCTTCACAGCTTGAAAAACATTGTATCCAGGAAACGGGATGGGACCCGGAAAATGACGGGCCAAATGGGTTTCCTGGAAAAGGTCGCCGACTTTTCCCGTCTCTTTCTAATTAAAAAAGGAGAAGATCTTTGTTCAAGGTCCTAAAGCGCTTTTCGAGGTATTGTTATGAAAAATGAGAAGGCTATTGACACCCGAGGAAGAAGAAGAACGGAAACACTGAAAAAGGATAGTTAAAAGGAACTCGAGGCAGGAGAAGAGACAGCTAATTAGGGCTTATTTATATCCCATACCTTCTGGAACCGCGAAGAGACAAAGCATCGCTCTGTGTCGGGTGGTCTTAGGATCTGGTCTTGAACTTTTGGTGGGTATTTGGTTACATAGTTGGGTCAAGGGTCTTTGGGAAAATGCCTGGAATCACATGCTTTGGCTGGTAATATCTCTCAGAATCTTTTTTTCTTGTAAGTAAGTGAATATTTAGTCTCTTGCAAGCAGTAAACAGTTTAGCGAAACCACCCACAAGATATATATTTGGGGAAAGGTGGGTAAATAAATGATTAACATAGTGGTATAGGATTTCCTACCTATAATATCATAGTCTGGGTCCGGGGGATCAAAAGAGTAGTCAGGGTTCTTTCATGTAGACTAACGTGTTTTGAGCAAAGTTTATGAGAAGTAACATCTGGAAGACTAGGAGAACAGGAATTGTTCAAGGGGGTCAAGTTAGATAGGAAACTTGGTTAGATTGAGGAGTAGCGAAAGCTAGAAAACAACAATTATTCATTTTTATATTCGGACATAAACAGCTCGTGAGTTACTGCCGCTGGTCAAGTTGGATTCGTTTCGAAAAAAGGAGGAAACCTGGGTTGCGGCAAAGACAAGTTCTTGTTAGTTAGAAGCCAAAAAGGATTTGAAGCGGCACGTTTTTACCAGTACAGTAAGGGAAGGCCCGAGTGGTGATTAAAGATTCAATGGTTTCAGGGCTATGACACTAACTTTCAAGGGTCGATATCGAGCCCTTCTCCATCTTAGGAACTCCTAGAATGTTGGTTATTCTATATATCCGAACCTGATAGTGACAACAGAAAGATTAAAAAGTTCATAAAGTACATCTAAAGGAAGGGCGCTACTCTTTCAGCTAATAAAACTCTGATAGGCAAAATTGTGAATCTTGAACGATAACGAATCATAGCATCTTTTGAACATCTATCTCTGTGATCAATATCGGTATCATTGAATCTTTCCTGTAAGTTAAAACAGACAGTTTCAATTGCTTATGTGGCATCACAATCTCGCTAACGTAATCAAGAGGAGTAAATAGTTTTCATGGTCACAGCCCTCCTGAATGTTAAGCAATATGAGACAGAAAGAAAGTCGCTCGCACAACCGACTGAACTTCCAAGTCTCACTTTCAGTTTACTGCTTTACGCCACGAAAAAAGCTGTGCAGTCGCGTGCTTTTGCCTCTTTTTCAGTCGAGTAGTTTAACTCTTACCCAGCACGACAAACTTCCTCCCAAGCCCCCGTGTTTACCGATTTATTTTGTGGTCAAGAAGCTCGAATCTCATAAAAATCGCCTAGTCGACAACATGTGTTATTAAACCGGACAATGAAAATCACAAGCTGCCGTAAAGTCCCTGCCCGAGAGTCAGAGATTTCTCACTCTCGATTCTATGTCGTGATATTGGAAACGGATGGCTTGAATCAACGGAAAACAGCAGGGAGATCAAAACAACTATTGGAATAGCCCAGAGATTACTTCCAGACAAGGAGCTGACAGCTGGGAAGAGATCGAGTGGGCCTATTTGCACACAGGAGGGCGAGAAAAGAAGTGGGAAAACAAAAGATCCCTCTTGATCTTGCGTGGGGGTCGAAACGCGAAGTGGCCGGGTATGATAGGCCGAAAGGATAGACTAAAGTAGTTTGAAGCACTGAAGAGCTACCCAACTAACAAGACGGGCTTTGCTGAATCAAGTATTTTACTAGATCCACAGAAAGCATATAAATGACGAATTGATGTGGTCTCATTGTTTTGATCTGTTAAGGCAATCACAAAACCCTGCGATTAGTGTGAGTGGTATAGGGAAAGTCTAGAACATGATACAAGTTTTGAAAAGTGTTGTTCAGCTAACAGAATATCATAGGATTTGTCGATGCACGCAAAAAACTTGCGAAGTTAAACAAAGGCTTTTAAACATCTGCCAGAACTTCCGATAAGACTTCACGTAGCAAACGGTGTGTAGGAAAGGAAGGAGCTGTGATATCGTGGAAAGACTACAGATCTTTGCAAAAGTCTCAAGATTAGAATTTCCTGCTATCATATACTGTGCTCTTACTCTCTTTCTCCTCAACAAACTAGCTTCCCTTAGAGTCTAACGAGCCCAACTAGTCGAGGATGACTATGGTAGTTTGACTAATTCTTAGCTCGTCTCATGCAAAGTGATGAATTTTCCCATCTAGTTTTTCCACTCAACCCACTTAAAGAAGGCCTGCGGCCAAGGTTCATCCAAAAGAGATTGAGGTTACAAGAAAAATGAAGGAAGGAAAGACTAAAATAGCTAGCCAGTATTCTAATAAGAAGTGTTTTCTGGATGTAGGCTAATCTGGTGAACTCAGCTACTTCCAGAAAAGAGGCAGAGATAAACATGGGTGTGTGGGGGCTGTGAAGAAATGACTCGCGATCCGGCTTCATTAAAATTTTACTACTTGAGGGGAGGAGAAGAGCCTAAAGACTAACCTCGAAGTAGCCGATGAATTTCGGATAGACTGCGAGTGCACTTCTCGAGAGCCATGCTGCATTGAGGTTGTGCTCTGGACTGCAGCTGGGTGATTGTGTAAGTGAGGGTGGGGAGTGAGGAACACCGCAGGCGTCTCTCAGACGAGAGAGAGAGAGACAAAACAGCAAAACTACTTACTAATTGCCTATTAGCTGGTGGGGGAGTATAGCTGTCAGGGTGGCTGGGAAGATGTATAGTTGAGGGTGTGTTGGGAGGAGAACAATAGTAATGATTGGGAGAAACAAAAGAAAGTTGGCATTGGAACAGAGAGAAAGGGAGGCCTACTTTAAAAGTAACAGCCTTTGTTCTCAGGTCGCTTTTAGGAGCTCGTGAAGCTGGAAGTAACCAGGGAGTCAAGAGAAATGACATGGGAAAGCCTGACGAGAAAAGCTAGGGAGAAGGCTCCATGGATTCTTCCAACTTGCCCCGATTAGACGTAAACAGCGACCGGAAAATATGTCCTTGACCAAATTCCAATTCAAAGATCCTTAGAGCAGTCAAACGAGAGTCAGAACGATTCACTATGGTTCAAAGTTGAACTTATCGAGCACTCGCTGTAAGATAGAACATCTTAGAAAAGGACTTCGTTATTTTTAAAGTTTGACAATTCAAAGCTTTCCACTGTATTATATGGAAATCCGGTTAAAAAGGCATGTGTCAGCTGTTGAGAATATTGATAAGAAACTTCCAAAAATCTTCTTTACAAAGTGTCTGCAGAAGGGAGACGCGGGAAGGAACCAGACAAACCGCTGCTTTCCCGAACAAAGAGGAAAAGACTGACGCAGTTCAATTCTTCATTCTGCAGCCTAATTGAATGAGAGAAGTATAAAGAGAACCTTACTTATTTTGAGCAGTGCTGACGGCAGACAGAAAAACACCTTATAAACCCAAGAAAGTGTTTATAAGTTGACCAACTAGTTAGGGAAGCAACATCAAACACCTCTACATTAGCATTAGTTGCTTTCTCCCAAGCTTTGATCACAAGCTCAAGGTGTAAAAATCACGGAAGTTGTTCTCGTGGTTAATCAATCTAGCACAGGTAGTTGATAGGGTAGGAGGCGAGAGTATTGCAAAAGGCTCCAATTTTCTAGGAAAAAGAAAATTGTTCTCATTGACGCAAGCCAAGTGGAAAAATTGGAACAAATGGCCGGCTATTTGTCAGTTATTTGTCTCGAATTTTGTGTGATTAATGTGGTGAACATGGGTTAGCGACTGATTGACGGAGGTTATAATTGATCTTGTTTGTGAGCTTCGGGGACTGGCAGACACGAGTACGGTATGTTTGGAAAAATATTTTCAAGGCTCAATGCTTCACAGGACTCCTGGAAATGTCCTACGGTTGGAATTGTCCTCAGCATATCTGGACAAGGATCCAAAACGATCTATTATGCTAGGAGTTCATCCTCTTCTCTACATACCCAAAAAAGGATCATCCGGCTCAGTTTGTGATCCAAGGCGCGCTACTTCTGCGTATACTAGTCTCATCACTCGCAAACAGCGTCTGTAGAGATTTCCATGGGATATCACATACCAGTTCAAAAATCGGACCATACAGTGAATGTTGCTATAGGGTCACGCGATGGTTCAAGTAACAAAAACGGGAAACTATGAAAAAGCGACTGAGAATATACGAAACAGTAGAGGGATTTTCAAGAGCCAAGACTTCACAAACATTAAGAAAGCACGAATAGCAGCAATTGCCCAAGTTTGTACCTGGTTCCACCTAAGCACAAAAACACCTTCAAAGTCGGTCCGATAATCTAATGGCACAGGCCGTAAAAAGGTTCAAAAGCTTGGAAGTGACTGAGGATCTCTTTCAACAAGATATTTCAAAGAAATGGCAGACCCTCAAAATGCCAGCTTCTTCATTCTCTGAACTTTCTCTCTCCTCCAGACCTTCTGCTGCCGCGTTACGTAACCTCCACCCTCACTTTACACTCGTCGTAAAGTGTGGCACGAAGAGCATTTTCCTGCACAGCTGAATCAGCTGTCGGCAGTCATAACAGGGGGAATCGGCCGGGAAGCCCATTGGATTTATTGCTCTTGTTTAGAAAACAAGTGAAGAAGATCATAAAGTGTACTTACTTCTCGGAGACAGAGGAAAACACTGTAGCATTTCGTATCTATGCGGAGCCGAGGGCTGAATGACTCTCGTCAAAAGAGCCTGCGCATTATTTTCCGAAGGGATTTGGATCATCTGTCACGATATCCCCACTATATGATTATTATAATGTGGCTGCCCACCACCCTCAATTGATGAGAAAAAAATCGCCTAAGATTTTGGAAGAGCACGCAACAATTTTTTGGTCTGGACCCATTTTGAAGATACTACACACGAATTCTAAGAACCCGAAGCCAACTTCCGGTCATCAGAGATGGCGACAGCCTCAGCAGATTTATGAGGGTGTCACATTCCGAGATGTTACAGCCTGGAACCCCGTTCGTCTGCTCGCACTCTTTGCATATCCGATTGCATAATGTGTCAAAGAGAGAACAGACGTGGATTTAGAGGGAAAAGTCAGGGTCGGATTCAATTTTAAGCTAGAAGACTAGAGAAATTGAGGAAACTTAATGATCCTCGGCTTTGATACACGAAGAACACAGAGCACTCGTCCCTTGAAGAGGTAGGGAACAAAAAGCTTGTAGCACATGAGAGAGACAATGGACTACCAACACGAAGCCCGACACTTGAAAATAGGTAAGACCTACTGAAATAAAATTGATGCAGTTTGCAGTTTTCGTGCGCTTTATGTTTCTGCCTAGACAGCATAGGAGCGAGTATCTCACAAATAGATACAGTAAACCGAAGTTCTGATGGTTGTTTTGAAATTAACGAGTAATTTTGGAATTGCCGAGAATGAGTGCACGGAGTTCTGAACAGGGTTTATACACTAGATCAAGGACAGACACAATCAGATAGAAGAATATTCACTGTCATCGGTTACAGGTTTCGCCAAAAAACTGTGAATAGCAGAAAACTGTTTTCGAACACATGACCCACATGATCATGTTATATCATAAGAAGGAGTCCTAGCGTGAAACACGCTTGTTTTTGCAACCCGTTTTGAATGATTCCCACTACTTATTCATTTTCTCAAACAGATGACTAAGAAGAAAAATATGCTCACTTGATCGAAAGGTACTTATACATTTAGTTTGTTGAAATGACGGCATTCTACCTATGGATTGGGCAAAGTATGGTTGGAGCCATAAATGCTGGACAAGGCTGAACAAACCCACTTTCCGGAAAAGAGCAAATTGAAACTGATTTCGAAAGCGCTAATGTCCGGATATAGCCTGGCACATCCTGGTAAGGGCTAGTAGATAAATGCGGGAAGTCAATTAGAGACCTGCTTCTGGGGATAGAAAGATGGAAGAAGGCTTGAAAAGTTTCAAAAAGGACAGAAAGAAGCTACAACTTAAAGCTGAAAGTTTAGTAAAGTCCGCCGTCAACGCCCGTGGGGTCACTTGGTCAGCTGTAAAAAAGAGGACACCTCGGAGTTTGTTGTCTCTCTGCTGTGTTTGCTGAACAATATACACATTGAGTGTTCGGAAACTGAGCAGTATGTTGCAATTTTAATCATGCATTACCCAGAATGACCCCATGTCACTCTGTCTGTCTGCCAATCAGGAACGCTACGTCAGCAGAACATTTCACACAGTAGCCACGAGTAAAAAGCAATAGACGTACCTGCGCTCCTTCAAGAACTGTTTCTCTATTCATTGACGTCCTTCAATAGCGATGTCCGTCTACCAGGAAAAGGCAGTACTGTTCTAACTCGTCTGGTTTGATTGCCTTGTGCCTGCCCTTGACATCCATAAGAATACTATGTGTAGCCAGTCTTTGTTACGTAACAACCGATGATCGGGGACTCTAGCAAGAAGGACGTGTCTGACTAGGCTAACTCCCCGAACGGATGTTTTTCACTCTCTCTCTAAGATAATCCAGGTTAGGAGATAGCTTTGCTCAGCCCTTTATGAGTTACATGGTGAAAAAAAGTACAACAAGTCGATAAGAAACACATTCCTCCGACTCCTCCTCCTCCTCGTTTGTGGCGCGGTTACTGTTCGCAGCAGAAGACATTGAAGTTCTGTTGTCGAGCCAGCAGAGTTATTTCTATCGGTCCGGGTAGACTTGCCACAAATAAGCGAAGTAGTCAAACCAATGAGGATGTCGTCCATCTCCTGGAAAGTCACTACTGCGAATAAGCATAGCTTCTGCATGCTGCAAAGGCTTAGGGTTGACTTGACAAACTTAGACTCGACATGCCAGATGTGTGCCGCATTACTGGCTTTCTCGTGCAGAGAAGAGGATAAGGTTCAGGATTAGTCCCCGCTGTGATCATAAGTTCGCGCACAGCGCGAAAAGAAAGAACCTATGGTCGCTTGATTGAAATCTACCACTTGCCTTAAACAAAACTACAGTTCTAAATCTAATAGTGACCACTAGGCTCTGAAGTCTTCCAAATAGAAATCCTACTCACAATCAGATGTCAGATGGTTTATGAACTAGTGAGAGCTACACATTATCACTTTTTTACGGTTACGTATAGACAACCTAACTCACTATCTGAGACAAGTAGGTGCAGGTGGAAGGAAAGAAATAAATTACTAATTGCACTGCTACTGTCTGCGACACGGTACGGCTACAACCGGCTACAGCCTCCAATGCTTCAATAAGGATTAAACTCATGTTAACCTTGATAAAACTGTATCCCATTAATTCTGAAATCAACGCACCATACCATCAATCAACTCTTCCTATGAGGCAAACCTGTTGTCCTGTTTTCAGTGAGTTGTCCTAGTAGCTGGACCCTCCGTGATGTCAACATGTTCGTCCGCTCAAAACTGTGACGCTATGAGTTTCACTCTGGCATCAATTCACAGTCAAGAAGAAAATGACTTTTCAAGCGGTACAGTGTCACTTTTCCAAAGTAAACACTGCTCAGCTTCAAAATCCGATGCTTACTCTTGGATCGATATAGAGCACACTAATCAGAAACCGACCACTTTTATGTGCTCAGACTACTCCGCTGTAGGCTCTTATACCAATTGGAAAGTCGGTGAACCTACTAACTTAGTGACTGAAACAATATGGAGTGGTAGTGTTGAATCACATAATCGACAAGACTAGATCAATATTGTAACAGGGAGTGGAACCTGGAGATTGTTTGGGACCGAGTCTACCGTACACTTGTGCACAGTTAGCTACTGCAGGATAAAGTTTTTTTTTCGTTCTTCCCACAGCTGTTTATTATTACAGCTAGATCTGTATTTCGGTAAATATAAAAGTACACTTTTAGTAAAAAGCCTTTATGGTTCTACTGCAAATCGGATTAAGACGAACTAACTGCTATTTATTAACTATGGAACTAGGATTTTGTTGCTGCTGCTGAAGACTGGGAAGCTTCCTTGTTTGAGTCTTTACCGTCCGTAGCGTAGCCTCTCGGAGTCGTGTATGTAGTGAATAAATTTCTGTAGCATTTGACGTCTTTTCTCTTTGGAAAGATGTGAAAAACGTTGCGCGACACTCAAATTGGAGTAGCCAGGTTTTCTGTGACCGTGTAACCGGTCTGTGAGACAGGAGGAGACTCCCGGTAAATACCTGTAAACTGGAAGTATTGACTTTGCTAATTTTCGCCACATCGGCATATTTTTTTTTAATAATTAAAACCGTTTTGTGCACTAGTCTTGTGTGTTTCGCCAAGGTGAGTACAAATTTGTCAAATGTTATCTAGGACAATACTTGATATCCGCGACAAATCTATTTAGAGATAGGGCAGTGACTTTATGTCACAAAAAATATGATTTGGAAAAATATTATTTCCCCTCCCAAGAATGCAAAACTTACAGTAAAATACTAAAGACAATAAGATAGATAGTTAGTCTAAGACGAGACATGGATGCGTAGAAAGAAAAAGCTTTTTTAATAAACGCAAGGCTCACTTGGTATTTATACTGGTTACGAAGTTAAAAACAGGCGGAAACGTGCGAGTGTCATCATTGAGATGATACCCTCGATTAATCTAGCGTTAAAAAGGCCGTCATCGTGCTGAAAATAGCCAATGAGGAACCGCGTAGCAATGATAAACATAGAATTATAAAAGCAAAAGTCAAACGAATAGACTAATCGCAACATTTTTGGCTTGCGATTAATAATCAATCGCACCCGATTTTGGTAATCGCCCATCCCTGCTTCCAACGTACTGCATCATAGGTATCCTCACTACACGGTTTATCTTACAATAGCATTTCTTTTGGTTCTCGAGGAACGCTTCAAAAATCTATAGAGTTAAAAAACTTCGTGGCAATTCAGGAGCTGTTTTCAAAAAGCCAAGCTGTTTCCTGGCCTCTAATATACAAACTGGTAGGCAGGTCGGCACCTTCATTTTTTCTCTTTCTTCCGAGTTGCTAACTACTTGTTCTTTCGTCTCATCTTCGTACTCGATTTCCAACAGAGCGTGTTTGTATCTTTGCTTTTTAGGTATCACAAGCTGGCCAGAACGCTGGAGATCCACACACGTCCCTAGTTCTAGAACCCCCTAGAACATTTTTAAGAAAAAGTGAAAATTATTTAACTTGTAAAAAAAAGTAAACAAAAAGGTCTCGAAGAGTTGAAGAGTTTGAAATAGTTTTAAAGTGACAAGCGTCTGATCTGATTTTTAGAAAACAGCTTCCATCCAGACAATCAGCAACTTTCATTGTCCTTCCACTGTTGTTCCTAACCACTAGTTCCTGAAAGCATCCGTCCAGACATCTAACGGTCAGAGTAGACTTCGGCTACCTCGTTTATTCTGAAGTTCCGTGAAACTAATACCAAGAACTTCTGACGATGTTTGCTCGAGTCTCTCTTCTTTGACCATCACGTTGCCTTCATCAGACAGGAGACTTTTTTCAGTACTCCGTCCATTTGTTGTCCAAAGAAGATCAATCTTATCTCTTCTTCAGTAACAGTTACCTGAATTTGAGAATGAATGAAACTTCCAATTAGTTCCATGGAAAAGTTTGAAGTTTGGAAAGTTTGTAATTGGTGCTGTTAATGTCAACTTGCCAAGTCCATCGACTGCGAGCGACTACCTCCGTATACTCGCCAGTCGTCTCCACGATGGTCGCCTTCTTCGAAGCTACTATTGGTAGACTATCAAGGTTAGTTTAATTGTTGATACAGTAGCGCTACCTTTTCTGCCGTATCAAAAGCTGTGTTCGGTAACAGAGAGACAGAGTGACAGAGAGTAGAGAGACACACAGACACAGAGGCAGGGAGACATTCCATGCTTTGTCGTTTCTTTCCCCATTTGCCACTATCTTTTCACAAGACCTTCCCGTTATACCACCACACATCAATTAAGCGAACATCGCCCTTCTCAATTACGAATCTCCCTAACAAGGAGTTGGAGACATTCTAGTTCGCCCAATACTTTTGCAGCGTCTTCCTTCTCCGATGAGTTGGTTAAACGGGAATCATACTAAATCTCCTCCCGCAAAATTGTTGCCACTTTTGAAAAGAGAGCGATTTGATCTCTATCGGGCCTGGTAGTCTTGACCTTGCCATTGACGTCAATGGTCACAGAAGAGCATCACATCATCGATGTTACCAACTGTGTCTCCCCCCAAAACCACACATTTTGGAGATGGTGTTCATCCAAAGTCGGGTACTAATCCAATCGACGAAAGATAAAGGATCACACGACCAGCAAAGCTCGCGTCTCCGTTGATGATTGGCCGTCGAGAAATCCTATCACAGGACAGTTTTCGAAAGACAACAGTCTCTGGGAGTGTTTACACCTCAACGTGGAAATAGACTTTTCTCTGCAAAGGACTGTATAAAATGTACAAAGGGTGACATCATTTCGCCATTTCGGTCTCTCCTGTTTCGACCAGTCAACCTCTGCAAGATCAAAACCCTCCGTTTGGAGAACCTGAACTCCAAGAACCGAAAAAAGAGTTCAATTCTAAATTCTAAGCTTTTTTAACGTTGTAGTTATTCGCTTGACCTTTCGCCCTGTTGCACCAGAATTAGCTTACCCCTAATACAATTTCGATGTCACAGTGGAATGAAAGGTGTGCCCAGCCAGGTGTTTTGTTAGGACAGAAATCAGTGTTTGTTCGAGTTCAGAGGTCTGTGTTCGAGCAAAATGACATGCAATTGGACGAAAAAATAAGACTGTTCGGCTAATACCGAATGGAGAATTCGTGAACCTGGGGTGGGTTCTCGAAACTTGGCATTTTGGCTAACTCTTCGCTACAAAAAGCCTCATTCAAACCATTTGTCCCTCTCGACCCTGTATGAGAAAAGTGTCCGTGATAGGTTTGTTTCGGCTTTGACGTGTCTTGATTTTTGATGCAATATGATCGATAAGAGGGGCCATCGATGCCCTCTAGGCACGTGTGATAACCAATTGACGTAGTAGTCTCTGTGTTTTTCAAAGACTAGGGCTCCGAGCCTTGTAATGTATTTCGAGTTACCTTGACTACTCGAGTTCTCCCCCGTCTCTCTGTATTTTGAACTTTCCAACATCCCTCTTTATCCTCTCCTGACATTATGTCCCCTTGATCGAACGAGAGAGAGTACATGAGAGATCAAATCTGGCACGTTCTCTCTCCCCCGGTATCTCAAACAGCCAGTTCGGTGCACGTCCACCCGGTGCTAATACTATCAAACGGGCCTCGCCGCGACCGAGATCATAGACTTTGAACCAAAAAGTCAGAGAGCCATTCTTTATTAGATTCGGAGGTGACGGGAGTCTGTGTGTGCGGAGAGAATGCTGTAAAAAAGATGGGACAGGTTGGTAGCGGACTGTATCAATTGTTCTTTTGCCCAAGTGACATCAGAAATAGTGGTCGACCAAAAGATTTGTTACGGGTCAAAATGCGCTGTCTGTAATTTATGTTCTTGGGTAGAGTTAGGTTCACGAACATTTAATCCTAATCATATTTTCTAGGGTGATAGACGGGAGGACACACACATAATTTGGTCTGATTCTTTACAGTGGTACTTTTTTAATTTGATTATTTGTCAAGACGAAAGAGATCAAGAACAAGAACCGGTCAGTTGGCAGTTCTGGAGCTGATAGGAAGCCAAGCATCAAAAACAGTTTGTGACCAATATCTCTGTCTCACGGTCTCTCTGTTCTCCCTCAATGACACTGTCTAACTGTCGAATCTACGTTACAGAATATGAGACCACAACGGCGGCGCTGACTATCTCTCTGTCTTTGTCGCTGACATCCCAACTTGTTCCTCATCCAGCTTATTCGCTTATTATCTCTGCCCTATTAGTTCCTTGTTGACAAGTTCCGAACAACTTCCTGCTGTTTTCCATCGCGACTGTCCCATGTGGTTAGGATCTTTCATCGAGGTCAGACTGGTCTCTCCCCTATGCTTTAACTAATCACGGGTTTCCACATTGACAAAACATATCGAGACGAGGAAGCTCGAAGTCTCTGCCTTATTTAGCCATCAATTAGGCAGGACATTCCGGCTGACTCAATCCAGCCAGGTGCTTCCGCCTGATCTCGATCGAGTTCCTTCTTTCCTCATCTCTATAAACGACCACTTCTGACTATCTCTTTGCTCCTTCTGTTTCGAACTCTTGTGTTCTGCAAATTCTTTCTAGGCTGGAAACTTGGTTGTCTGCAGGTCAGCGAGAAGGAGATAGCATCTCCCCTTTTCCAAAACTGACATCATTTTCCTTCTTGGTCCAATGACGGAAGATGATCTTGCTTTAGATTTTTCTCAACAAAAAAAACAGGAACCACAGTGTGTTTATGGGGCATCGAGTTCATCTCGCGATCAATCCAGCTAAACAAATTCATCCCCGCCACGTTTGGTAGAGTTCATTGTTCATCGTAGAGGGAAGAGATCAAAGGTTTTAATCAAAACAACCCCAAGCCGGTCTCCTGCAAAGAAATACCTTCCCTAACACCACAGATCCCGGGAAATCTCGTTTTCCTTGACTGACCGGAATTGGGACACATCTCTATCACGTCATCACCCGTCCAGTCTCGGTAGCTATCAAAATTTTCGGACAGACCTATGACGCACAAGAACCGGACAACTCTACGTTTGTGAGTACCGTATTGGGCGGAATTGTGTGAAGATCATTGTATCTAACCTTCTTTTCTCTATCAGTTAGCCGAATTGGTCCTTTTCGTGATCAACCCCAACTACAGTAGTCGGAGTCGAGATTAAGAGCAACGATATATGGTCTCTCATCTAAAAGACACAGCTCAGCTGTGCAATTCGTCCTTTCCCGGCTAATCTTGGACGGATGATCACTGAATTGTAATCTGCTCACACGTATTAGTCTCTTCCCCTTGCCATGCTCTTTTAATCTCAAGCTAATATAGATGGGACTATAAGAGCAAAGATTACTTGGCAAGTTATTTCCTAAAGAGGTCCATTCGTGTGTTGATATTACATTTAATGTGAACCTCATATATTTTTTTGGTACTCTTCCCCTCGTCTGTTTCTCAGTATGTCTTAAAGTCGGATTGCTTTGTGAGAGTATGGGGTAGACTTCACCAAATATTCTGTGGAGCCAGTTTCTAGGATAAAATCTATTAGGAGGTAGCTAGACTGGAAAGAGACAATCGAACATAAGTACAGAGACGGATGCCAAGCTCAGGCTGAGCAGTTTCATAAAGCAGAAATCCCAATGCAAAACAGAAACTTCGGCCTAAAAGAGGCAAGCTCGTGGGATTTGTGGCGTACCTCTGCATCGACCTTTCTACTGATTTCTGTCACTTTTGGCTGCTCATTTACTTGCTTGTCTACTTTTTGCTAGAGGTTCAAAAGTCAAACAAGGTCACTGATCATTGAACTCTTTGTTTGAAGTCAGTATCGTATGACCGAGTTTCGTTTCCTCATCAGCACCGTCAATTTATTATACTGGCAACTACCAACTAGTCGACTGTCTAAAGGCTTCAAACTCTTCCAGTCTCTGAGATCCCCCTTGGATTTTTTCGAGGGTATGTAAAAGCGCTTATAATAGTTTTTCTCTTAATGCCTTTGAAGCTGCTTTACCAAGGAATTACTTTTGACAAGTGCCAGAATCTATCTTATTGTGAGACTGTCGGGAGCACACTCTCGGATAGTGATTTTTGACTCAAAAATCTGCAATTTGGCTCTGAAAGTACTACATGGTTCAATTTTCTTTTTCTGAGCATGCTTGATGTATCCGGGATTATGGATGGAGCATCATCGAGATTCTTGACCAAATCAAAATGTGACAGCTTCATTTGGCCAAGTTGGGGCAGACTGGGACTCAAGTCCTGGTTCGTGACAGGACCCAGTTTTTTGGGAATACTTTGTTCGATGACCAAGCGTCACGGATTCGATCTGGTCTAGCTACGAGAAGTCTTAGGCCGGGACCGTTTCAAATGCTACCTGAACACTCGAGTCGCTCTCGTTTATTCCTTGACTGCTCTTTATAACTTTTTTTGTTGTTCTCAAAATCCAAATCTGTCATTGCTTAATCCGGCAGCAAAAAAGCTTGTATTTAGCACGTCAGCGTGATACGAAACTTTGAACTTTTCTCGAACAACTCACTTTACTTCCTCCTTCTATTTCGTACACCGTACACCTATCCGTTTCTTTTTTTCGCTCTGCCGCTGACGGTTTATCGTCGCAGAGATCAAGCGCCACCGTCATCGGACCACAGATGACTTTCGGATCGTACCAACAGGAACAGGTTGAAGTTGATCTTCCCCACTGTATTCTGATCGTAAGGCTCTTCTGACTCTGTGCATCTTTTACAAACCGACCGAAAATGCCAACAACCGCCTTTTGTGGGCAGTTCATAGACCGCGACCATATCGGGGCGTGGTCTCTCTAGTCTCTCTCCGACCGACCAGTACTCTCCTCTCACAAAGTGATCGCAATCGGGGCCCTAGCGATCAGACGTCATTTTTGCAAAGAGAGAGAGAGCGAGAAGGGACCATTTTGAGGTTCTTGTCCTTCTGATTTCTCTCCCCTTTGACCTCATTAGTTGGTCGTTGTTTCAGTGATCGTTGTACCTTTGGCTCTTATCTTTCGTACTCTATTTTCGTGACCTCAAAAAGCGAGATCATAGATCTCGTAGCGTCCCAATTCGTTCCTAACCGGGACGACTTGTGTCTTTGCGATATGTGATGTTTCGCTGTTCGATCTGTGATTCCTGTCGCTCATTTCTCTACACACACACACACACACACACACACACACACACACACACACACACTCACTCACTGGGGGCCCGTTATTTCGCATCTCGGCACATACACAAATAGTCAGTCACCCACAGTCAAAACGATCATCTTCCACCCAGGACCCCCACATCAAACACCCACCTCTCGTGGTGGCTCTGTTTGTGTACGAGTGAGAGAGAGGAAGGAAGGAGTTCATTTTCCCTTGATCTCTTCTCGTACTCGATCGGAATGTTTGGGTCGTATCACATTTGGGATTCTTTTCCATATTTTTTCGGTAGTTTCTAGTAAGGTGACACTTTGTCCTCCCAGTGATGTTTGGCTTAAAAATATGAGATCAGAACGACGGCGCTGTCTAACTTTCGAAGCCATTAGGTTGCCCACCAAACAGTGATTCTATTTTCGAAATTTTGACTCTACCTGTGCCATCTCGGTGGTTTCTTTTCGGTCTAACTCCTACTGTTTTCCTATTTATCCGCTCCCGTACCTTCTTGGTGTTTGCCAGACGATCAAAACAGAAAGTTCATGTCTTGTCTTCCAATGTTCATCCGATGATCTCTAGCATATCGAGAGGAACAAAATCTAAACGGTTTCTTACAAGGTTCGCCATCAAAGTAGAGTTTCAAGACTTTAAGTTTCTCTGTCTCTCTATTGTTTCCCTTACGTAACCGTTACGTCATCACTTTCCTCCCCTGCTTCTCGCAGCTTCCTTGACACGGCTCTTTGTACCCGATCTGCGGACTCTATGACGAGAACTCTGATCTAGGCCGGAACAAACGTGAAAGAACTGGCAAACTGATTCAACACAGAGATCTCTCATTTCTCTCTCACTCTATTTGCATTCATTTTTGTCTCCCCAGATGGGGTGCCGAGAGGCAGAGAAAGAAAACATGATTTCCATCAAAAGCGATCAGAGATCAGCGTTCCCCCACCTGGCCCGTTGTCTCACACACAGAATGTGTTTTCCCCTCAAAAGGGGCTAAACAAACTCTCTGCCTCTCTGAGAGCTGAGCACATAAATATGATCCTGACCACCTGACTTCTGTTTGTATCGCATTTTCTGACCAGAAAGAGTGACTAAGCTGATCAGATCAGTGAGCGCGTGGACCCGATCATTGCAACTCTGAGTACACGCAGCCTGTTCCACCCATCTCTTTCTTTCTGTCCCGAAACCGCTCTCATGTCCAAAATTTTCAGCTTCCGTCGATGGTCTCATCCATGCTCTTGCCTTTCCCCTTGCCACAGACAACCTCACCACGACCTCTTCGCTGCTCTGAACTCTGTGCCGTCTGTGGAGATCAGTCGACTGGTTATCACTATGAGGTCTGTTATTCTGTTTCCTGTAATATGGTGTTTTTTGAGGTACCTAGCTGCAACGGCTGCAAAACATTTTTCCGGAGAACAATAGTTTCGGACCGGGTATTTAAATGCCACAAGGATGGGAACTGTGTGTTCAACAAAGGTTTGTTGGTCATTCTCACAAAAGGTTTGACGGAAAAACGAAGTGAATCTCACACGACTTTGATTCAGATAAAAAGGAGTTTGGTGCGCAGCCAAACTCTCTCAAACGTACCCTATCAATGTTCTTTCGTAAAGTGTTCAGGAAACCCGCTGAACATACCAATTGTAGGGACACTGTCAAAAGGGGGATTATGCAGAAATTCTGGTTCCTTTGACGTGGGTGACTCAAAATTTGGTGAATCACCTCGTATGTTGTTTCCCCACCTCTCTCACCGCACCTATAGCCAACACAAGATCAAACATTGACACACCCAAAGTCGCGAGATTTTGAAATTCTTTTCGAAATGACGTTTTCAGATGTACGATGTGCTTGTCGAAGCTGCCGCTTCAAGAAATGTCTGCAGGTCGGCATGAATCCGAAGGCTATTCAGTCTTCAAGGACGGGATTCCAATCAGCTTCGTCCTCAGCTCCGACCTCATCAAACAGTGCCTCGAAGGAAACTTCTCCTTCCACTACACCAGAGCCGGCTGTCACGAGAAAGAGAGCTTTTGATGTCTGTTCCCTGTTGGACATGCCTCCAAGTTCTTCGACTACCCCACTCCCTGAAGTCCCTATTCTCTCCACCCTCAATACCGAACTGGTCACACGGCTGGGTGAACTCTTGACCCTTGAGGAGAAGGTGGAAGCCCTTCGAATGAGCACCGTCGATCCTCCGAGCATCCTCCTTGATGTCCTAACACGACCCTCTGCTCTGGCCGACGTCCCGAAAATCAATGCTCCCTTTATCACCCCGATAATCGATGTCGATAGGGAGGTTTTTGCTCTACTCGAGTACGCCAAGGCCTTCAACTGGTTCTGCCACCTCAACTTCTCGGACAAGTTCTCGCTTCTTTGTGAGAGGACAGCAGCCCTCTTGGTCCTTCGACTGGCCTGGCACCGAGCCGGGACTGCCTTCCAGGACCAGCTCAGTGTCATGCTGGCCCCCATGGTCGAGTCCATTCGACAACTGAACATGGATCAGGCCTCTCTCTGTCTCCTCAGCGCCCTTCTTCTCTCCGAAAACTGCAGTTTTGCCCTGACCAATGGAGCCAAAGAAGTTCTGTCAAAAGAGAAGGAAATGTACTCAAAGTGTCTTGCCTCTTATTTATTCCAAAAGTGAGTTATAGTACAATTTCAGTACTTAAAACTGTTTACAGGCACGGTGTAACGGGTGCTGCCCAAGTTGCCCAACATTTTTCTCTGCTCTGGACCTCGCTGAAGATTGCAGAGAAGTTGAAGGAGCGCTTGAAGACCACCCAGACGGAGCACAGTTTGTGCCGACAGCTTGTCGATCATGCGGGTTCTTACTAAATGGAAGTCTTTGAATGCCATATATGTAGAGTGCATATATAAATATTTACAGCCAGTCTCTTGAGATCAACAAGTTTCGTGTTTTGTTTCCGCCGCACAGCACATTATGGCAGTCTCCCTACAGTAAATCGTGAAGAGGAAAACTGTTGTGCTATTTGATCGAATTCGGGTCAGGTGATAAGCTCCGAAGCTTATGCCGTGCAGTAGCAAAGCTTCGTTTTTCATAAATTTTTAATGGTTCGCTGTGGTTGCACCAAGATCTCTAGGGCACCCTGTTGAACACAGTGTTCTGTCCTTTGTCTCTATTTTCGGACTGACTACCTACAACTTTTGCTAACTGACTGAATACAGTACAGAAAGATGGTAAATTTTATTATCTCAAATGTAAAACTATATCTCTCGTTTGTCCCTTTTTCTTGGTGTAGCCTTCAGTTCGTCACGATGGTCATGAGGATACGTTGACTGCTTGACTGACACGACAAGCGACCCCAACCAGTGTCCGATGACTATAAAAAGAAAATTAGGTCTGCTTGATGCGATCAATCTGACGAGCTGTAAGGAGGCTGTACGGAGAAGTTCAAGAGGCACGAACAGATCACGATCAACTTCTTTTGGCCTCAGCCCTGATCCTGTCCATTTACCGATCTTTTGAATCTTCTGCACTTGGAGACAGTGGACAGGGAAATGATGTGATCGGCCGATGAACTAGATTACGATATGGAATCTTCAGCATCCTACGTGCAGCGCAGCACGTTTTGGGTACAACTTGGATGATGCTAGAATGAGAGAGGATCAGTTCAGATCTCTTGACTTTTTTCTCTCGGAGTGATCACATTACGGGGATCACTGTTCTATGGACAACCTGTTCATCGTTTCTGTTTGCAGGTCTTTGACTCCTTGTCCGTTGCACAGAGAGGGCTGTTTACTGCTCTTCTCTTGTACTGTGCGGGTGATTCTATTTCCAGAAAGGGCAAACTGGAAACAGATTTCGCAAGATTATGAGACGTTTAGGAGGAAAGTTGAATTTATGGTATGCGGGCGTATAGTCCAATATCCCAGTTTTGAATGGAAAGTATCTCCCAATTCAATATGTGCATCAGTATAATTTTGTACAATTAGGTTGCCGATGGTGGCATTGGTCTCTAGCGAACAGGAATAGGCGTAGAGAACAGAGAGACTGAGGCAGAGAAAAAGATATAGAAAAACAGGAAGAGGCAAGGAGCTAGGAGCAGTAACGGAGTCAACAGAAGGTAGCACGAAGCCAGAACTACGAGGAAAAAAAAACAGAAGACAAGCATCCAGGGCCTTTACATCTGTAGATACCAATCGTAACAATCATAATCGCAGAGGATTCATGCTTGTCTTCTTCTTCTCTTCTCTTCATTGGTTCTGTTGTTTCCATTCTCCTAGAAAAAAATTTGAACGGCAGATTTGGCTTTGCTTCCCATTAGGTAACTCGCGTTTTATTGGAGCTTGATTAAAGTCAAATCAAAGTGTTGTAATCCATAGAAACTGGTCATAAGAGACTTCGTCATATGGCGTTCGTTTTTCGTTTACAAGCATTTAGACTAGGCCCCCTTCTTGTAGTGTGGAGATAGAGCTCAGCGAATCAAAATTTGTGAGGTCTCTGGTCCAATCCATACCTCTCTCTCTCCATGACTCTTTTCTATCTCTTCCAAAATACACCCTAGTTACCCCACCCTTTTTTTCTCTCTGTTAACCACTAGCACCATAACTATCTTTCGATTTCTGTCTCTTATTCGAATTATGAATCGATCTTCAAGTCAGTTTTTCTGTTGTGGGAGGCATTAGGCTGCATTCAGCTTGCTTTTTATCAAGCGGGAGTTCGACTGATGAGAATCGGAAGACCAACTTCCTTCAAGACTTCTGATGGAATAGGGAAACAAAGGGGGAAAGACTATTATACTGATAAGAAACAGTTTACCAATGCAGAACTTACAGTTCGTACAGCTAGAACACTTACGACAGAACATTAAAAAGCAAGCCAAGGTTTGAGGCAAACATCTTTCAACAGCGTCGATCAAAGATTGAATTGATGATGGCCTTTTTCTCTTCTGGAACGTCTTCCTCGGTGTAGATACCGATCATCTGAACTCATATGCGCCTTTGTTACAGAGGGCTTACCTTGGTGTACTCTTGAACCTGTTGTCCAATACCTTCATCCTGTTCCAACTCTCGAAGCTTCCGGAGCACCTCCCCGTACGAGATCGAACTCTCCTGACTGTGAGCCAAGTTAAACAATTCCTTCTGAAAACACTTGTGTAAAATATGAAAACAGTGTTACCTCTTGATTGTAGCGTTCCTTGAACCTTTCAAGATTTTCGAGCGTTTTCTCATCGTTGCTGTTTTTCTTAACAATTAAGGCATGGCTTAGCATAGTCGAAAACCTACTGCTACTTGGATGCACTGTTTCAGTTGCTGTTCGAAAGAGTCATGGTAGTCACCATGAAGACTGTTAAGCTTTATGAAGGCGGCAAACATTGCTCCATTCTTACGAAGTTTCTCCAACGACCGTTCCAATATCAGGTTTTCGGACCTCAATTCGGTACACTTCATTATAGCTCTCTCCCGCTCGGTTAGATTGGCTTTGGCGGTGTCAGTTACAGCCTCGTTCACCACCTGAAAACACTATCCGAGTATTCAAAATTCAAACCATTGTGTTGGATTCATCAAGGACAAAGTTCACCATTCGATGAGTATTCAGACCACAATTGCAAGTGGTACAGCGACCATCCAGTTTGTTGAACTTTACGCAAGCTAGCAGAGCCTTGCCAGTCTAAAACTCGAGTTTTACAAACAACGAATCAGCATGCCTCTTGGTCTTCGCCGCCTTCTGGAATGCATTTGCAAGAATCGTGACAAATTCTTGGCAAATGATCTGAGGCCGAAAACACGGTTGAACAGGTATCAGAGTAGCAGCAGAGACGTGGAGTGTCAATTGGGCGACGAACGTAGATTTTCTGTCAACTGGTTAGGATAGTAAAACTGACCGATACCTGATTACAGTTAAGTCGTCCAACAAGACTTTTGTTTTCCTCCAGAAGCTGATTGATTTCGGCTTCTTTTTCTATTAGCTTCATCTGATTATTGAGTATTTGACGACTGAGATCAGCCATCGGACGAGCAAAAGCTTCCAGACAGATCTTTGTGTCTTGAATTTCGAGAGTCTTCTGTATTGGATAGTCGGGCAGGGCAGATATGGCTTTGAGCAGACTGAAAACCTGTTACTCGTAAAAGATTAACATACTTTTCGACATCTTTAGCCGTGTAATCCCAGCATTTTATAGCTTTTTGCCTAATTTGTCCCATTTCTTGATAGTTGCCATGCTTTCGGCCACCCAGATATAGAAATCCGAAGTTGTCCAGACGAAAGACCGTTGTTTTTCTATATCTTCGATTTCTTCCATATCTTATAGCTAGCTCACGGGTTCATTATGTTCTTCACTTTGCTATTGTCGCTGATCTTCTCGAAAAACTCTTGTAGTACTTTCAAGGTGTTCTGGGGCTGGAGCGGATCGGTCTTGGGAAACACAAACAAGATATTCTTGGCGGCATCGTGATGAAGACGTTTCAACAGCTCGCTCAAATTATACTTCAAGCTTGCCGTAGCTCTGGTCTCGTCATGGCGAAGAAGGAACACAATGGCTTGGAGGGTTCTGAGACCATTTGCAAGTGATTTCGTCTAAACTCACTCAAACTGCTTGATGCACTTAAGAATTCTGGCGATGTTGACCTGATCTTTCTCCATGCCCTCAGTATCAACAAGGCCTGGGGTATCGATAATCCGTACCTCTTTCTGGTACGCACCCGAACCGTATTGGAAGGTGTAGCAGCGAGCTTCCTGGAAGGATGGATGTAAACTGGAGGAAATTTCTTCTACCTGAGTGGCAGACTTTCCTGCTTCAAACACTTCGTTCCCATCAACATGGCCATCGCTTGGCTTCAACGTCACTGTCAAGGGCTCACGGTCCTGGAACACTAGATCACTATAAAAAGCTGACTTACCCTGTCATCGTAGGCAAGATCGTATTGAGCAGGAATATAAACTTTCAGATTTTGTTCGGCCTTTTTGAAATTGTTCCCAAACTCTAGGTAGTTGCCGAAAGCGTTGAGGAACGTCGATTTTCCAACTCCTGACTGTCCCAGGAGTAGGATGTTGGTCGTCTTTTTCAAGCAATGCCTGAAGGTTTAAGAGAGGAAGAAGAAAGTTTTACCCAATTGAGTCTTCATCGAGAAAGATGGCCTTCTTCGGAGTGTGGAAGGTTTTAGGATTGTACACTCGCTTCTTGTTGTTCCAGTTTATCTTTCTTGGCTTCGGCTTTGGTGGAGCTTGAGCGACAGTTTCCAAGGACGTCAAGTTTGTAGGTTCGTCTACCGGTGTGTCTGGATGGTACGAATTGATAGTGAGCGTGGAGGAGAACGAGCTCAAAGATGTCAGAGAGCCCGTCGGAGATACTGGCTCGCTTTGACGGAATCTGGTAATGGACCGGAGCATAGCCTCAGCTCTGTCGAGTTGATCGGGAGAAAATGCTGCAAATTTCCACGAATGTCCTTGTCCTGAAAGTTTTTCTTTAATGCTTATAGTCGACTCTACCCACTAATCATTGCAATCTGGAAGTCTTCCATGAAAAGCAGCTGCTGAAACTTGTTCATTTCCAAATTGTTCAGACGATTTTCAAGTTCGCAAGAAGCTGGACTGAAAGTATTTTTTTTCCACTTTTCATATTAACACGAAACTTACCGAGTCACGCAGTGTTCATGGATCTCGCAGCGCTTCCAGACATCCATGCAAACCGTGTAAACATTGTCTAAAGAAGTGCCAGAGCCATCAATTTTGAACGTCACAAGTTCTTCCGTTTCCCGGATTTCTGAAAGATGTTTTGTGAGCTATACATACGTTCTGGAGATACTTTTAAGGTCGACGTAGTTGTCTGTAGAGTATCTATTAACATTAGCGAACTTTTTCCCTAGAATCAAGCCAGCAACGGGTTTGGGGAAGGTTTTCGGAAAGGTAAAGATCCAAGCTGAAACAGATGTTCAGACAATCAAAAACCTAGCACGAACTGAGATTAGTATCCTTCAACGTTTTGGCCATGTACTCAGCGACTTGCTCCTGGCTCAGACGGTTTCTCATCATATCTTGCCTACAACCCGTTATCACAGAAGAATCGCCCTGCGTACCTTGGAAGACTGATTGGGGCGGGAGCTGGATAATGTCGTAGTTTAAAATTGATAGGGGGAGGAGGATATACAAAATCCTTTGGATAAAATGGAGGGTATGGAAAAGGAGGTAATTGTTGGTAATAGTTAAAATGGGGTAGTAGAGGTGTTGGCGGCCACTGAGGAGGTGGAAGAGTGTTTCGATGGCGCTCGTTGTGTGGATTAGCAGAACGAGGCCTTTGAAAGTCCTCATTATGAGTAGCAGGAAGAAAAGCTTGAGGTTGGTTGTTTGGGTTTTGGGGTTGAATTAGAGGTCTCTCGGCTTTCCAGCTAGCAAAAGCCGTCTTCAAATCGGGGTTATTTTCGGTGTTGATGAACCTTTCCACTTGTTTGATATGGCCAACAGTCAGCCATTTTTCGACTTTCGCCTTTATTTGGGGATTGTCGATAAGGGCGAGGAACTAAAAGCATTTGTTTATCGAAGAAAAACTCACCGCTGGCAGATCTGACATCCTCAATGAAGACGAAGTGATGACAGAAAAGCGCTCTTTTCTCACCAGTGTTTGCCGTTCGGAAATGGCTAAATGGTCTGAAGTCTCTTATCAGAAGACCTTAGGGCAAATAAAATATGATAAAAGTTTCCGCACACGATCAATCGTAGACAATTTTTTTGGAACGGATGTTCGTGCTAGTGTACAAAGTACAGTAGGTTTCTATTAGCTGCTGCGTCATTAGGACATGCTGGAATTGGAGCTTCGTATATGTGCCCGTAAATCTAACAGGCTCCTTACTGTTTTGCAACTGGGTGACTCTTTCTTCAAATATTTCAATCCAGTTTACAGAAACAGTGTTTCTGCTCAGCTCAAGTTGGTGGAAAAAAGAGTGGATCAAATGTCAGGTTCTGTGATTGACACGATCTCACACTTCACCAAGACTTCCGATGCTCAGTACGGATGAAACAAAAGTACTTTAAACAAATTTACAGTCACAAGAAGCTTCATTTCATCACTCATACATGTAGGAGAATGGCCTTTCATACTTGACTTCTATTTCAGGAGCTCCAGCGTCGTTCTGATTGCTCTCAATTTCAAGATGCTGAGCATTTCGGATAAATCCTCCAAACTGGTTATGACGCTTCAGCTCTTCTATCAAATCCAAGACCGTGTTTATGTTACAGTCAGACTCGTTCTGACCAGCTTGAGTGAACAGCTGCACCTGCAACTTCCGTTTCTGTTACGAGCCAAGACTCCTACTTGTTCAACATACTCTTTCCTGTACCTTCTCAGTTCCTCAAGCAGAATCGTTGATGTTCCTCTCGTGAACACGTTCATCTCTTCCTGCCTAATCTGTACTTCAAGGTAGTCTTTGAAAGCGTCGTTGATGCACGCGATACAGTTCTTCTTCAGATACACGGCGAATGTGGCTCCGGCACGAGTCAGCAACTTACAGTTTTCCTCATATTCAGCCTCCTAAACTTTCGGTTTGCCTAATACGTGAAGTGTCAGACCTTATGAAGAAGATCGTCAAGCATGAGCTCCGCTTGTCTCTTCGTTTCTTCCACACTATCCATCCCGGATTTGATTTCCCGATCAATAATCTGCAAACGGAAGATGATCCAAGTACACACTAAGTTACACCATTTGCTCATAAGTTTCGACCATCCATCGTACATGCTGATGCATCTTCCAATCACATCCACAGCTCTGGATCGCGCACTGACCTGGTCCATAGACCACGAACACTGCACAGTTTTTCAATGCTGGATTGTTTACGACATTTTCCTTCAATAACTTCTTCCAAGAAAAAAAGGCTAATTGCCCACTTGTATTCCTATGAGATGGCAGTTTTCATGACAAACGGTTTTGTGGATTGGCTGTTCCATTCCCCGACCTATGGTCTTGTACTCGACGCATTTTGGCGAGGTACAGACGGTTTGAGGCTTTTCAAGCGGCACTGTGCGTAGCATAGTCTGAAGTACAACCAGTCAGTGTAGTCAGAGTCATCTTATTTACCTGCTTCACATGGAGCTGTCCATTCAAACGATCCGCGTGATTCCTGCATCGATCAATCTCATTACGTCTGTCACTAATGTTACGCATGTTTACCAGCTGCATTCGGGAAACTTCTGACATTGGGCGAGCCAGTGCAGCCACAGCTTCTCGGACCGTGTTGATGGTCACATGGTCGCTGATATTGTTGACAGGAAGAGACAGAACGTGATTCACGAGTCGAACAGTTTCCTCGGCGGAGTGGTTCCATGATGTCTTGGCATGCTCTATCTCTTCGTCGCTCGGAGGAACGAATTGGGACTGTCCCGCCTTGTCTAATTGACATCGGATGTTGAAGCCGCTGTTCTCAAAGGCGAACTTGTTGTCACTAAAAAAAACCTCATTTGTGAAGTTTATTCAGGTACCGTGAGAAGGGTATCTTCACTCCACTCTCCTTTTCAATTCGATCAATAAGCTCCTTGAGCGTTTTGCGAGTCGCATGCTCCATGAAGTTCAATCTTCCAGTCTTCGGAAATCCAAAAACTATATTTTGGCTAGCGCTGGAGTGAAGTCGGATGAGCAGCTCCTTGATACAGTATTCCATTCCAACAGTAAGTCGGGTCTCATCCGGATTCATAAGAATCAGGACGGCATTGAGATGTCTTAACTTATGTTCAACGATATTCAAAGAACCAGTTACTTGAACTTGGCCAGATAGGCCATGTTCTGATTCATGAGTTCCTTGTCTCTTTCAAGTCCTGCCGTGTCACCGACTCCAGGAGTGTCAATGAAGCGCAAGATGAACCGTCTCTTGCCCACAGTGCACTCGAATGCATAGCTTCTAGGTCTTTGGGTCGAGGATTCGCCAACTGCTTCGGGTCCGCACTTTTCGTTCTCATCGTCTCCAGGGATTACAGTTGATTCCATTAGGACATCACGTTCGATACCCTGAAAAACAATTCGACATAAACTGTATAGAGAAGCCTGTGCAATCACCCAATGAATCACTCACAAGCTCGTCGGTCATTGTGGCATAGAACTTGATCAAGATTTTCAGCTCTCCTTCCGTGGAATCCTCAAGTGTCCTGTGCATCAAATAGTTGGCCACGCTTGAGATGAAAGTCGACTTTCCAACACCGGACTGCCCCAACACCAAAATATTGATCTCTTCAGAAAATCTAAAACATTTAATGGAATCAAAAACGGAAAAGATTGATGGAATACCTGGCAGTATCAACAAACTTGAGAGATGCCTGCTGTTGTTTCTTTATTGCGATCTTGTCCGTGACCTTTTCGTATTCGTCTTCCAGATGCTTCTTGGCGCTCATCAGCTCATCAGGTTGCCAGCCGTTCATGCGAACAAAGTCGTGACCGTGCTCTGCAATCAAGTTTTTGAAGTTGTTGATTTCGAAACTTACTCTCGTCCACCCACATATTAACCTGGAACTTGTTCATGAATTGGATTCGCTTCGGCAGATCCCAGTGGCTCTTCACCATCTCGACTTGCCACTGCGGCAGAAAGTCGTAGTATGGCATCTTCTTGGCCAAGAAGGCCCACATCTCGACAGTAGCGTTCAAGACCTTTTTCGGATCTCCGACCAGCTTGATAACGAGGCAATTGTCTTCTAAAAGTATTTGATTTCAGTATTTTGGAATCAGAGATACCTTGGGAAATCTTAATCTCACAGCAGGTTTCTTCTTTCCGGTGAAGTTTTTGAATTCGAGGACGGAAATCGGTGTCATGAACACGGGACAGTTGAACTTTGATCTTGTACGTAAGCATCTTTGGAGCTGGCTGCACTACAGGAGCTACCGGTACTCTGGGTACGAGGACTTTCAGAGCCTGAAAACTGTACTTTAAGTGTGTTCTCGACGTTTTTTCTGGTTACTTTTATGCTATTCGATTCACACCGGAACCACAAAGCTCAAGCACTAAACGATTAGAAGTGTTTGCCAGTTTAACTCGATCTTTTTCTCACCGGAATCCGATAAGAACAAAAGAAATCGACCGGAAGTCAGAGTAAATACGATTGTGGAAACCTCGATTCTGAACACACCTTCCATTCAAGAAAGAGTCGATGGGCTTCGGGGATGTGCTTGATCAGCCTTTCGGCGATTTCAAACTCGCCGTCGGACAGATTGTTCCTTACAATTGCTTGGACACCAGGATTCAAGAGCTTCAAAAACTCTTCTTCAGTAACCTGTAAGTTAATAGCTCCAGATAGAAAACAGACTTACAGTGTTGCCTTCCTTTTCCCGAAGATATGCATCAAACACAGCTGCGTCGACTAATGCTTTGATCATGTCAGCTTCATCATCACAATTGAGAGCGAGAATATCCTCAACAGTTTTCTTCGTCCTTGGGTCAGTGATCAGACCGGGGAAAACCCACTGTCTCTAAGCGCAAGAAATTGTATTCTGCATAGACTCTTACCGATCCATTTTCCCACTTGAGATCACTCTGTATGTCCAGAGTGAATTCAAGGCCGTCGAGAAACGGGTCCTGAATTATTACTTTGAGATGTAGAGCAGATCAGTTTACCTGTTCCAAATAGCTGAACATTTCAGCATTCAAGTCTGCTCAGCTTTCCTAAAATCTGAGTGTACACATCAACGTGAACAAAGGAGTTGTGACAGAGGTTATCGGCGGAAGTTCATAAACTGGCCATATTTGGGCAGAGCTCTGAATCACACTGTCTTCTTTTATCTTGGATAGCTGGTCGGAATGGCAAGAAACGCTAAGATAACGTGTTAAACGTTTCCTTGTGGAAACACTTCCCGAGGGGTCCGTAAGCGATTATATTCAGCATCTAGTGTTTTGAACACGCTTTGAAAAGAAAAAAAAAATGCTATCACAGAAAAGTAAACAAAAAAAAGATTCAACTTAGAAAAAAGACGTCTCAAAAAAATCAGTTAGTCAGAAGGTTCTTTCGACCCAACAATCTTTTTTACCTCCCAATCCTATAAGGAAAACGTAACCGTTTTGTTAAGAACTACTTATTTTCAAGAACTTAAGGTTTTCCGCTCCACGACGATACTTGATTAAAGTCTAAGTGTTGTAATCCATAGAAACTGTCCATAACTGCCCTCTTTAAATATTTCTAGGTGCCCTTTTTTCATTTACATGCATTTAGAGGGTAGTTGACTTTACCCCGCGTTTCTGGAATTGGTCACTTTAATGGGGGTAAAGCGACCGTCGCAGGGGTAAAGTCGTATTTTTTTCGGCCATAAAATTACCACAAAACTTCTTGCAAAAAGAAGCGATCGTCTTGCCACAATAATATAAACATTTATTGCAGGCTTTTGTTTAAGGGAAATGGAGTTTGTAGACTATCTCTCAGTTTTGAATGGAACTGTTCTTTCTAATTAAATATGGGCATCAGTATACTTTTGTGCAATTAGATTGCGGATAGTGCTCTGGCAAACAAGGACAGAACGACTTGAACTGAAAGACAAGAACAGAGAGACTGAAATAGACAAACAGGGGCATTGGGACAGGGATAGAGGGACATAAAGCCGCCACTTCCCAGTTGCCGATGGCGTCCTTGCTCGGTCTTCCTGGCTCCTTGGGCTTTTCCATGGATCCGCAGCGGTGTTTGGTATAGTTCTCTCCGTCCCAGTCTCCTGTTTTTTAAATTACGATCACCTGAGAGATCACTTGCTCTACACTCTTAGAGTTTGGCCACTTGGACATCGTCGCAGTTTCTTTCCATGTTTCTCTGTCCTTGTTTGTCGGTCCCTGTCTCTCTGTCCCTATTTGCAAGAGATCCACGGCACCATGCATAATTTAACTGTGCAATAGTATACATTGGCATTGGTCCCCTTACCCCCTTACAGATGACCACTTTATACAGCTCTAGTAATCGTATAGCAGTCTTGAACTCGTTGGTGAAGTTTGTGATGACAGCGGCCCATGATTCTTGACAGGATGGCTTTGGCTGATCTTCGGTAGTCCGGAACCAGAATGATTATCATCAAGGGGTCGATGAATTGAGCCAATGGCATCAGAACTGTGTAGAACATTGACAGATCCGGTGCGTTGATTCGGCAAAAAGCTATGATATAGCTGCTCACTGCTGGAATGTATACAAGAGTTACAGGGACTAGGGTCTGGAAAAGGTAGAAAGACTTGTGAAAAGAGAGAAACCTGTATAATGAGCAGAACGAAAAGTTTTCGTTGAGTGTGTCCAGATTTTCTGCTTTCAGTACATCCGTACTTGACGTATCGTAGAGCCACAAGAATTCGGACGAGGCAGATAATGATGATAGCCATGGAGGACGATATGACTGTTACTCGAAGGAGAAAGATAAGAAAAAAGGTAAGAACCAGAGAGCCGTTTTTCTGGAACGTTCTGGTTATTGGATGGACGTTGACATTGTAACACAATGAATGAAAAGTGAGACAGTCGAACACCTTTTTTTTATAAGGAGCCCGATTTCTTTAGAATGGCCATGTTTGGAAACCACCATGCTTGTTTTAAGATCCCGTCACCAGTTCCTGTAATGTCAGCTCTGTGCTTATAGTCCCCAGTTAATTCGTACAGTCACGAAGCAGTTAAGATTTAATAATAAAACTCACAAATGCGACTCCAGCAATATACGATACTTCCTTGATCTCGAGCCTGGTGTTATTATAGACGCTGCCAGCAAATATTTGGTTCAACTCTTCAGTTGGCTGTAAATAGATGACCGTCAGGCCTGTCCAGACCAGTGCAACAGTGCCGCTAACAAAAATTACGAAGAATAAACGTTTTCGCTCAGTGAACCATATCAGACTGTCTCTCCTGAAAAATTCTTTGCTTACAATTGGTGTGTTTGACTGTTTTTACCTGCAGATACTGAAGTACCTATAGATGAAGGAGAGAGTTATGGTGAGGAGTTCTGCAACGTAGCAGAAACAGTAAAGGACTACGATCCACCAGCCAACGTTTTGAGGAACATTGACAGAGGAGGCGTAGAGGATCCAACCGTACTCACTCGGACCGAAGATCTGAACAAAACTTAATTATACGACATTCTCAAACTTACAGGAAGCCCAATTATGGTGATCAGCGAAAACAACAATCCCACTAACGTGTAGGACAGTAACAGCCAACTGTAGGTACCGAGTTCTCTGCTCGACCTGAACTTTTCTTCCTCTACAGGGCTTGAAACGAATGTTTACCTGTACCATATCAGGGCTATTAAAATAAGATTGACGAAAATGGAGAATACTGCGATGATCTTAGTCACGACGAGGCATATCGAGAAGAACATTCTGTGGCTGTAATGGTTGGTTAGAATAGGAAAACAAGAGTCAGAGTAGGATTGGGAGACCGAAAACAGAGGGCAGAGCACAAGGAGAGGTTTGTATCGTGATCAGGGGGTTTAACTTGTTGGGACACAGCAACAGAGCCTTGAATGACAATATGGAAGCGCAGTGTTTAGGAAGTCATGTCTTATTGGGTTGGCAACTAAGTCTTTTCGCTTTTTGTAAGCACGTCCTTTGTCTCGTGTACAACAACGTCCGAGCTATTGTTGTAGCACCTCGTGTAGCTCACGCAGTCCTCTACCACCACCATGCAAGACACCACTTCTCTTATTCTCTATTCTCTGTTCGTTTTGATCTGGACCATGACCTATCACCCTACCGTCAGCGACATGAGTTCCTCAAAGGCACGAATGGAGCCCAAACGACGGCTGATATCAATGATGTTTATGGCCAAGGGACGACGTCCACGAGGGTATGCCAGTTGTGGTTTCATTGCCTTCGGTCTGGAGACAAAAGCGTCGAAGATGAGCCAAGGTCAACTTTTGATGAATCGAAGCTGCTGCAGCTCGTGAACGAGAACAATCGGCAAACTACCCGTGAACTAGCAGAGGCACTGTCTGTCAGTCATGCCGCAGTGGAACATCATTTGAAGCAATTGAGATTTATGAAGAAACTGGGCACTTAGTTGCCGCATGACCTCAGTGATACCCAGAAGTGGCAACGTATGTCCGTCGCCCATTCTCTCCTGTCCAGGTATGAAAGGAAATCCTTTTTACCACGCCTGGTGATGGGGAATGAGAAGTGGGTAATGTATGTAAACTTCCGAAAGAAGTGTAAATTGGTGGGTCCAGGGTAGACACCAAATCCTGATATGAACCCCGACACTCATCAAAAGAAGATTATGTTCTGTGTTTTCTGGGATATCGAAGGAGTGGTGCACTGGGAACTACTGGATGCTGAAACTACCCTTACGGCCGCCATATACAGCCAACAACTTGAAAAGGTTGCCGTTGCGAAGGACAACACTTCGATTCCGACGACGCACTCAAAACTTGGTTGACAAACTTCTTCGTGTTAAAACCCGAGGTGCTCTACGAGCGTGGTATCCGTAAGCTACCCGTGAAATGGGCGGACGGGGTACATCATAATGGTGATTACAACGAATGAAAAAGTTGTTTGGAAGACAATAAATTTTTGCATTTGAAAAAGCGAAAAGACTTAGCTGCCAATCCAATAATGATATAATGATAGTAGAGGACAATAGTTGGACTTCCGGGCATGAAGATTACTAAATGCACACATAGGCATCCCTCTGGGAGCCTACTTCGGCTTTTTCTAGTTCAAACATCAACAGCCAATTAATCAAGCTTTTTAGCGGAATCCCCATAATGAATCTTCTTTTTTTCTTTGGAAGTGGAAAAGCCAATCCGAGAAGTCTTAAAAAATCAAGAGCATCAGATTTGAAAAAATGAGGTCTAAGTCTGAACACCGAGTACAGTAGTGAACATACGAAAGCATAAAATTCGACAAACATGTCTACAAAGCTCATTTCGTATTTCAGTACATCTTCAAGTGGGCTTAATTGCAGTTTTGAAAGACACCTTGATTTGTGATTCGAGACATTGAAACACTGTGGTTTCGGGTTGGAATGATCTCCGCTATTTCAAGCGGAGTCACTTCTCTGAGTTGATAGTTTGCCTCTGAGAATGCGAACCATTTTTACAGCGGCGTCGTTGCGGCCTATGTTTTTCCAGCCTCAGATTCGATATGTTTGCGTTTTAATTAAACTGTGATCAAAATGTGCGAGGTACAAAAGTTAAGCAGTACGAAAACGATAAGTAGCTTTCATGTGATTTTGTCCCAAAGAGTGTGATGACCTTTACTCCCGAGGACAAGCAAATTGAGGCGCCCACTGATCTTTTTTGTTATGTACAAGAGCAAATTGATGATTCACAGCACCGTTTCAGGTCAGTCAAAGAAATTCAGAAACTCTTTAATATTGAGAATGGAACAGTTAGTATGCAAGGTATGGGTTACAAAAATCCGTGTGTGGGCTAAGCTTAGTCACTCTTTAACAACAAGCTGAAATTATATCACTTTTCTCGAGTACAAGGGGCTGTAATAACAATGAACCAGGCGCTATTTATATCATTCCATTGCTAAAGTAAAGTTACAACAAGATAGTCAGTACACTTTTCCGGAAAACAAGAAAACGGGCTTGTGCTCTTGAATTCTCCTCACAAGATTGCATTATTAGTCAAAGGAAGAGTATCAGAGATCCATGGAAATTGACGATTTTGTTTCTCTCCCAGGATTCGATGAGACTCTCGCCGGACAAACATTTATTATTAGCGAAAGTTTGATATAATCTGTTAAAATGAAGATCATTTCTTGCCAAGAAGACCGAAAGCTGCTCCTGCTAGAGCTCCTCTTAGCATTCCTCGGACCGGACTGAAAACCGGCAACAGGCAAGACACTGGGGGTGAACTTACTTGTAGGATCTGTAATATCCGTAGCCGCCATAAGGATAGTACGTAGGGTAAGCTGGATAGGTGTAATAAGTGGTCGGATAGTACATTGGCGGAGGAGCATAATAGGTAGGGGCCGAGTAATAGCCTGAAAAAATTTTATAGCATGCGAAAGCTGTGATAGGTAATCCAGTTTTGTTGCCTACTCTCCGATTGCGAGCTGGCGCCGAGATGATACGGCGAGACTAATTAGCATGGACAGATACAAACAGTCGAGACTGTACGGGTGAGGAAAGTCATTTTGTTTTTTCCAAATGTTACACTTTTCGAAACAACTATTACGTTGTTCTAAATTGCAGATCCAGAAGCGACAAAACATTTTGACTTTTTTGATGTAAAAAATACACAAAAAGGTAACTTTTTACAGGATTTCTAAACAAATATCAAGACGTCAAGAACCCGCCTGCCAAGGAGGACACCTGGGCTTTCCAGCATTGATACGCCGTTCCCGGAGAATCCTGTCAAGGTTCTGGGACAGCAGAATCTCTACGTCGCGCTGTGGTACAAGCACGGAAAGCCAACTAGAACAAAGGAGGAGCTGTCGAGTGCAGCTTCCCCTACAAGAATGCAGAGTTGAAGATGAAGAAGCAGCTCGAAGGCCAGATCTAGGTCCTCCAGTACAAAGGAGGCCACAACACCCAGGGTTTCTGGTACGAGTGCATCGACTATAAGGATCGCTCGAGAAGTCCTAGGACCCGAGCTCATCCGCTGTCCCGGCTTCCCCATCTTCTGGGCCGAGAGCCGAAGACCCCGTGCTTGAATTCGTCGACGAGTCCATGGAACTGCCTGCCTTCTACGAATGGACGGATAGCCGTTTCGGAGATCCGTGGCCCACTCGCAACCTCGTCAAGGCTCTGGGTAAGACCCTGAGACTGTCTGGCGAGAACCCCGACTAGTACATTGCACTCTACAAATGGGTTTCCTTCTCCACTGCTGCTATTTTCGGCGAAAAGGAATGGCATCCATATGAATCATCACAAGGGAGACCTCAGCCCCGCAATAACATTATATTCAATGGTAAGCAGATTCTCGAAAAATGTGATGTACGCAACGCTTCCGCCGGATTCGGAGGCAAGGAATATCCTAACTGGACCTGTCGCTGCCAGCCAGACAATCGTCTTCTGTCGCAAGGCTATGGCCGGATACAAGTTCGACTAATGGTCTCTCGGTAATCCCGAAACGGATTAAAGATGCGACCATAAGTTCAAAAAATTCGATAATTTCTGACTTTTGATCTATGGTTTACCGAGAGCATTGCATCAACGTACATGCAACGAAGGACGACCTCACAACTAGATGTGGCGAAAATTGGGACAAAACGGACTCACCTGGATAGAAGAATTGACTTTCTACAAGTCCACAAAAAGCAAAGAGTACCAGTAGTGCTGTGATGAACCTCATCAAGTCAAAGTTGTTCACAAAATACGTCACTCTTTGCTATCCTTCCTTTTTGTAGGTCCAAGAAAAGATGTTCAATGAGCCGAGCCATTGAAAACAGATCGCCAATAATGGTTTGTTTGGCGAGAAGGCGCCGAAAAGTTGGAGACAAGGTCGCTCAAGTCATAAGTCTAAAATTGAGTTGAAATTTAGAAAGTTGGATACTACGCAACCGGTTCCTATTCCGTGTTGTTATAGCCTACATTCCTGCCAAAACATCCGATGGCATTTTGGCTCTTTTAGCTATGGAGAGATGGGAGGATGAGATAAGAAGGCTACAAGTTCCGAACTGGTACAGGGGAAGCTTGAACCGCTTATCGAATTGAAATCTTTAATAGGACTGTTCCGTGTATATAAAGAGGCCGGCCTGTTCAGAGAATAACATTTTCTTCTTTCTATTCAGTTGTTTCACTTTTGAAACAGCCATAGACTTGACAGCGCCGTCGTTGTAGCCTTGCTAATCGTACCTAACCTTTTTTCTTTTTTACTGCCTTTGTTACTAGCCATGGTGGTTTCCAGGTAATGGAGCTGGACAGCAAGATTCTGGCTTATCGGTTCGTCGCCTACTCGGCACTCACATTCTCTATGGTCGCTGTGGCTTCAATTTGCGTCACTCTACCGATGGTTCATAACTATGTGAACACAGCCAAGAGAACAATTCATGGAGACGTCAATCATTGCAGGGTATGCTCCTATTCACAACTCTAGGCGTGTGGTTACAGGAAACAGCCAAAGAGATCTGGCAAGGAGTGAATCTGATGGAGAAAAAGATGAACAGGACAGCTCGTCAAGCTGGTTACAACACAGCCCAGTATGCTGCTGGTGGCTCAGCGGCAGTTTCTTCTGGAAGCTATGCACAGGGAGGAGGAGGTCAAGCTGCAGCTGGGAACTGTCAAGGTTGTTGCATGCCCGGTCCAGCCGGTCCTGCCGGTCGTCCCGGTAAGCCAGGAAGTCCTGGAAAGCCCGGAACTCATGGAGCTGCTGGGATGCCCGGAAAGGCTCCCCATGCTCCTTGCGAGCCAATGACTCCTCCACCTTGTAAGCCCTGTCCCCAGGTTTGTTTTCAGTCTATTTTCCTTTAAATATATCCTCAGGGACCACCCGGTCCTCCCGGTCAAGCAGGTCAGCCTGGACCTGCTGGTAACAACGGGAACCCCGGTACTCCTTCCGGACCCGGAGCTCAAGGTCCACCGGGACCACCTGGTCCACCTGGAAGCAATGGAAAGGATGGACAGCCTGGTCAGCCTGGACAGCCCGGAGCTGCTGGACAAGGAGCTCCCGAGGCTCCTGGAGCCCCTGGACCTGCTGGACCCGCAGGTCCTCCTGGTAGGTCACCTTTCAGCACTTAAAAAAAAACATTCAGGACCTGCCGGACCCGATGGAGATGCCGGAACCCACCACGGTCCTGGTCCTGCTGGAGCTGCTGGATCCCGAGGTCCTCCTGGTCCTCCCGGCCCTCCCGGAAACCCAGGACCTCCTGGACAATCAGGAAAGGGCGGACAGGATGGAGAGAAGGGTATCTGCCCGAAATATTGTGCCCTGGATGGAGGGATCTTCTTCGAAGACGGCTCTCGACGTTAATTATGGCAGAAAAGTTACTAGTAAAGTTTTATTCGTCAATTTCTTCAAAGTTAAGAGTACGAAACAATCCCGTACATCAAAGAGTTGTCACTGTCGTGTTTTTCTCTTCCACGAACAATTATAGGCATTGGTGATGGCTAATAAAAAAAAGTTATGCCTGTTTATATACAGCGATCTTAAAGTGACTGTAGGTATAAGGAATTTTCTTACCGTCAATCTGTAAATAGCTGCAATTTTGCTGAAAGCGAATGTAAGTGTTGGCCTTAATTAGATCGTATTTCTGCCTTACAAGCATCTACAAGGTATAGTCTAGAAAGTTTACTTTTATCCAAAGAACCACTAAGGACCACGCTTACGGTCTTATCAAAGCAACAGGTTACTACTTCTTTCGGCCACTTTTTAGCGTCAGGAGAAGGCTGTCTTTTTCGGAGTGAGAAGGGAGATGTCGCAGTTCCATAGTTATCTCATTTCATCAGAGGAAATGTCTCCATAGAAAAAGGAATAACTATGGCAATGTAACTGATATTTGAACTTGACCAGCTGCTTTCTTACACATCGCACTCAAGTCTCACAAGAAGTAATAGAAGAATCCATGTAAAGAATCTGGCCACCTGTTTCTATGAGGAGTTCAATTTCGGGACTGGGCCACAAAACAAGGGGGCAAGAAAGCGGAGCGGGACCTAGTTTAGACGCGCACTTAAAAAGAGCAGTTTTAACCGTAATCGGTCATCTTCCATTGTATCGTTTATTACAAAATCACAACGTTACCACCCCTGCACCTTAGAATAGAATAGAATATTCATTTGTCCAGATGGATCAAACATTGGTTATATACAATATGATGGGGAAAAAAAATAGGGGAGTAGCAGAGGGTTTCAGGAATTTTCTTACAGGAATAATATAGTTTGAAACACTCGAGGCTGTGCTTACATACCGGGACGTCTAGTAGAAACTCTGCTGTGAGAGCTAGGCTCCAATCACACCTAACTGGGTCGCAGAGAATCTACCCCCCTGCCGTAGTAGG
Organism: Oscheius tipulae; assembly: GCA_037178975.1. Lineage (NCBI taxonomy): Eukaryota > Metazoa > Nematoda > Chromadorea > Rhabditida > Rhabditidae > Oscheius > Oscheius tipulae. Next base: position 8,181,509 of record JASJZH010000004.1, on the reverse strand, counting down.
TGCGCTATGAATTTATCGACATACGTGATACTGGTCTTCTTCCAGAACAGAGGTAGAGGTCGTAAACCATTTACCCTTCAGAGCTGCGCTCCACCCTTTCTACGTGGGACAGGGACTATATATTAACCAAGAATTTCCTGTAAACCATGCTAAGGTGGGGGGTTTGAGAAGGGGAGATATCACAGGAAGGTCTTCTTAATCCCTGATAGTCCTTGATAAAACTTCTGAATGGAGAATTGCGTACTGGACTAAACCAGCACGCCCTGAAACTATCCTCAAAGAAATATCATTCTCTTCTACAAGCCGTGATATTCTGTAAGTACAGGAATATTTGTATTTTGAAGTGGACCTAACTGAGACCCTTTTAGGTAAAAGTTTGAACTGTGATGTACGTCCATTTGTAGGACATAAGATGAACAGATCAGATAATAGAGTATGACTTACACCTAAAAGTATTTTTCGAGCAAAAAGGAGGTCATTGACTAGTCTTCTAGTCTGAAGAGGGCAAAGTTTAAAGCTACATAGGCGAGAATCATAACTTGGCATATCTCTATATGACGCACCATGATGGTTTTTCAGCCAAAGAATTCGTGAAAAATCTCTCTGAACTTTTTCTATTGCGTTTACATCTTTTTTCAGATGAGGGCACCAAATTAAAGAACCAAATTCTAATCTTGATCTAACATAAGTAACAAAGAGCTTAGTTAGCAACTTTGGATCATTGGTTAGAAATATTCTGAAGATTCTAAACATAGCTATATTTGCAGATTTAACCATATGAACATACTGGGGTCTGAATGATAACGAACTGTCATAACGTATTCCTAAATCGCGTACAGAATCTCTACTCTGGATGAGAAAACCATTTACATGATACAGATGCTTGAGGTTTTTAGAACCCAGATGCAAAACGAAAGTCTTGTTTTCAGCAATTTTCAGTTTTACCTTACTAAAGAACAAAACTATGCTATCTATGGACCTCTGAAGTAAGGAGCTATACTCCAAACTACTTTTTTCATCGTATGACATATAAAGTTTAACATCATCCGCAAATTGAGTAATCTTTACCTCACGTGGTAGATTTGAGAATCGTATGATGTTTGCTACATAGAGATTGAATAGAATAGGACCAATAACACTCCCTTGAGGAACACCGGATTTTATAGAAAGCCAATCACTAAAGGAAGTGTTAAACTTAACACAAAACAAGCGATCAGTCAAGAAGGATTTTAGCCAACTGAATAGATTTCCTCTGATTCCATAGGTTTTCAATAATTCAAGGAGAATAGTGTGGTTTACTGTGTCGAAAGCCTTCATAACATCAAAGTACACCACATCTACTGACTTTTTAGAACTAAGTTCATACTGCCAGTCGGCGATATCAGCGCACAACGCATTGTCAATGCCACTATTGGCCCTAAACCCAAACTGTTGCCTAGGAATGATATTGTTAGCTCTGACCCATTTGTCAATGTGTCTTTTAACTATTTTTTCCATTAACTTACAGGACGTAGACGTTATAGATATTGGCCTAAAGTCATTTACGTGATTGGCTGAACTGGTTTTAGGAATAGCTGTAACTATTGCTTTTTTCCAAATCAAGGGTACTTGACCTAGGCGTAGGGAAAAGTTAAAAATATGTGCAAGAGGGACTGCGAGATTTTTAAGACATTTTTTGAATACAATCTGTGGTATTTTATCGGCAGTGACAGAACAGCTAGACTTTAGAGATCTACTTTCACCAATAATGTCGAAGGGGAAAATAGTGAAAGTAGAAAGAATTTGACCACTGAAGTGGCCAACATTAGTTTCTGGTGTGCGATCATCACAGAAAACCGACTCAAAATACGAGGCAAAAGCGTTAGCAATATCGTCATCCTTACGATAGGCTGTACCCTCGGAAGAGATAATCAATGATTTAGCCTTAGAAGCAAGTTTTACTTTTACGTACTGGTAAAGAGCTTTACCATGGAGATTTATTAAAACCTTATCTTGTTTCTTAACAGAATAATTATACATAGCTTTAGTCAGCTTATGACTGACCCTCAAGTAAGCATCACCAAGATGTGGTGTAATCTCATTAAAAAGTCGGTCTCTTTTATAGAGCAATCTCCTAATATGGACAGGTAGGGTCTTAAGGGGGTCTTTTTTGAAACATATAGGCGTAAATCTATCTACTATGCATGTCACAATCGCACTAAATTTTGAATACAACTCATCGACATCTCTAAAACCTGAGAGTGAAGTTTCCCAATCAATAATAGAAAGTTCGTTGTTTATACTGTCGAAATCTGCCCTTTTATAATTAGCAAAGGGAAGGTCAATACCAGTCAATTCAGAAGACAAAACCACGTCAAATTTTATGACGCAATGATCAGAATTTCCAATCGGGGCTAATTTTATAGTATTAGAAACAACACAGTCTTCCGACGAACAAATCCAGTCAAGAATATTATTATTACACGTAACGAAGTCTACGTTATTTTTTAAGATCAGGTTATCCAATAGATCGTAATAAACTAAGGCCCTAGGATGTCCTATGGGAATATTAAAATCACCAAGAACTACAGTAGAGGAAGGCCCACAACTAACCATGTCTTGAATGAATTCAATAAGATTGTCACAATCGATAACTTTCGTATTAGGAGGCCTATAGACCAAAACTAATCGAATTCTCCTTAAATTGACAAAAAGATCAATTACCAAGACATTACACGTCTCTTTAAGTGTTTTTACCACCGTGTACGAAATAAGATCTTTCACTAGAAAAAGAACACCACCCCCTGTGGTATTACGATCACACCTAACCACAGAATACGGCAAATCCTCTATAACTAAACCGTCAGAAACATGACTCGATAACCATGTTTCAGTTACTGCTATTACATCACTTTTGTGATGTGCTATCATGTTACGAAGACTATCAAATTTGTTTTTTAAACTACGAGCATTTAAATAAAGGCAGTTAAGATTACATTGAGAAGCAGAAGTTATCAATGGTTTAAAGATTTTTTACTAACCTGCTGATAGTTGTCTCTCCTTCCTCGACGCTTCGTTACGTTGGCATAGGTCTGTTTGTTTGTGATCTGCTCGTTCCATTTGTTCTTGACCTCGTCAAACTCCTCGTCAGTCAAGATGAACTCTTCCTTGGTCCTTTTGTTGACAATTTTTCCTTCGTTGTAGTTGATGAACAGCTCCATCTTTGTCGTTCCATTAATAGCCAAGTTTGTCCTCTTTAGTCGAAGAGCGAATCCTTTGATACGATCATTGAGCGAGAGAGAGGGACGAATGAAGGTTCCCGATAGGTCAAAGTCCGGATGAAGATTCCCAAACAACTTCCTACCTTCATTTTTAGCTTGTTTGGCACAGATGCGAATCCTAGCCAGGACCTCCCTTTGTAAGGAAGAGGAGGGAAGAACGAGTTTGAGCAATCTAGAACCACCATTAGAGCCAACCTTACCCATTCTGTAGAAGGAGGTCACTTGGAAGGGAAGATTGAGACTGTTGAAGATGTACCCAAGACGATTCCTATCCTCTTCGTACTGAAGTTGCGCGGTCTTGTTTGTATCTTCTTTGAAACCACTTATGACAAGGGAGCGACGTCTCTCGATCTGCTCGAATGTTTCCTCTTTCTTTTCCATAACAATCTGTGTTGCAGTTGTTTTCACATCAGGAGTATCCGGCAGAAGAACCATCAATGCAGAACAAATGACCATGAAGGCTGCAGCGTAGTCACCGTTGAACTCCTTGCAGAACTTTTTAAGATCCTCTTTTGACTTGATTTCCGGTGTGGCTGGTTTGGTAGCGACACCTGGGTCCCTTGTAGTAGTAGAAGCGTTCTCTTTTGTGAAGCGATTTTCGGAAGCAACCATAATTGATGGAAACAGAACAAAGACAATAATTTTTGTTGATTCCGGAACCGTCAAGATTGCCCTGATAGATACCGTCACCGCGGAGAAAGAAGCCACTATCGCCCTGAGGACACGAGATAAAGTTTCCCTTGTAAACGGTGAAATGGGCAGACTTTCCAGATCCGTTGGCATCACACCAGAATTCGGTTGAGCAGACCAGATTGGGAGCTAAGGCTATTGTTCAGACAGTCAGTACTCGCATTTACAGAAGGTCCACTGGAAGTCCTGTCCGTCACTCAAGGTATGAGGCTCGATGACATCGTCACCAGAAGCACATTTTACCTCGATACTGGTTCCAGGTCCCATGGTATTGGCCACCTATACTGGTTTGTAAAGAACCCAAGAGTTGGTTACCTTAATGGTGACACAAGCAGCAGTAGCCAAAAGAGCTACTAGAATAAGTAGTTGAGAAGACATTGTTGGTTGAGTTTTGCTGGAGCGCAGCCTCAATATATACTATCCAGTACGTGAGAACACCTCTATTTCAGAATTTGTGTTTACAGGAACATTAAATAGGCTCAGAGCCCCTATTTTGCTTGTCTATTTCTGTTTTTGAGGTTTGTGTGCCGTTTGCTCAAAGCTGAACTCTTTACAAGCTTCGACAAACGATAGTTTATGGTTGCAGACAATGAATGATCTCTAAGAGTTCTTAGATTTCCCACCAGTCTCTGCCATTCTTCGCATCACGCCATACCTTGGTTGTGCTGCTCACCAAAAGGGGATTCCGGAAGTCGATTTCCCCTGGTGAGCACTTTGCCAAGGAAACTTTGCTAGCAGTCTAATAGTATCATTTCTTAATGCTGTTGTACTAACATCTCACATACTTTGAATGTACCCTGATCATTCCTTTGACATTCAACTTATGAGGGTTGAATGGTTTGTCGAACCTTGCTGCAACAACAGACTGTGTCCAGACGGTTTAGCGATGAGCGGTTGTGCATTGGAACATGAAAGTTCATCATGCACAAAGGAAAAATGTTATAATCCAAATAAAAAGTGGTACTGTTTGTCAGAATCAAACCAGTTAAACTGAAAAATAACAATAGCAATAGGAGCAACTGGACCAAGAATTCCTCGAGTTATGATTAAAAAGTGGGGTCTAAAACTCTTAGGAGTCTGCAGTTCACATTTCGCTTTCGGTATTCTCACAAAAATATAACTATAACGAGCCTAGCAAAACTTCTCTTACAAACAGTTCAAGATGTGAACACTTTATTTTGGCAACTGAATCACATCCATATTGCGCAGAACATGAAGCTTTTCACATTTTTTTCCGTTTTTCAGACCCTAACGTATCGGTAAGATGAATAATGTCCCTCTTACCATGTCCAATGTAATCTTTCAGTCGATTCCCTGACTAATACCTTTTTGAAACATTTTCGTTGCAACACTATACTTTGTCTTTGTCCTGTAGTGTACTTTTCCTGAAATCTTCTGTACGGGGAGTTTGAAAATACGAAAGACTTACAATATTCATGAAGCTAATGTTGTATTCCGTAGTCACTCTCAAACATCGATGACCGATTTTGTTCAGAGAGACCGAGACGAGTGTTTGGATTCTTCTTGCTTCTGATCGGCTATCTGATATTAAAATTTTATGGGACTGAAACTATTCGAACGCTTGATACTTCGCCTCATGCTTGAAAACAGGTTTACAGAAGTCTACATTGGTTGGGATCGAAGCAAAGTCGGCTTTCATCAAGTTCATAAACTTCTGAGCACCTGCCAGGTAGTCCGTGTCCTCGAAGGAAGCTGAACTTGATTTTCACAGGATGCTATAGTCCAAAAAGCTACCGGCAAACCAAAATGGAAACGGCCTGCAGAAGTCTTTTGAAGATCAAAGGGACCTAGTCTTTTTTGTAGCATGTCAGCTAGCAAAACTCTCTGGGAATGAGCTAACGCTATGGGGTTCTGGACAAAGGATTGTAAAGGTCTGATTCAAAGTGAAATGGACTCCATAAATGGAAAGGTAGACAGATTGTAAACGCAGAAAGTCTGACGGATTGACCATCTATCCAAGGCAAGTCGCTATTCTTTTGTTGATGTCCTTCACCAACTATCTTTAAAGGTTTCCCGTGCCAGTCTTTGCCTGTTCGATTTTCTTTCTTCTCTAGTCTATGTCAAACTGTTAGCTATTCCCCGTATTTGAATGTAGGATTCTGGTAAATAATTTAGTCTGATGACGCTTCGATAGTTTAAATGTTTTTTAGTGCCCGAGATTCTAAGAACAAGAATGTTGAAACTCTGTTTTGCAGCCACATGCCAAACTTTCAATGTCTAAGCTCTACAGAGCAATTCTACTTGGGTCTAACTAGTTCTTTCAAACAGGTTTCTATTTTTATGCAAAAGTTTAAAAACCATCGCGTGAAAGTATTATTGTCTAGTCACATCTGTCAGCTTTGCATAACATTAGCGGGCGTTGCCAAAACTCAGCTGACAAAAACACGCTTCCGTCTATCATGTTGCCTAGACTGCCACTTTTGCTAGCTACCTTCTTCATTCTTGGTCAGTCTGTAAAAATCAAGGTACCTTACTTTGTATGCTTAATATTTTTGGCTTTAGATAGCAAACACGATTGGGAATGGCGTGCCAGTCGAAATCAGATGTCAAAATGGAGATAATGTTGTAGCCACTGGTAGTCTAAACGATGGGCAAGAGCTGGTTTTTGAAGTTAGTAAGTAGTTCTAAGAGCATCAAAAACCTTGTTAGGCCCAAATTCTGACTGCACAACGCCTGTGACTTGTGCTGCTGTTGCAAATAGCGTGAACGTTGTCGGCTGGCCTGCTTTGGAAGACTGTCAACTACAAGATGTTGCCTATTACATAAAAATGGATGGTGTCTACCAAGGCAACATGGACGGAACTAATGTTACCCGGATCAAAACATTCTTGAAATGAAACTCTTAATTGTTCTTTTCTCAGAACACATGGCACTTTTTGCTGCAGTGTTTGGTAGCGGGTTCGAATCGCTTTGGTACTAGGCGTATTTCAGAGTATAAAGAATTGCTCTTCGCGAAGAAGTTACTAATCCACGTTGAGCAATCGTGCTGACTGCACTCGACGACTAATTTTATAAGTACCATAGGTGATAGTCTTCTTTTCAGACGATTTCTAGAAATATCTGCTCCAGATACTAACAGTTTACTTGAATCGTTTATTTTAAATTTGAAAATTAATGGCGATGTGTTTACTTCGCGTGCAAGAAAATGGAGACGCAAACGTTTATCAGCATGTTTTCAAAAAATAAAACAGCATTACTGGCCTCAAGATTTTGCAAAGGAGCCAAGACATATTGTTTTCCTGAGTAAAGCAGGGGGAGCTTCGAGATTCACATTCCTGCTAGTGGGTGCTTCAAATGGAACAACAGCTCCAGTTTGCAGATAGTACCAAAAAACTGAACTAGAGCAGGAGTGCTGCGATACACCCATCTCTCTAAGCGGCAGACTGAAACAGTCTTAAGTAAAAAGTACAATATAATCATACCGTGGTATGCATTGTTCGGCTGCAGTAACTCTCATACATGTATTTCTTGTCGTAGTGGTCAAAGCCGTTGTTGGCAAAAACCAACGCCATTTTGCCTCATTTGGAAACGAAAGATTGTAAAATGTAATTTTTTGGAGAGGAATGTGGAAAGCAGAACACAACATCACGCAGCCGATTTCTCAAGTGAATCTTTTTCTTGACAGAGTAACAATATACCAAAGGCCAAAAATGTCTGCATTTGAGAGTATTGTTTGTAAAAAAAGTGCATCATAGATTGTGATTTCAATGTTTTTTTCCTGCGTTTCCTTAAAGCAGTTCCTTTGATAACCAAAACATTTTTATCATAATTCGCTCAGGTTCGCACTAAAAACATTGCGCAAATACATCATATATCGTGCAGGTTTGTTTGAGTATAAAATGATGGGCTGCAGAAGCAACGGCCGAAATGTTTCGACACTTCATACTATGGGCGTTCTGCTGGATATGTGTCCAGTCTGCTACTGTGAAGGTAAGCCTTGTTCAAACTCAAAAACAATGTTCAGATTGCCAATACCATGGGCAAGAACACAAAAATCGATGTCGATTGCGGTAACAATCATAAGGGGACCCTCACCAATGGGCAATCAATTCAATTCAGTAATTTAGCCGCATGACCCATAACTTTCGTTTTTAGCTACGAGCAAGAGCACCAGCTGTTTCATTAACGGCATTTCAAACCAGCGTTGTGTTGTTCTTCAAGCCTACACCTGTTGCAAAAATGAAAGGAACGGATACTTTCTCAGAGGTGGAGGAGACCCCGGAGTCTTCAAAGGAACATTGACAGGAGGAAATTTAAAGAAGGTGGCAAATTTCAAGAGATGTCCTACAAGCCCGATCGAAATTGCCAAATAAGTCCTTTTTTGTTCTTCTGTATTCAACATCTGCCTAAATCCTACCAGCCGGCTCCGCCTTAGCATCGAATTCATTATGCGCTTGTTCATTTTATCCACATGAGCATTAGAGTAAAGAATGGCTCGCGTGTTCAAATGGTCCGGATTATCGTACACTCCTTAGTAGGTATCATCAACCAAGTTGCCGTTGCTCCTCAGATGTAGCGGAGCATCGACTTTTCCCTCGTCGTTCTTTGGGACTCGGCCTTCGGCGATCATCAGGAGAAATTCCTTGAACTCGGCCGTCTCTTTTTGAGCACTCATGTTGTCGCTGAGCTGGTAGCAACTATCTCGGAATGACTTCGAGAACCGTTTGCTGGAGGCGCCATCTTTCCAGCAGGCAGATCCAATGCCGCAGTCTCGATGTACCATGTGCGACAAAACTTGGTCGAAAAGCGGGCCGGCATCCGGGGCCTCGGCCGAGATGAATCGGTTGACAATCTTCGTGGGCATAAGGCAGATTTCTGCCATTCGACAGTGTAGATGAAGGCTGCCTGAATACCGCAAATCGTTGTCTATCGCGTACGGCGAGCTACAGACAGGGGAATTTGCTAACTTTTTCATTTTGTGACGTACGGGATTGAAATTTTGTTTCTAAGGGTAAAATTTTACGAGAAATTTGATGGAGCGGAGACCAGGATCAGCTTCTGGCGCGCGCTACGTGCACTTTTAGCGTTTTTACACTAATGGAAAGCAAAGGCAAATGCACCCCGCTTCACGCAAGGTGCGATTTATTGTTTTGTACTTGTCTGTGGTGATCCAACATCTAAAATCATATGGCCGCGACAACAACGAAGGAGCTGTTTAACGGTCGAGTCAGTAGTATGAAAAGGGAGGTCACAGCGACAGCGCTGCCTAACAGTTGAGTAGAACGTTTTTATTAATTGCGACCTGGCAGATTGATCGATCCTCCGGGACAGTTTGCAAATCCTTGAATCTTGCTGATGTTGTCTCCAGCGAGACTTCCCTTGTAGACACCTGCGTCGCCACCACCGCGAAGAAAGAATCCATCATTGGCATCACCACCATTGTAGACCGTGATGAGGGCGCACTTGCTGGAGTCACCGTTCACAACGGCCAAGCAGGTTGTAGGTTTAGACGGATCTGAAAACAATTCAATCCTGATAAGGAACCCTTACTGAAAGTGAGGTCTTGGCCGTCATCCAGGGATGCAGTATTTCCTTCGCCACAGTCGACCTTAACATTGGTTCCGGCTCCCATGGTATTGGCGACCTGTTTCTTATTAGAAGTACAAAACTGACAATTACCTTGACAGTGGCACAGTAAGCTGTACCTAGACAAGCGGCTAGAAGAAATAGTCGAGAGAACATTGTTGACTAAGCTGAATTGTGAGCAACAGTCGTCATTTTATACCGTGAATAAAGGAAATACATGGATGAAAATAGACACAAATCGTGTTTGTAGTGCATTTTCCGGTCTGTACATTATGCAAATGATGTTTCAGTGGAAACAATCATTTTTGGTGTTGATGAAAGCGTTGAATTATCGGCATTGATTAAGAACGAATGATGCATCCCAGGTTTTTGACGCTTTCTTGACACGGAAAAACAGTACAGACCCCATATCACGCTATAATCTTTCAGATATTAGCCACCTTATGAACTGCAGGAACTAGCATCGTATCATAGCAGTCATTCTCTGACAGGCATGTGTGTTCTGCTTCTTTTAATCTATATTTCCGTCCATCCAACTTATCGTGCAATCAATTAATATCAGCAGAGAGACCCTGTACCTGTGTCTCAAACAAGATCAGAGCGACTTGAACCGAAAGATAAGAATAAAGAGACTGAAATATAGAAACAGGGATAGAGAGACTGGGGTAGAGAGACATGGAGCTAGAAGCACTAATGGAGTCAACAGAAACTAGCACGAAGCCAGAACTACGAGAACAGGATAGAAAATAAGCTTGCAGGGCTTTACACCTGTAGCTTCCAACCGTAACAACCACAATCGCAGAGCATCCGCGTAGCAGTTTGGCCTTTTGTTCTTGTTTCATCGTTGATTCAGCTGCTACTATTCCCTGAAAACTTCAAGCAATAACCAAATTGAAAGAGTAATTATATCAGGTATAGACTCTTGTGTCTACCTTACAAAGAAATCGAACCCCATTAACCACTTGAACTTCGTCGCATTTCTTATTACCTTGTTCGGCTGTCAACTTTGGGGGTGGAATGTGGGGATTCTTGACATAGCAACTGTGTTTCAGCCTCTCATCCTTATGCTGCTGAAACGTGGAGCTTCTGTTCATCGAGTGAAGAGCCGGCCGGAATTGGCGCATTCGCTAGAGAAGCTTTCATGGTCCATGTGCCTGAGCGTCGCTGTTCAGTCAAAAATGCCTTCAGAAGATGATCATCAGTGGAACGCTGTAGCTGATTATTCCGTTGGCTCTTACCACATTAAGTCTCCCACAAAGACAATTTATTGGTCCAGGAGAAACCCTGGGAGAAAATGTTTGCTAAAAATACTGTCAGAGTTACCGGAAACAGCATCAAAATATTGGTTAGCTATTACAATAGCCAGAACTATAAAGACTTTCCAGAACCTGTATGATAACTATGGTCTAAAACGTGTGATTAGTTTCCCACAGAAAACATTAAGTTGACATTGTTGCAGCCTGAAAAGAACTGTCTAATCAAATGGCAAGTTCATAAAAACTTATGCAGGGTTTAATGTCATCTGGAAACGAACCTCTAACATTAATCTCAAGATGGAATGTGAACACCAAAGCCTCCCTGACACCTCGGAGTTCAAGATTAATTTTTTCAGGAGTTCATTGCGAACGGATACGCCGACCTCTATTTCAGTAAGAGCTACAGTAGTTCCCGATCCTGATCCTCCTCCTCCATGGAAAGCCGGAGAAAGAGATATTAACGTTGTAGAAGTGATGCAAAGTATGCGAGAGAAAACTGGCTTATAACAGCTTGGAAACCAATACCGTTTATTGGGAAATTATGTGCAGAAGTGTGAGTGAGGGGATGTTTCAATAGCGAGGCTAACTTTCAGCATATCTATTTGGATTTGCGTCTCATTCCCCACGAGAGGACATCCGAAAAAAACAGGACATGAAAAACTATTGGGAATTCCACAGTTTGGCGTTCAACTTTGTTGAAGGTCAGGGGCAGTACGGGATATAACTCCTATGGTATGCAGAGGTAACAGGACAATCTCGAGCAGAAGCCTTTGCCAAGAGGTGACTAATTAAGTTCTTGTCAGTTTTAAATTCTACACGAGATTCACAGAAAATAGATATCTCATAAACTTCCCTTCTTCTTCAGCTGGATCGGTTGCGTCGCCTCAACAACGTACAAGACAAGCTGCTGATTGCTCGTTCGTATCAGGGCTCCAAAACTCCATGTCCACATCCCTTTAACTTCAGAGTAAGACACGAACTCGATCGCTTTAAGTAAGTAAGCTAAGCGCTAGCCATATCTTGTTTCGTTTTTAAGAAACGCTAGCTACCCGTGGCTTTGGACCTCGATGGAATTCTATCCGACTGAAGTTATTGGAAGTGAATGAACTAGTTTTATTGCTTCTTTCATTGGCTTTCGCTGCATCACTTATCAGTTTACTCCTCTAGCAATACAAACACATTTTCCCTTTGACAATGAATCGGCAAAAAATTTGCGTGTAACCTCGATCACAATGTTAAATCCTAAGCCTCATATTATAGCATAAATAGAGGCTCCTATCGGTGACAACAAAACATGGTTGCAAGACTCCTGTTCATAGCTACTGTTCTGGCGGCAGCAGTCTTTCCAGCTACTGTAAAAGTGAGTCGTTCCTTGAAACATATATCATGTTTTAGGTTGCCAACACCATGGGTCGCGGGGTGACCGTAAAAGCGAGCTGTGCGTCAGTTCATCCAGCTGGAAACAGTGGGCAGAAGACATTAAAGAACGGGGGTAACCTTCTCTACGATTTTGGTTTGTACCCAGTCTATCTCTGAAACGTGTACAGCTCCTCAACCTGACGACTGCGCTCTCGACGTGTGGTGTGATGTCAACAGCAGCAATGGAAAGGGACACACGTTTACAGCCATCAGTGGCTGTCCCGGTCCTTTTGACTTCCAGTTGGGCTTCTTCCTCCGTGGGGACGGAATTTACAAGGGAAGCTTTGATGGAAGTAATCTGGCAAAGTGGATTGCCTGGTGATCAAGAAGGAATGAAGTAAATATTCATTGATCAATATTCAACTATTCAATGCTTCTTCTGTCTCATATGAACTATCAATTCCAAATTTGCAATTCGGGGCAGATTCCATAGACACGCAGACACGAGACGTGGAGTCCAGCCGTAGGATAGTTTTCGTGGTCTCATTGTTCCCATCAGTATTCTTACACCATGATGGCTCAATAAACGGGCTGCCACTGGCGACAATACTTCACTCACTTTGGCTGTCCTCTCTTCCTCTCGTGATTGGACTTTTTTGCTAGTTCTGTAAACGATCCAGAACTCACCAAAGCTTGATGAGACGATGAGTGGTAGCCAGAATGGATAAAACGACAAAACTAGCCAGACGAAGTTCACTGATTAATTCTTTTTAAAGAAAAAAATGCTTCGGCTAGTGCAGTAACGGCATTTCAAAATTGGATTTTAAAAAAAATTTCTGAAATAGTATGGACAGACTGTCCGGATCTGCCGGCTAGAAAAGGTGTGAAGCAGGTTGGCAGGCATCGTAGGAGAAGAACAAGACTTTGAGTAAAACATACAATAGGACTAAAAACGGAGAAAGCTCAATAAATCCGTTATGCTATTTTCGCCTGTCCTCCAATCAAGCATACCCATCAGATCATTTTATTTAAAGCTGATAGAACTCAGCGGATTTCTATACACATACACGTAGTATACAAATGTACAAACACGTTTAGACCTTATATGCAGGAGGGACATCAGCAGTCAACTTCGGGAGGAAGGGGATATTTTGCAGTAATGGCCACCTCATGAGGAATCTTTCGAACCACATCGGGAACGAGTATCCGTCCCTGGTATACTCATTCTCATCGTTCTTCTCCTCTACCGGGAAGCCTCTCTGAGCTTTTGTGGCTCCTCCAACAATGTTGTCCATGAGGAAGGCAACTAGGCCTCCGATGAGCATTCGGATTGTCAGGAGCATGTTGAGAATATTGTCCACGGTGTAGTTACTGAAGTTGACTGGGTGCTGTTCGAAGTGAAGCGGTACTGTGACTCCGACTACGACGGACAACCCAATAATTGAGAGGTTACGTGATAGACGCAGGTCAACTGTCTGAAAGTATCAGAGTGACGGAAAGTTTTAATAGGGTACCTGTAGATTACTTATTCCTACACCGCAGACCATAACCATACCCATTCCAAGGACACCTCCCACGATTGGCTCCGGTATAGAAGCCAGAACAGCCGCACACTTAGTCAACAAACCAATGATAACCAAGAAGATTCCAGCTGTCTGCATTGTAATCCTACTAGCCACCTGAATGAGTTTTGTTTGAAAGTTCATTATCGTTTACTTTGGTAACAGCCATTAGAGCCACATTTTCCCCATAGGTTGTCACTCCAACTCCAACACCCATCAGAGCTGCTAGTGTGGCTCCAAGTCCCTCACAAAGGATGGCTCTGTTCGTCGCTGAGCAAGGTGGGTGTCTCTCTTCGGAAATTCTGGCGCAGACGGTGTACTCTCCAATCGATTCCATGGTGCAGGCTACAGCTGATGCCACGAATCCGAGAGTCAACCCCCAGTTAATTCGTAGAGGACCAAAAGCTCCTAAAACTATAGTTTGAATTGCATAAAAAAGGTGTTTACCTGGAAGCGGGACCTGGAACCAGGGAGCATCTCGAAGAACCGTCATCGAAGCATTTTTGTCCACACGGGCCTGTCCTTCTTCTTTTTCCAGTCCGGTTACCGTCATCATAATGCAGATGAACCAGGCTAGACCAATACCGATCAGGTACTGAAGACGGGATTATACACAAAACGGTGGAAGACATACAGGGAAGAGTCCAAAAATACGAGGACGATTCCATTTGATACGTTTCTCAACGAAGGAGTAATAGGGTACGGGTACACAGATCTCGTCGAGAAAAATCATCAGGGTCATTAGGATCAGGAACTCCCTGAAAAACATTACATTCCTTAGGACAAGCAAGATGGTTCGCCTGAAGGTAACCTAAGCAAGGTTCCTCACCTCGACTTTTTAATTTTACCTTCAGGGAACCTGAAGCTTAAAGAGTACGAAATGAGAGAAACATCAGCCCCCCCCCCCCCCCCAAGTTCAAACAACTTACACAATAGAGACCCAATGGAGAGCCAGCTTTTCCTCCAGGGTGGGAACATTTCCCAAAGTCAAAAGTAGGAGAAGTGGAGCGATTGTGATGGGTCCAACATATTTGGCGAACTTTCCAACCAGACCCGTGGCTCCAATGATTAACATAGGTAGGACTCCTAGAAGCAGGCTCCCTTGGATCTGTGAGCGTATTTTGCTAATTGGTTATGAGGCTGCTACCGTAGCCACCCTGGCTTGCCATTCTTCTCGTGGAACGAAGGTGTTTTCATCCGCTTTGCATCTCATTTCAGGTAAGGCCTTGTAGGCCAGCAGTGGGGGCAGGAAGGCAAATGAGGGACCATGCATGATTGACAGACGGAGACCGATGGTTGTCTGAAGTAACGTTGGTTTAGATCTCATTTTTTCAAACTTGGAGTAGTGTGGCAATCCCTGACACGAAGAAGGTGGCAGCCATCAACTGGACACGCAGTTCAGTTGCAGCATTTCCGGCACAGGCGACATCAGCTACGAGAAAAGGAACTACTAGAAGTCCGGAGAGGACAAGCATTGTTTGCTGAAAATATAAATTTCAAAACATCTGTTACTGTTTTTAGTGTGTGATCTGCGCTCTCGGAAAGAAGGATTATACCTTATTTTCCACGATTCCGGAATAAATTTTTAGACCACTAGTTTTTTTGAAGAACCGTGAGCAGTCCAATGCAATCAAGGTTCTACAAACCACCTCGTGACAACTTGCCACCTCTCAGTAGCCAGGCCTTTCTTAGGTTATAGCCTTATTCTGACAAGCTATTCTGGCTGGAGCTGCCCTTCTCCTGGTAACTGACTGGAATCAACCCTCTCTATGCTATTTGGACCGTCTTGGTTAGAATGTTTTTGGATAGATCTTTGTCAAAAATGCTTACCTGGAACCCAAACAGTAGAATGCTCGGCCATTTTGGAATATCTCCTACGCGAAGATATAGTCCAGGCGGCTTGTGAGGTTTTGGTATTGGCGAAGAAGTCATCTCTGAAGATTGGATTACTGTAGTCGAGAGCTTGATAAGAACGAGAGCTCTCAAGCTTTGAAAAGGAGCAGACTGATTTTGGGGAAAGCCCCACCTCCGCCATCTGTTTGGCCAAACGGCGACAAAGGACAGCAGATACTGGTAAATAGGCAGAGATCACTCTCAAGACTTTGTAGTGTCCGAGGATCATGGTGTTCCCGAATAATAAGTACCGCAGACAATATTAGCCTAACAGTGTTCAAGATTCCAGGAAGTGATTACCAGAGACGCGTACTATCAAAACAGAGAGAGAGACTAAAAACTGAGGTTATCATTCTGGCGAAAGAACACTTTAGAAGTTGAAGAGGTTACCAAGAGAAAGATATTTGAACCATCGTATTTCTTTCGTCAGAACTGTTGGATTAAGAAGATTGTGAAATTGGCAAAAGAGTTGGATACATTGCCGTTTATATGACTTTATGTATCTTTCATGACTACATTGCCAGCATAAAACGGGATTAGACTACCAAATTTCACTGTTATGAACAGATTACATGCGCTTGAACGGAAGAAAAAGTCGCTTCTAAATGGAAGTGTTTCAATTTGACAACAAAAAGATTAAAAACATTTTCGAATGAGTAGATGGAAGTACCAAAGAGCTGTATCATTTGAAGGAAATGAATTGCTGTAAACGAGAAGGTATCGAACAATTTTATTTCCGGAAAGCTATGCCCCGCATATAGTTCGAAATTATAAAAGTTATCTTGTGAAATTTGAAGTTGCGTGCCTTATTCTTTGCGTAAATCTGCCGACTAAAGATAAACGGAAACTATATATGCAAACGCGAAGTTCTGTCCACATGTTGATGTGCCCTTGTGAAATAGTTTGTTCTCTGACAGGACAAATCAAGGGAGCAACAGTTTTGTAATCGGCTCGAACGCCTACGAAAATATTCATGTGCTGTTTTGATTGACTCTAGGATTTAAGTTTCTTTCTTCTCAAGTGAACAGAGGTTGTTATTTTTCCCGCTTGGGAAACAGCTCCTGCCTTGTGTTCGTTAAAGTCTCCTAAACGTCGTGTGTTTACATTGGATAACAAAACTGGACTGGGGTAGTAATATGCAAGCAAAATCCTGGTCAGGATTACTTAGAAAGAAGGTAGGGTATTTAGTCCTGTTATACTCGATAAAACAAGACTTTTCCAAATCTGGCTAACTGTAGAAAATTTTTTTTTAGAGTTGGAAGTATACCGCAATTAGTTTGAAAACTCTTTTAGAGTCTAGGGGACTAGTAGCTGTGAAAAGTGATGGCATACATTTCAGCTTTTTTATGTGAATGAGAAGATACAAACAAGGAGTACCCGTAGTTAAACCGAACGTGATGAGAGTTTTTGAAAATTACACAAAAAACTTTTTTTCGAAAACCAGTGCCAACTAGGGTAACAAGCATACAACTGAGTCTAAACGTGTTTTTCCAGTTTTGATTCAAATAGTCTTCACTAGGACTGATTTTCGTCGTTACCAGCAGGCACAGGTTGGATCAAAACATGTACTTTTTGGCATCGCGCCACTGATCAGACTGTAGTAGACACAGACACTTAAGAGGAAATAATTAAGAGGAACGGAAAGGGAAGCATCCAACTTCTAGATGACTACAGACGGCAGACCGAAAGGCTGTCAAATTAAAAATGTATGTGATACTCGACTATTGTGATAAACGTAAACAGCTGTAATCGACCCCTCTTGTCGATTTGTGATCAGTCATGGTAAAAACATGCAATTCAAATCGATCGGGAATAATGGGCTATAACGGTTCGGCTCTCTCCGACCGTGACCGAGGTCGATGACGTCGTGGTCTCCCTTTCGCCGAGGGATGATCTTTATAAGTCACGGGGATTCCCCCAGTTTCCCATGGCAAACAGTCGTCAACGCGGATGATAAGGTTGTAAGAATAGGGAGGGGGTCAAAGGGTAATGTCACAGTGTTTGTTTAGGAAACAACGCTCCCGTCTTTTACAAGCCAAGGAACAAACAATCATTGAAGCCGGAATAACAGCCCTGATTGCGATGATACCTTGAACTGTCTGAACTCGAATAAGATCAGGAGGAGACCTTGTAATATTGACACAGGTCATGTAAATCTATGCCATCAACAACTGTAACGGTACAAAAACATCGTTTCGGCAGCTCAGACGATCGCTTGTTCCCTTGGAGAGTAAGTGTACTACAGAACAACAGAGGTGAAGGTAGGGTTGAAGGAACATAGACAGCTTTAGATCTCAACAATACGAACAATTGAAAGGATTACTTGTTTAACTATAATGCTTGTTACATGTTCGATAGGGAGAGACACACAAGAGGCATAGTTTTGGTTTCGGTATCATCACTGGACATTTGTGACTTTCAACCTATCCAGTCGTGAGGATTGAGAAGGGCATTTTAGAACCTCTTAATATTTGACGAAGTTTCCAAGTTAGCTTCATTTCTATATACACTCTGTGCATTTTAGGAAAAGCAAGGAGTTGAAGGAATATCAGGCAGTGTTGGGAAAATGGGAAGTTTTTGAAGAATCGGCACCCTCCTCAGAACATTTTCTGCCCATTCGGGTAGTGAATACCCATCTCGTATGAACAGAGTTTGCTCATCTTCTGGTGGTGGGAAGCCTCTCTCCTCCTTTGTTGCTCCTAAAACACAATTTCTGCTCACATCATGTTAGTTATACCTCCAACAGTGTTGTCCAGTACAAAGGCTATGAGCCCTCCGATCAACATCCTGATAGTTAGAAGCATGTTTAGAACCTCGTTAGCTGTATTATTGGAAGTCTGGATAGGATGGAGCTCGAAGTGTTGCGGGATCAGCATTCCGCAAAGAATAGATACTCCAATGATTGAGAGATTTCTTGACAGACGGAGCTCCACGGTCTGATCAGAACTGTTTATATAAAATAAGAGAAACAGACGTGTAGGTTACTTAGGGCCACTCCACAAATCATCGTCATGCCCATTGCTAGCACTCCACCCACAATAGCTTCTGGTATGGTGGCTAGTACTGCCGCACATTTTGTGAACAGACCAAGAAGTATCAAGAGAACACCCGCCATCTGCATCGTTACTCTGCTTGTTACCTGTAACAGTAATGAGACTAACATGTAAGTCCGACTTACTCTAGTGACACTCATCAGAGCAATACACTCGGCATAAGTTGTGATACCGGCTCCTACTCCCATTACGGCTGCTAAACACGCTCCGAAGCCTTCGCAAAAGATAGCTCTGTTAGTGTTAGCGATTGGTGGGTGACGCTCTTCAGATATCCGAGCACACATTGCGTAATCACCAATACTCTCCATAGTGCAGGCGAGAGCAGATGCTACAAAGCCGAGAAAGAGGCCGACATTAACTTTGAATGGACCGAAGGCACCTAAACGGTTTCTAGGACAGATTAAATTAGAGCTCACCAGGGAGCGGGACTTGAAACCATGGGGATTCGTGAAGTACAGCCAGGGAAGAGTTCTTATCAACTCGAGCATGTCCTTCTTCTGGCTCAAATTCCGTAACAGAAAGTATAAAACAAACGAGCCAAGCAAGTCCAATCCCAAGCAGATACTGAAATTGTCGAAGTATAGTATGCAGGACATAAATATAGGTTATCGTCGGCAACGGATAGAAAGGGATAGTATTGCTGCCCGGTGGCCGAGCGGTTTGAGCATTTACTTTTATCGCGGAGCATTCCAGATCAACCCTTTAAATAAATAAAAAAATGCTTTGTCACGACCCCAAGTTCTAGATTGGATTGTCACTTACTGGAAACTGTCCAAAGACTCTCGAATGCGTCCACCTTAGCTGGCCTTTGCTGAGTGAGTAGTAGGGAATCGGTACACGAGCCTCCTCAAGAAAAATTACAAGGAGCACCAGAATCAAGAATTCTCTGAAACGCTAAAATTACTGCTTTCTGTCTACCACTCACAGAATCGAGACCCAATGCACAGACATTTTTTGTTCCAACGTCGGAACTGTTCCCAATGTCAAGAGCGTGATCAAAGGAGCAATGGTTACCGGACCAACATATTTGGCAAAGAGGCCAACAAGACCAGTCGTGCCAATAAATAACATAGGAAGTACGCCGAGAAGCAGACTTCCTTGGATCTAAGAACAGACTATCTTGGTAACAATAGCTCATACCGTAGCCACTCGAGCCATCCATTCACTTTCAGGAACTTCCGTGTACTCATTAAACTGACATTGGTTCTCCGGCAGAGCCTTGAAGGCTAGTAGAGGAGGCAGGAATGCAAAGGAAGGTCCGTGAAGAATAGATAGCCTAAGACCGAATGTTGTCTAAAAAAAATCGTGTAGACATTATAACTTTGGATACCTGTATGATTGTTGCAATGCCTGAAGTTACAAACGTTGCAGCGATGAGTTGTACTCGCAGCTGGGTAGTAGCGGAGCCTGCACAAGCTACGTCTGCTACTAGAAATGGTACTACTAGTAAACCCGAGAGGCACAGCATGGTTTGCTGAAAGAAACTGGCTGATTTCAACAGAACATATTTTCTTATGAGCATTTTGTACAGTTCGAAACGTTATTGCAGATCGTCTTGTATTTTTATTTTGGCTGTTACGAGGCCTCTTGCTTCCCCGCAAACTTTCAATCGCTGATAATGATCATGAATTTTCATCGTGCCATTGTTTCGTCCTTATGTAATCCGATCACGCAGCGCGTGACAGTTAGGTTTGACGGCAGAGGAACAAGTTCCCATCTCGTTAAATCTTTGTCCTAATGAGACCACTGAGCTTTCTATCTATCTAACTGTCTTTGGTTCAAAATTTCAATGCTACACTCTCGTATCTGTCATCAAAACTAACCTGAAAGCCGAAAAGAAAAATACTTGGCCAACGAGGCACATCGTTGACCCGTAGATGAAGTTTGGAAGGTGATTTCAGTGGATCAGTTCCGGTCATTTTGAACCGAAATGAGAAAGACTAGAGACTGACTGCAAACAGAAGCCGATTATGCGCCACCTCTAGCGACCTTTGATCGGAATAAAAAGTTCTGGAAAGAAATGCTTCAGCAGCTGTTCGGTCAAGAAGGAAGATAAGAATCTGCAGAACAGAAAACGCGGTCTGGAAAGAGGAAGTGAGACCAATTATCCGACTTACCCGTGTTCGGGGAGGCGCTTAATGGCATGAGTGCTAACAGGGCCGTTTTTATAAATGCGGATCAGCTGTTGTACTAGTTTTTCAGAACGTCATAACGTGAAATAGTTGGATTGTTATTTCCTTGTTATTTCCAAGCATGTGTTGATTGCTATCAACCTCTCTATGCTTACTTTGTTGGAATAGAAAACTTGGTTTTAAGTGTCAGCCCTCCAGGTGAACAGTTCTCAAACATCGAATGTTCTGTCGGACCATTGGAAGGGAAGCTAGTAAACAGTTCTATGCAAAAATCAACTGACTATTTGCTAGTATATAAAAACAATATACTCAAAAGCAATGCGTCCCCGTATATTTTTTCTGTCTTTCTCATTAGCCCTTTGCTGTCGATCATTCTTGGGGTCTCTGAGTTGATTCTGAAGAACAAACAACTGGAAAGCATCCCAATAAAACCCAAATAATCCAGTGGTTTTCGCAGACAGGTAAATGTGTGTTTATCGAAGGAAACATATGCGGAACCACCCTGTTAACTGAGCTGACTGCTTTTCTGCAGCATTCACTGAAACAGATCATGATCATTGGCAAAGCCAACAAAATGTCCCACAGCAGCTTCATATTCTACGGCATCCTGACAGTTTTCTTGTCCTCTATTCCGGTCTGTTCGTACGTTCTGCCACATACCAATGTTTTAATTCATCAGCTTCTTGTTGTGATAGCACATATCATTATTAAAATGCCAGAAAAGGGCAGAGAACGAAATTCGGGTACAGCGAAGAATTTCGCAATCATCAAACATTCAAGCTAATGCTCATACTAGGAACTGTGGAATGTATTAGTTTGCTTTCCCACGTCTTTTCAGATGCCATCTTTCCGCTTTCCTCGTTTGAGTATAGCAACAAGGGCGGATTCAACGAATTCTTGCCATCCATATTCCTAAACATAACGTCTCGCAATCGTATTCTAAGTTATTGTTGAATACAGTTGGATCTTTTGGGATTTCGCCGTACATCGCAACTTTGTAATTGTCTCGTTTTAGTTATTTTTGGAAAGAGGCGATATTTGAACTCGGTTAGGATATATGCAGTACTAAATAACATTATCACATCTTTCTGCGTAGTACCTTGCACTACTTCAGTTTTTGAAATGAATTTGGTTTTACATTCCGGAGATAAAACCGAAGAGAGACCTCCACGAGAATTTTCGCTTTTCACTAACGGTACAGATTAACACATCGGGAGCATTAAAACTCTTTTAGGGTTGTACGATGTACTAAACGTCTTATGCTTTCAGACTTGGAAGCTGTTAGATAGCTGCAGTTTTTTATTTATGCGATATGTGGGTGGGGGTTGTGTGAGGCAGTAAAGATCGTTATACTTATATACGCCAGTATGTGCAGTTATCTGATCAGCTCAATATTGTGATGTATGTGTTTATAGTGCTTCTGTCTTTGTTGTGGATGATTCTATCTACATAAATCATAAACCCGGTGTATAATTAGATCAGGTACACTGTATATAAGTAACTTTCCCAGTAGCGAGACAACGAACCATGCTCCTAAAACTTTTACCCGTCGCAGCCTTGGTAGCTTCTCTTACCTCTTTAAAGATCAAGGTTTGTTGTTAGCTCTAAAAACTGCTGATGCTCAGGTTGCCAATACTATGGGAAAAGACATAACTGTCGAGGCCAAGTGCACAAGAAATGGTAACGAGCTAGGCTCAGGCAATTTGAAGGATGGAGAAGACATCCACTTCTCTTTTCGTAAAACATTTTAAATTCCCTTGTAACGGTGATCTTCCAGTGCCTGATCCAAACTGTGGTAACGGTGTGGATTGTTCAGTGAGTGCCAGCAACGGAAAGAAGGCCGACTTCACCGCTTACAAGGGATGCGGAGATTCTCCCAGTGAGGATATTGGTTACTTTCTTCGCGGAGATGCAATCTACAAGGGCCATTTTGATGGCTCTGGAATCGAAAACTTCAAGGGATATAATTGAAACCCAATTATCAGTTAAATATTTTGAAGGTGATATATGTTTGAAGGGTAAAAGACAGCTGTCATAATGCGTGTTCGAATAGTGTACAAAGTACTGTTGAATCAAACATTTAGTGGAGGCGCAGTTCTCAAAATATGTATGAAGTATTGCAGACGGTATTATCATTATATTTCAATAGTATCATGTGTAGATAAAGTATACTTCATTAGGACTGCATACTAACATAGATCTGTCGATTTGTCAATTGTCCTTTAGTCTTGACTTAGCATTGACAACAGGTGGCAGCTGCTTCCCCAATTTCAAAAGTTACCAAGATTTCCCATAACTAAACTCGTTGACGTTATCTGTCAACATTTGCCTTGTGGCACGCATGAACAGACGGACGAACGCTAATCATTCGCATATGTAATAGAGAGCTGCCCGAAAGTTTATGCCTGTGTCGGAAGCCAATCATTCTTCGACTAGTGTCCGTACTTTGTACGCACAATAACTTTTGGCAATTCGAGTCAGTCGGGGAGATAGCAACTTTAAGAGAGCTTGTTTTATGTCATGGTAGCTAGATTGGAGGGAAACAAACGGGGAGGCAGGCGGAAAAAAATCGGAAGGAGAAGGACAGGAATCCGACAATGTGTGTAGTAATGGAAAACATTTTAAGAAAGCCCGAAAAAGCATAACTGTTCATCAAAAACGATTGCAGACATCTAACACTTCAAAAAGACCAACAACTGTTTTCCAGTTCCCAGGAAGCCAAAAGATGAGGACAAAATTGACTTGCAAAAAACAAGTTGTGGGGTAACTGATAGGGGTCTGTTTGGAACGGTTTCTGGACTGTAGTTTGAAAGTTTGAGTTCTGGGTGGGCTATTTGGAACGTTTCGTAAGTTGACAGGCTTTGTTTAAGTTCACAAACAAAAAAACAAAAATGGACAGATCTATGTAAGTATGCATTTCAATTGAAATATACTTCTACATGTGCTACTATTTATAGTCGATAATACCCTTGGTACAAGACTCCTAGAATGATAAAAGTTGTTGTTCCGCCCGAATCGTCTCGCCCCGCCCTGCGTTTTGCACATACGTGCCCCACTCGTGTCCGCGTCCGCAGGCTGTGTAAAAGCTCATAAAAGCGAAGGTAATCTTTTTCTATCAATTAGTCGGAAAACAGGAATGAGCATAACTCATCAATTTCATACTCTATCATTAGTTCTCTATCCAAAGTGGATCAAATGCCTTGCAGTTCTCGAAATAGTCGCTGATGTGCATGGAACTGATAACTTGCTTTCGTCGAGCATCGAACAGTCCAACTTCGGTGGTCGTGTAGACGTTGTATCTCGTTTTTCCATAAGCTTAAGCCGTGTCATCTTGCAACACTCCTCGAACTTACGATCGTCAATTCCTTTGAGATTCTTCGGGTAATGATTCGAAATCAAATCGGTAATTTCTGACTTGTGAGTATCGTCGTTGTTGAACTCAAAGTCGTAAATGTCAGTAGCGTGACCCTAGAAGAAAGGACCAATTTGACAAAAACTAGAAATTAGGGCGCCCACTGCGGAGAATCTCAATTATTTGCTATCATGTAAGCAAACAATTCAAAACTTGGAACTTACAAGTGTTACCATACTTCCATAGAGCCATACGAAAGCTCCGTTAGTGTAAGCTTCGCTAAGGGCATTCGGACTGTAAACTGTCTTGAATCTCCATTCACTGGTGAGGCTTTCAGTTAGGCAATTTCCGGGTCTGTCCGTGCATGGTCGTCTGCTTTGCTTGTGGCTTCCAGCGGCAGTATATACGAACATCTATAAGTTCAGTTAATTGCATAGAATTAGGAAAAACTCACATTCTTGCCTTCAAAGAGATAAAACAGCTTTTTTACAGGGTTTACCAGAGCAGCAGTAATACTACCGTTAGACTTCGGAAAGCGGGCGGCGATTTTATATGTTGCCAGTATTTTTTGTGTTCCAGACATGAACTCATATACATTTCCACCAGAAAAGATGTAGGACATGGACCCTGACCAAACACCGAACTGAGACTGGCCAGTAGCAAAAGCATCTATAGACGAAGGACACTTCGGTTCCTCAAGCTGTTTCGAGGTATCTGAAAATAATTTGGAAAGATTAGAAAATGAGCAAAAAGGGACGTAAATGCCAAACCTGTTAAGATACTCACCGTCACAGTTGAAATACTCTTTTAGAGAGACGAAACCTCTGAGTACTTTTGAGCTGACCTGATATTTGCCAATCCAGTTTGGCACAAAAACAGTGATCTCGTCCCTGGAACTACCTTCTAAACTCCTGTCTCGGAATAGAAAAACCGAAAGTTACCATGTTGTTGCGAGCCTTTAACGTCTTTGGGGAGGCCTTTACTCCATTCCAGAAGCCTTGTTCTTGTCTCACTGGAGGCTGCTGTCCAATCTCTGTTGAAAACAGATGTCTGCCCTTCCTAAAAATGAATCATTGGAAACGAAACAGTAATCTTACATGGAACACAATAAGCTCCCAATAAAATCCAACAATGACAGCATTAATTGTCAGACCATTGGGAGCAGGTTTAGGATTACCAGCTTCGGGATTCATTTTCTTGCTATCCGCTTCATTTTCATAGGAGAACATCTAAGTTGTTACTGTTTGTGAAAGTAACAACCATTACCTGGTTCCCACTGAAGAGATAGAAAATGCCGCTGCCACTATGAGCGCCTGTGACCTTGGCCGGAGCTCCAGGAAACAAATCAATGATTTTCTGCTTTTCGAGGAACTGCTTCGTATCCTTCTTGTAAAGATAGACATTCTCTCCAGAGAAGACAAACTCTAACCCAGAGTCTGAAAAGAATCTCGTCGATGCCGATTATATGTTCTCACTCGAAGTGTAGGCGTCAATATTAACGGGGCAAAAGTCTCCGACCGTCTCTGATCGGTGAACGAGAAGAAAGATAGAGAAACTGAGCAGAGCGACTAGCCCCATCGTTGATGATGAAGGAACTGGCCAATTTTCGCGACCGTCGAAGAGGAAGGAAATTTCAGCGAGAAACTTTTTCTAGTAACGTGAAGGTTCCGTTATTGGAACCATAACGATTGAGACCAGTGTGACCATGACCGATTGATGCTGATAGTTTCGGGTAAACAACGAAAAAAACTTCTTTTGTCAGAGTTCCACAATTTTTAGAGTTTTCCACATAGTACAACGTCCGTTTAAGTCCTCCTGAAATAGGATCTCCGCGAAACGTACAAGTTCCCAGCATGTTTCCTGGAATACTCAAGTCATTGGATAGTGTCTGAATTTGTCGTCTAAACTTTTATCGCGGAGCTCATTCAAGACGGGACTATAAACTACACATTCGCAAGACACAGTAGATTTTAAAATGTTTTACGAAAAGAGAAGTGAATGTCTTCTCTAACTTTTCACTCTACGGAAAGTTCAGGAAGGAGTGAGTCGAGAGCTTTGAGAAGCGATGGAGAGCGGGGAAGGCTTCTTTGAGCAGAACTTGGGTCTGATATGTTTGTTTGTAGCAATCATCAACCAGGCCGGCAACAAGCTGTTTGCGTCAAAGACCCATCCACGAAGTGTTTTGGCAACGATGTAAACATTTGCCAGTTTCTCTGGATACGCTCGGCAGAGACCGACAGTAATCTAGGGAATGCGATCAATGAAAATGTGAAACCTTCTTACCATGAACACCGCCATGACGATAGTAGTAATCGAAAATCCTAGACCAGTCCAGAACAGATTTCTCTCGACTACTCGAACATTAGTCTGGGACTTGGAGAGACAGAGACAACTGATGGACGTAGTAATCAGAATAACCAATATACAAACTAGGCTCTGGAAGGCAGCCATGGAAGCGTACCCGACCTGGAAAACAATTTGCGGAGAGGAGCCTCTTACACTCACATATGGCCAGCCATAGATAAAGTTAACTTCCAGTTCGCTTCCGGTCGAATTGAAATTGATGGAAATGTTCCCATCAAACAGGTAGAAACTTGCTGCTAAGGACACCAGACCAATTCCCAGATTCACCAAGGCACAAGACCGCTTCCAAAAATTTGTTGCAGGTAGGGGCCAAAGTATGACCGACAATCTATTGATGCACATAACCATAATAGTCACGATTTCCACAATGATTGAGCCATGATAACCAAAAATGATTGGCTTGAGAGGCGAAAAAGCATCCATGAAGTAGGGATAGAAGTTAGTGCAAAAGGCTGGGTGTGGGATAATCCGATTAACGATGAAGATGGTGATGTAGCGAACAATATTCTGCAACAAATTTTATTAAAACAACAGCTGTAACCCTACCGAAATGGACAAAATGATAAATTGGTAGAAGAAAGGATGATGGAAGGTGGCTCTTTTATAAATGGCGATAAATAAATAGAAATAGAGTACAAGAGAAGGAATTCCATATCCAAGAGACACGATAATTTCTAGATGATCTTCCCAAGTAGTGTTTCTACAGCTCATTGTCAATTTAAAAGTGGTTTGAAGGGTCTAACCGACATTTTAGTTCCAATAGACAGCTTTAATGAAGCGACAAGTTGCAAGACGGTTTATGAACTCAGGACGAGGGAGACGGATTATAAGAATCAGTGTCAGTGTCCCACGTTCTGTACATAACGAAAGCCGGGCTGATTCACAATTATCTCACGGAAATTGCTGGGAAAGGTACTTTTGACTGGTCTAGGCAGTATTGGATGTTCTCTATAATCTGCAGGATAGAAGTGTACAGGAACAGAAGAATGTTTGCTGTACGGTGTTGTGCAGAGTACATCACAGTTTCAATGATGTCAAGTTGGTAATGCAATTCTGAAAAAAAACACGTGCAAATATCTTTTCAAATAAACCACCTCAGCAAACTTCACCACATCTGTCATTTATTGCTGTTTAATGGCCGATACGGGTTGGGTGAAACATTGCGACAAAAACTTTATTTTACTCATACTTGTTTTTAGTTTATGTTCAATTTGGCGTTTGGCGTGAGTTCTGTGAGATGAAGGTTATCGAAGACGCCTTTTCTGAGCATACAAATTGTCGAATACTCTTGTTAGTTGCAATCATCAACCATGCAGGTAGCAGACAGTTTGCGTCAAAGACCCAACCACGAATCTCTTTCATAATCACATACAACCCGATATAATCAGGGCTCAATCGACTAACACTTATGAGAATCTGAATTGTCACGGTTATTCTTATCTCTGAGCTCGAACGCACCATATAGAGTGCCATTGCTGCAGTGGTAACTGAGAAACCTAGACCGGTCCAGAAAAGATTTGCCTCAACCAATCGGCTATTACTCTGGGATTTTGATAAACACAGACAACTGATCACTGTGGTGGTTATGATGATGCAAATACAAAACATGCTTTCAATGGCTGCCATCCAGGTGTAGCTCACCTGAAAGATAAACGTGTACATTTTTTGTTAGGTCTGGTACAGTAGTCTTCGCAAAGGTAAGATTTTTGTTTGAATACGCTTTTTGATCACTTCGAGTCTAGTGAAACTAGCAGAGAGGATCGATGATATTTCGGTTTCGCGTGTACTGGGCAGTCACAAATGTGTTTTGTTGTAGTACAAGATTCTCATCCAAATTGTCGCTATCCCACCAAAACACAACTTACATATGGCCAGCCGGACGCAAAGCCCACTTCCAATGCGTCTCCCGTGTTATTAAAAGATACATTCACATTTCCTGTGTACAAGTAAAATCCGGCTGACATGGAAAATAGCACTATTCCATAGTTTGCATGAACACAGAACCGCTTCCAAAAGTTGGAAGCCATAAGAGGCCATACAATGACACTCAGACGGTTGGTACACATCACTACTGTCGTCACGATCTCCAAAATGATGGTCCCATGATAGCCAAAGATGATAAACTTCAAGGAGGGTGATGATTCTTTGAAGTAGGGATAAAACACGTTGCAGAATGCTGGATTTGGTATAATACGGTTGGCAAAAAAGACGGTCACATAGCGTATAATGTTCTGAACTTTCGAACAGTCAGTCTGCCAATTGAAACCAAACCGAAATGGACAAAATGATAAACTGATAGAAGAATGGGTGGTGGAACTTGGACTTTGTATAAATGATGGCAATGAGGTACAGGTACATCCATAGAGACGGTATTCCATAGATTGTAGAAATAATTATTTCGATGTTGTCAGCGAAAGTCGCGTTTCTACAGCTCATCACGAGTTGGAATGATGCTGAACTTCAAAAGGAAGCTGACTAAGATCTGTTGTATGGAAAAGGATAATGTATGTGTTTTGCTTTTGAATAGTGAGAATTTAATGAAGCACGAATTGAGATTTGTGAACTTCGAAAAGTCCGTGTCAACGAAAAAGATGTACGAACGACGGATTTTAATTTCCAAAAAACATATGCCGGATCTCTGTTCTATGTCGGTAAGAATAAAAACTACGTTCACTCTCTGCAGGGAAATTACCTATAAGTCTAGAATCCGACGCTGACCGATGTGTGCTGCTTCCCCCAATGCATCAGCAGTGTTTTTAGCGGTTATGTCTATTGGTATTCCTAAACAGGAATTCATAGATCCTAGATTCACATCTAGAAACCTTTTTGTAACATGGATGTTTCAGTGCATTTCATGTGCATTTCAAAAGTATGATGATATCCCTCGCCTCAAGTATTTGACATGGCTACCATTAGACACTATGACTACACTTTTTATGCCTATCACATCTGACGATCAAAAATCCTTTACAATAATTGTTCAAAGGAAAACTGGCAAACTGCAAGTTCAGTTGCTTCTGTGTTACTTTCTGCTCAGTGATATTGTTTGTTTGTTGTACAACACATAAATCTACATACTGAAGAGATTATTGCGTTACTGTCACTCGTGTTCTGATTTTTGTTACCTTTTATAAAAGTAGCCGTAACATTCGTCCTGTGTCGGCATGTACGGTATCTACTTTTTGCTCTTGTCCCTGGTGGTCGCAACATCTGGCGTAAAAGTCAAGGTTTGAACCTTCTTTTCAGAAACCGCTTCATTTTTATTCAACATTTTCAGGTTGCGAACACTCTCGGGAAAGGGGTAACTATCAACATTTCTTGCACCAACGGGAATAAGGGAATCGCCTCAAAATCAAATGTTGCTAATGGAGCTGATCTGTCATTCAGTTTCAGTATGTTCCTGCAAGCCATTCCAATAGAACAAATTCTAGAAAACAACTGCAATAACGACATAATCTGTGGCGGAACGACGAGCCATCAGAAGCTGTGGGCAGTCAAAGTTTGCAAAGGCTGTAAGTGTAGCGACGCTGGATTCTTTCTGAGAAGCGGGGGAGTATTCCAAGGTACCTTGAATGGACAAAGCCTCAAAAAGGTTAAAGAATTTGACTTGTTATAATAATGCTACATGTGAAATCCACAATAAAGTTTTTGAAACAGGGCAGCTAAAAGAAAAATGTAAGTAAAAGAACAGGTCATAAACCTGTAGAAACTTATTATAAGTACTAAATATATTAATTGAGCATGAATCCAATCATTTAGAGGCCTTGCAGCAGTTTCACCCTTTTATAACTTTAGTCCCCCCACAATGTAACGTTAATCCTCCCAGCCTCTGGGAGACTGAAGTTGCATGCCCACTGCAATGTGTTTGTTAGAAGATTTACATAAACGTCCTCATGTTCACATGATTATACCAATAATTAGTTGTTCAGGCAGCTGATCTTTTAAATGTGAATACAAGTTGCGACTCCGTTATAGCATCCATTTGTCCCAAACAGTCCCATACATTGATTGGGGCCTCTTTGTCTCTCTCCCTGTCAACCTCACCGGTCATGACTTCCTACTTTTGACTACTTCTTCTGACAAAAACAAATTTCCGGCTGATTATTATTCAACCGCTAGTGTTTACAAATCCCCTTTTTCAGCTGAGTTCATGGTGTGATGGCAGCTTCTGCTGGCCAGACTTGTTCTGCTCTTTTGTCTGTCAGAAGCAGATTCGCCAACCGATGCTCGACGAAAAAGATCATCAGGAAGGTCAAGAGGGGAGAAGCTGTCAAGCTCAGAGAATTTGAGTACAGAAAACTAGAGTCAGACGCTGGCTTTCCATATAACAGTCTTTTGATGGGTATGAGCAATCTGGGTACTTCACATTCGTGTATCGAAAGATCGGTATTCCGAAATAAAGACCCCAGAAAGAGTAATAAAAGACAGATGCAGTGTTATTACTCATATCGAGAATTACAAAAAGCTAACTTAATTAATCCAGTGGACCATAATAACGAGAAAGGCTGCTAACATCCTCCGTTCTGTCGCGTCCATTGTCCGAGTAAAAGTGACACTTTTGAGCATACCCTTAAATTCGTCTTCGAGTTGCGTGTGCCCCACTTTCCAAACCTTTTTTGGGAGGCGAATCAATCGCCTCGGCCTCGTGCTCCTCCGAAATTTGTGTCCTCTGGTTCTTCGCGTTCGTTCGGCCTGATTGGATCTTTTGGCAGCAAATTTAATTCAGATCACACTCAGCTAAATTGACTAGGCGTTATTTCTATCCGGCATGGCTTCGGCGCCTCTGGCGCTCGTTGTCCTCTGTCTTTTTGTGAGACTACTTTTACTACAAGCTACTTTTCTTCGGTCACCCGAATGTAAGACTGGCAGCGCCGATTGTGGTAGGTTAAGATCTGATTTTTGTTCGAAATCGTTGTGACATTTTCCATCTTTGTTACGTTGTAGAAAATTATAGTTCTTGAACTGCTCTACAAATTAGCAAAACATCGTGAGACTTTAAAATCTCATCCTGAACCCACAAATGTCTCGACAAGATTTATCGACACCAATTTATTTATTCAGTTTACCTGTGTCCATCCATATTCTCTCATTATTATTAAAACGTCATCTGTTTCAGTCTGCTCCGGAACATACAATGGTCGGACAATGGCTGGAAATGATCGGATTAAGGACCTGCGCGTAAGAATTCCAACCTATTTTTCAACATTTCATCTCAGAACATGTACGAGAACTGTACCCGCATCAGAGGCAACCTCGAAATCACTCATCTCACGAGAGAAACCATCCGGAATTTGAACGTCTCCCTCTCGGAAAAGCTTAACATCTTCCAGCACATCGAGGAGGTACTGTTAATCAGGTGTCGAAAAGAATCAAGAGTTCCAGATCAAGGGCTATCTACTGATCTACAATGTCGACATGGACACTCTCCGGTTCCCAAACCTCAAGATTGTCTGGGGCGACAAAAAGTTCGAAGACCATGCTGGTAGCACTGGAGCAGCTCTGATAATCAGTGATAATCATCAGCTGAAGGAGATTCATATGCCCAAGTTGAAGAGTGAGTTACTTTTTCGACAAGTATGTGAAAACTCAATACAGCTGTCCACAGCGGCGACGTCCTCATCGAAAACAATACCTATCTCTATCTGTTTCCTATCTGTTTCTTGAGGGACAAGGTCAACTGGAATGAAGTTCTAATCATTTTTACAAAACTAAAATCAAGTTCAGCTCATAAATATGGATCCGAGCCGACTGAAAGCCGGTCACGATGCCTTCCGTGACTGTGACGCCTACACCGAGATCACACAATGTCACGAGAACTGTACTACTGGATACTGCTGGGGAAAGATGCTTACCCATTGTCAGTCAGGTAGAGAAGCTCCTTTTTTATGCTAATCAGTGTTCAGTCTACCGTACTCCCTGCTCAGAGCAGTGTGGTAGAACTGATTCGTTTGGACAGCTACCCGCTCCACAGTGTTACTTCAACAATACGGAAAATGCCTACAAGTGTTGTCATTCTGCCTGCGAGGGTGGCTGTACTGGGAGTCTTGACACTGATTGTGTCGCTTGCAAATACTACAAAATGAACAACTCCTGTGTTGAACGGTGTCCCCCTCTGAAAATTCGCGACAAATCCCTGATGGTCGAGAATCCGGCTGGAACCTACGTGGACGACCGTTACTGTGTCAAACAGTGCTCAAGTAGCAATCTTTCCTTTTGTACTACTTTTTGAAACTCAGTTAATATGCTCATAGAGGACGGGGAGTGTGTTCGACAGTGCGGGAAAGGCTTTTATCATGATGTGAACAAGGACACGAGAATTTGCGAAAAATGTCCGCTGGAGGGATGTCCGAAAGGTAAGCTGGAACTTGATTTAGTTTGTGGCTCACAACTCGATTGTGCGGGATGGTATGAGATCAACCACATGCTTTTCAGCTTGCGAAGTCGACGCTCCATTGACTAGAGAAATCTTGGCCTCACTCGAAGGCTGTGAGGTAATCAACGGTTTTTTGAAGATCACCGCACCCCTCATGCAGACGTAAGTAGTTTTTATTTCATGATACTCATCAAACAATTTAGATCTCAAACCTCATACACGGCCGCCGACTTGGCAGTGCTTCGTACCGTTCGCATCGTCACGGACTTTGTCTATATGACCACGTCGACCGTCTCTCTGACCAACATGAGCTTTTTGGAGAATCTCGAAGTCATTGAAGGAAGGGCTCTGTACGCGTAAGATCCCAGAGAGGTCGACGGATTGAGAGATTTCAGAGAGAAGTATGCCCTTGTCATTGCGCAAAATGAAAATCTCCGAGAACTGGGCTTGACGAAGTTGGAGAAAATCATGGCAGGAGACGTGTACATTCGAGAAAATCATGCCCTTTGTTTCGCCTCGACCATCAGCTGGAACACGACAATCATCTCCAGCCATTTCTTTGCCGATATTGCCTCCAACATGGGCGCCAAGACTTGCAGTAGTTTTTTGTCCAGAGCTGAAAAGTGACAAACTTTCAGAGAGACGAAAGAAGGAATGCGATCAAGAATGTAGTCAAAAGGATGGCTGTTGGGGAATGGGACCCAGTGAGTTTCGTAACGAGACCAGAAACTAATCTGAATCTTCAGAAATGTGCGTGAAATGTGCCTCTTGGAAGATGAACGATACTTGTGTGGGAGCCTGTCCCACAATTGGATACTTTAAGGAGGAAGACACTCGCGAATGCAAGCCTTATATCGAGACAAGTGCAAAGGACTCAAAAAGTCCGACTGTACTACCTGCAGAAATTTGACAAGTCGAGTTAGACGATAGTCAAACAGTTAAACGTGAATATAAGATGGAATATTTAATTTAGCTAATTTATTTATTTACGATTATCATATCGTTTCGATATGTCGCATTTTGCTCTGTCTGAAGTTGTCGGGATCCGCCTTAACCATCTGTACCCAGTTCTCGTCACATCTTGTTGCAAAATCGTCGCATGAAGACCATCTTCTGTTCACGATGAATCCGATCTGACCGTCATGTAGCAGCAGATGTCCTGTCGATTGCACGATTTGAGACACCACTTCCTTTCTTCTTATTCTCTATTCTCTCTTCGCTTTGATCCGGACTATTGATGGTCTGCTATCCTACCATCTACGACATGCCATGTTAAATGAGTTCCTCAAAGGCACGGATGGAGTTCAAACGGCGGCTAATATCAACGATGTTTATGGTCAAGGGACGACGTCTACGAGGATATGCCAGTTGTGGCTCCATCGCTTTTGGTCTGGGGACAAAAGCGTCGAAGATGAGCCAAGCTCAGGTCGACCAACAAGTTTCGATGAATCGAAGCTGCTCGTGAACGATAACAATCGGCAGACTACCCGTGAATTAGCAGAGACACTGTCTGTAAGTCATTTCGCAGTGGAACATCATTTGAAAAAAATGAGATTTACGAAGAGACTGGGCACATGGTTGCCGCATAATCTCAAAAGTGGCAGCGCATGTCCGTCGAGTATTCTCTCCTGTCCAGGTATGAGAGGAAATCCTTTTTGCAGCGCTTGGTGACGGGGGATGAGAAGTGGGTAACGTACGTAAACTTCCGAAGGAAGCGTCAATGGGTGGGTCCAGGGCAGATACCACGTCCTGATGTGAAACCCGAAACCCATCAAAAGAAGATTATGCTCTGTTTTCTGGAATATCGAAGGAGTGGTGCACTGGGAACTACTAGAAGAAGATAATATAGATTTATAAGAACAGAACATTTAGACGTTACAACAACGAGGCAAGCAAATCTTCGGCTGTGTTGGACAGGTACAACACAGTTTGAACGGATAGTTTCGCGCCACCGGCTCCTCTGTAATAGGGAACTCTTTTCGAGCAACTTCAAGTATCTGAATAAAAATGTATCTAAACAAAGCTGTTTGAACTGACCGCCGGTTGATTGCAGCAAGCGTTCAAGCAAAGAGGGCTTTTGCCGCATCTACAACACTTAGTAGATGCTAAGACAAACAGAATCGATAGAACAAGAACAGTTTTGAACATGACGGCTGGCCTGTTTTTGTTAGGAGGAAAGACCTTATGAACGCTTTGCGGTAAACAAGCAGCCTAAATTTAGATAAGTGGAAGATAAGAAGTCTGTGACAGAGCTCGAAAATACATAAGTGAATAACAACTTACGACAAGCAGATTATATTCTGTTCTTCAACATGAGGCTGCCTTGAATTAAACCCTTTGCTGATCTTAACTTTACAGTTGGCAAAAGGCGTCCATCTGCGACACATGTCAACTCTAATCTGGGATAACACTTGACAGTGTTTGTGGCCTTTTCTGTCAAGTCTTATCCCAGATTACAGTTGACAAAACGAGGTATACGATAGTCAGTCAGAACAAACTAGTACCGGGTCGCACCGCCAGGAGAGTAAGCGACTGGTTGCCCTTGAAAATACAAAATAATAATTCAGTATACTAAAGTTATCCTCACTAAAATGTACATACAAAATGTGCCTGTTCCAGTCAGCAGTGTTTAACAGAACATGTTTTACAAAGCATGTAACAAAATCAAAGGATACATGATCACCATTTGTGCTTTAACACAAGACCTTTCCCGTTCCAGTCGCCTTGATAAACACCATCTTTGTGCAAGAAGAATGCTCTCTGGTCTCCAAATGGATCTGGACAGGTTCGGTCTATCACGTCAATGCGCCACCTCTTTCCATTGCTGCTCCTCACATCACACCACACTTTTGTCTGGCAATCTGATGGCTTCGGATCTCAAATTATTATTATACGTTTTATACCGATAGCAACCTACGCCAGGAGTAGACAAGATACTTTCCATTAATAAGAGTCCTCGCATTTAAGCCATTAGGGTTTGTTGAAGCACAGGCCACATTGACAGTAATTCCCTTTCCCATGTCATTTTTAACTTTGACAGAGGCGCATAAAGCTGTAGCAAAAAGTACAGCGGAAAGAAGCTGCTTGCCGACCATTGTTGTACAAAAACGCATGCAACAAGTATTATTTATACGTAGAACACGGCAACAATTTGGCCATGCATTTATTCGCGTCTATATTTTGCTCAGCGTGATCTTTACGTCTGCAAAATCAGCGTTGCCTATGTTTTTAGAACAACATTTTGATCATGCATTTATTGTAATTGCGCTGTTTTTAACTCTTCTGTACAACACAAAACAACTATTCAGCTCCATATCCTATACAGCAATGCTTTTTCTTCGTATAGTGTTCATCACAATGCTTCTGGTTTCTCTTGATGCGTTTAAAGTCAAAGTAAGGACAAGAACATTTTCTCAAACTTTTCAAAGGTTGCCAACACCATGGGCAAAAACGTCAAAGTCAAGGTTCGCTGCACTAACGGCAGCAGAAACGTCGCCAGTGGTGATCTGGACAACTCTCAGGAAGTTATTTTCAGTGTTTGTAGGTGGACCATGTCAGACTGAAACCCCTCAATATTTTAGCTACTTCAACTGGTTGCAACATTTTTTGTGCTATGGTACGGGAGGACAAAGTGCAAGTCGCCAGCTGGACTGCAGCTAGCAGTTGCCGTGGTAGCGATGTGGGTTACTTTCTAAGACTTGGGTCGACTCCAGGAGTTTACAAAGGAGGCTTTTATGGAAGTTACATCAAGAAGATTGCAGATATCAAATCATAATAATAAGAAACTTTAAAAATCAATCTTGCATATATAGAGTTTGGGCAGGCTCTAGTTAAACGTTTCTTTCATTTCGGTTTTTTTTCTGATTGTCAGCTTTCCATAGGTACTACTTGTTAGTGCATCAGACTCATAACAGCTGTTCTGATTAGTGAATCTGCATATAAATCTTTACTAATAGTCGTTTTATTTTCCAGGCTTTACAGGAAGCGGGACTCTGCAGAAGATGCAAGTCCGAAAGTCTCTGACCTTCTCCAGTTTGTTTCCGGTCAGATTTCCTTTGTACAGCCCGTCGTCGCGGACAACAAAGGAGGTCTGAGCTTCATCGCAACAAGTGTAGGCCTGCCAGAACATATTCTTATCCTTGGCAGCTTCGGCAAGACAGTTCAAGTTGGACTTTGGATCTGAAAAATGCGTTTGCCGCGTTTCTGGAACGCCTACCAAAGTCCCATTGAATGTCGTGTCCGTCTTCCAATGCCTTCGGACCTACAGACTGTTCCTTTGAAGCGCATTTGACATAAAGTGTCTTGCCTGTTCCCATCGAATTGGTCACCTATACATGTTTTCTAAAACGACAAATAACTCATACCTTCAAAGTGACGCCGTAAACAATAGCAAGGATGGTGGCAAATAGAACGATCTTTGGGAACATGACTCTGTTGCGAGAGAAAATACCGATCATTTTATACCCAAAACGCAAGAGAACTTTCGATACTGCTCAGCTGATACCCGTTTTCAAAACAAGTCTGCGTATTATGCTGATTCTGTTATTGAACAAGATATGAAACGTATCTGTTTTAGGGAATGTTTCGTAATAAATGCCGAGGCCTTTCAGTCGAAACTAACGTTCTCCTACAACCAATTGCTAAACAACTGTTTGAACTAATGACATAAATCAAATCATTCCGTTACATTCAGCAATGAGCACGCAGGACTCACAGACCCGTGGCTTGACAACAATCAACAGAAATCAACAATATACTCTTCCTATTAAGGTTGAAACAAAAAATGATTTGGCTACTATACTACCGGCACCGCAGCAGACTTCCCATGTTGCAGTTTTTTTAACATTGCGATAATACTCTTCCGTTTCGTGTTACCAGATTTGGATAAAGGACTTTTTCCAGAATGCATAATCAGACGCCCAAAGATACTCATATCGGTTTTTATCAATGAGATTATGGACGTTGCAATGACCAAACAACACAGTCAGCTTCTACTTCTGTCGGTAAGAGACAAGCGTAAGCTTTACAATTTTACAGGAGCAATGTCCGTGATATTGTCTACTTCGCCCAAAAAGTCATCTCCTCTCAGACAGGTATCAATTTCGAACAGACGCACACTATGGCCATAAATACGATCTCGACCAGCTTGGTTACTTTTACACGTATGGCTTTAAGTGCACACCTGGGAGAGTGAGATAGTCACAACGAAAGCGCTAATTTCCAGCATACTATTCGAAGCTGGAGTCCGACAGGCAGCTCAGAACCGTACGGCAAAATGTGTTAACCGAAGATGGATGGACGATACTCTCAACGGAACAGAGTTAGAGATGTTCCAGTGCGTTAACGGTCGCCTATCAGAAGCAACGACGTCAGTCAGTTTTGTTACGGAAAGAACACACAATACAGCCAACAACTTGAAAAGGTTGCCGTTGCACTTCGTCAGAAACGGCCGCTGAAGTCGAATCCTGCAGATGGACAACGCGCGCCCCGATTTTGCAAAACTCACTCGCTCCAAGATCCACGACCTGGGTTGGGAGATTGTACCCCATTCTCCTTACAGGCCGGACCTTGCCTCTTTCGACTATTATCTGCTTCAAACTATCAACAA
Organism: Oscheius tipulae; assembly: GCA_037178975.1. NCBI lineage: Eukaryota > Metazoa > Nematoda > Chromadorea > Rhabditida > Rhabditidae > Oscheius > Oscheius tipulae. Next base: position 8,143,060 of record JASJZH010000004.1, on the reverse strand, counting down.
GGAGATTGGAGGGCAATACTTCGATTTCGACGGCGCCCTCAAAACCTGGTTGACATTTTCTTCGCATCGAAACCCGAGATGTTTTACGAGCGTGGCATCCGTAAACTACTCGTGAAATGGGCAGACGTGGTACAACACAATGGTGATTACAACAAACGAAGAAGTTGTTTGGAAGTCAATAGACTTTTGCTTTCGTAAAAGCGAAAAGACTTAGTTGCCAGCCCAACACATTATCTAAGGACAAACTTGGCACTTTATTGGAGCCACTTCCACTTTCTGTAAGGGTTTCTCGGAGCTTCAACCGGTGCATCGGGTTTGGCATAGGTGGGTGTCTGAGGCTCGTAGCTGGGAGGGGCTTCAACGGCAGCAGAAGCCTTGTTCCTGTCAGGACACTTGCAGTAGCTTCCGTCCACGCCGGGTCTACAATTGCGATTGTTGCTGTTCAAACTGATACGACTTACGCTCCAGGAGGTCCGAGAAGACCTTGAGCTCCTTTCTCTCCGGGCATTCCAGGATTTCCAGGTGGCCCAGACGGTCCGTGGTCTCCGTCAGAACCACGGTTTCCATCGCGTCCAGGATAGCCTGGAGGTCCACGTTGTCCTTGAGGACCAGTTTCTCCCTTAGGACCTTGAGGTCCCTTAGCTCCACGCACACCATCACGTCCAGGAGGTCCTTGCTCTCCAAGTTTTCCAGATTTCCCGACCTCTCCAGGAATACCAGGCTGTCCTGAAAATGCTCACATATTCTGTTCATTTAAAAACAAACCTTGGTATCCGTCACGACCGGTTTCTCCCGGTCTGCCGGGGTTTCCAGGCTGTCCTTCAGGTCCAACCGGACCAGGTTCTCCAGGAGAACCTGGGGGTCCTTGGGGTCCATGAGGGCAAACGCGGCAGCCTTGTGCCTGAAAAAGGCTCAACGTCTACCTAAGATTATTAACTTACTGGGTCAAGAGTAACAGGAGGAGCGATCCCAGCCAGTCCTGGAGCTCCAGGTGTCCCAGGGGAACCAGGCTCTCCGTCAAGTCCAGGTTTACCAGGAGTTCCCGGAGGTCCAGCCGGACAGCTGTTTCCAGCTTGACAGTCTGAAACTCACGTTTGAAAACCCTTCCAAACAATAAACTCACTGCAAGTGGGCGCAGCCTCCACAAAAGCATCCGGCTTCATATAGGCTCCATGGAGCGCATAAGTGCTCTTTTGCTTAGGAGCTTCTCCATAAGTCTGACGTTTTGGTCTGCCCATCAGAATTCGAGTCTTGGTCAGCTCATTCCAGGTCATATCGGCCATAGCCTTGAACTCATCCGAGTCGACTTTCAGCTGCTCATTGATATCTTGGATCTTCATGACAAGTGAGGGGACATAGAATAGGCATAGTAGAAGGGCTGCTACAGAAGAACCGCAGGCGAGAATTCCAGCCTCGCGGGCAGAAACCATGGCTGAGGAACGAAGGCAGCTGGTACGAATTATATACGTGGTCGAGGAGGTGAGACGCAACTATTAGAGGACGCGAAGAGGGAGCGAAAACGAGATAAAGGCTGAGAGTGGCGGCCTTGAGGTGTGAGAGACACTTTTTTGAGAATGACTAAGATCTGAATGGTGAGGCGAGAGAATCCAGTTTAATATATTTACCCGTACAGACACGTTAGAAAACTTTATTACCCGTACCATATCTCGGCTTAAGTAAAGAGGTAAGAGAGGTCGCTCTAGCAATGTTCTACTGGTGCGCACCAGTATTTGTTCGTCATTTTCAGCCTCATGAGTGTCGAACGTTCGCGGGAGAGTTTGATCGGGCAAATCAGAAGGTTCTGGAAACTTGATAGCAGCTGAAAAGGAAGGCTGTTTTGCGCCTGAGTTTAGTTGTCCCTGTCAGTGCAAATTGTCTAGACAATATTCTTGATATATCTATGATACTGAAACTTTAGAACCGTCAGTAAAGAGTTGTGACAACTTTATTCGCTCAATCGTCTGAAGAACTGGAGGATCTGCGTCTCTTCTTCAAGCTCTCATGTCTCTGCTCTCGTGCATCCAATTCCTTATCCATCTCATCGAGATCATTAGTGCGATCGTCGTGGAACTCCGAGTCCGACGGTCTCATATTCATACCTCCGCAGGAGAAGCAGAACAGAATCAGAATTATCAAGAAGCCAACACATTCCACCACAGAGATGACTGACAGTCCGAGCCAGAGACCAGCGTGTCCTCCCAGATCGTTTATCAAGTCCTGCATTGTGTAACTACATTCTTCGGTGTATCTTTCGAATTTAAGAGTGCTGAAGTAAACCTGAAGTTTTGGTGATTCTCGGCGGAAAGATTATAGGTTACAATCATCTGGAGGGCATTGTTTGAAACCCAATTTTTGCAGTTAGCGGCCTGAATAGCGTAGTCTGCCGCACTGGTATCGAGGTCGCAAAGGAATTCCTGTAAAGACAAAGTAAGTATTATCGGCAACCCCATCGTTACTTACCGGGCGTCCAGTGATTGGCAGATCATAACCCTGAGCTGGAAACTGGGCCAAGCTCATAGTCACACCAAAAGTGTTCTCGTTACACGCTGGTGTGCAGCCACACGAAGCCAAAAGATCCTTATTGGGATTGTTTGTGTTGGCTTGGTCGCCTTGGAGTTTGAGCATACACAGAATATCTGAACTCATAGTATTCAGCCGTAATCGATATACAAACTGTCCGTATTGGCTCCGGTGCAGTAGTCCGGTCCATCTCCTTTTGGATAGCGTGGATTGCTGCACCCGCACGTGTCTTGCGTCAATTTTTGGCGACAGGTGTCAAAACAAGTTTCCATGCTGTAAGTGTAGTCGGGGTAGTAGTTTGGGGCACCGTTGTCATCGTCACATTCACCACAGGGTGGTGGAGCTCGAATTATTTTGGACTGAAAGTTTTGATTATTGAAGTTTTCGACTCAACAAGGTTAGTTAGTAGTATACGTGCTTCAGCTGGGCTGCCAAACTTCGCTACATCCACACTACTAATGTCAGCATTTTCTCAGGCTGTACTTTGTCCCCCCGTACAAAGAACAAGCACACTTCAAACAGAACGTCTCCAAGCAACTCATCCTACGCTTCAAGGAAATGTTTAGCCATTCAAAAGGCAGCTTGCAAACACGTTTGAAGACTTTACAAAAACTCACGGATGTGATTGAAATTCCTGTTTGATAGCCGACAGGTATATTTTGTCCGGATCCGAACATCTGCGGGTAGTCGCCTGAGCTTCCGATAAACACTCGAGCACCAGCTAACCAGGTAGTTGGCAGGTAGTCCACTTTTTCAGTGTGGGCATTGGCAGCGGTCCAGTCCGTAGGTTTTTCAGAAACCTAAAACAGTGGAAAATTTAAGATATTGTACACACCCGTGGGGTAATGATGAGTTTCAGACCGAACTTCATCCCAGCCCTGCTTGTGTTGTAAGTAGAGGACGCGTCATAGTTAAAAGAAAAACATTGTCCGTAGATGGGATCAATGATGGGTGTGAAGTCCGCTTCTTTACATTCTTGTCCGTTAAATTGACATTCAGCGATGAGATCGTCGAAGGAATACATGGCAGTTTTAAGAACTGATACATCTAGTTTGGCTGCCTCCATGGAGAGCCAAGTGGTTCCTTTCCACTGGGTTATGTAGTCGTCATCGGAACCCTTAAATGAACATTTTTAGATAAACAAAAATGACTAAAGGTCAATTATGGCCGACCATTGTATGTTGCTACAGGTATTTGACAGCAGAAGCAGTACGGGAGAGAACTTTTTCAGCATTTTTACTACACTACTTTCTTTTCCTTCGTAACAGAAAGAAAAAACTTGCCCCAAAGGTGTACGGAGGATAAGTAGTTCCAGCATTATCGATGCTGATTGCCTTCTCGTAATCAGCTAACATATTTTTCATGCTTGGGAAACTGCTGTTGACCACCGATTTCTTGTAAGGATTCTGGTTGCAAATTGTCACAGCGGGAAATCGTTGCAAATCCGAAAGAATTTTGGTGTTCACAGCAGATGGGTAGGATAGTAGAGTACTGATCATGAGCCACAGTTCGTATAAGAAGACTCCCAGAAGAATCAGAAACACAATCGTCCACCAAAACATCCATTTCTGAACTCGTTCTATGCATTTGCACTTGCTAAGTCTACCTTATTTTTAGAATTAGCAATGTGAGGTAGGCCGACGACTGTTCCCCAGTTGGCAAAATCGGAACAAAGAGTTCCAATACCCATTGAGAAGAGGGATAAAGTTAAAGTATGAAGGGGAAGTCAAATGAGAATGTGTGGGGTAGCAGAGCTGAGATCGTTTTTAGATAGCATTATTCAGCTTCACCTAGCCGACGGCTGTCAAAAAGACGTAGGACTAGGAAATGAGGCCATGTTTCCGGGGAAAAGAGATAAAGGAAGTCGCATGATGAAAAGTTTTAAATGAAACAGTGAAACTGTCATTTGCACATTTATTGGTAGGCATACACACCCGTGGAGACACTTGTACATCAATACATAGAAGTTGGGTATGGCATGAATTTCGACAATGTTCAGCTAAGTAATTCGAGAGAAGCTTCGTCAAAAATGGGGAGATCAGTTATTAAAAAGGTTTGACCTAAGGGGTGAGTGAGAATGAGTTTAGACAGACTCCACGATTTCTTCGGCCTGTTTGTCTGTGGGACCGACAGAGCGAGCCTTGTTTGTTCGGATGACCACAATGATGAAGCATGTGGTTCCGATGACAAGGAAGAAGGATAGGACACAGAGCCAATTGACCAGATCCATGGATGGGGAGAGGACCAGAATTATGCACGAGCTCACACACTGAAAAAACCGGTTTTGACGGGAAAATAGGGGACGACTGTACCTGCCAGAGACGGCTGAGGGAGAATACTTCGGCTCGAGATTCGGGTACGGCAACCTGACAGATGACAGCGCGAGCCATGGTGATTGAGAAATCTCCCATTCCGATGAGCAGAGAGATGAAAGCGACGGTGATACGACTAGGAGTGAAGACAAGAGCAGCTTGACTAGTGGGCTCGATCGTTGACCGGATGGGGACGGTCATGGCACATACGGCAATGGCGGTGGCAATGCATACGAAGTGAAGAACCATGGAGAAGACAAGGCCCCATTTCGCCAGACGCTTGATCAGGGGACGGACAAAGACTCCTCCTGAAAAATTTGTATTGATGAATGTAGGGTTTACTGCCAATTATCAATATGTTTCTCTGTAAGCTGTTCCCATTCCATATCCCCTTCCAATCGCAAGACCTTTATCAAAGTGCAAGGATCTCTCTCGACTTTCCAATCTGTCTCTTCTCTCGACTTCCCCCGAGTCTCCCGCGGTCAGGGTCACCCCTAGCGTGTTCACGTGAAGGAAAAACGTTCTGTGTGAATGTGATCCATCAACGCAATTGCTTGAAAAAACAATGAAGTGCAATGCGAGCTGACAGTCTGTCTTTGTGTGCAATTAACCGGGTCACTCTCTTTCTCCCAGACTGTAGACGGAAAGATAAAAAAGGCTTACCGATGATCTCGGCAACGCCCATACCAATGCTGTAAATGGCCACAATGTAGATGTCAGAGGAGAAGACGTTGGTGAAAGCCAAGGTTGTTGGGAAAATGGCCATCAGGAAGGAGACAATCAGACCCATGTAGAGGAAGAAAGGAGCTAGGATCAGCATGTTGGGAGAGTAGACGGCTTGTCCGAGTTGCTCTAAAAACGATCATTATTACCGGTCCCATTTCTGTACTGACTGAGCTGAGTCTTAAAGCTAGGAATAACAGAAGAAGCCTTTGAAGCAATACTGTCATACTGCTTAGTAGGTAGAAGAGCAAAGATGACCACGGAGACAACATTCAGGGCAAAAAGACTTCCATAGATAACATGGATCTGTTGGTCAGAGAAGGTCTTAGCGACAACGGGAGCAATGGTGGCATTCTGTCCGGGAGCCAGGGGTAGTACGGGAGCAGCAGTCACGTGGAAGATAACCATCAGAGCTACTCCTCCAATGAACATGCTGCTGTGGCCTACGGCTGTCTCGATCCCGGTGTTGGACTCAATCGTACGGCGCGAAGAGTGCTCGGAGAGGTAAGCTCCTTCTCCGTTGTTGTAGACTGAAAATTGAAAGTATTTTGTATGGATTCAGTTTTGACGCTAGAGTAGAGGGTTTCAAAAACTCACGTGAATATCCAATTCCCATTAAAATCTGCGAGAAGTAGAAGTAGAAGTTGGTAATGTGAAAGAATCCGAGGTAGTAGACAGCGAACAAAGAACTGGCAGCCGTCAAAATCCACTTGGAACTAATGTAAGCCTGGAGAGTAGGTGTCACTAGGGAGGCAACGGCAAAAGCAGAATAGTGGAAGGCTTGCCTAAAAATCTTGGTATTTAGAAGAAACCCATATTACCTACCCATAGTACCCAGCAAATTGAGAAATTCTGCCATTGTTACGGTCATGGATTGTGTGGATGACCGATTCGGAGATGAAGGCCTGTGTCACGTAGCCGAGGTACATAAAAAGGGTTCCGGCACCCAGAAGGTAGCAGGAGAGGAGCTCGTGACGACGAGGTGTCAACTGCATTCTGAAAATTGAAAACTAAACAAGAATGCAAGGAGTCAAATGAGAAAGAAGAGAAAATGAAGGTAGTCTAAGACTCCCGCTCCCATGGCTTTTATATCGCCGACCGTCGCCGAATGAGACGAACAGACCTACGCTTTTGTAAGACGAAGCGCGACCGATGCGCGTCATCCCGGTATTAGCCTAAAGCGAACCAAGAGGTGACGCCATTTCGGAAAGCTTTATGGCTAGAGTAGTACAAGCAAGAATTGGATGTGTAATGCCGACCCCGAGAAACGGAAGTGTAGTAGTGAGTCGTGAAGACAGCAGATCAGCGTGAATAGTCAGGACGATGTTTCTTTGTATGTTGAGAAATCAGTAGATGGAAAAAGAGGAACTAATGGGTACCTTTTAGTTTGCGAACAACCCAGGTTATATGATAAGATTAAAAACTTATGTACTTTGCAAGTCTCGATCACTTTCTAGTCATTAATATCGCCAGACGATAATGCTGTCGAAATATGTTTGATTGCATTAACTAGGAGAATGATAAAAATTTAAAGACGTCACATGCATGGAAGCACTTATCAAAATTTATTCGCTAGGACCCATCTTGGCTTTCCTACGTTCTTTTATAACTTACGGACTTCACTACCAACAACTTTCTTTTTTTCCCGTCCCACCGCCCAATGATCAGAAGCCTAGGCACAGCCCGGGATCAACACAAATAACTGTCTGGGTTGAAGCAAAAACTAGACGAAGACTATTTTTAGAAGGCAAGGAACGTGTTCCTACTGTATTTTTCAGTTTTATAGGCTTCCATCTTTGTCAACAGCAGCTGAATACTGATATAAGAAGTAAACGGCGAATTTGTGAGTCAGGCTGACCAATACTAGGAGAAAGCATTTCAGAAAGTGCAAGATAAATTCAAGGAAAGGCCGCCTGAAGATATCTTATGGAGAAGAGCTGAGAGAAGTTGTCATTAACCCAATCTTAAAAGGATCGTTTCGCAAAAAGGATTGACCGCAAACACTTTCAAAAGACAAGTAGTGCAACTATTTACCCATCTCGCTTTCATCAAAAACTTTGTCAATCACTCACTTCTGAAGAAGTGCAAAATTTCAGAGTGCCCTAAAACAGGTTCTAGAGCACTAATACTTTGCAATAACAACGAAACTTTTTGGGTACATAGTGTAAGGTCATAAATTTTAGCGCGTCATGGTGTGAAACGAAGAGACAAAGAAGAGTGGGATGGGTTCAAATAATTGCAAACCCAGTCAGGGGACAGGTGTGCGGGAGCCGAACCATGTAAGGTTTCATCATGTTCGGGAGCTTTCTCTTATACGTGCTGCCTTCAAATCTCTATTACACTCACATGTCAACGCTGTGCATGTTCATTGGTAATGTTCGAGACTTGGAACACGTGAACAATGATCTGGTCAAATAGAGAAAAATGATGCGGCGAAACCCCACTTTGACAAGAAAGGAAGTTACCGTTTCATGGACGCATTAGGTGGCAGTGGCGGGTTCCCTGGTACTGGCAGCGAACTCAGATCCTTCTTCTCCTCGGAAACATCATCGACGACTACATTTTCGGTGGTGGGCTTGTCTTCTTTCTCCATTGGGTGGCCGTCGACGAGGGACAGCAGAACTACTGAAAATAGTTGTGCTTATGTATGTGACTTGGAGGGCAGACAGTAAAAATAAATTTACTGAATTCCTGTTAGCCCGGCACAAATGTTCGTATAACCAAAAGCGGCTTTAAAAAGCGTGCAGCATATGCTCTTTGTAAGCTGAAACAACCAACAGCGTACAAGGTAGCTAATTACAGGACGTAGTACAAAAAAGCAAAAAATACAATAGGGCAATTATTCGGCTAGAACAATGACAAGATGGAGGTCGGCTGGAGGCGTCCGGAGTGCATATCTAAATGGGACAGTGGGCCACCGTTGCGCAACTCCTTCCTCACAAACATGTGATGAATCCCGTGATAGGCATCGTCTGATCTTTGACATTTGCATAAACCATCTCAAAGATCAGGATTGGGACTGTACGGATAGTGAGAAAGAGAGACAATAAGGTGGTAGACGTGACCGAGGGCTAAATGTCCAGGACAGAAATGTACCGGGTGCGCATCGCTAATTAAGATCTGATAGTGGGTACGGACGACCTAATAATGTACCGAAGAGGATTGGAAAGAGTATTGTGATCATATGGTTCACAAACACTCAGTCAACCAAGGGGTTTCAGTAATTGTGGCACTTCAGAAAAGCTTCGAGAATTTTTATCTTTTCTATTTGCGACAGGGTGTTATCCAACAATGTCAAACTTATCTGAAAACGATTTTGAAAATCCAGTGAGCCTTCAATAATAAAGTGAAGTTTATTTTTCAATTCGATACATTATCTTCGTGAAATTTTTCTTTCTCTTGAAAGCGCAGTTGAAACTCGTCTGATTTACTGTGAGAGGTAAATCCTTGTGAGAGAAATGCTTCGAGAAGTTGTTGTGGAAAACGTCGTGAACTCGTGGAAACTGCCAATAGAATAGGAGAAAATAGGTGAGGGACACTTCAACATAAGTGGACCTCTGAGTGAATAGTGGAAGCTCTATGACATCCTCTTCTTCTTTCTTCGGGTCATCTCTGAAACCATAACGTTTGCATGGCACACACAAAATCACGTCAATAAGACTTTAAGAAGCTCTTCCTCTGCTTCGATTATCCCAATCAATGCTATCAAATAGATGATCAGACGCATGAACTTGAAGAACTTGAATGCCAAAGAATAGAGACGACGCTCATCACTTTTGTCTTCATCAGACAATTTATAGTCAAGAGATAAAAAGTGAGAAGAAAATAACTGCGTTGTCACTGAAAGAGATGCTAGCATTCTTGCAAGCAAACATCTTATCTTGAGAAGGAAGAGGGATTTCTAAAGAACAGAGAGTGTCCATCCAAATAAGATAAAGACGGTACCTGATTGTTCTTAAAGAGTTCACAATTTACGGTTTTTTTGAAAAAAAGGCTCGGCCCGTTGCAATCCTGACGGGAACAATAAACATGATCTAAAAGATTACACCGACCAGCTTCGGAGCGTACCGAGTAGCTTAGTTTGGAAAGATCAGCGGTATAGTCGTATAGGTTTGTACCGCTGGAACTTTACCTGGTAAAACAGATGCGACGTTTCGTACTGCAAGATGTGATGCGGTTAAAGCATCTATTACGTTAGTTATTGACGGATCTAGGTGAAAAAATTGAATCATTAACTAATCTCGAAAAATCGAGAGAATGAATCTCACACTTGAACAGCGAGGTATGGCTGAATGCTAAGAATCGATAACAGTTGTACCTTGTCCCAGATGCAGTCCATTCCTAATTGTTCAAATCTCTATTTTTGGACGATACCGTACACTCTCATCTCACTATCGCCCAGAACTGTTTGCCTCGAAGCCTTATCAACCGTTTTCTGCGTCAGTTGACTGGAAAACTGCGTCAGAAGGATTTACTCTTCCCCCCATCCCTGTTCTTGAGAAAAAACCATAATTGCACATTTATTGGATCAAAAAAATGATCACATACCCGGATCTCAGTTGGTTTTGTTAGTCAATTAAGCCCAACATTGGGACTTTGTCGATGCTTAGAAAATGGTGGCAATATGGGGGATATTATACAACGCTGGACTCCTCACGGACGTCCTCCTCAATCGGGGTCTCATCGTTTTTCAGAGCGATTTTTCCACTGTCAGCGTTTGTCCGCCGCTCGACCACAACAAACGTAGCGGTTCCAGCGATGAGTCCGATAAGAAGAATGATCAGCCAGTATGTGACCGTCAAATGCGAAGAAATCGCTAGAACAATAGAAGAGGAGATGCACTAAAAGGGATTTTTGGATTGGTGACAATGAGCCTATTACCTGGTAGAGCCGAGCCAGAGAGAAGACTTCGCTTCGAGACTCAGGAATTGCATACTGGCAGATGACAGCCCGAGCCATGGTGATAGTGTAGTCAGCAAGTCCGATGAGGATTCCGATCACAGAAGCGATCCAACGGCTGGAATTTATAAAGATTGTTAAAGATTTGTCGAGATTGTTTGAGACCGACCAAATAAGCGTTACTAGTTTCGTATGCTAAGTGCTATCCGCTACAGAATCTTTTGGTATATCCAGCACATTCAGACAAGACAGTGGTAAATTACGGAAAATAACTCGCCTAGGAGTCAGGAGCAGATGATCATCCTTAGAGATGGCGAAGGTCGCCCTGTCAGGAACAGACAAAAACGCTAGAAGCAGCAGAATAATGACGACCACTATATGGAAGAACATCGTTGTGATCAGCTTGTAGTTTCCGCATCGCTTGATGACGGGACGAAGGAAGAGTCCTCCCAAAGCTTCTCCGATTCCGACACAACAGGCGTAGATGGCCACGATGTAGTGGTCATTCTTCAGAGAGCTCGTGAATGACAGCGTCGTAGGATAAACGCCAAGCATGAAGGAGACGATGAGACCCATATAGATGAAAGTGACTCCAAGGAGAAGAGAGTTAGTATGGATAATGGCCAGGTACAGATTCTCTAGAAAAAAGAACGTTTTGTATCAAGAAGCACGCTCACTAAAGTGTTGTTTCATTCCAGGAATGACTCGTGGAGAATTGTTGGCGATGCTGTCAGGCTGCTGCTTATTAGGAAGGAGAGCAAAGAGTACAATGCCGACAATTGAAGAGATGAAGAAGGTTCCGAAGATGGTCTTAAAACTTTACTTTGTCCGAAAATACCTGCCATGCAAACCTTGATGTCAAACTCTTCAAAAGCCCTGAAGTCACTGGTCTTGTTAATGGCAGCATTGGAGACATGTGGGAAGAAGAGAAAGACCGCGATCATGCATAATCCTCCTCCCAACATACTGCAATTCAAACATTTTTCAAAAGCTGACATTTCTCTCCGACCTGGTATGACCAACAGCCGTCTCAATTCCAGCATTTGATTCCGCCGTTCGGCGAGATGAATGTTCGGCCAGATAGGCCCCTTCACCATTGTTGTACACTGAAAAAGGTCAGCATTTTTTACGAGGTCGAGAGCAGAAAACTAACGGGAGTAGGCCAAACCCATTAGAACTTGGGTGGCATAGAAGTAGTAGATGTTGAAGGGCATCAGAAATCCAATGTGGTAGAACGAGAAGAAGATTCCGGCTAGGACCAATACCCACTTTGACGAGAGGTAGTGGAGGAGGGCAGGCGTGAAAAGTGAAGCAATCGCAAAGGCAGCATTGTGGATAGCTTGACTGAAAAATTACGATACTTTGTTTTTTCTTGGTACTCTTCCGTGTGCCTTCGACACGTGGCCTACTCGATGCTGCCTTTCATTGAAAGTGCAACAACAACCAAAAAAGCTACCCCTCGTTTCGGTGAACTGCTTTGGTGAATCGAAAAACTTCCAAATGACAAATGGAAAAATCTTTAAAGATCAACTGACGAGAGGAACCGGTTAAAGTGTCTAGGATAACGGCTTGACTTCTATTATTAGTCTTGTTTGCGACCGTTGGATTTCATTGATACCCTACAGCTTGTCACAGTCAAGAATTTCACTTATCCACTTTCCCTTAACCTTAACCTTAAAAAGTTATCAATTTGAATAAAATATTGTCTAAGGCAACTTTCACCAAATTGGGAAAACCATTTGATGTGTATTGCCTACAGCAAATGAGACTACAATTCTGTTGGAAACCAACCCTTTGTATCCAGCAAACTCATCAATCGTCGAATTTCTCTCATGCTTGGATTTTACCACAGCCTCAGTAATGAAGGCCTGAGTGTGGTAGGCCAGGTACATGAACAAAGTTGCAATTCCCAGCAAGAGACAAGAGATGAGTTCATGGCGACGAGGGGTCAGCTGCATAGCCTGGAATACAAAAAAATGCCGAAACGACGAAAGAGGAAAGAAATGGAGACGTGTACATAAGGGACTGGACACCGAACTGACTGAATAGGGGAGAAGCGCGGCTGGACTTTATTGGCCGACGCGTTTCATTCTTCAGTCGTGGTTGTAAATGCCATAATTTATAGGCGGTGATGTGGACAGCAGAGGTCTTTCTGACCATTTATGAACTACGGTAGAGAAAAGAAGGACCACATATGTTGACACGTGGGTAGAAGGAACGGTTTATGTAGGAACAGTTCACAGGATTCAAGGTTGTGTTTGTGGGACGGTAGGGCTACTGTAATACTTCAACCGACAAAATAACTGAAAAATCATAGATCTTCTTCAAAAGGCAATCGAAAGGAAGCAGAAAGTTACCTGCTTCATGCCTTCATATATGGCGGCTAAGTGACGCACGATCAAGTGTAACACATCCCGCGCGAGTGCGTAAATGCCGATGATCACCGTGAAGTTCGACACCTCACTAAACATCCAAGAAATCAGCTTTATATAAAGCCAAAACTTGAATAATTGATGCAAAACTGACATCAAGGCGAAGGTGATGAACAAGACTGTTACTAAGGTTGAGGAAGTGATGTGGGGATAATAGAGATAAATTCTTGCAATTTGTTCCGGTCGTAGATTGGTGCAGAAAACCAAAAATTTATTGAGCCAGCTTCTAAGCAACTCATGTGTATACACTTTGTCAACTTCCTACTCTTGACAACCAGCCAGCATTTAGTATTCTCTCTTTGGTTCCGGGGCTCAAGAAAAATGATAGTCTTGCACATGTTTAAGGAAAGGCTGTTCTTTGCCAAGAAAACTTATTAAGAGCAAAAAAGTATCAAAAAATCACATTGTATGAGTCAGGCGGTTGTCGCTGCAAGGTTTTCTTATATTGTCTCTTTACTGAATGCTATTTCCGTTGACATCACTCGATTGATTCCGTCCAATGTTTACAACCACTTCTTTGCTCTTTTTTAGACTTCCGAGTTTCCGAACAGCCAGATCACAGAGCTGAACAGGAACCAAACCCGTCTCGGAAAATAGAGACAATAAACGAGAGTAAAACTGTCACACTGCTTCACGTCAATCGGGAGACGAACTGCCGTTCAAGAGAGCGAACTATTGTTTGATGGATACTGATAACATTTTGAGCTATTGTTGGAGTAGCCAGTCAAACATCAAAACATATATAAATAAAAGTTTAAAAACCAGCTTAATAGTTTCAGAGGGAGGCCGAACAAAGTATGACAGCTCTCCTCCTTGGTGCTCATTAGTGTACCATAACAGAGTTCGGGGTTTTGAGAGCCAGTTTTAGTAACTTCTAGAACCCAAGACGTTCTTCTCTTACTCAGTACTGCGTTTCCAGCAAAACTGTTTGCCATCTGTCACTTGCCATATTTGTTCCCGCGATTCTCGGGCGATATTGCGATAACTTCGAGGCTAGCTGTGAGCAATACACAGCAAACCGACAAACAGAACGTTCCTTTGTGCCTTTGAATATGCGTTTCTTTTGAGTTTGTCCGTCTCATCCTCTCAGTCGTCTCTCTGTTCCAAAATACGAAATGCCCTGGAAGCCCATCTATTTACTCAACACTCAGGATGGGCCACTTCTGCTCACAACTACCAGGTAAATCGACTTGGTTTCTTGTCCTCTTCGTTTTGCAATACTTATATGAGTCAAGAATCAAACTACGAAAGAGTCCACCCAAGTTTAACCCGATTGGTCTTCCGGAATGTGGTGCACATCTCTTGACTGGATCATTGGATCATTAGGCGAGCAAACAAAAATATCGAGAGCTTGATCTGGGCAAGACTCCAAGAGGATCTTTAGCAGACGCTCAGCAAGCTGTGTCTTTTTCTTTTCGGTCTTTAAGTTGTTCCTGTCTAATAACCAACTGAAGTATTTGTGAAAATCTGGGAGTACCTTTGCTACTTTGATAAAAAATACAATTCTGAATGTCTTGCTGAGACTGAAAAAAAGCAAAATGGAAGCAGTCAAGTTCACATGTTACCATTTGAATGTGTGATTTGTGGGCTGCAGCTTGTACATGTTTCGTGGGTTTGCATTGAAGTTTTGAATAACCTTCTGATTACCATCCGAACAGTTTCTGTTCGAGACGGGAGGCAATACTTGAACATCTTTTGCTCACATGCCTCGGACAGCTTCCTGTTTACAAAAGAAGACGCACCGGTTATATAAACCTACGTATTGTGGCTGTACAGATGGTACGGGTGCGAGCGCGCAGATATGGGTACTAATTAGGCTGAAATTCAGTACACGATGTAGGAATAAATAAAATAAAAGCTAGCTAATATGTAATGAACAAGAATGACCGTCCACAAATGTTCTATTTGGTCAACGCAGACAGTGTTTTTCATTATAGCGAGAGTCAGAGTGGGAGCAAGCTGCATTGTTTGAATTGCGCAAAATCGCCAGCCACCGATTTCTAGGCCGGCTGGCTGCTTTGAGCCCGGCCTATATCCTTCCCTTCTCAGATAGTATTTTTTCTTTCAGCCTCGACTTATCCGACAACATGATCCGCCAACAGAAACGAAGATGTCACAGGTAACCTATATTTTACTTCTTGAAGTGTCCAACAAAGGGCAAAATTAGCCTCCGCTCTTCTTTTTTCCGGCCGAAAAAGTTGTGACATTGAAATGGACACAAAGGGTGCTAAGATGTCCTTGGTTACTGAGAGACTTCCACCCATCCGCAAGTTTTTCCGCAAACTATGAACTTTTGAATTCTAGCTAATAGGTTAAAGAACTTGATCAAATAATCAGGTTCATAAGCTGCGCGAACCTGTGAAGTAGGGAGACAAACAGTTTGGTAATGGGTCGACCATCGGGGAAACGATCTTTATCGGTATGTCATTGACCGACCACCGCCCTGTCCATCTCCAAACCTAACTCTCTCTCTCTCTTTCCCCCAATAATCTCTTCTTTCTCGTTTGTGAACTGGTTCTGCTGCAATCGTTTTTTGTGCGGTTGTGAATGAGCTTGCTTGATTTCGATTTCTTAGCGCACAGCCACTTCCACTTTTTATGGAGTTTTTCACCGACGGGTACTTGGCAGGACAGTCGTTAACCCTGTTTAGTGTAATCCGTATTTTCGTTACCTTCCTATTTTGAAGTGTACTTGAAATGTATACCAAAAGATGGTAAGTGTTTTGCGTTATACTGCTTGCTTAAAAACGAAACTTATGTTCACACCACCGCTCTCTTTTACAATTATTTCCGTATCAAGGTCTCCGAGTCAGTTGTTATTATGATAAAGAAGACTTTTCAATCGATAAGTTTTCAACTAATACCAGAAGAAGGCCTTTAAGTTATTAAATTGTGCTTCCGAGAAACCCCGTCAGCCTAGGAGACTGGGCTAAGTCCATAAACTCGAAAAATGTTTACAACATCATCTGTGAACTAAGGATACTTTTGAATTCCTATAAAATCGGCTTACTTGAGATATCGCAGATAAGATAGATTGATTTTTTCCAAGCTGATCTCAAAGCTTCCCCACTTCGCAGACGTCCCAATAAAAATTCAGCGCTATGCCATAAGATCCTTGTCACATTACCCTCGATTATTCTAGGCTGCACTGCTGCTAGCCGAGTCCCACAGTTACGCGCCTCTCAATGTTTATGTGTTCGCCTCCAAGGTGGTCCAGCGTCTATGACCTGCAATCATAATGCTTTATGAGTCGTGTCCGTCCTTTCGTCTTTGCCCTTATCTGCCATATAACCTCGTTTACCGCTATGTGTCCTCTCTTGTAACCTTCACCTATGGCTCTGCCGACTACCTCCACACATTTTCGCTCTCGCAGCCTGCTGATAGCATCCGATAAACTAGGCGCCGAATGACAAATTCCAGCCTTTGAAATGCTAATGTTTCCCGGTTCCTGTGGTCGGGATAGTTATTAGTGTTGTACAAAGTTTGGCAACAACTCTTCTCTCCCAGTTGATGACCCTTCCCACCATCACATTGTGAGCCGGAAATTATCCGCAACCGCGAGCGATAATTATAGAGCTATCCGCTATCCCCTCATCATCCCCACAGACTCAAAATGTTTTCTCTCAGAGCCAAACCGTAAGTTTTTTTTTTATGATTCCGCACCTGTCTTTATGCGTCTCAAATGCCCCTTTTCAGTGCTGAGCGTCTGAACATCATCAGCTCCAATCCGACTGGGGTCGCGTTCATTGACGCCAAAACTTTTAGAGATCGGAATCTCAGTGGAGGAGGTATGGGTTTCTAAAGTCCAATTAGGGTTGAAAGGTCCAGTGGTCTTTGTCACAGACGACCTGTTTTCCTTTTCTTTTTCACTTTTGCGGCACACACAGGCGTAATTCTCGCCTTAGCCTCATTTTCCCCAGCGGAAGTTGCAGAGCTTTCTTTAAAGAAGACTTGGTCTTTAGAATTAAGAAGCGTTTCCCATTTTGATGTTCCAATTCTCTAGCTACCGGTTAACATTTCAATGTTTTGGCTAGCCATCTTTTGATTGATGATTACAAAGAGCAACATAAGACGCCAAGTATGGTAGATTGAAGCTGATCTGTGTTTCCTCAAGACCAGCTTGCTCATTACGACTTTGTGAACCGTGTTTGGTACTGAACGTTTTAAAAATGTCTCTGAAAATCCCTAAGCCATTAATCCATAACACCCTTATCTTCGCTTCTTTAGCTGTCTTAGCACATTTCGGAGATATCCTTCACATAAAAAGTTTGCCGCTCCTAGGAAACCTACCCGAACCCTTTTCGATTTTCCAGTGTCGAAAAGACAAACCGATTGAAATAGCAGATAACTGAATAGGGGCCTCGATTGATTTCTGTACCATTAAATTATCCAACATACCATAAAAAAGTTTTAGACTCTATCAACTGGAATCATCCGTCATTGGGCTGCCAGCAAGTGAGGGCCGTTGTTACTTTGCCGAGAAAGAGAGAGGAGACGAAACATAAAGTTTTGTCAACGGAGACTGACAAAAACTCATTTTTAGGCCAATAAGGTTCGACAGAGACGCATCGCTCAGCAACCAGTGGCTCCCCTAGCCTACCGACCACTTCAATCAGATAGACTCTCCCGTGTCGCCTGGGTAAGTGTTTGTTTAAAGCCGAATGTTATCAGAAAAACATGTCAAAACAATATACCCGCCACTTTCCCGTCTTCACTTTACTCTTTTTTTCTTTCATATCAGTCTCATAGAAATATCGAACCGTCTTCTGTCTTTTATTGTCCGTTGATTCATCTCGAGGCCCGCTCTCTTGGTCCTAGCCGTTCCCACGCCTCTCATTCTCTGTCTTTCTCTTTTTGCCATAGAGACGCAATACGGGTCTTTAAACCATGTCGCGTTCAAGACGACAACTACGCAACTTTAATTTTGATGAGATCATCAGAGCCTATGACGAAAATAACAGGAAGGTGAGTACTGTATGATTTCGGCGGGTTGGACATTTTGAAGTGTCCTTCGATTGCATTTCAACTTTGATTACTCACCTAGTTTTGTGAGAAGCACCCGTTTGTGAAAATATCCATGTTTGAAGCTGAAAATGTGACAGGTGTGCAGGAGTTTCTATTCGTGGAGATCCTCTTCTGTCAATGAGGACAGCTCATTGTAACAGAACATGTAAA